>OY728132.1:61660000-62285000 GCA_963277665.1 Viscum album | reverse complement strand
AGTGATTTTTAGTCATCTTATTCCTTTCTCTTTTAATTTTAACCTTTTACATTAATTTACCTTTATCGTGATAACTCTTTTTTTTTAACTTGGTATTTTTTATGTGAATAAAAATTAAATTGCATTTATTAAATAATTCATAACTTATAATTATAAATATTTAATCCATTTTACTTGATTAAATTTATAAAAGTGACAAAAAATAATTCTAACATGATACATGTATAACACATAAAAATAATTTTTTGAGAAAAGATACAATCATGGTTCCAAAATGCTATGCATGTGTTTATAAATGTAATATATTATGTATTATGTTATTAAATAAATAATTTTTTGATCAAGAAGAATTATTATGAAATTTGAAGTCACAATCATATCATGGTTATATCATAAGAGTTATGGTATTCCGTAAAATGATATTTTTTACTTTTTACCCCAAAAATCAAACTTTTTAGTAAATTACCATAAATTAATCATTAGATAATTTTTATACGATGATTTAAAAAATGATATTTATTTTATAAAAATAATTCTCTAAATATTAGAATTTTAATTTTTAAATAATAATATTTATTTATTGAAAATTAATATTTTTTATGTTGAAATAAACTTTCTAACCGTTATAAGAATTTATTAGGATTTCATTAATTTATATTATCATTTAAAAAGTGTTTTATACATTATTTAATGAAAATAAATTTTATTTAAAACTTATAGATTTATTATAAAACATAATTTTAATGTAATTTAAATATATTCATTTTCCAAAAATATAATTTTGGCTTATTCCTTCTATATCATAAAATATTCTCAATAATCACTTTATTGCATCCACATAACCAAAAATAATAATGAAAAACATTCTTATTAACCAAAAATTATAATGATGAATGGCCATATTACCCTATAAATACACCTTTATTCTAGCTTCAATATTCTCTACTTTAAACATCATTTTATAATTTCAATTGTTTTTCTAATGATTCTCTTTCTTTTTTATACTCATTATGGAAATATTGATATTTATGTGAGAATTCAAGCCTATGGAGTTCATTTTAGTGTGTGAATTCTTATTTTTAATTTATCTCCATATACTATTCTTAGTTTTTATAGTAAATATTATTTGATAATGTGTAAAGTAATGTAATAGTCTTTATGTGTTCTTATATTATAAAAAATAATAAAATAGTTATTGATAGTAATATTTTTTTATTAAATGAATATTATTTTTGGGCCGTTACATTATCCCCCACACCTAAGAAGTATCATCATTGAAATTTGTTTATAACCTCAAAAAATGGGGATATTTATCCTTAATCAATTCTTTAGGATCGCAGGTTACTTCTTCAAACTTGTGATTTATCCACAAGACTTTCACTAGATGGGTAGTTTTATTTATCAACACATGTTCCCTTTTATCAAGAATATGGTTCAGTTCATATTCATATGAAAGTTCAAGATCTAATTTTACACCATTAATGTGAATTTTATGGGATGGGTCTAATATATACTTCCTTAACAATGACACATGGAAGATATTGTGGAAATTGGAAAATTTGGATGTAGAGATAGTCAATATTCAACATATCCAACATTCTATAGAATCTAAAATGGTCCAATGTACCTTGGAATCATTTTACCCTATTTATAAATATCATTAAACCTTTATAAGTTGATACTTGAGGAACACATGATTTCTAACATGAAATTTAAAGTCCTTCCTTTTATTATCTACAAAAATCTTTTTTTCAACTCTGAGAAGCATTGATATGACTCTGGATTACTAAAATATTCTCCATAATATATTTCACAATGTTTTGTCCCAATGGTTTTCCCTTTATAACTTCATCCCAAACCATTGTATTTATTCACATTTTTCTATAAAGTGATTCATATTTAAGAAATTGAATACTTGTGTTGAAACTTTTGTTATAGGAGAATTCAATGAGTGTAATATGTTGGGCCCAACTCCCTTAAAAATAAATTGATCCATACCTTAATATGTCCTAAAATGTTTAAATATTCCTATAAGACTAACCATAAATTAGGGGATGATAGACTGTTCTTAGGTTTACCTCCTTACTCACATCATTTTGAAATATTCTTCAGAACTTAGAAGTAAACCTTAAATAACATCCAAAAATGATTGACAGAGGGATCCCATGAAGTCTCACAACTTATTGAATATAGGGATGAGAAATGAACTCAAGGGAGAAATCCTTTTATATATTATTAAATTGGAAGGCTTTTTTAATCTATCAATGACTACTCATATGGAATTTTTTTCCTTTTAATGTCTTTGGAATACTAGTAACAAAGTTTATAGTGTTGTTTCTATACTTATATAAAGGCATTGGAAGTGGTTGAAACATAAAATTTGGAAGTTTCCTCTCTGACTTCACCAACTAACATACCAAAAATCTTGAAATATAGTCTAAAATATCTATTTTCATGTTGTCCCACCAATAATGATCACATAAATATCAATAAATTTTGGTGCTTCCAAGATATATAGAATTCATAGATATGAGATTTATCCATTAGTTATTTATTTAACTATGAAATAGTTGGGGAACATAACCCTGTTCTGAACTATAATAATCCCTCTTAATCATTATAGAACTTGAGAAACTTCCAATTTTTCATCAACTGTATCTTATTCTATATTATAGGATCATCTCTTTATGATTTATTGATCCTATAAAATAATCATAGTTGGAAAATAACTTGGGATAGGATTTAGGATATACCTTACCTTATAACTTCTATATCATTCTTTACCAAGTCCGTAATCAAAGGATCTCTTTTAATCCTCATAATTTCAAGAAATATAGGGGTCATTCATACTTAGTGTGTCCATGATTTTGTTAGCTTTTGTAGGGTGATAATTAATAGAACAATTATAGTCCTTAATAAGATACAACCATCACCTTTGTCTCATGTTTAGTTACTTTTGTGTTAATTTATACTTCAAAATTTGGTAGTCTATGTTTATATCAACTTTTCCCTATATAGATAGTGCCTCAAAATCTTTAATGAGAAAACAATCACAGCTAAATCCAAGTCATGGGTAGGATAGTTATTCTCATGAGGATTTAACTATCATAATGAATAAATAATCACTTTTCATTTTTTATGAGTACACATCCATTTTCTTTTGAAGACTCATCACTATAAGTGATAAATCCTTCTCCATTAGAGGGTAAAGTTAACACATGTGTGCTAACCGACCTTTTCTTTATCCATTGATAACTTTTTTCACACTTTGTTTTTCCAATAAAACTTAACTCCCATTTGAGTTAACTTGGTTATAGAGTTATAAATTCATGATTTTTTTCATAAAACTTATATAGTACCAAAATAAACTAAGGAAACTATGAATCTGAGTCACTATTATTGGAGGAGTCCACTCCTTTACTGCCTTAATATTAGGTATATCTATAGAAATTCCTTCCCAAGATATAATGTATCCCAAGAATGACACTCACCATAACTCAACATTATTGAATTTAAAAAAAATACTCTATTTCCTTATAGTTTTTAATATAAATATTATGTATTCCTCATATTCCTCACACCTTTTAGAATATATCATAATTTCATAAATAAAGACCACTAAAAATTTATTGAGGTAGTCCAAAAAAATTATATTCATCAAATACATAAATATACTAGAATCATTAGTCAGAACAAAGAGTATAACAATGAACTCATAATGTCTATACCTTGTTCAAAAGGCTATCATTGGGATACATTCTTAATTTACCCTTAATTGATGATACCCTGGTCAAAAATCAATCTTAAAAAATAATTTTGCTCCATGAAGTTGTTCGAATAATTCATCAATTCTTGGAAGAGGGTATTTTTTCTTTACTATTATCCCATTAAGTTATCTATAGTCAATTCATAGTCTCATTATTCCATCATTATTCTTAAGAAAGAGAATATGCACTTCCCAAGGAGTCACACTTGGATAGAAAAAACCTTCTTCAAAAGATCTTTCTGTTGCTTCTTCAATTATTATAACTCTATGAATGATATTATATACAGGGGTTTTGATATGAGTTTGGATCTAGATATGAGTTCAATAGAGAATTATATCTCTCTTTCTAGGGGAGGTCCAGATAATCCTTTAAGACATACATTAATGTATTCTTGAACAATGGGTATAAATTCTCTCTTTTTTACTTTTCCTTTCTTCCCTTTGTTCACTAATAATTTCCACAAAGAAGGGTATATGAGGTAGTTCTTGATAAAATAGGGGTTGGGATATCTATACTTTGAAAATAATTTTAAGTCTCCCTATAAGAAAACAAAAATTTCCTTGATTTTACAATTTATCTTAGCATTATACTTTTAGAGGCAATCCATCCCTAGTATTATGTTGATTTCCACCATCGAAATGACTACTATATTTTTGATGATATTATTCTCACTAATGTTATTAAAAAAAATACCTATATACTCTTATAGATTGAATAGATCATCCAGGAGTTTTAAATAACAATCCTACTTATAATAACCATGAGTTCGATTTGATATTATTTTAAAACATAAAATAAATAAATAAATGTGCTGAAGTAGAATCAAAATTTATACTAGAATTTTTTGAGTTAACAATAAGTGTACCTTATGCCATATCATTTGGAGGCTTGAATTTACCCATCATGATAGAAAAGGAAAAACCTTGTTCCCTTGGCCTCTGTTGGGATTGATTGCATTTCCCTCCACCATTCTCAGATTTGGGCACTATTTGGAAAAGTGACCAAGCACTCCACACTTGAAGAATTGCACTACAAGATGAAATTGGACCATATTACCCTTTTTATTACCATTTGGATACTAAGGATTTATATATCCCCAAAAATATTGATAAATTTTTTCTTCCTTTCCACATTTATAAAGATTACCACTTCCTTATAGACAGTTCCCTAAGTCCCTTTTCTCATAGTTGTTGCCAATGGGAAGTTGTAGTTTCTTCCCCTCATTTTCATGGTTAGTGTTATTCCTAATGTTTTTCTCCATCCTTCAATTTTTATCGTTCTATCTGTGATACCACTGTGAATCTCCAAATTCCATTTCTACTGTGAGATCATAATGTACTATTTCATCATATCACCCAAAGTCTTAGATTTCAAAATATTTCCATAGATGAGGTCTCATCTCCTAAAGAATCGATCGATATTCTGATCAAAATTGATGAAAAATCTTGAGGCGTAACACAAAATCCTTGTGAAGTTCATCCCATAACTTCACATAGATCCACCTTAATTTATATCAACTAAAGGAATTATCTTTCCATATTTATTCATAGGGTGTGAGGAAAATACTTATTTAAATATACATTTTTTATGTCTTCCCAATTCATAGAATCAATTTCATCATTTGGATCCAAATTTTTGATTAACTCCCACCATTGATATGCTTCACCCTCTAGTTAATATACTACCAGGGTGAACTTATATTTCTCATGACAACATAGTATAGGAAATATAGTTTCTATAATATTAATCCATTTCTCTATGATCAAAAGGTTAGAGGGTCAACTAAAAGTTATTTGGTATTAGTGAATGAAGGATTCAATGACTAGTTGTTAACTCTTAGGTGAAGTAGGATGCTCTACATGGTTTATGTTATTATTTATAACAAGGGAAAACTAATTTAACATCATAATTAAATTTTATACCATAAATTTCATCATATTAGGAAATCCATCATTTCATTTCCCATTTCTTCCATTGTTCACACACGCCCTTTTATTGTCATCCATTTTCTAAAAAGAAAAACTTAGATAAGAAGGATAATTTTAAGATTCATGAAGACAATAAATTTTAAAGGAGAGTTTAATTATAAAGATTTTCTAATATAGGGATTCTTGGATCATATAATTTAATATTTTATTTTTTTAATTTTTTTACAATATATATATATATATATATATATCAATTCATGATGGTTCATAAAAATAATATTATAACCAAAGCATATCCCTCAGAAGTGTCTGGCCAGGTGTGCAGTCTTAGGCCTCTTTGTCATTAACTCAGTGATGATAAAGTTAATATGCAATCCACCCTTTTTAATATTATTACCCCTAGGTACATATGTTCTATAGACACATCTACTTTCTAGTATCTATATAGGGATGAATTTTCTTGGGAAACCACACACTCTATGCTTTAACAAAAATTTAGGTATGTTTTACTATATTTATGTTTATACTTAGGGTTCTTACTAATTTTTTCAATTATTAATTTCTATAAATAACTAAACCTTCCTTTTATACCAACTATGAAGACCCACCTTTTAATACACGATTTTAAACATAATTTCATGACAAAATATTATATAAATAACTCTGAAGGAATTTTTAGGTTTAGTGTCTTAGAAAAATGGTACATAGTACAAGAAATAATAGATATATAAAAGAAAACATAAAATAATTTTCAACTCTCTTAAAAGGATTATTTATTATCCCATTCTAGATCACCTCACTGCATATGATTTTATGGGCACATTTATTATATGAAAGGGGTGAGAGTAAATCCCAATAAAGGATAAAAATGTAAGATAACATCATAGGTGAAACATGAAGGATAAATTAAGAACATGAAAATAAGAACTTTAGGAATAACATAAGTACATGAACATAATAACATGAGTCATAACAAGGAAATGTGGCCACAACATAAACATGAGACATTCATAAACATACCACCAAATCTCATCACTAAAGTAATATAAAACATATTACCAAGGATTTTAACCATGGAATTATAAAACATTACCAAGGTATTATACGAAGGTATCATGATCATGTCATATATAGAGATTAATACTTTACCCAATGAATTATAGTTCTATCAAGTCAGACCATTCATATGTCTAACATCATATGTTCCAAATCGATCAAATATCATAATTAAATATTATTTTTGGCCCATGGGTAGGGAATTTGGGTTTCACAAGTGGATTTACCCAACAAATAATTTAAATATACATTTAAATTAACAACCTTAAATGAAAAACTAGGTTGGGTATTCCTGACATGAAAATATTTCATTGAAAATCAAGGGTTGATTTCAGCAACATAACAGATATAAAAAAGGGATCTTGGAATGGGTTTAATCTGTGTGAAATGAAGTATATCATTAACAAGACATCATATGTACAATAATGTGGGTGTCGATTAACACTTTAAAACATAATAAATTTATAATAAAAATGATTGTATGAAATAATTAGATGAATTAAAAAATGAAGTAAAAGAACCTTTACCTTGAAAGGATGCTTCTTAGAGTTAGAGATAGAATCCTCAGAACTTTTGAATCACCCTAAAGAGACTCTTAAGTGGAAAATTGAGATAGTATTTGTGATATTTTTTTTGGAGTAGAGAGTGAGGAGAGAATGGGTGGGTACTTATACGTGAAGAGGGGTGGTTTTAAGGGATACAATAGTGATTATTTTGTTATTAAGGCTAACCAAATTTAGGTGGCATTAATTTCAATGAGTTTGGTTGTTAATTAATGTTGAAAAGTTTTTAAAGACTTAAAATAACTTAGACACACATTTAAATAATTTTTTAGTTATCTTACGGCTTTCTATTTTAATTTTAACCTTTTACATTATTTAACCTTTACTAGGGTAACTTTTTTACCTCGGTAATTTTTTTGTTCCTAAAAATGAAATTTACCTTATTATCTAATTTGGAAATTATAATTATAAAAACTCAATAAATTTCACTTGATTAAACTTATAAAATTTAAAAAATTAATTCTAATATGATACATTTATAACACATAAAAATAGTTTTTTTAGAAAAACAAAATCATGGTTCGAAAATGATAAGCATGCATTTTAAAATGGAATAAATTATGTATTATGTTAATACTTAAATAATTTTTTGATCAAGAAGAAGGATTATTATATTTTAAGTCATGATCATATCATTTTTATATCATAATAGTTATTTTATTTCATAAAACAATATTTTTTACTTTTTATCCCAAAAATAATTTTTTTTAGAAAATTTCCATAAATCCATCCTAATAAAATTTTGATATGATTATTAAAAATGATATTTATTTTAGAAAAATAATTATATAAATATAATAATTTCAAATTTTTAATAAAAATGATTATTTACTGAAAATTAATAAATTTTATTACATAATAAAATTTCTGAAAGTTATAAAAAATACTATGGATGTCGTTAATTTATATTATCATTTAAAAAGTGTTTTATAAGATTATTTCATAAAAATAACTTTTATTTAAAACTTATAAATTTATCATAAAACATACTTTTAAATAAATTTAAATATATTTAGTTTCCAAAAATAAAATTTTATTTTCTTCTTTCTATATGATAAAATAATCCCAATGATCACTTTATTACGCCTACATAACCATCAATAATAATGACAAGATGTATTATTAACCAATGGTCCTAATGAAAAATTATCATATTTCCCTATAAATACACCATCATTCTCACTTCATCATTCACTAATTCACTTACAACTATTTTTAGACATCCTTTGATAATGTCTATCATTTTCTAATAATTCTCTTTCTTTTTACTGTTATTATGAAAGTAGAAGTCTTTAAGGGGAAATTCAAGCTTATAAAGTTTCTTTTAGTGTGTGCATTATTATTTTTCATTTATATACCTATAATATTATTAATTATTATACTAAATACTATTTCATTATGTTGAATAGAATTAAATAGTTATTCTACATGCTTCTATTGTAAAAAATAATGGAATAGTTGCTAAGAGATAAGAGTTATTTTATTAAAAGAAGAATATTTTTGGGCTATTTCAGTTGTTATTATCTTTGGAACGTGTAAAAGAATAAATTATCCTTCTATTTTATATCATAATCATGCAATAGGTAGTGTTCTTTTAGTAGTCTATGTGGATGAAATTATTATTACTGGTACTGATGGTGTCGACATTGGTTGACTCAAATATTTCACTCATCAAAATTTTAACAGAAAGTATTTACGTCCACTGTGATATTTATTTGGTATTGAAGTATTCATATGTACCAAATGTTTTTTCTATCCCAGATAAAGTATGTTCTTGATCTATTATAGGAGACCGACATGCCTTGAGATGACTCATTTGACTCACCCCTGAAACCTAGAGAGAATTCTCTTCACACCAATAAGAAAGCATTACCTTATCCTAACATATATAGATGAATTGTTGAGAATATTAACAACCCAAAAATTACTAGACTTGACATCCCTTTTGAAGTTAACAAGCCGAGTCAGTTTATGGAATACCCAAAAAAAATGTAGTGGGAATATTCTCTTCAAATTGTTAGATATATGAAAAAGGAACCATACTTATTATTATATATTTCGATCATAGGAATACAAAAATTTAAGCATCTTTTAACATGGATTATATAGGTTTTATCTCATCTAGGAGATATATGTCAGGTTTTATAGTATTTATTAAGGGAAATTTGATCTTATGGTAAAGAAAGAGAAGACAATTATCTCTTGATCAAGTACAATGTCCAAATATTGTGATATAGAACATGTTATTGTAGTGATTATTTAGGCACAAAATATAGTACATGATATTTGGTATACTATCTAGAAACTATAAAATATATGGTATAACAATTAATACATAATAAATATTGTAAAAAAATCTATTTTTTCATGAGAGGACAAAACATATTGAAGTTGATTGTTACTTCATTTGAGAGAATTATGAGAAAAAGAGGATAACCTTCATCCATGTTCCCGACTTTGATTAACTTGTAGATATTCTCACAAAAGGTTTTCTTAGAACACATGCCCATTTTTGTGTACTAATCTGGGCATGATAAACATATATTTCACAGCTTGAGAGGGAGTTTTTGAGTATTGAATATTTACATATGGTTTAACTCAGTCAATCAAATAGATTATGATTAGTGGTATAAAACCCCATTAGTCTTTAATTATCTGAGTCCCACATTGGTGGAGGATACTTGATGTAGTCCTTATTTCATCTATAAATAAATAACCACACCATTTCATGAGGTATGGAATTTTATCCCAACATTATATTTGTGATCAGTACTCAAAAAAATAAAATTATATAAGAATAACTTCATTGATTTGTATGAAAAATTATAATGGTAATCAAACAAGAAGAGTAGTTTTATATACTATAGAACCTATTTCTTAAGGAAACACATAATTTTGACATCTTATAAATGGAAAATGATGTTTATTTGAATCGTAAAGAAGACTTATTAAATATTTTAACTCTTATGTTGGTATCCATGAACTTTTTCTTCATAAGTAGCATGAACCCATGGAAAATTTCAATATGATTGATAATATAAAGAATAAATATCAAGATAAAGCTTGACATTAGAGGTATGAAATTCCCGAGGCATAATTTCAGGGTAAACTGGTTGAAATGTCACAAGTATCCACACATGCTCTCAATATGATTGAGTAAAACAATGATCTAGAGATAATTGTGACTCCATTGATGTTAGATCTAGTCAATGATATATTATTTAATCATTATTGTATTTATACAAACATGTAATTATTAAATACAATATGAATTAGTTTAAAATTATTTTCCAACCTCAACATGTTAAAAATTGTTACGGAGGACCTTGTATTTACTCACCCAAGGAATAAGTTGATGGTTGAAAATGAAATGGTAAGGGAAAGAGACAAAAGATAAATAAAACCTTCAAAAATACCAATGGTACTCTTACTTTTAAACTAAAAAATAAATTCTACTAAGAAAAATGCTTCCATTTTTATAAGTTTGGACACTGAAATAAAATTTCTAAGTATACTCATAAGTTGCGGTATTTACCTCGGTAACTTTTTTGTGCCTAAAAATTAAATTTACCTTATTACTTAATTTGGACCTTATAATTATAAAGGTCAATAAATTTCACTTGATTCAAATTATAAAAGTGAAAAAATTAATTATAATATAATACATGTATTACACATAAAAATAGTTTTATTAGAAAAACAAAATCATGGTTGGAAAATGATAAGCATGCATTTTTAAATATAATAAATTATGTATTATGTTATTACTTAAATAATTTTTTGATCTAGAAGAAGGATTATTATATTTTAAGTCACGATCATCTCATTTTTATATCATAAGAGTTATTTTAATTCATAAAACAATATTTTTTACTTTTTATCCCAAAAATAAACTTTTTTAGAAAATTACCATAAATCCATCCTAATTTTTTTTTGATATGATTATTAAAAATGATATTTATTTTAGAAAAATAATTATATAAATATAATAATTTCAACTTTTTAATAAAAATTCTTATTTACTAAAAATTAATATATTTTATTACATAATAAACATTCTGAAATTTATAAAAATTACTGTAGACGTTGTTAATTTATATTATCATTTAGAAAGTGTTTTATAAGATTATCTCATAAAAATAACTTTTATTTAAAACTTATAAATTTATCATAAAACATGCTTGTAAATAAATTTAAATATATTTAATTTCCAAAAATAAAATTTTATTTTCTTCTTTCTATATCATAAAATTATCCCAATGATCACTTTATTGCACCTATATAACCATCAATAATAATGACAAGATGTATTATTAACCAATGGTCCTAATGAAAAATTAGCATATTTTTCTATAAATACACCATCATTCTCACTTCATCATTCACTAATTCACTTACAACTGTTTTTACACATCCTTTGATAATGTCTATAAATTTTCTAATAATTCTCTTTCTTTTTACTATCATTATGGAAGTAGCGGTCTTTAAGGAGAAATTCAATCCTATAAAGTTTCTTTTAGTGTGTGCATTATTATTTTTTATTTATATACCTATACTATTCTTATATATTATATTAAATATTATTTCATTATGTTTAATAGAATGAAATAGTTTTTATACATGCTTCTATTGTAAAAAATAATGAAATAGTTGTTGAGAGATAAGAGTTATTTTATTAAAAGAATAATATTTTTGGGCCATTGAAGTTGTGATTATCTTTGGAACATGTCAAAGAATAAAATATCCTTCTATTTTATATCATCATCATGTAATAGGTAGTGTTTTTTTAGTAGTCTATGTGGATGAAATTTTTATTACTGGTACTGATGGTGTCCACATTGGCTGACTCAAATATTTCGCTCATCAAAATTTTCACAGAAAGGATTTAGGTACACTGTGATATTTATTTGGGATTTAAGTATTCATATGCACCAAATTTTTTTTTCTATCCCAGATAATGTATGTTCTTGATCTACTATAGGAGACCGACATGCATTTATATGAATCAATTGACTCACCCCTAAAACCTAGAGAGAAGTCACTTCACACTAATAAGGAAGAATTACCTTAGCCTAACATATATAGATGAATTTTTGGGAATCTTAACAAATCAAAAATGACTAGACTTGACATCTCTTGAGGAGTTAACAAGGCGAGTCAATTTGCGGAATACCCAAAAAAAATCTAGTGGGAATATGCTCTTCAAATTGTTAGATATATGAAAAAGGAACAATACTTATTATTATATATTTTGATCATGGGAATACAAAAACTTAAGAATCTTTTGACATGGATTATATAGGTTTTATCTCATCTAGGAGATCTATGTTAGGTTTTGTGGTATTTATTAAAGGAAATTTGATCTCATGGTGAAGAAAGAGCAGACAATTATCTCTTGATCAAGTACAATGTCCAAATATTGTGATATGGAACTTGTTACTGTAGTGATTATTTTGGCACAAAATATACTACAAAATATTGGGTATACTATCTAGAAACTAGAAAATATATGGTATAATAATTAATACATAATAAATATTGTAAAAAATCTATTTTTTCATAATAGGACAAAACATATTGAAGTTTATTTTTACTTCATTTGAGAGAATTATGAGCAAAAGAGGATCACCTTCATCCATGTTCATGACTTTGATCAACTTTCAGATATTCTCACAAAAGGTTTTCTTAGAACACATGTCCATTTTTTGTGTACTAATCTAGGAATGATAAACATATATCTCACAGCTCGAGAGTGATTTTTTGAGTATTGGATATTTATATATGTGTTAATTGGGTCAATCAAATGGATTATGATTAGTGGTATAAAACCCTATTAATATTTAATTATCTGAGTCCCACATTAGTGGAGGATACTTGTTTTAGTCCTTATTTAATCTATAAATAAATGACCAGGAAATTTTATTAGGTATGGAATTTTATCCCAACATTATCTTTGAGATCAGTCCTCAAAAAAAGAAAATTAAATAGGAATAACTTCATTGATTTGTATGGAAATTTGAGAATGGTAATCAAATAAGAAGAGTAGTTTTATATACTATAGAACCTATTTATTAACGAAACACCTAATGTTTACATCTTATAAAGGGAAAATAATGTTTATTTGAATCGTAAAGAAGACTTATTAAATATTTAAACTCTTATGTTGGTATCCATGAACCTTTTCTTCATAAACGGCATGAACTCATGTAAAATTTCAATATGATTGATAATCTAAAGAAGCACTATCAAGAGAAAGCTTGACATAAGAGGTATGAAATTCCTGAGGCATAATTTCAGTGTAAAATGGTTGAAATGACACAAGTATCCACACATGCTCTCAATATAATTGAGTAAAACAATGATCTAGAGACAATTGTTCCTCCATTGATGTTAGATCTAGTCAATGATCTAATATTTAATCATTATTGGATTTATAAAAACATGTAATTATTAAATACAATATGAATTAGTTTAAAATTATTTTCCAACCCCAACATGTTAAAAATTGTTATGGAGGACCTTGTCTTTACTCACCCAAAGAATAAATTGATGGTAGAAAATGAAATGGTAAGGGAAAGATCCAAAAGATAAATAAAACCTTTAAAAATACCAAAGGTACTCTTACTTTGAAACTGAAAAATAAATTCTACTAAGGTAAATGCTTCAATTTTCATAAGTTGGGACACTGAAATAAAATTTATAAGTATACTCAGAAGTGATTAATAAGTGTCATGGAAGTTCTATATTAGGTGTTTACAATATAGAAATGAAATTTTCTAGTTTATATTTTTGAATATTGAATATTAGTTATGCATCAAACATATGTGAGAATGTGAAAGAACTAAAAAATAAAAGGGAATTGATAAATGGAGGGTATATTTTTTCATTAACAATAGAGAAAAGGTTATTTTATTACCCATATAAACTTATGATCTACATTTTCCAATAATATTTATATCCTATTTGGAAAGTATTATTTTATATATATTAATTAAATGTTGTAATGAATTTACATATTTTGGAAATCAACAATTTTAATTGAAAATATTTTAGTCAAATGCATTCAAATACTACATAAAGTTATATTATATGAATAATTTAATTATGAATTATTTTATGTAAGTGAGTTTTTTAATAATAAAAATAAAAAACTCCTTTTGGTAGATAATGAAAAAAACCCAATGAACCATTAACCCTTATATATATAAATGTGTGTTGACTAATGAATATAAAAAAAGTTATTCCTTTCGATAGTTTATAAACTTTATTAATGATTGCAATATGCATGACTATATATTTCTAATGAAATAAAAATAGAAAAACTTTAAATTGTTCAAAATATTCAAATAAAAGTGAAATATAAACTTGAAAAAAGTATTAACACATTTTGATCATATTAAAGTGTTGAATGGGACAGTCAAGAAATAAAATAATCTAACAAATCACATTATTCCATAAAAATAGATTAGTAAAATTGTTTGATTATGAATAAATTAATACATGCATGACATGTTTATTAGGTAAAATAGTAGAAGTTCATTTTGGTAGAGAATAATAAATAGTCAATGAACTATTGATCCATTTACATACTTATGTGTGTGGAATAATTAATATGAAAGAAAATGCTGGTTTTAGGTATATTGTAAACAATAGAGAAGAGGGACTCTTCTTAATCAAGTAGATCACACAATTCAGCACATCCACCCAAAATACCTTGGGAAATACCATGTGAATTATCATGCTCTTTTCCTTTTTTGATATCATCTGATTCTTCCTACCTATGATTTTTTTTGAAGTTTTGGGTATGATCTTCTCAAACTGTATTCCTTTTCTCCCTCAAAACCTCTAGAACTCCCTACTACCATACTAACCACCATTTTAGACCACATACATTTAAGTTTACAATCATTCTATTTCAATACCATATAAATCCATAAAAACCAAGTGGCATGAGCATTAAATAAGAAAGTTAATCTCTATTCATTCCTCTAAGGGGAGAAAGTGCTTTCCCTCGAAAACTTTGATGATACCTGATAAGAAGACTTTGAAGCATGAACCAAATTGGGAAGGACCTTATGTTATACATCAATTCTACTCCAAAGGGGCCTTTTTTTATCATAATGAATGAGTATTGTATCATAATTACCAATAATGGAAGGTTTATCAAGAATCAATTTTCATAAAATTTACATCGAATTCACCATTTTTGTTTATGAGTAAACCCTAACATGAATCCACCACAACTTTTTTGAGTTGTTTTAAACTAGTTTTCCAAAGGTAGGTGGTTACTGGGACTTTACTAGAAACACATTAGACCATTCATTGGATGAGAGTATGTGAGTTTGGGTTCATACACACCTTTTGATGTGGAATTATTACATACTTTAGGACTCTCTTAAGAATTTAATAAATACAAATCTTTCCCAAATCCTAGTGTATAATTGGTTACCCCTATGCTAGAGACTCAATTTAAATCATGTGTTCGATGTAGATATCTATATATATCATAGGTTCTTAAAATTTTCTTATTAATTATTGATACTGTGATCATTAGACTATGGTTTAAAGATAAATATTTTTTTACTCTAGAATTTAACTCCATCTAGGGAGACTTTAGCTGCTTATGATGTTAGAATCGAGCCCATGATAAGGGTTTCCTATGTATCCTCATGAAAGAAATCAGAACCCATATAGTTATTTTCATTTAAGGGTAAATTTTACAAATTTTAAGGTTGTTGGGAAAGAACCATCATGAGTTCTTTTAAGTTCATTCAACCATGACCACTCACAATCAGTTTAGAGACATACAAAATAGACTTTAAGGTGAAAGGTGTCTAGTAATGGTTGGCATGTGAATTACATATTATTGGAGATGGTTCCCAAGAATAAAATTCTATTCACTCTACGATAACCTGTATTCATTATTTTGAATATTAATAAACTACTTATCATATCATTATTTTTCTTTTACATGACGTAGTGTATGATAAATTCCTAAGAGTAGTTATCACACTAAAAGGTCATAGTGTTCCTTGTTATGACGATAACTTAGAAATAACATAATAATATTAATAAAGTATATATTCTATATCCAAATGATATCATTTTATGTGATATAAATGATATAGTCTATTAGTGGTGGATACTCTTAGGACTTTGAGGAACTTTCTCATAGTGTATACCCTTGATAATTTTCATTGTAGAAGATTATAAGAACCCAACCCACCATTAAGAAATCCACATTTATATGTGTCATTATATGTTCCTATATATGAATGTGTATACTTATCCTTATAATTTAATATTATTATTAATGGATATTATTAGTTATGTACTTTGATGTATTTATAAAAATTGTGATGACACATGTTTGCACTGAAGTATGATATGCTGGGTGTATCATGAGTGATATTGAATTAATAAATAATATGAGAATGTATTTTTAATTTTTTTTTCATAAAGAAAATTTGATAACTCAGGCCCTTTTATGGGAATAGAATATTCTAAATAAATCCAAGGAGATGATGTTCCGTGTGCATTTTTTTATTTTCAAAAAGTCAAATAAAGGGACCTAGAAAAAAAATTGATGACACCAATATGCAACCTGCTTGATTAGAGATATCATGATAAAGAGATTATATCACATGCTAATAATTCATATGAGTATGTATTTTATTAAAACATTAACTTATTTATCTATGGGTTCCTTGGCATGTTTTAAGATACTAACCTTGGACTTTGGGCTACTCAGCCTAATACCACTGAGAAAGAGACCTAGATGGTCACACACTAAGTTTATCTAGAACCTTAGTAAATTTTATTATTTAACATATTGAATAAATATTATTCCCATATGTGGTTTAATAATTATTCATGTTTTCTTGATCACATATATTTAGTCACTAGTAATTTGAGATACTGTTTTTGGAGAAAAATATTTAATAATTGTTTATTTTTTTATTTAGTAAATATTCTATTTATTTATTTTTTGGTGAATAATGTTTTGATATTTATTTTTAAATAAATATCCATTATTCAATTACTGATAAATATTGTGGAGGAATAGAGGACCAAGTTAAATATATCTGAGGAGAAATAATATATATAATAAATTTTATTTGAATAAATTTTTAAGAAATTTATTCAAGAAATAATATTTAATTAATCTACGAGTTTTGTACATGAAAAAAATACTAATAATAAAATTAATATTTGTACATGGGGTTTTCTGAGGATTAAGAAAATAATAAGGGTTTGTGTGAAATTATTATATTTTAAACCTTGAATTATTTAAACCCAATTTTATTATTTACAAATGGGAAATCTATCCATTTTTTTGCACAATGACATCTAGTGAATCATCTAAAGCCCAAGATATCTCCTATATAATAACATTTTCAAGAATAGAGATCGATCCTTCACTACCACCACTCTCAATTCTATAGAGAACAAGGAGAGTCCTTCCTTGAAGTGATTATCTTGGTGATTAAAGATGAAAAATGAAATCATTAAGATCTTCTTTTCTAGAATTTAGATATTCCCATGATACCACTCAATGGTTCATGGTGATTTTATAAATCACTATTGGAGGGAATATACACTTTATTCCTATGATGAAATAATGGTACGGTGTATAAATATTGTCAGATTCATCAACGAAGAAATAATTCATTGCATGGTAATTCTTTAACTTCTTAAAATTAATTATAAATCATTATTCAATGATCCCAACTATTGGTTATGACATTATTTCATCAATTAATCCTAGAATTAATTTTGTTGGTCACAACATTATATTTCATGTACATATTGAAATAATCATTGATTATTATAAGAGCCGAGTTAGGCATGTCCAATCACATGCTTCCACTACACTCATAACCTTTTAGTGGTATTAGAGTGACCATATAATAATTTATAATAATTTAAATATCATTTATTTATTTATACATTTATTGTTAGTTTTAAATTCTCGTTAAATCATTCTTTAAATCCTAATCATGATATCTCATCTTCTTCATATTTTTTTCTCAAAAATATAATAAAAAATGGAATAATTATAAATAAAGAGAATTCAAAAAACTCATCTAAAGGTTCCAAGGATTCTATCCATATATTACACGAATACATAGAATGTAGCCTGTAGGTATATGCTATATACCCGTGTTTAATGAGGCATAAAGACTCACAAATTAATTCAGAGAATCATGCATTTATTTCATGTGGTGTTCAATTATTCTGCATCATATGTTAACCTGTACAGCCTGGTGCATGGTTATCCGGACTACATAGTGTGTAAGTTTCATACATGACATGTAGTCCATTAGTTAAAGATGAGTGTTGTGTTTATTACAAAACACATGTGACTGGTTACCATATAACTCAGAGACTACATGTCATGTAGCCCAGGTAAATGGTGTGTAATCCATTAATGTCCATGGTAGACTAACACACCCAATCCCTAGGTGCGTGACATGGATAAATGGTGAAGAAATATACACGACATGTAGATGTATTATACATGTCATTTATATTACCTCTTTACAACAGATATAAAATTAATTTATTATATTATTTATGACCTTTTAACATGTGTTATATGTGTTATTTATTTGACTCATACATTACATGTGATGGGTTTTATATGTACATTAAATGTATAATTATTTTCTATATAATATTAGGAACTACATATTGTGTATAATTCATAATACACTGATTACTTTTCATACACTAAAATCATAGCACTCTATATAAATAATATGGTTTTGTGTGTCATTTATTTAACATGATACACCATTAAATTATATGATAATATATGTATATTACATGCCATATGAGTAAATAGTATACAACTATCAAACAGGCTGGGTAGTTCATATGGGTACTCATCGTGCTGACTCAAAGGTACATATTTTGTACTTAGTCAATTTTAATTTTTTATAAAATAACGATGGATGAAAATATCAAGAAAGTTTAGATTATAATTAAGATAAAATAATTGATTAATTAATAAATATAATTAATTAATTTGATCATGATTTATTTTAAATAAGAATGATTGGGAATGAATACTAGTTTATTAAATTTGTAATTCATTTCATGTATGTGGATGATATTGAGAATAGACCAAAAAATTTCATGAAATTGATTTAATTTTAGTTTACTATTATTAAATTAAATTCATGGTCTGTATGTCATCCCTCCCCACATTATGTAGGGGCCTATATTCCCAAAATATTATTTTATGTAAACTTCCTTAACTAATCCTTCGCTTCCCCTCACTTGCGTGTGATTAAAAGCTTATATAATGTATGGAACACTCATGTGAGTGAAGGTAGTTCAAGTTTGGAGTTGAGGCAAAACTAATCTAATAGATACATGGAAGGAAAGGTGGAATGCTGAAACATAAATCAAGTTATGGTTTAAGGTGTTTTCCTCCTAGGTCAACAATTAGTTTTTCATCCTCTAGATAAAATAACCATTAAGAAAGGCTCATATCACACCACTTTTAATTATTTTATTTCTATCAATTTTCATGGTTAATTTCATTATGTATGATTTTAAAAGGTCACATAAATTAATGAATTAACTAGTATACAAGATAGAGCTAAAATAAATTGAATTATATGTAAAATTTTTCTAATACGTGGTTAATAACTTAATTAAATTTACTTAATATTAACAAGAATATAATAAATATAAAATTTTAAATTTATGTATAAATATAAAATAATTCAATTATATATATTAATTTGGTATAGCCTCCCACTAATTAAGTTAAAATTAAACCATATATTAACTGACTAAAGTCAGAGTGCTTTCAATCATTGGGAAAATCTAATATGATTTTTGGGTTGACTTAACTTATTTCACATAAAGAGTTGGATACAAAAGTAAGGATTGATTTAAATGAGAGGAAAAGGTTGATGAAATCCAAAAAAAGGATTCATGATTGGGGAGTCCACTCAGCAGATCAAGGAACAATGAGTTAATGGACTTTTTAAAATCATGTATACCTAAAACCTTTCAAATAACTTGTCAGATCAAAGTGAGGGTTATGTGAAGGGGAATTTTGTAATGTACCGGTTCCGGAAGCCACCCAGAGGCGCCCCGTACCCGGTTGGTCACATGGCCTCAAGTGAATTTCCTCAAACGCTAGAGGATGTCGATTAGTAGCGAGGGCCTTGGGTGTGATAGTGGGAAAACTATGCCCTCATTGGCAGAGTACATAGCAGAAGTAAACAAAACATGCAATAGCGGAGGCAGTAAATATCCAACAACAATACACAAGTAAACAACAAAAGACTAAAAAAATAAACCATTGGATCACATATTTATATATGAAATGATGCATGATACATATCTAGGAAAACATCCAAATAGGTCACAATGCTGGAAACACAAAAAGTACCAAAAAAAGTACAAAGGAAAAGATAAACAGCTCCTCAGCATCACAAGCCTAATCTTGGTCCCATGCTATCCCGCTCCAAAGAAATCAAGTACCAGAAGTAGAATGGTGCTTGCCCTTGTCTATAACTGCAACAACATAGTCTGTTTGGGCCCAAAAGAATGACCCAAAAAGGGTGTGAGACTAAATACCAGTAAGCAACCACCCGAAGATCTGTGCCTCACAGTCAGTGAGCATATGGCAGGTAATAGTACAGTAAGCAGTAAACAGTACAGTAAATAGCAGGAAGTAAACAATAAGCAGTAACAGGATGATATACAATAGTGATCAATCCACATAACAACATGTAGAATTGAATCAACCAACTAACCACAGCAGGAACCCCTCTGGGAAGTACTCGCAGCCAACCCCTCTGGTCCTATCCAAGAAGTACCCACAACCCTCTGGGCAGTGCACTCAGCCTAACCCCTCTGGTTTGGTCATAAAAAAATTATAAGACTCTCTAGGGAAGATCTCTTGGTCAATTCCACTTATAGTCTAGGGTAGTTAGGGACTCTCTGAGGAAGATCACGCAGTCTAACCCTCTTATATCCCCAAGGTCTAAAAACTCTCTAAGGAAGCTCACTCGGTAAATTCCTCCTATAGTATCCGGTATATCACATACTCTCTAAGGAAGATCACTCAGTAAATTTTTTCTCTAGCCTGGAAAGGTTTTAAAGAAATTCAAACAAGATAAAGACTCTTTAAGGAAGCTCACTCGGTCCACCATCCTGAAGTCTATAAAATCCAAGACTCTCTGGGAAGCTCACTCGGTCTACCCCCATAGTCTATAATGTCCAAGACTCTCTGGGAAGATCACTCGGTCTATACCTTATAGTATATAATGTCTAAGAATCTCTGGGAAGCTCACTAAGTCTATCCCTTATAGTCTATAATATCCAAGCCTCTCTGGGAAGCTCACTCGGTCTATCCCTTATAGTCTATAGCACCAGGTTCTCACGGTCCCGTGCTAGTCAGTGAATAATAATGCTATAAGTCCAAAGTACACCTATAGAGCTACTTGGATAACCAAAGTACACCTATAGATATACTTGTCTAATCAGTCTACAACAACAAGCATGTCAAGAATATCATTCCATACTATGGTCATAAGGCATGGAAAACAGGTATAACGACCAAAGGCTAACAAGACCCAAAGGTCATAAACAGAACAAGGCATGGGAAAACATCCAAACACAACAAATTATCCTCACACAAGATCAAATTACCTCTACACAAGCATACAAGAAAGGTAGGAAAACAACTGGGGCAAAAAGGTAAACACTAAATACCCCATTCATGGGTATTGGTGGAAATTGTGCATAAAACTCAAATACTTCGCAAGGTAAGGCACAAAACACCTACCTTGATGCTAGGAGATAAATATAATTTGACCACAAGGCTTGATTCTACTTAGAATGGCGTAGATATATGAAAATTCACAAAACTTTCATCTCATGATATCTTGAGAGATAGGGAAAATCATGGAATGAAACTCAAGAATATGGAAGAGCTCACCGTTGCAGTTCTAACTTAATCGACGGTGGTTGATTCGGAAAACAGATGGAGGCTCAGGGGCTTGGAGGATTTTCACGGCTGTACGGGGCGCTCTCGGTTGAAGAACCTAAAGAAGAAGACGTTTTCGTTGATTAGGCACGACCCCGGTCCGATTAATGAAAAAAAACTACACGACTTGTACTTTTGGGGTACATGGCATGTACTTAGCCTTTCTGTACTCCGCTTAAAGAGGCCTCCACATCGCCCCTACACACCGTGTGGGTGGCCCAGACATGACCAGCACACGGCCTGGCGCGACATCGAAGTACATGGCATATAATTTGAAAATTTCCAATTTTTCCTCTTTTTCTCAAAAACAACCAGAAAAGGAAAAAAATACCTAAAACGAAGATCCAGGTTCTTAGAAACTTCCCACCTTAAAGAAATTCGTCCTCAAATTTCCTATAGAGGCGTAGAAGAAGAAACCCTGAACAACTCTGACCACTGTGATCGTACATCGGCCTCCCTCTCCCAAGTCTCATCCTATAATCTCCCATGCTGCCATAACACCTATACCAGAGAAAGAGACTGGTCATAGAGAACCTTCGTACTTCGATCGACAATCCGGATAGGATACTCCTCTAATGAAGTATCCGCTTTGAGATCAACCTCCTCGGGTTGAATGACATGAGACAGGTCTGAAAAGTAACGTCAGAGCTGAGAAACATGGAAGACATCATGCATGGCCCGGTACCTCTGAGGTAACTATAACCGATAGGAAACTGGACCAACTCTCTCCAATACCCCAAAAAGAAAAACGTACCATGGTGAAAGCTTACCCTACCTCCGAATCCTCTTGTGTCCCAACCTTGGTGTGACACACACGAAAACCTGATCCCCGACCATGAACTCCAGAGGTCATCTCCACTGATCAGCATAAGACTTCTGTTGAGACTGTGCTATATCCTTCCTCTTCTGAATCAACTCTATCTGCTCTAAGGTCTCCTGAACAAGATGAGGTCCCAGTAAAGCTGCCTCTCCTACCTCCAGCCACCACAATGGTGATCGGTATGACCTACCGTACAAAGCATCGTAAGGTGCCATCTGAATAGTCGCCTGAAAAATGTTGTTATAGGAAAACTCCACAATAGAGATATTCTTCTCCCAAGAACCGGAAAAGTGTAGAATTCAATCTCTAAACATATCCTAAAGCACGTGTATCGTATGCTCAGACTGACCATCTGTTTGGGGATGGTATGTTGTACTCAAAAGTACCTATTTCCCCAAAACCTTCTAAAGCCCCTGCCAGAACCGAGAAGTAAAACGCGCATCCCTGTCTGAAACAATGGAGTGTGGAACTCCATGTAGATGTACAATCTATCGGATGTACAACCACCCCAGCTCATCAACATTGAAGGTCTCCTTGATCGGCAAGAAGTGATCAACCTTCGTAAGCCTGTCGACGATAACCCAAACAACATCACTCCCTTGAGGTGACCTCGGTAACCCGATCACGAAGTCCATCACGATATCGTTCCACTTCTACTCAGGGATGGGTAACTGTTGTAAAAGCCCTGCTGGTCGCTGATTATAACGACCCATACTTTACATACATTGTTACTACTTCAAAATTGAAGCACACTTAATACAACATATAACAAAACCACAAAGGACCGTATAGGTATAGTGTCTTTAGAAACTGGGAAACATAAACAACTGGTTCATAAATCTTCTATAGTGTCTCCCATTTATTTCATCATATCTAGGGTCCCTTTTAGCATATTCTACTTAATATCCATCTTCCTGACCTGGGGAAAAGAAAACATAAAAGGGTGAGCTCAAATGCTCAGCAAGGGAAAATAAAGGAAATAAAAATCATATCATATCTTTTTGAAAATCAAAACCTGCAAAAGAGATCATAATATCTTATCATGGAATAATTCATAGAAGTGAAAATGAGATCCCCATAATCATAACATAAAACTTGAAACTTTGTGGCATGCACACATAATCATGGAAATCATTTCTTGTTAGTCATGACTCATTTCCAAGACTATCTTAGTGGACAAAGTCCCTTTCTGAACCGAGTTCACTCCTCGTTTCAGTCCTGTATCACTGAACCGAAATAACCTTCCGTTCCAGCCATGTCTATCTCATGAGATATAAAATCTTTACCCAATGCATTGGAGGGAGATATAGGTCCCACCCATCTTATAATGAATCCTTTCTTATGTGTTCCACATAATCATAAAACATACATCATCGCATAACACATGTAACAAAAATGGGATTCTTGAAACATCATGACATCATAAATCAATTCATATAAGATAAAGGAATTCATAAAAATAATTCCATCACAACATGATCAAATCAATGTAATAATTGGGATAAAAACAGAACCCTTTATTATCTTAGATGGAAAATAATTTTGATAAAACACTTGAACTCCATTCTTGAGGAAAATATCCTTTCTTCTTCAAAAACATTTTTCCTTTCATAACATGTCATATAACTTTAAAATAAAAGAAGTTGATTAAAAATAAACTTGAGAACTTGTAAAGTAAGCTTCTTGGAAATAATGTTTTAAAAATCTATTCATGCCGTATAAGTTAAAAAAAAACATTCTTCGTACTTTTGTCGGAAAAGTCAAAAAGTACCTCGTACGGAAAAACGACAAAAGATTCCTTTCACATTCTTTACTAAAAACTCACCTAAGGGTAAAATTGGATTTAAACAATTGCAAGTGGATGGAAACAATATTAAATATTGAGGGAACATGGATGTGGATCATAAAATACACCCCAGTAAATACTTACGAATAAACAATCTCGGATAAAAATGAGATTGTGATATTTCCCTTACCTTAGGTCCGATTTGCTTTGTTCGTGTCCGAAGCTCCTGTATAATGGTTTAAATAATGTTTTTGACTTATTCCAGAATCATACATATTGATATGATATCATATATGGTCATATTATTAGCTTCTTGTTAGTAATATTTCACTGTTACTTGTTACTCGGGTCTTTATAACTTTTTGTTCTTATGCGTGTTTTGTTGAATAAATTCTTATTATTATCTTTAGGTTATAAATAATTCATTTCCAGAATGGTATTAGTGTAGTATATACCATATTCATTCATTCAATTCATTTATATAATCATTATGAAATGAAGATCATGTAGAACGAGTCGCATCACATCGTGGAGACGGTATTCCGTACGTACGCACGAGTGATGATATCGTTCCTATGATCGTGGAATTGTATTGGAGTATATATATATTATTTCAGTATCAATATTACTTCATAATAATAATATATAGTTACTCATTACACTATTGTACCCATCCTTGTAAGGTGATGGAGGAAAATAGATTACACCACGGCGTGGAGACGGTATTCCGTACGTACGCACGTGCGGTGATTTCATTTTTCCGTAGGATGGATAGAAGGTGAATTAGGGTTGTTTCATATTTATAATAACATATCAGTATGTAAGTAATACTGATGTTATTACTTTATCATGAAACAACTAAAGAAGAAGAAGTTGAAGAAGAAAGAAATTGAAAAGATCGGTAATGGATATTACCTCTTCTTTGGAACGCCTCTTTGAATCCTCCACTTAAGGAACTAAGATTGGTCTTTGGAGAAGACCAGGACCTCTAGGATTATTCTAGGGAAGTGGAGAGGAGAAAATGGCAGGGGTTGGCCGAGCTTGAGTTCTCAAATTGGTGTGAGGAGGAGGGGGAGGAGGTGCCCTTTTATAAGGGAGGAGAGGGGCACCTTAGGAATATCTCAAAATATTATTTTATATTAAAGTCAAAATCGGTTTATAATGGTTCCAAAGGGTCTTATTTCGAAGCTAAAGTGGGGATGGGTCGAAATCCTATCAACCAATAGGATTTAGACAAGTTTAGGGTATTATTTTAACCTTATCAATTAGATTTAACTCTAAGTTAATTAATTTAACTTTTACCGTGTCTTTTTGTTTTCTTTCACTATATGGTTAATACACTTACTATAACATGCCAAACGAACCCCAAATTGTTTATTATTAATATATATATCCTTATCTAAGTAATTTGGCCGAACCTTAGATTTTTAGGAATAAAATAACAATTAGTAATATAATATTTGATTTAAAAACTATTTTGTGTCAATTTTGACACTATTTGATATATGATTTTTGTGAAAGTCATAACAGAATTATATGTTCGAACAAAGTTAATTAAATCAACAATAATGTATCATAGTAACCTAGAAAATTAGTGTAATTCATAAAAAGTCTTAAATTACATTTATTTTGGTATTTATATTATCAATTATGTCAATATTTCATTAATAAGATAATTACTGCATCATCTTTGTGTTATAAATAAATTAAATTATTTGATGTCTAAAAATTACAAATAAAATACCATCATGTAGTAAATCTTTTTATCTTTCTAATGAATATTTACAATCTAATTTATCTTATGTATAACCCCATATTAAAAATGATTTACTTATTAAACTTTGATTTTAACTATTTTAACCCTTCTTTAAATATATTAATAATAAATGTCCTAATCTAATCCGTGTCTGTCGGATTTTCGAAATTCCATTCACAAAAGCGGTAAAATTAAGTTTTATGCAAAATTCAGTTTTTAACCTACCACTTAGTGGTTTCACTATTCATCAAAAATTGAAAGTTTTTAGAAAAATACCAAAATTTCACCCTAGGCTAATTTCGATATTATGAGTCCAAAAATGAAGTCCATTTTGAAAAATAAAATTTATAAAATTTCAAAAAGTGGTTATTACTATTCATAACAGCTTGTTTTAATATCATATTGTTGTTTAGTGAAACTCGGTATTGCGTACGACGCAAGCTATCGAGGAAGGTCGCGATTGCGTGTAAAGCAAGCCAAGCAAGTGTTGTGTAGAAAAAGATTCCTTTGATGATTTATATAAAATAAAAGTCTCGGGTGTTACACTGATGCTTCACTTTCACCTACTGTCAAGTAGAACATCTCATGACAAAACCAGCAACATCTCTCTTCATACCTAGCCACCAGTACTGGAGGTGTAGATCACAATACATCTTGGTGACGCCAGGATAAACTTCCCAAACTGAAGAATGAAAATCCCACATCAGATCCTCGTGTATGTATAATGGCACCCATACACGTCCCTAGAAATGAAAGATATCATCCTCGACTATTTTCCATCCAGGAAGAGGGTCCTCTCCTAACACACTCTCCCACAGGGCTAGGCCTTCTGAGTCTGATAGCTTCCTCATCTGTACCCGATCAAGAAGGGTAGAGGTAATAGCTACAGAAGATATAAAAGTCTGTCCCTATCTATAGTGCACCTCCAAATGCATATTAGAGAACAGAACCATAAGCTACCAATCTCTGCTAGCCTCCTAAACTGCCTAAATCTGAGTTCTCCTTCTCAATGCATCTGACACTACGTTTCCCTTTCCCGGCATATAGGCAAGCTCAAAGTCGAAGGACTGAAGATACTCTACCCACCTACGCTGTCTCAGATTCAGATCCTGCTGAGTGAAGATGTACTTGAGACTCTTGTGGTCAGTGAAAACCACAAAGTTCTCTCCCAGAAGGTAATGTATCCAACAGTGTAAGGCATGAACAACAAATGCCAACTCCAGATCGTGCGTCAGGTAGTTCTTCTCGTGCGACCTCAACTACCGAGACCCGTACGCAACGACTCCATCTCCCTGTATAAGAAAAAATCCCAATCCAACACCTGAAGCATCACAGTAGACTGTATAGCTCTTTCCCGGATTTGGAAAGACTAGTATTGGTGCTGAAGTCAACCTCCCTTTCAGCTCCTGAAAGGCTATCTCACAAGAATCTGACCATAAGAACTTCACCCCTTTCTTAGTCAGACCTGTCAGATGTGTTTCAAGGCGTGAAAATTCCTGTATGAAACACCTTTAGTATCCATCCAGCCCAAGAAAACTCCGCAAATCAAATAAATTCTTCAGATGCTCCCAGGAAACTACATCTCTCACTTTCTCTGGTTCAACTGATACTCCTGCCTCTGAGATAATGTAACCCAAGAAGTGAATTTGGTCCATCAAAAAGTGGCATTTTGAGAGCTTAGCATATAACTGATGCTCTATCAGTGTACTCAGAACGATCTAAAGATGGGTAGCATGGTCGTGTCGAGTGTGATATTACACCAAGATGTCATCCATGAAAATCACCACAAAGGAATCCAAGTATGGATGGAACACTCGGTTCATCAGCACCATGAGAACTGCTGGCGCCTTCGTGAGACCGAACAACATGACCGTATACTCGTATAGACCATACCTAATTCTAAAGTCTCTAAGAGGTATATCTGATGGTCTAACATGCAAATGATGATAACCGGACCTCAAATAAATCTTAGAGAACACTCAGGATCCTCTAAGATGATCAAAGAGTTCATCGATCCTTGTAAAGGGATATTGGTTCTTGACTGTCAACTGGTTCTTCTTCCGATAATCTACGCAAAACCTAAGGGTTCTGTCTGACTTCTTTTCAAATAGGACAAGAGAACCCTAAGGAGAAGTACTGGGTCAGATGAAACCATTTTCCTGCAACTCCTCTAACTACTTCTTGTGCTCCTGTAACTTAGGTGTAGCCATCCTATAAGGAGGAATGGACACCGGTGCCGCTCCTGGAACGAGCTCAATCGAGAAGTCTACCTCACGCTCTAGAGGCAAACCTTAAAGGTCCTTTGGAAAGACATCCCTAAAACGATCCACCACTGGAGGAAAGTCTAACTGTGAAGTCCCCTGGTCATCCAGATAAAGACTGGAAATCTGGGCTGTAACTCCTCCTAGACCTTGATGCTCTGGTCCATTTCTACCCATCTGGACATCCCACTCGCCTCTATGAAGAAAAGATATGCCCTATGGTGATACGAAACTCACCTTGTGGTGATAGAAATCTACGACTGCCTGGAAGGGAACTAATCAGTCCATACCGAGAATGAAATCATAACCTGTCATCTCTACTTCATAGAGGTCCCATAAGAAGTGACACCCTGCAACCTCAAGAGGGCACTATCTGCACTGAAGTACGATAGATATCCTCATTCCCAACGGTGTGTCAAGAGTCAACATGTTGACAAACAAAAAGATACATAGCCCAAGGCTTTCCACAATAGTAATAGAGATAAAACTAAGAGAAGTGACAATATAGAAAAGGGTTGAAGATAAAACAGAGGATACTAAGATCGTACCTCGAATTGTAGAAGGGCCAGGATCCTTCTCTTGAAGGGTCTGCTCCACAGCGAAAGTCTGGCCTGTACCACAGCCCTACGCCCCTAGCTAAACACTCTGAGCTGATCCACTCTGTTGTCGCTGGTAACCTGGTGACTGACCACCACGACCGCGACCTCCAACTCGGACCGAACGGCTAGAAGAACACCAGTTCTCTGACTGGTGAGAAATTGGCAATACATATCCTATATGCGGGGTCATATAAGAACCCCTACCACCAGCTGTAGGTGAGAATATCTGACAAAAATGTTGAAGATGGTCCATCTTGCCACAAGATCGGCACTCCATCGGGTCTCTCTGTCATTGAGTCCTGGTATGCCCGCTCTTACCCCACTGGTATCATACAATGTGGCTGCTCGAAGATACATTACGCCTACCCTGATCTACTGAAGCAGACTCCCTGCGATGCTTCCTACTATCAGTGGGAGGAACACTGACTCTGGGTGTCGAACTGCCCTGGATCACTGTCCCAGAATCCATCATGTTGCACTTAGAGATCAGTGCCTGGTTGACAATAGAGGATATCAAAGTCAACCTGAAGATATTCACCTGGGAATGAATCTCCTTCCTGAGACCATCCTCAAAATTCCTAGAAAGGAACAAATCATCACCTACTGGGATCGGTGTGAAGCGCTGTAGCTCGGTAAAGCGAGATGAGTACTCCATAATAGAAAGAGTACCCTACTCGAGACTCATAAACTTCTGGGCTTAGTCAGCCCTCAAGGTGTCTGGATAGAAGTAATCATAGAAGATGCTCCGAAACTAATCCCAAGTCATACTCTGCTGGTGCCCTGACTGTGAGATCACCTCCCACCACCTCTTGGCAGTATATCAGAGCATATACATAGCAAGATTCACCCTCTTCTCCAGAGGTATCTACAGGTGCTTGAAGATCATTAGCGTGGCCTCTAACCACGAATCTATAGCCTGGGGTCCTCCATCCACTGAGAAAATAGGAGGCTACTACTGCTGGAAAACCCGCGTCAACTCAGCCATCGACGGGTCAGGAGACGATGCTCCCTGAAAGGTCTGCATCATCCTCAAGAAGTCCTCCTTGAACTGCACATCAGCACCTGAAACAGGTATAACTACTAGTGCCAGGGCTGGCACAGTAGGATGATCTGCAAGAGGTCCCTGATCGGCCATATTTGGTGTTTGGTCACTGTCTGACAGCTGACGTACAACCGGAGGACATCTCAGAGGCATAGCTATGAAATATCAAAAGCACACCTTAGATTAGTATTAATCAAGGATAGAGAACACAAGACAGAAATAGGAGAAAAAATCCACACAGGTTTACTAAACACGACTACACGACATGTATAAAAACTACACGACATGTTCCTTAAGGCCATACACATGGGCGTGTACTTCTGCCACCTTTGGTCGTGTAATATACCAAACTACATGGAGTGTTTTCCCCACACACGATGTGTACTTGAACTCTATTCCCCTACCCGAGTCTCCTTACACTACTAACTCACACGGTCCACTTAACCCTAGCCTACACAACGTGTGCACTAAGGACACGACGTGTACTAGACAAGGTTATGACAACCCTTGTTGTTAGTTACACGGCCGACTACACGACTGATCCTTACACGGTGTGTTCCAAACAAGAACTATGTGTATAGGAGAGATAACACCATCCCGTGTTGTTCATGACACAGCCGGGTACCTAGAACAAGACTACACGATGTTTTTGTACCAAACACTGCATGTACTATACGAGCTTCCCCGACCCATGTTGTTAGTGACACGACTGGGTACATGGCTCAATACTACACGGTGTGTACCTACCGTACACGGCGTGTTCCTGAAAACTTTTTCGCCACCCCATGTTTCTGCTCACATAGTCAGTGACACGGTTTGAAACTACACAAGATGTAGTCAAGTACATGCCGTGTATTCTGGGTTTTTCTGGTAAGTAGCTCAGAAACTGCACAGAAGCCCAGAAAAAACTGAAAAACAAACATGGAGGTGCCAAATTCCGATCCGTGAGGGCTCATACTCCCCACAAATCAAAGCTTGGAATCTTCTACATATCATATACAAGGGAAAACAAGTCAATGATCCACCAAGTTCCGATTTATGAGGGCCCATAACACCTCAAGAACCAAAATTTGGTGTTCATTTAAGCAAGTCACAATACAAACAATTTATCTATATCAAATTGTAGGGATTCTATCAAAGCATCTATCACAACATCATGCACAATCTACACAACTTCTATCACAACAACATGAAATCGCTAATGCACCCTAGATGGCATGGAAAGAATGAATGGAATGTGATTTCTAACAAGTACCTATATGATGCATGAGATGGAATACCATCATATCATCGGGTTGTGATAGAAATGGAACCACACTAGCACAACAATAACAACACAAAGTATGTGAATCACTCGAGGTGAAATCATATCAACCGTAAAATCTTAAAACCAGAAAACTGCAATAAACAAGGTAGATTGGATTTTACCTATACACGGGTTAGCTACTCCTGGGCATAACTTATTACCAAGTACCGAATCCATACTATCCCTAGCTAAAGTATCCAAACAGTAAATCAAGAGAAAAGAATTCCTCTGATACCACTTTGTAACGTCCCGGTTCCGGAAGCCACCGAGAGGCACCCCGTACTCGGTTGGTCACATGGAATCAAGCGCATTTCCCCAAACGCCAGAGGCTACTAACTAGCAGTGAGGGCCTTGGGTGTTATAGCGGGGAAACTATGCTCTCATTGACAGAGTACATAGCAGAAGTAAACAAAAATTGAAATAGCGTAGGCAATAAATATCCAACAACAATGAAAAAGTAAACAGCGGAAGACTAAAACAATAAACCACTAGAGCACATATGTATATTTGAAATGATGAACGATACATATCTATTAAAACAACCAAACATGTCACAATGCTGGAAAAACAAACAATACAAAAACAAGTACAAAGGAAAAGATAAACAGCTCCTCAACACCACAAGCCTAATCTTGGTCCCATGCTCTCCTGCTCCAAAGCAATCAAGTACCAGAAGTAGAAGGGCACTTGCCCTTGTATATACTTGCAACAACATAGTTTGTTTGGGCCCAAAAGCATGACCCAAACAGGGTGTGAGACTAAATCCCAGTAGGAAACCACCTGAAGATCTGTGCCTCACAGTCAGTGAGAATATGGCAGGTAATAGTATAGTAAGCAGTAAACCGTACAATAAACCGCATGTAGTAAATAGTAAGAAGTAACAAGATGATATAAAATAGTGATCAGTACCCAGAACAACAAGAAGTAGTGAAGAAAATAGCTAACCACAACAGGACCCCATCTGGGAAGTACTCGCAGCCAACCCCTCTGGTCCGATCCAAGAAGTACCCACAACCCTCTGGGTAGTGCACTCAGCCTAAACCCTCTAGTTTGGTTATACGAAAATTATAAGACTCTATGGGGAAGCTCTCTTGGTCAATTCCCCTTATAGTATAGGGTAGTCAGGGACTCTCTGAGGAAGATTATGCGGTCTAACCCTCTTATAGCCCCAAGGTCTAGAAACTCTCTGAGGAAGCTCACTCAATCAATTCCTTCTATAGTCTCTAGTCTATCACATACTCTCTAAGGAAGATCACTCAGTCAATTAATTCTCTAGCCTGGAAAGGTTTTAAATAAATTAAAACAAGATAAAGACTCTCTGAGGAAGCTCACTCGGTCCACCCTCCTGAAATCTATAATATCCAAGACTCTTTGGGAAGCTCACTTGGTCTACCCCTATAGTCTATAATGTCCAAGACTCTCTGGGAAGCTCATTAGGTCTATCCATTATAGTCTATAATGTCCAAGACTCTTTGGGAAGCTCACTCAGTCTATCCCTTATAGTCTATAATATCCAAGACTCTCTGGGAAGCTCACTCGGTCTATCCCTTATAGTCTATAGCACCAGGTTCTCATGGTCCCGTGCCAGTCAGTGCATAATAATGATATAAGTCCAAAGTACACCTATAGAGATACTTGTATAACCAAAGTACACCTATAGAGCTATTTGACTAATCAGTCTACAGGAACAAGCATATCAAGAATATCATTCTATCCTATGTTCATAAGGCATGGAAAACAGGTATAACGACTAAAGGATAACATGACCCAAAGGTCGTAAACAAAACAAGGCATGGAAAAACATCCAAACACAACAAATTATCCTAAAAAAAGATCAAATTACCTCTACAAAATCATACAAGAAAGGAAAAAAATAACAGGGGAAAAAAGGTAAACACACAATACCCCGTTCACGGGTATTGGTAGAAATTGCGCATAAAACTCAAAAACTTTGCAAGGTAAGGCACAAACCACCTACCTTGATGCTAGGAAATCAATATACTTTGACCATGAGGTTTGATTCTCCTTAGAACGTCATATATCTATGAAAAAACACAAAATGTTCATCTCACAATATCTTGAGAAAGAGGGAAAATCATGGAATGAAACTCAAGAAGAAAGAAGATCTCACCACTATGGTTCCAATGCAATCAACAACGGTCGATTCGGAAAACAGACGGAGGATCAGGGGGATTGAAGGGCATTCACGGCTGTACGAGATACTCTCAGTCGAATAACCTGAAGAAGAAGACATTTTCATCAATTAGGCGCGACCCCGGTCCGATTAATGAAAAAAAAGAAACTACATGGTGTGAACTTCTGGGGTATACAGTGTGTACTTAACCTTTCCGTACTCTACTTAAAGCGGCCTCCACATCACCCCTACACACCATGTGGGTGGCCCGTACATGGCCAACACACGGCCTGACGCGACATCAAAGTACACGACGTGTACTTTGAAAATTTCCAGATTTTCCTCTTTTTCTCAAAAATTACCAGAAAGGGAAAAACATACCTGAAATGAAGATCCGGGTTCTTACAAATTTGGGTCCTTTCTAATAGAATATCCACATAATGATATATTTCAAAACCAATGGTGAGGGTTATTTGGATTCGATAAAATATGGGATTATTAGTGAATTTAATATTTATTATATAATTTTTAAAATCATATAAAGTACTAAAATTATGCTCTTATAAATTGTAGAAATGGAAACCCACATGAATTCAACTATATCATTATGACCCATGCTTGATAAGGATAACTTTCTCATCCGTACTAATTTACTATAATGTAAAACGAATTTGAGTGTAATTATATGCCATGAAATGAAATTATATGTGTTGGAAAATCTTTTTCTTGAAGCACCTAGACAAGAGGTTAGTGAGGATGACTGGTATCTCTAAATGAATCATTAGAATGATGCCACTGATGTCCAATGTTTCATGTTATCATCCATGTCCAATTTTATTCTATAACAAAATTAGGATATGAATGTGTATAAAATTATGTATCACCTTTATGATCTTTATCAATAGAAGGCTTGACAAGATAGATACGAGATCTCAAATTCATTGTCCATGTGGAAGTTTGGAGAGTCGTCATTGACTAGGCCTCATGTAGTAAAGTTAATTGACTACATAAAGTGAATAAACATATATAAAATTAAATTCACTAATAAGTTGCACATAGAACCCATTATATCATCACAACCTAAATCATTCTCTAGTTTTATTATTAATTATAACATGAGAAATAATGATATGACTATTTCAAAACTTCTTACTATCACTCAAAAAGTTGAAAGGACATGGGGTGTGAAAAACCCATAGTTGTTATGGTGAATGAGAAGAGTAAAAAAAAGGAAAAGGGGACTAAGACTCATATTAGGTCTAAATATCTTGATCACCATCCTTCCAAGAAGAAGAAGATCCAAAGGCATAAAAAGGGAAAATATACAGTATGTTTTTCATGTGGAAGGCTAGGCCACTGGAAGAATAACTACACTCAAAAGAAATGGGGGATTTAAAGCATGCTTTTTATTAAGTGTAATATTTATATATCTATACATTGTGTATTAGATATAGTTTTTTCTACTCACACATATATCTAAATGAAGAAACCAAGTATATTTTGAGATATTTTTAGAATAAAGGTGGATCATTGAGAAATACATGAATCACAACTTGTTTCTTTTCATATATGAGACTACCACCTTCCATTGAGAACTGATATATTTTTGGTTTTAAATAATTGTTATTTTGTGCCCAGTGTTACTAAGAAGATAATATATGCCTCTATACTTGACATGGATGTAGTTATTTTCAAATTTGGAAATAAAGAATGCAAATTTTACAACTAAACCATTTTTTATGGTATGAAACAACTTAATAACTATCTTTATGTTTTAAATTATGTAAACTAACTATTGAAAATTGATAATGAATCATGATTGATGACTAATATAACAACAAAATATGGAATCACCATATTGGTCATGTAAACAAGAAGCATCTAAAAAATCTTTCTCAAGATGGTTATTTAGAGTCCTTTGATATAAAACCAATTGAAATATGTCATGCTTGTTTATAAGGAAAAATGACAAAAACACCATTTGGCGGACAGGTGGAAAGATCCAAAAATCTTTAAGGATCGGTACACAATAATGTGTGTGGACCTATTATAGTAGAAGTTAAAGGTGGATATTCTTTCTTCATAACTTTTATTAATGAATTGAGAAGATATGGATATGTCTTCTTAATGAGGTATAAGTTTTAAACCTTTTATAAATTAAAAGAGTACAAGAATAAATAAAAATTAAGGCCTTTGGGCCATTCAGATCAATAAGATAATGAATCTTTCATCTAATTAGGGCGGCCAATATCAAAACAAGAGTTTATAAAAATTTTAGGAGAGTTTTAGATTCTATCTCAACTCACTCCATCTTATACTCTATAGTGGAATGATGTTAGTGAATGGAGGAACCAAATCTTGGTAGATATGGTAAGGTTGATGATGAGTCATTCAGACCTTCCATTATAATTTTTTGATTATGCATTATAAAATATGATATACACACTAAAATGAGTACCAATGAAGTAGAAAATAGTATTTCATTCAAGTTATAGAGTAGAAAGAGACTGTTTTTTTCAAATAATTGTGTATGGGGATGTTGGAATTTGTTAAGGACACCTTTGGAAACAAACTAGTACCTTAAGGAACAAAGTTTATATTTATAGGTTATCCTAAGGAATCCAAGGGATATTATCTATATAACCTCTCAGACAGAAAGTGACTATTGCAAGACAATCCATTTTTCTTGAGAGGGATCACATCCTCAAAAAGGATAGTGAGATAATGATTAAATTCAATGAAGTTGATACTCAAGACACACAAGAGTTGGTATAGAAAAAATTTCATAGGTCCCTATGGAAGAAGTTTTTCCTGAAACACAAGCATTTTATAGGATTTATTGAGAGACAAGAGAACTAGAAAAATATAGTTTTTGAGTCATCAAAGATGGAGACTCATTATTGATTGAAAATAATGAACCATTATCTGAAAAATAGGTAGTAAAGCTCTCAAAAGCTACAAGATGGAAATAATTCATGAATTCTGGGATGGATTCCAAGTATCAAAATAAATTTTGGGTTTTGGTTGATCCACCATTTGTTGTAAATCCTATTGGTTTTAAATGGGTATTCAAGGGAAAGTTAGGCATATAAGGTAAAGTAAATAAATACAAAGAACAACTATTGTATAATGGGTTTACATAGTGTCAATTCATTTACTATTATGAAACCTTTTCTCTAGTTTCCATGTTTAAATCCATTATAATTCTACTCACTATAACAACTTATTTTGACTATGATTTTTTTAGATAGATGTACAAATAGATTTCCTCAATAGAAACCTTCACGGGGATGTCTATATGAAAAAAAGGGTTTTTAACTCCAAGTATTTCCAAAATTGTTTACAAGTTATAGATATCCATTTATGGATTGAAGTAGCAATATTGGTCATGGAACATTTGATTCAATGGATCTATAAAAGAATTTGTTTTTATTAATAGTGAATGTGATTAATGTGTTTAAAAGTGGTTTAGTGAGAGTAAATTCATTATCCTAGTAGTATATACCAATGATGTATTACATATTGGAAATGAAATACTAGTCTTATAGTTAGTTAAGTATTGGTTAAATAAGTGTTTCTCTATAAAGGTATTTGGTGAAATAACATACACTCTAAGGATCAATATCATTCATGATAGATACAAGATGATAGTTTTACTAAGAAAAAGGTATATACATTGACTCGATACTAAAGGTATTTAGTATGGAACAATCTAATATAGTATTAGTTCATGTGCCATATAGTATACTTCTTTCCAAGAAAATGCGTCCTCAGGGACAAGAGGAGAAAAAGAGAATGAGTAAGATCTCATACGATTTTATGATAGGATTCATCATGTATGTCATTCTATGTACTAGGCTTGATGTTGCCTATACCTTAAGCATGGTAGGTAAATATCACGTTTATTGAGGTGAAAAACATTGGTATGCTATTAAGGATATCCTTAAGTATCTAAGAAGAACTAAGGATATATTCATGGTGTATAGATAAAACCCAGAGCTATCCATTAGGGGTTATATTGATTTTATCTTTAAAAAATATTTAAATGATCTAAAGAAAAAACCAAGATATGTATTTAGTCACAACTGAGAAGCTTTGAGTTGGAAGATTTCAAAGAATCCAGTTTTCACTGATTCTATAGTGGAATATGAGTATATAACACCTTTTCAAGTATCCAAGTATGTTTTTTATATATGTAACTTTACCTAAGATATTTATTTGGTTTCTAATAATAATGATCCAATCATATTATATTGTGATAATACTAAAACAGTGGCTCTTGTAAAGGAGATAAGCTCACACCAATGGATAAAGGACATACTATAGAAGTATCACCTTTTGAGGGATTTTTCTTAGAGTGGAAAAGTTATGGTGAGAATATTTTCCACAAAAGAGAACATGAAGACCCCATTAACTAAAACCTTATCTCAATATAATAATTAGTATCATTTGAGAGCTAGTAGAATAAAGGTTGTTAGTAATTGAATATAGTGAAAGTGGAAGTCTGTGGGAATTGGTTCCCTAGAAAAAAACTTTTATTTATTTTATAGTTACATGTGTTCAAGGTTTTGAATATGAATAACATACTTATCACATCATGATTTTTTTCTATGTGACATAGTATGTGATAATTTCCTAAGAGTAAATATCATACTGAAAGGTTATAGTAGTTACAATCTATGATGAGAACCTATAAGTTTCATGAAAATGTTATTAAAATATATATTATATAGTTTGATGATGTCTTTTATGGGAAAAAAATTATGATAGGTATATGGAGTGGGTTAGATTTTTATTGTGCAAGGGGGTAGGTTGGGAGTGTCAAATAAACTTATAGGGACTGTGATGTCATTTAGATGAATATTAGGTTGGGGCTGTTGGGAGTAGGTAGAGGTAGTAAATAGGGAATGGGGTCTTTATAGAGGGAAATAAAGGTATTTGGATTTGAGATGCTTGGGAAAATAGAGGCTTTAACCTAGGATCTCAAGTGAAGATTCGCCAAAGGAGTGACCATCTTCTCCTTCCAATCTTATTCTTCTTCTAAATCCGCTATCATATATAATTCCTCACTACTATTTACACAATAAAAATAGAATTAATTTATTTTCCTATATTTAATACTAGAATTCCTATCAATTTGGAACTCTCATTGAGTTTTATAGATATATATTTTAGAAATAGGTTCTTGAAAGCTCTTGATCACGATCTTTATTCTGACTGGTGACTTGATTTTTTATCATTGAGTTCTAAAGGAGTTGATTATGGTTCATTGGTGTATATTATGGACGAAAACGATAAATAATTTTCTATAAAAAATTATTTATCTTCTTAATAGATAAATTAGAATATTTCAATGATATTTTTGTTTAACCATGCATTTCAGACTATACCACCACACCTCTTAGACTTAGATCATCTAGACGAACATGTTTAATTGCTACGCGAGTTGTTTCAGCATACAGAACCAAATGAATATGATATTTTTCAGGCATAGGTGATATCCAAGATAATGAAAATATTTAAAGTCTTATTTTAATCATCTTAAAGTGATTATCCACCATAAGATTTATTACAACCTGAGATGGTATGGCACTATCCTTACATATATTTGACACTTTTGTCTTTAGAGGAAATAACTGTGAAAGTAATTCTCGTTTTTTTCATTATTTATTCATACAAAATAGGATCCTTTAGCTACTAATACTTAAAAATATCCATCACTAGAGGTTCCTCTAGTTTGTATGTATCCAGTGGTATATGAGGTGATAAGTTTCCACACTTTAACTACTAGGTTAAGAGTTTTCTTATTTGTACAGGTCAATAGAGGTATAGAGAATGAAAAATATTTCAAATATGAGTGGTATAATTGACCTATGAGTAAAAAATTCCCATAATGTGGTCTTTAGGGTTGATATAGGTGTTTACAAGACACCTCATCATAAAGAGTTTGATTGTGGGAGGACTTCCAATTCATGGGAATAATGGGATAGAGATTCTTGAAGTACAACCATGATTCATGCCCATAATGAGTTTGGAAATTCTATCCTTCAATTTGCTGATGATTTTTTCTAATTCGATCCTATAGTTGGAAGTATGACATAAAATCAAGGATATATGGGACTTCACTAGAAGATAAAAGATCGCAACCCTAAGGGAAAAAGGATTCATTGAGAAGAATCCCTTAGAATAAACTCAATTCCTAGTCCACTCCTAGAGGCTACAGGAGAGGGAACCATAACCCCACCCATGTAATGGAGGAAGAAAAAGACACCTAAAAAGATACCCAAGACTCACACTGAGGAAAATTTTATTTTTTAAGGGTGGGGAAATGATAGGTACATGGAGTGGATTGAAGTTATGTTGTGTTATGGTGTAGTTAGGGAGTGTCTAATAAACATCAATGGTTAGTGATGTCATTTGTATGGATATTAGGTTAGAGATCTTGGGGTTTGATAGAGGTAATAAATAGTGTAGGGGATCTTTAGAGAGTGATAAAAAGTAATTTTCATTTTCAATTTTTAGTAGAAGGGGGAATTTTAACTAGGATTGTAGGTGTAACCTATCTTGAGGAGTTTCCATATTCCTTTTCTAATCTTCTTCCTCTTGTAAATCCACTTTCCTTTGTAATTAATCACTACTATTTCCATTGGAAATAAATATAATTAATTAATTTTACTCTCTACCATACTATAATTCCTATCAAATGATATAAGATATCAGGGGTGGAGATTCATAGGACATTGAGGCACTTTCTCATGGTGTATTCCCTTGGTAATTTTTAGTGTATAAGATTATGAGAACACAACCTTCCAATAGGAAATCCAAATTTATACATGTCATTAGAATTTTCTTTCTATATATGTTTGTATTGATCATTAGAATTTAATATTATTATTAATGGATTTTATTAGTTGTGTAATTTTATGTATTTATGGAAACTATAATGACATATGTTTCTAGTGAAGTAGGATACATTGAGTGTTTCACAAGTGATATTGGATTAATGAATTACGTGAGAAAGGATTTTACCTTCTATTATTTAATGAAAGTTGGAATCTCATGAATTTTTATATGAATGAAAAACCTAGATAAATACATGGCATAATATTCTATGGGAATATTCATTTCCATATATTCAAAGAAACAAACATTGAGAACATATGTTAATGACACTGGCATGCAACCTGCTTGATTAGAGATATCATGATAAAGGGATTATCTTACATAGTAAGAATTTGTATGCGGTTTTATTTCATTATGGAATTAACTTGTTTCTCTATGATTGACCTAGCGTGTTACTAGATGCTAGCCTTGGACTTTAGGCGACCTGACCTAATTCCACTAAGAAAGAGGACTAGAGGGACACATAATAAGTGTGTCTAGATCCTTAGTTAAATATTACTATTTAACATGTTGAATAAATATTAATATCATACATGGTTTAAAAGTTATTCATGTTTTCTTTATCTCATATATTCAATCACTAGTTATTAGAGGGAATATTTTTGAGCGGAATATTTAATAAATATTCATTTATTATTAAAAAATATAATATTTATTTATTTATTGGTGAATATTGTAGGGATATTTATTTATCAAATAAGTAGTCATTATTCAAGTACTGATTAATATTTTAGAGGAATTAAGAAACGAGTTTAATAGGTCCAAGTAGAAATAATATATATATATTAAATATCATTAGAATAAATTTTCAAAAAATTTATTAAAGAAATTATATTTAATTAATCCATGAGTTTTGTGTATATAAAATAATAATAATACAATTATTATTTTTCCATGGGGTCTATCAGGTATTAAGAAAATAATAAGGGCCTTTGTGAAATTATTATTTTCTAACCTTAACACTTTTTAAATTCAATTATATTATTTCCAACTGATAACTCTATCCATTTAGTTTTCCATTAACAATGACATAGAAAGAATCCTATCCGGCCTTAGAGAGATCCTAACTAAGAATACTCTCATGAATGGAGAGCGATCCTTCTCGACCACACTTATTATATCTTAATAGAATAAGGAGAGTCTTTATTTGAAGCGATTCACATTATATTCAAATATGAATAATGCAAACATTTGGATCTTCAATGCTAACACTTGTATATTCCTATGAAATCACCTAGAGGTCTATGATGCACATGCAAAGCACCAATGGAGGGAATATACACTTTATTACTATGATGTAATGATGGTACGACATAGATATATTGTCAGATTCATTTAGGAATAATGAATTCATCTCAAGGTAATTCATTAACTACTTAAATTAATTATAAATAATCATGTGATGATTTGGTGTATTGGTTATCCCATTATTTAATAAATTAATACTTGAATTAATTTCATTTTTCATGATGTTATACTTTGTGTACATATTATAATAATCATTGATTATGAAAAAAGTTGAGTTGGTCATGCCTAATCATGTGCTTACATTGTTTCTAGGACCATCATGCTTGATAAATCCATTTGGGTTGACCTAAAATGAAAAAATAGAACAATAAGAACTAGTTTTTTTACAAGTAATATAACCCCTTGATACATGTGAAAATTTTGGCTAGTGAAGATATAACCCACTGAGTAGGATATGGCCTCATCAGAAATATGGCCTAATGAGGGAGGTTCCTAGGGAATATGACCCTAACTAAAGGGAGTATGGGTTCATAGGGAAATACAACCTAGTGAGGAAGGATGTAATTTATTCAAAAAATAATATTTAACTATAAATATGGGTTTTGGATATTGGGATTGAACCCCAAAGAATGATCTTATCTATTCTGTTTAAAGAGGAATCAAATCTCAAGAAGCCCAAGTTGCAAATTTATGATCATGTGGTAGGACTATACCTTATAGTTTAATGTCACATGGTAAGGAATTTTTTGTTTATTTTTACACCATGTGAATATGATATTAACTTTAGAATATTATTTTTCATCGTAACAATGAATTATATTAGTACTTTCTATCTCTAGAAGGAATAAACTTTATTCTTCTGATTATCGAATTCTGGGTGCCTCTTCTCCTTCCTCCCTTCCTGATGAGGCTGGTGTTGTTGATGTCATTCAAGGGGAGGAACTACATGGTATTATGTAGATTTGGGTGTTGGAATTGGTTTAAGAATTCCAACCATAGTATTTTCTATGACAAGTTTCTTTCCTTGAGTCAATGACGTCGACTGATAATTGGATTTGGTCTGCCACATTTTTATTAGAAAATAACACCCATAATTTCCCTGTTTCATCATCAATGAATGTTACATAAAAAAGTGACCCACATTTAGAATGAATATGAGCTATCCCCATACATCCATATGAACCAACTATAACTTCCAGTTCTTTTGTTTCTTACCTTCCATTTGGAAGGACACCTTTCACTACTTCTCAAAGATACAATTTTTATATATTCCTCACTTCATGCATATGATCTTTAACATAAATTTAAAGATAAGTATTTTCATCCATTTATTACTCAAGTATCTGAGAGTGTCATGTCATAACTTCATAGAAGTTTCTTCTCTAGCATGCATTGTATAACGACCTTGACTTTTCATGCATAAATATTACATTTTTAGATGAATATTTAATACATAAAATTATGATCCATTCTATAACTATAAAGTTTTAGTTTCATTGGAGAATAGATACATGGAAATATTATTTTGGTACATTCATTATCATCTCTCATAATGGTCTAATCATTCTATACCCTTCTTAACATACCCTACTTAAAAACTTTCTTCATAACTTGGGTAAAAAATATAAAAAAGGGCTAGCTTAGATACTCAGTATTGGTAAACATGGGATATATCAATTTATGATGATATAAAAGCATAAGATAATAATAAGGGTATGAGATATAAAACATTACCCAACACATTGGAGGGATATATTACCCAACACATTGGAGGTATATATAATTCTGAGTCCACCCATCACATAATGAAAACCATACATATGTGTTCCACAAGATCATAAAACATTCATCAAATCATCATAAAATAACCCATATAAAGGAAATGATTTCCATAAATATATCATCATTTCTTCATAGTATAACCCAATGAAAATATATAGGTTTCATAAAAATATCATCATTATAATCATAAACCATTCAGAGAAAGAATAGGTATGGTATCATTGGATCATATCCCTAGTAAATCATAACTGACATAAATGTATTCCATTGTAGATGAAAATTCCCTTAAAATATTATTGGAATATTTTTTGAGTAAAATACAGTTTTTATTTGGAAATCACTTATTAAAAATCTAAAAATTTCAAAAATATTATGGAATATATTATATTTTAAAATATCCATAGAAAATTTTAAAGTAATATCTAAATCTTTAAGCTGTCATGATAGTGGTAAATCCTTTTCATTTCATGTATGTTAAAAAAAGATTCATTTCACATTTTTGGTAAAAAATCAAAATCACCGCATTTGGAAAACGACAAGAAGATTCATTTAAAAAGTTTTTATACGAAGTAAAACATGGGTAAAAATTAAATTTAAAAATTATTTGATAATAATAAAAAAATTCCTAATTTTTTAAAGAAAACATGGATATGGAAGAAAAATATTCCTGACCGAATAATCAAACATTATCAGTTTTCCTCAAAAATGTTCTTTCGGTATCTTTAGTAATTAAAGTGAGGAAAATGAAAGTAAAACATGTGTTATATATAAATAACCATAATATAGGAAAAATTAAATGGATTTAGTAAATAATCATCATATAATTTCCTCAATGTAAATTCAAGTATAAATAATCCTAAATAAAATGTGATTGAGACGTAAATCCCTTAGCTCAAGTCTCATCTTTCTTCATACGTGATCGAACCACCTATAAAATAAATATATATTTATTAAAAATTTATTATGTAACTATAATAATATATATAATACCATATATTATTGATTTATAACATCTAATCACTTGTTTATTAACAATTTGTTATTAAAATCACTATTCCGGGTGATAACTGCTTCGTTTTTCATGCATGTTTCGGTTCGGTAGTTCCAATCCTTGTACTTTGATCATAATTTCATCATATATATAATTTTAAACATGATATAAATATATAATATATTAATTATATATATATATATATATATATATATTTATCCATAAAATTTTGATATTGAAAAATGAATTACACAATTCATGGAGATGGTAGGCCATACGTACACATGAACGCAATTTCTATTTTTAACTGATGTAATGAAAGAAAAATAAATAATAATTAAAATTTATAGAATAATTATTATATCATGTATATAATATATATTCATTAAATTTATCCTTATTAATATCAATGTAAAATGGAAGAAAAAAAAACGAATCACATCGCTTTGTGGAGGTGGTAGTCCACAAACATGCATGAGCAACATTATCATTTTAAAACTGATGAAAAGAAGGTGGATAATAGTTGTTACATCGTAATAATAATAGTAAATTATATTTAATATACTTAATTAATTATTTTATAATTGATACAATATATTTATAGGAGGTACAATAAGAAATTAAATTGAAAATGATCAGTTAAGAGTTATACCTCTTTATTGGGAAACCTTCTTTGGATTACACCTTAAGGCTTGAAAGGATGTTATTTTGGAAATACCAGAAGTTCTAGGACGTGTTTAATTAATATAGGATGATATTATAGTATTAATTGGTTGATATAGAATTCTAAAACATTATGAATATTGAAGAAGAGGAGGCGCCCTTTTATAAGTGAGGGGAGGTGCACTCTTGGAATCGCTTAAAGTATTAAATTAATATAAATAAATTTTCCTAGAAAAATGGATCCAAATTTATTTAATTTTAATATAATATTATTATGAGTCTAAATAATCACATATAATAAAATTTTAACAAGTTTTAGTTATGTTTTTACCCATATCTCATAGTTTTAACCCCACACCAACCCTTTTAACAATTACCACAATATAAAAGTTTTCTACTCTTTAAGGGTTAAGAATGTTAACATAAAAAGAAAATTGACTCATAAATAAACCATGGTTTCTATTTTAAGCCATATATAATTGAATTTTATGAATATTGTATTTTTTTAATGAATTTTAAATCTTTCAATAAAATATTATTTATTATAAAATATTATTAATGTCATTTTTGGAACTATTTATTTAATTTTACTTTAAAAACAACATGAAATAAAATGAATTATAATATAAAAATTTAACACATCCAATAATATGTTATATTTATCAATAATATTATCAGGACACTATAACCCACTAAAAAATTGCTTTTAGTGTTTTTAAAATAATTTACTTGATTTTTATACTACTTTTACAAGCACTATATCGGTGTTTCATACACATTTAAGGTAATTATTTCAACACTAAAAAATAAAAATAAAAATAAAATATCATGATAAAAAAAATTCATTCATATTTAAAATAACCTTTTATAACTGAAAATATTTTTTTTAATTCCTGTGAAAAAATATTATAGATATTAAAATCAAGAAAGTGATATTTTTTAATTTATCTTTTACTTAAATACTATAAAGGTACAAATCAAAGTTAAAGTAATATTTTTAAATTTTGAATGATTATGGATGAAGTAAAATCATAAAATGAAACAAATTTAAGTTATTTAATGAATCTTAAGCCTTATCACATTAGTTTTAACCCTAATTAACCAATTTTACCTTTATTTTGGTAATAAAAATTTACTATGGCTACTATTCATATTGACAAAAAATAAAAGGGTCATATTTAGAAAATTTGTATAACATGATTAAAAATCATGAATTAATTTTTAAATATTCAATTTCTATAAGTGTCATAAATTAGTTTAAGATGAAAACACAAAATGCAATGAAATATAATTTTTAAAAAAAATGAATTTTTAAGTATAATTTTTTATACCAAATTCAACCATAAAATTTACTATAATGAAATTAATTAGGTTATTAATAATTTAATATAACTAATTTTACTTTGAAACCATTTTAAATAAAATATAGCTTTTTAAATTTTTGAAACATTTTTTTAATAAAAATCAGTATTTTTCACTATTCACTAGAAAATCAATCTTTTTAGAGAAAACTAAAAATTCACCCAAAGATAATTTTGATATGATGTTTTCAAAAATTATATCATTTTTATCAAATAAATTTCTAAAAGTTCTATAAAATAATTAAAATATTCAATCAAAAACAACAATAAAAACATTTGTGAAGAAAAATTATTTTTGAAGAATAATATGACTTTACTAAAAATTAAGTGAATATTTTATAAGAATTAATTAATAAATTTATATTGAGTAGAACCTTTATATATATTTCATAATGTGGTTAATCCTATTCATACCCACCAATTCAATGGCTAGGCGATACCTATTACATTAAATAATAATATTTCAATAATATAACATGATTTATTTAAACTCGGTGTTGCATGTAAAGAAAGATATAAAAGAAATAAAATTTAATTATAGATAACTATACCCTAAAATCTCAGTGTGTTACATTTTCTATACTTTAAAATTAATTTCACCCTTGAAATTCAATCACTCTGATACAAAAAATTGAGGATATCTTTGTTTCATCGCATCCCCAAGTTCCTAAGTGAGTGGTCTTTTCTTGTAGAACTTTCTCTCTATGATCTAGAATATTCATTCGTCATACCAAATAATAGATATCTTTCTATAGTGGTAGTAACTCTGATTTCCTTACATGTAAAGGATCAGGTATGTAATTTCTCAGGTGAGATACATGGAACACATCATGAACTTGAGATAGATTTGTTGGAAGTTCTAAATGATAATCTACCATCCCAATAAGATCTATAATTTTAAAGGGAACAATATATCTAGGGCTCAAATTTCCATTCTTTTCAAATCTCATCACCTTATTCCATGGAGATATTCATAGGAATAAATTTTCACCAAATTTTAACTCTAGATCTCATTAAATACCCTCATCATAAATATTATATCGGCTATGAGCTACCATAATATATTTATGAATAGATTTAACTTTTTATGCCATCTTCTTAGCTTTCTCAAGTCCCAATATATTTATTTTTATAACTCCATCCTAGAAAGTCGGAGTTCTACACTCTCTACCATAGGGGGATTCATAAGGAGCCATCTGAATACTTGAGTGAAAGATATTGTTGTAAGAAAATATGTCTAGAAGATGGTATTGATCCCAACCACCTTTTAAATATAGATAAAAATATCTCAACATATCCTCCTGGGTTCAAATGGTTCTCTCAAACTAAAAATATATATGTGGATGATAGGCAATTGAAACTAAAATTGTATCTAGATCCTTTTGAAAACTTCTCTATATAATCAGATATAATAGAATGCAGTACTCTATGGAATCTCACCAATTAATTAATGTATAACCTAAAAAGATGATTAATAGATAAATATTATCTAATAGAAATTAAGTGTGATAACTTCGTAAAGCGATATACTATTACCAAAATATCATTTTCCCTTTAGATGTTTTGGGGAGTTCAATGATGAAATCCATGGTAATGTTTTCCCATTTCCATTTAGGTATGGGTAATGTTTGTAACATCTCATTATAATTCTATCTCCCATCCTTAATTTTATGATATACTATGTATCGAGATACATTATTTTAAATATCTATTTTCATGTTGTCCCACTGGAAATAATCTTTCATATCTCTATACATCTTTATACTTCCAGTATTAATAGAGAACAATGAACTATGAGATTCATCCAGTAGATAATTCTTAAATTATGGTATTTATGGGACAAATAAATGGTTCTTGAACCTTATCTTTCCATCACTATCATGGTTGAACTCAGAAACACTTCTTACCTTTTTTTATAGTTTTACATCTTCCCTATGTGCCTCTCTATTCTGCACATGGTTGGATGTTTAAACATCCATCTGAGAAAAATATGATCCATCCCATTTCCTCATTATTTTAAGTTCTATATTCTAAAAATCTATAAGTATTGGATCTATTTCAATCATAATCATGGATAAAGTATCATGGTCATTCTAACTCAAAGCATTAGCAACCTTGTTCCACATAACATGTTGGTAATGTATTGATCAGTCATAATATTTAATCAATTCCAACCATATTATCTAGAACATATTCAAATATTTCTATGTGAGGATACACTTAATGTTTATATTATATGTATATATTTCACAAATATTACCATAAATATAATTCCTCTATATCTTCAATTCAAAACTTATCACTTCTAACTCCAAATCATGAGTTGGGTTCTCATTTATTTTCAATTTGAGAGGCATCTGTTATCACCACATCATTTTACATGAGGACACATCCCAATCCCTTGTTTGATGAATCACTATAGATCACAAACCCTTATACACTATAGGGTAGTGTGATCACAGACTCATTGACCAAACATATCTTAAGTTACTTGAAATTATCTTTACATTCATCTATATATAGGAACTTAGCCTCCTTCTAAGTCAACTTAGTGAGTGGATTAGATATTCATGAGAAATATCTCACAGAGTTTTGGTAATATCCAGTAAACCTAATAGAAGTATAGATATCAATAACTATGGTTTTCATAATATATTTCTTAATAACTTTAATATTTTAAGGATCTACCAAAATACTCTCACATGAGATTATATGACCTAATAATGAAACTTTTTGAAGCCAAAATTTACACTTGGTAAATTTTTAATAAAACTTCTCCTTCCATCAGATCTTAAACACTATTATAAAATGATCTTCCATTAACTTTGAATATATAAGAATATCATATATAATTACAACAAAAAAAACTGATCAAGTTAATAGTTTAAGACTCTATTCATTAAATCCATGAAAAAGTAGAGGAATTAGTAATTCCCAATGGAATAACTATAAATTCATAATACCCATACCTTATACGAAAGGGTATCTTGGGTATATACTCCTTCTCAACCCTCAATTTATGATATATATAATGAAGTTAAATCTTGTAAAAGTATTGAGATCCTCATAATTGATCAAAAAAATCATTGATATGGGGTAGATGATACTTGTTCTTGATAGTGATCTTGTTAAGTTTCCTATAGTCAATAGAAAAACACATTGGCCCATATTTCTTCTTAACAAAAAGAATAGGTGAACCCCATATTGATGTAATATGGTGTATTAATCCATTATTATGATTCTACTAGAATTTATTCATTAATTATTTCAAATCAATTAGGGTCATTCTATAATGAGTATTTGAAATAAGTGTAGCACTAGGTATGATTTCTATTGAAAACTAAACTTCATAATTTAGGTGAGGACTAGAAAATTATTCTGAAAATACATAAAAAATCTCTCATAAAATAGGTATATTCTCAATGTTGAATTTATCCCCATCCATATGAGATAACTACCCTTCATGGATAGGAATTCAGACCCACAAGATAGACATAATTTCCATTGGAAGTTCATATTCATCCTAACATTGATAAAAAATCATAGGTTCATTTGGAATATGAAATGTGACTTCTCTTACTCATAATAGACATGGTATCTATATAAATAAATCCAATCCATACCTATAATCACATAAAATTCAACTAGGGGAAGAACCAAAATATTTTCAAGTAGCACATTACCAAAAAATTTATATCAAATAGGAACTATAGACTTAAGATGAAATCATCCTAACATTAGAAGTTTTCACCACTAACTCAACATATAATCATTGTGGATATGAGTTAAAATTCCTTAAAAAGTTTCTTGATATAAAATAATTCATATAACTATACTCCAATAGGATACTTCAATATTTGGTATACCTATTACCACCTCAACTTCATCATTCTATTTTCAATCCCATACTAAAACCAAAATGGTTTGTGTGACAATAAAGTATCATTAATCACAGTGATTAATCATATAATCATGAAAAAACATTCATAGGATGTAAAAATCATGATACTTTTTTCTAAATATATTGAACCATAATGTTGACTAAGTTTATCCATGGTCATTACTAAAACTTTAGAATGTTATCCTATACTTAGAATTATTCCTAGGGTTTCTGTAACACCCCATTAAGATGTCACTATATTTATATATGATATATAATATGTTTATAATTTCCTTAAGCTTCTGTATTTTTCATTTATGTCATTCCTTTATGGTTTCCATTATGGGTAAACGCGATATCTTCATTTTAGGAAGTGCGGACTACCGCCCCCTCAAAGTGATTTGATTCGTTAATTCCATATCTGGGAAGTATAAAGGATGGAATTAATGGTATTACATATGATATCCTACTGTAATTATAATATACCTTTATATCATTATTATTTCATTCCATTGAATACAAAAAAAAAGAAATGAAAGTAGCGTTCATGCGTACGTATGGCTTACCGTCTCCATGAACGGTACATTTCATTTCTTATATCCAAATGTTATATACCATTATAAGTACATATATATAATGGATATATATGTAATATATTACATCTAAATTATGGATATCATTCTGGAATTATAATATATATATATATCTCATTTTGTTTTAATTCCATTAATATGACAAAAAAAATGAAAGTAGCGTTCATGTGTACGTATGGCCTACCGTCTCCATGAACGGTGCTTTTAATTTTTTTATCTCCAAATGCTATGGAATAGTAAAAAATGAATATATACTGGATATATATAATATTTTAAACAACAATAATATTCTGGATATTATGTACCTATAACTACATGGAAAATTCTGTTCCAACAAGTTCAATTTTTACTCATGTACCGAACATCGACAAAAACGTCTGATATGAACTCACTTTATTAACCAATTATTATAACATTATAACATGTGATATGAACTGAATAATAATATTTAAATTAGGTCCTTAAGAAATTATAAATTGACAAAATTTTATTATTCAGGAGATTAAAGAACAATCGAGTCATGTCAGACATGAGGTAAGGGATCCTACCCCTCTCTTTCTTTTTAAGTACACTCTTTTATTTCATTAATTTTAAGCTCATCTTTCTTATGATTGGGATTTTATTTTATATTAATCTTAATTTAATTTTTATTTTCATATTATGAGAGACCCTACTTTCTCTCATCAATCAATTTTGTAAGTTTTGAGTGGCGCCGTTAGGCTGTCGAATTTTCGTAAGAGATCCAACCTCTCTCTTTCTTTTTAAGTACTCTCCTTTATGTCACTTCTTTTAAGATCCTCTTTGTTATATTGGGGGATGTTATTTTATATTAATCTTGATGTAAATTTTATGTTAATATTATAAGATACCCTATTTTATCTCATCAATCCATTTTTGGAAGTTTTAAATGGCACTGTTAGGCTGCCGAGTTTTCGTAAGGGATTTTTCATCTCACTTTTATTCCCGTGAGATTTATGCTACATTTTCCACCATTTCCATTGAGTGGTATATATAATGCCCATTATTCTACTATTTGTGTAATATAATTTCGTTTATGAGTATTTACATCAATGTTGTATTGTCCTTCTTTCATGGGGTGTATGTTTCGAAAGATACCCAAGTCGATAAGGGAACCTTTCACCCTCCTTTTTTTAAAAGACTTCTTTTGTTGGGTATTTTAATTTACATATTATTATGTTGGTATAAGTTATTATATATCCTTATTGACGTAAATTTTATGTCCAAGTGATGAGATACCCTTTTTATCTCTCATCAACTCATTTTCTGAATTTTTAAGTGATGTCGTTAGGCTGTCGAATTTTTACAAGGGAACTTCTTAACCCAATTTTGATTCTTTGGGATAAACTTGCAATCCTTGAATATGTCATTATATTAATATGTGTGAATAACCTCTGATTTTTTTACACTTAATATCCACTTATATTTTGTGTATTCGTTTGTCACACATAATTATGTAACTGATTTATCCTTAATCCAAGGATACCGTCTTTGTATGGGACTTCGTCTAAATCTCCTTTCATTGAGGCATATTTTGTTTTATACACAACCTTATTTTATACGGTGTATAAGCCCCTTTGACTTTTACGTTTATCCAAAAGGAATCTTTTTTATATGAAGCGTTTTACTAAACGACAAAAGGGAATGTTTTTGTCGTACGTATGCGGCAACAACGACTTCTCCGCCACCATGACCATTATTTGAGTTTAGACTTCCTCTACAAGCCATACCTTTTTTTAAATGAAAAATAAATACCATGTTTTACTTTTATTTTATTTTGGTATTGAAAATGGTTTTCATAATGTTTTTATATCAATGTGTTGTATTGATATCTTGTGATTGAAAAGTGGAAATGTTATGTTTCCTTTATGCATGTTTTATGTGATACAATTATGTTATGGTTCTTGGGAATTATTTTGAAGATGGGTGGTTCCGTGATAAACTAAGGGCGGGTGAGCCCAATATAGCTCTCCAATGCATTGGGTAACACGAAGGGGTTAAACATTAAGGTTTCTCCGAAGAGATTTTAGGGAATATACTGTGATGGGTATTCCAAACGTAACCAAGAGGGTTACTCCCTATGTAAGAATGTTATGAATGCCTCAAGTTACCTTTATTCCTTATTATTTCTATGATTTATTCATGATTTTATGAGGTATGTTAAAATGCTTATGTTATATGAGTAAAGTATGATTCCATACATGGACTAATGTTTTCTTTTTGTACTTTTATATCCCTTACTGATATTTTTATGCTCCTCCCAAGTTTTTGAAATGTTTTTCACAGGTCAAGGGAAAGGTGCATGATATGATGATAGTATCAAGGAAGTGTTAAGAAAGAATCCATGTTTTATTTTAAATATGTTTCCGTTGATGGAAAAAAAAGAATACTATATTTTATGTAACCACTTTGTTTAAATGTGGAATGTAATTCATGATTTATGATCTAATTATCTAAAACTCTAAACCTAAAAAGATCCTCAATGTGAATTATACATTTAATTCAATATTAAGTAAGGTTTAAGGCCAGGGCCTTATAGTTGGTATCAGAGGTCGGTTTAGATAACTTTAGAGGTTAGGGTATTCTCTAAGCATAAGTGACATTACCATAATGGTTAGGATTTCAGAAAGAGTCCTAGTTTTAGATACAGTGAATGAGTAAGTATATCTTAGTGTTTATCTTCCTCATTAGTACATGATGTTTTTGTTGATATACTCACACTGACATTTCTATTTTTAGTGAATGGATGGATCTAGCAGGCACCAAAGTGAAAATAGGTTTGAAGGAAACTGTGGTGGTTCTCTGATTAAGAGACTGGATGAAATGGGGGATTCAATGAGGAAACTCATGGTTGTTCTAAACCAACTATCAAGGAGTCATGATCAACCACTTAAACCTTGGTATGTTCTGTAATGGATCATGTACGAGATGACCAATCGATGTGGAATTTCAGGTAATAATTATAAAGGTAACCATTAGAGTTTATATGATCCTTACTTTTGAGGTAATTATGGGTTATTAGATGTTATGATGGAAAATGAAATGCATGAGATAAACTTGAGGTTAAAATATGTTATGATTATTTTTGAATATTTTATCTTGTTTTGGGGAATGTTTTAATAATTATATAGTTTTGGAAAAAGGACAACACGCAGACCGTGTGACAACCCGTCGCTTCGGAAAAAGTTGCGGGAATCAAACCCACAACCAAAGTGCGACTGGTATTTATCGCCTACCACTAGACTACGTGAAGTCCCCAGTTAGTTTGACTAACTCTTTTTAGTTAGATGATTTTAGGAATCAAGAGTAAGTTTATTTGTGTTATCTATGGAAATTATTAACCTATCATGGAGGATATTTGATTAGGTTAATTACTTTTCAATATGAGAATTTAAGAGCAACTGATGTTATTTGAAGATAAAAGTTAATTTGTACCTTGGAATACTATGTGATTAAATCCTTCAAATATTTGGGTTTCAATCTTAGTTTGGTTTACTTTGAAGAATTATATGGACAATTGTTTATCGAATGGTCTTCGTTTAACTTTGGGGTTTTTTGGACAAATTTTGGAGATTAAGAATAGAGTTTATTTTTATAAAGGATTATACTTTTATGGATTATCTAATCTCATACTAGAAATTTTTGTTTTGGTTTTTGTCTAAAGACATGGGAAATATATAGTTCTCTTTTTTGGATTAGGTGATTCTCAAGAAGTTGATTATAATACTCTTAATGTGAACAAGTCTTTTTTAAATACTCATCTTTTAGAGAAAATATGAGTTTGATTAAGAAATATAGTAAAAGTTGAAAGTCTACGTGATAAGTAAGTATATTTCATTATGATTTAGTTAAGCTCAAAAATAAATTCCTCAATGAAGAGTAACTTAAAACAAAAATGTTGTCTGTTAACTTTTCCTACTGGGGAATTGAATACCGTTTAACCCATCACAAGTTTGTGATTTTCTTATGGTTAACTTTCTCCTAGGCATGTTCACTATCACTCTCCCTTAGAACATAACCCTTTGTTTTTTCCTCCATATCCATGTTTTCCTATATGGAATCCTAGTATGGGTTAACTCAGGTGACCTTTGTACTTCTCTTTCTTTATTTTAAAGTGATTTTTTTACTGACTCTTGTTCCGATGTTGGATTTTCAATTAAGTTTCCAAGCCCAATTTTGAAATTGTGAGGACGCAATTCCCAAAAGGGGGGAAGGATGTAACACCCCAGGTAAATAAAGAATATGACATTTTCACATTTATCCATATTTTTAAATAAAATATTAATATTACTTTAAAGGGGACGCTAAGCTCGATGGCGTACCCAATACGCAACAACGTGTTTCTTGGGAATCTTACGTTGCACTCTAATAATAAAATAATATTATTTTAAATGGTAGTTAACGCCTAGCCGTTGTAATGGTGGGAATGAGCAGAACTAACTAAAAAATGATTATATATGTTTGTCAAATATTTTTACTTTTTACAATAAATTTTAGCGGATTAAAAATGCGAATGAATCCAATCTTAAGCGTAAAAATTCTAATATTCTTTAAAAGGTCGATTAACCTCCTTTTGATGGAGAACCTCTTTTAAATCAAATTTTGACAATTTTATGTGTTTTATTTGACAAAATAAAATTCTTCTTTAGAATCGGGACATCAAAATTTACTTTTTGTAAATTTTTGGTATTTTTCCGATAAAGTTCATTTTTTTTAATGAATAGTGAATAATGTTTTATTTTAATTCAAAAACTCTTTTTAATCTAATTTATTTATATGATTATATTATCTTTTGAATTGTTTTTAAAGTTAAATTAGAATATATTTTTACCATTTAATCCAATAGTGGCCATTGGAATTAATTTCACTTTGAAATTGGACTTAAACTAGTGTCAATCTTTTAATAGATATTGTTTCTTAAAAACACGCTATTTGTTTTGACAGTGGGAATTAATTATTAAATTAATTAATGTAACTTATATGTTTTTAATTTTGTAAAATATTCATCATTTTTGAATTCGGAATATCAAATATATCTTAGGGTGAATTTTTTGTTTTTTTTCTGAAAAACTTAAATTTTTGATGAATAGTGAAACCACTAAGTGGTAGTTTAAAAACTGTTTTTTTCGTTTAAATGAAACTTTACCACTTTTGTGGTTTGAATTTCAAAAATCCGACACACGTGGTTGTCATTAGGCTGTAAAATGTGGTTCAATGGGATTAAAATAATTTTTTGGTGAATAGTAACTCTTAAATTTTTAATCACGATTAGAGGTAATTAGTGTAATTTAAGGTAAAGATAATGTTATAATAATATAAAATGACATTGAAACATGTTCTACCCTTATTTTATGAGTCATGGCCGACCAAGAAAATCCATGGGTCAACTTGGGGACCCCATGGAGCCACTTTGGATGGAAAATGACATTAATACCTTTTTATTTAAAGTTAAAATTAAAATGTCACAAACATGTGTTGTTTTACTAAAACAATTTTTACATGGGGTTATATAAGTCATATTTTGACTATAAATATTAATTAGAAATATAAAAATACTTCATACATCATGATATCTTTTTTATAATTTTTAGACATTAAATAAATTAATTTATTTATGACACCGTGATGATGCAGTGATTACCTCATAAATGAACGATTTAAATAAAATGAGAAAATATGGTAAAATCTAAGTATTACACCTGTCAAAAACCTATTGTATGGGTGGATTTAAAAACCTTATCACCTTATCCTCGAAATATATCCTTTTAGGACCTTTAAAATCCAAAAATCATTTTATAATAAAGTAATATTTTATAACTTTCCAAGAGTGCCCCTCCTCTCCTCTTATAAAAGGCCCCCACCTCTACCACCTTACACACACCTCTCAAGTCTTTGGATCGGCCAAACCCTGCCCATTTAATCTTTAAACATCCCTCTATTCATCATTGAATCCTCACTTTGGGTAGAATCCTTTCCAAGGAAGCCTTTGAGCTCAAATCAAAGAGAGTTACCTGATTTAAAGGTAATGTCTTCCCTTGTGATCTTTTGTTTTATTTTGCTTCTCCAAACCCCTAAAATATTTTTATTAATTTTTTTGTAACAACAACAGTATCTTAAATATACTAGGATGTTGTTATAATATGGATTCGAGCTACACTTTCACACACCTCCGCCTAATGGTTAAAGAACATACTGTTTCTGTGGATGGCGAATTACTGCCTCACGAAACGATGAATATTCAATATTCTTTTAACACCTTCAAATGTGGCTATTAAGATGTCACTATATTTATATATGATATATAATATGTTTATGTTTTCCTTAATCTTATGTATTTTTCATTTATGACATACCTTTATGGTTTCTATTATGGGTAAATGCGATATCTTTATTTTAGGAAGTGCGGACTACCTCCCCCTCAAAGTGATTTGATTTGTTAATACCAGATGTGGGACGTATAAAGGATGGAATTAATGGTATTACATATGATATACTACTGGAATTATAATATACCTTTATATAATTATTATTTCATTCCATTGAATACAAAAAAAAAGAAATGAAAGTAGCGTTCATGCGTACGTACGGCTTACCGTCTCCATGAACGGTACATTTCATTTCTTATCTCCAAATGTTATGTACTATTATAAGTACATATATATAATGGATATATATGTAATATATTAAATCTACATTATGGATATATTTCTGGAATTATATTATATATATCTCTCATTTTGTTTTAATTCCATTAATATGACAAAAAATGAAAGTAGTGTTCATGCGTACGTACGGTCTACCGTCTCCATGAACGGTGCTTTTAATTTTTTATCTGGAAATGATATGGAATAGTATAAAATGAATATATAATGGATATATATGATATTTAAAACATCAATAATATTCTTGATATGATGTACCTATAACTACATGGAAAATTCTGTTCCAACAAGTTCAATTTTTACTCATGTACCGAGCATCGACAAAAACGTCTGATATAACCTCACTTTATTAACCAATTATTATAACATTATAATATGTGATATGAACTGAATAATAATATTTAAATTATTTCCTTAAGAAATTATAAATTGACCAAATTTTATTATTCAGGAGATTAAAGAACCATCGAGTCATGTCGGACACGAGGTAAGGGATCCTACCCCTCTCTTTCTTTTTACGTACACTCTTTTATGTCATTACTTTTAAGCTCATCTTTTTTATGATTGGGATGTTATTTTATATTACTCTTACTGTAATTTTTATGTTCATATTATGAGAGACCCTACTTTCTCTCATCAATCAATTTTGGAAGTTTTGAGTGGCGCCGTTAGGCTGCCGAAGTTTCGTAAGAGATCCAACCTCTCTCTTTCTTTTTAAGTACTCTCCTTTATGTCACTTCTTTTAAGCTCGTATTTGTTATTTTTGGGGATGTTATTTTATATTACTCTTGATTTACATTTTATTTTAATATTATTAGATACCCTATTTTATCTCATCAATCCATTTTTGGAAGTTTTAAGTGGCGCCGTTAGGCTGTCGGGTTTTCATAAGGGATTTTTCATCTTACTTTTATTCCCATGATATTTTTGCAACAATTGCCACCATTTCTGTTGATTGGTATATATAATTCCCATTATTCTACTCTTTGTGTAATATAATTTCGTTTATGAGTATTTACATCAATGTTGTATTGTCCTTCTTTCATGGGGTGTATGTTTCGAAAGATACCCAAGTCGATAAGGGAACCTTTCACCCTCCTTTTTTTAAAAGACTTATTTTTTTGGGTATTTTAATTTACATATTGTTATGTTGGGATATGTTCTTATATATCCTTATTGATGTAAATTTTATGTCCAAGTGATGAGATACCCTTTTTTATCTCTCATCAACTCATTTTATGAATTTTGAAGTGATGCTGTTAGGCTATCGAATTTTTGCAAGGGAACTTCTTAACCCAATTTTGATTCTTTGGGATAAACTTACACTCCTTGAATATGTCGTTCTATGAATATATTTGAATAAACTATGATTGTTTTACACTTAATATCCACTTATATTTTGTGTATTTGTTTGTCACACATAATTATGTAATTGATTTATCCTTAATCCAAGGATATCGTCTTTGTATGGGACTTCGTCTCAATCTCCTTTCATTGAGGCATATTTTGTTTAATACACAAACTTCTTTTATAAAGTGTATAAACCCCTTTGAATTTTATGTTTATCCAAAAGGAATATATTTTATACGAAGCGTTTTACTAAACGACAAAAGGGAATGTTTTTGTCGTACGTATGCGGCGACAACGACTTCTCCGCCGCCGTGACCATTATTTGAGTTTCGGCTTCCTCTAAAAGCCATACCTTTTTTTAAATGAAAAATAAATACCATGTTTTACTTTTCTTTTATTTTGGTATTGAAAATGGTTTTCATAATGTTTTTACATCAATGTGTTGTATTGATATCTTGTGAATGAAAAGTGGAAATGTTATGTTTCCTTTATGCATGTTTTATGTGATACGATTATGTTATGGTTCTTTGGAATTATTATGAAGATGGGTGGTTCCGTGATAAACTAAGGGAGGGTGAGCCCGATATAGCTCTCCAATGCATTGGGTAACGTGAAGGGGTTAAACATTAAGGTTTCTCCGAATAGATTTTAGGGAATATACTGTGATGGGTATTCCAAACGTAACCAAGAGGGTTACTCCCTACGTAAGAATGTCATGAATGCCTCAAGTTACCTTTATACCTTATGATTTCTATGATTTATTCATGATTTGATGAGGTATGTTAAAATGCTTATGTTATATGAGTAAAGTATGATTTCATACATGGACTAATGTTTTCTTTTCGTACTTTTATATCCCTTACTGAGCTTTTTATGCTCATCCCAAGTTTTTGAAATGTTTTTCACAGGTCAAGGGAAAGGTGCATGATATGATGATAGTGTCAAGGAAGTGTCAAGAAAGAATCCATGTTTTATTTTAAATATGTTTCCGTTGATGGGAAAAAAAGAATACTATATTTTATGTAACCACTTTGTTTAAATGTGGAATGTAATTATTGATATATGATCTAATTCTCTAAAACTCTAAACCTGAAAAGATCTAAAATGTGAATTATTCATTTAATTCAATATTAAGTAAGGTTTAAGGCCGGGGCCTTATAGTTGGTATCAGAGGTCGGTTTAGATAACTTTAGAGGTTAGGGTATTCTCTAAGCATAAGTGACATTACCATAATGGTTAGGATTTCCGAAAGAGTCCTAGTTTTAGATAAAGTGAATAAGTAAGTATATCTTAGTGTTTATATTCCTCATTAGTACATGATGGTTTTGTTGATATACTCACACTGACATTTCTGTTTTTAGTGAATGGATGGATCTAGCAGGCACCAAAGTGACAATAGGTTTGAAGGAAACTGGGGTGGTTCTCTGATTAAGAGACTGGATGAAATGGGGGATTCAATGAGGAAACTCATGGTTGTTCTAAACTAACTATCAAGGAGTCATGATCAACCACTTGAACCTTGGTATGTTCTATAATGCATCATGTACGAGATGACCAGTCGATGTGGAAGTTCAGGTAATAATTATAAAGGTAACCATTAGAGTTTATACGATCCTTACTTTTGAGGTAATTATGGGTTATTATATGTTATGATGGAAAATGAAAGGCATGAGGTAAAATTGAGGTTAAAATATGTTATGATTAGTTTTTAATATTTTATCTCATTTTGGGGAATGTCTTAAGAATTATATCATTTTGGAAAAAGGACAACACACAGATCATGTGACAACCCGTCGCGTCGGACCAAGCTGCGGGAATCGAACCCACAACCAAAGTGAGACTAGTATTTATCGCCTACCACTAGAATATGTAAAGTACCTAGTTATTTTGACTAATTATTTTTAGTTAGATGATTTTAGGAATCAAGAGTAAGTTTATTTTGGGTTATCTATGGAAATGATAAACCTATCATGGAGGATACGTGATTAGGTTAATTACCTTTCAATATGAGAATTTAAGAGCAACTAATGTTATTTGTTGATAAAAGTTAATTTGTACCTTGGAAGACTATGTGATTAAATCCTTAAAATATTTGGGCTTCAATCTTAGTTTGGTTTACTTTGAAGAATTTTATAGACAATTTTTTATCGAATGGTCTTCGTTGAACTTTGGGTTTTTTTAGACAAATTTTGGAGATTAAGAATATATTTTATTTTTATAAAGGATTATACTTTTGTGGATTATCTGATCTCATACTAACAATTTTTGTTTTGGTTTTTTTTTATAAAGACATGGGAAATATATAGTTATCTTTTGTGGATTAGGTGATTCTCAAGAAGTTGATTATAGTACTCTTAATGCAAACAAGTCTTTTTTAAATACTCATATTTTGGAGAAAATATGAGTTTGATTAAGGAATCTAGTAAAAGTTGAAATTCTACGTGACAAGTAAGTATGTTTCATTATGATTTAGTTAAGATCTAAAATAAATTCCTCAATGAAGAGTAACTTAAAAGAAAAATGTTGTCTGTTAACTTTTCCTACTGGGGAATTGAATACCATTTAACCCATCACAAGTTTGTGATTTTCTTATGGTTAACTTTATCCTAGACATGTTTACTATCACTCTCCCTCAGAACATGACCCTTTTTTTTCCTCCATATCCATGTTTTCCTACATGGAATCCTAGTATGGGTTAACTCAGGTGACATTTTTACTTCTCTTTCTTTATTTTAAAGTGATTGTTTTACTGACTCTTGTTCCGATGTTGGATTTTCAATGAAGTTTCCAAGCCCAATTTTAAAATTGCGAGGACGTAATTCCCAAAAGGGGGGAAGGATGTAACACCCCAGGTAGATAAATAATATGACATTTTCACATTTATCCATATTTGGGAATAAAATATTAATATGGACGCTATGCTTGATGGCGTACCCAATACGCAACAATGTGTTTCTTGGGAATCTTACGTTGCACTCTAATAATAAAATAATATTATTTTAAATGGTAGTTAACGCTTAGCCGTTGTAATGGTGGGAATGAACAGAACTAATTAAAAAATGATTATATATGTTTGTCAAATATTTTTACTTTTTACAATAAATGTTAGAGGATTAAAAATGTGAATGAATCCAATTTTAAGCGTAAACATTCTAATATTCTTTAAAAGGTCGATTAACCGCCTTTTGATGGTGAACCTCTTTTAAATCCACTTTTTGACAATTTTATGTGTTATATTTGACAAAATAAAATTCTTCTTTAGAATCAGAACATCAAAATTTACTTTGTGTAAATTTTTGGTATTTTTCTGATAAAGTTCATTTTTTTAATGAATAGTGAAAAATGTTGTATTTTAATTCAAAACCTCTTTTAAATATATTTTGTTTATATGGTTAGATTATATTTTGAATTGTTTTTAAAGTGAAATGAGAATATATTTTTACCATTTAATCCAATAGTGGTCATTGGAATTAATTTCACTTTGAAATTGGACTTAAACTAGTGTCAATCTTTTAATAGATATTGTTTCTTAAAAACACGCTATTTGTTTTGACAGCGGGAATTAAATATTAAATTAATTAATGCAAATTATATGTTTTTAATTTTGTAAAATAGACATAATTTTTGAATTTGGAATATCAAATATATCTTAGGGTGAATTTTTGTTATTTTTTTGAAAAACTTCAATTTTTGATGAATAGTGAAACCACTAAGTGGTAGTTTAAAAACTGTTTTTTCGTTTAAATGAAACTTTACCACTTCTGTGGTTTGAATTTCAAAAATACGACATACGTGGTTTTCATTAGGATGTAAAATTTGGTTCAATGGTATTAAAATAATTTCTTGGTGAATAGTAACTCTTAAGTTTTTAATCGCGATTAGAGGTAACTAGTGTAATTTAAGGTAAAAATAATGTTATAATAATATGAAATGACCTTGACACATGTTCTAACATTATTGGATGAGTCATGGACGACCAAGAAAATCCATGGGTCAACATGGGGACCCCATGGAGCCACTTTGGTTGGAAAATGACATTAATACCTTTTTATTTAAAGTTAAAATTAAAATGTCACAAACATGTGTTGTTTTACTAAAACAATTTTTACATGGGGTTATATAAGTCATATTTTTGACTATAAATATTCATTAGAAATATAAAAATATTTCCTACATCATGATATTTTTTTTATAATTTTTAGACATTAAATAAATTAATTTATTTATGACACCGTGATGATGCAGTGATTACCTCATAAATGAACGATTTAAATAAAATGAGAAGATAGGGTGAAATATAAGTCTTAAACCTGTCACAAACCTATTTTATGGGTGGATTTTGAAACCTTATCACCTTATCCTCTAAATATGTCCTTTTTTGGACTTTTAAAATCTGAAAATCATTTTATAATAAAGTAATATTTTATAACTTTCCAAGAGTGCCCCTCCTCTCCTCTTATAAAAGGCCCCCACCTCTATCACCTTACACACACCTCTCAAGCCTTTGTGTCGGCCAAAACCTGCCCATTTAATCTCTCCACATACCTATCTTCATCATTGAAGCCTAAATTTGGGCAGAAGCCTTTCCAAGTAAGCCTTTTATCTCAAATCAAAGAGAGTTACCTGATTTAAAGGTAATGTCTTCCCTTGTGATCTTTTGTTTTATTTTGCTTCTACAAACCCCTAAACACTTTTTATTACTTTTTTTGAAACAACACCAGTATCTTAAATATACTAGGATGTTTTTATAAGATGTATTCTAGCTACACTTTCAAACACCTCCGCCTAATGGTTAAAGAACATACTGTTTCTATGGATGGCGAATTACTGCCTCACGAAATGATGAATGTTCAATATTCTTTTAACACCTTCAAAGGTGGCCATTAAGATGTCACTATATTTATATATGATATATAATATGTTTATGTTTTCTTTAAGCTTCTGTATTTTTCATTTATGACATACTATTATGGTTTCCATTATGGGTAAACGCGATATCTTCATTTTAGGAAGTGCGGACTACCGCCCCCTCAAAGTGATTTGATTCATTAATGCCATATGTGGGACGTATAAAGGATGTAATTAATGGTATTACATATGATATCCTACTGGAATTATAATATACCTTTATATAATTATTATTTCATTCCATTTAATACAAAAAATAAATAAATGAAAGTAGCGTTCATGCGTACGTACGACTTACCGTCTCCATGAATGGTACATTTCATTTCTTATCTCCAAATGTTATGTACTATTATAAGTACATATATATAATGGATATATATGTAATATATTACATATAAATTATGGATATAATTCTGTAATTATAATATATATATCTCTCTCTTTTTTTAATTCCATTAATATGACAAAAAAATGAAAGTAGCGTTCATGCGTACGTACGACCTACCGTCTCCATGAACAATGCTTTTAATTTTTTATCTCCAAATGCTATGGAATAATATAAAATTAATATATACTGGATATATATGATATTAAAAATATCAATACTATTATGGATATGATGTACCTATAACTACATGGAAAATTCTGTTCCAACAAGTTCAATTTTTACTCATGTACCGAACATCGACAAAAACGTCTGATATGAACTCACTTTATTAACCAATTATTATAACATTATAATATGTGATATGAACTGAATAATAATATTTAAAGGAGGTCCTTAAGAAATTATAAATTGACCAAATTTTATTATTCAGGAGATTAAAGAACGATCGAGTCATGTCGGACACGAGGTAAGGGATCCTACCCCTCTCTTTCTTTTTAAGTACACTCTTTTATGTCATTACTTTTAAGCTCATATTTCTTATTATTGGGATGTTATTTTATATTAATCTTACTGTAATTTTTATGTTCATATTATTGTAGACCCTACTTTCTCTCATCAATCAATTTTGGAAGTTTGAGTGGCGCCGTTAGGCTGCCGAATTTTCGTAAGAGATCCAACCTCTCTCTTTCTTTTTAAGTACTCTCCTTTATGTCACTTCTTTTAAGCTCCTCTTTGTTATGTTGGGGGATGTTATTTTATATTCCTCTTGATTTACATTTTATGTTAATATGATGAGATACCCTATTTGATCTCATCAATCCAATTTTGGAAGTTTTAAGTGGCGTCGTTAGGCTGCCGAGTTTTCATAAGGGATTTTTCATCTCACTTTTATTCCCATGAGATTTATGCTACATTTGCCACCATTTTCATTGAGTGGTCTATATACTACCCATTATTCTACTCTTTGTGTAATATAATTTCATTTATGAGTATTTACATATATGTTGTATTTTCCTTCTTTCATGGGGTGTATGTTTCGAAAGATACCCAAGTCGGTAAGGGAACCTTTCACCCTCCTTTTTTTAAAAGACTTCTTTTTTTGGGTCTTTTAATTTACATATTGTTATGTTGGGATATTTTATTCGATATCCTTATTGATGTAAATTTTATGTCCACATGATGCCATACCCTTTTTATCTCTCATCAACTCATTTTCTGAATTTTGAATTGATGCCATTAGGCTGTCGAATTTTTGCAAGGGAACTTCTTAACCCAATTTTGATTCTTTGGGATAAACTTGCACTCATTGAATATGTCATTATATGAATATGTGTGAATAAACTCTCATTGTTTTACACTTAATATCCACTTATATTTGGTGTATTCATTTGTCACACATAATTATGTAATTGATTTATCCTTAATCCAAGGATACCGTCTTTGTATGGGACTTCGTCTCAATCTTCTTTCATTGAGGCATATTTTGTTTTATACACAACCTTCTTTTATACGGTGTATAAACCCCTTTTAATTTTACGTTTTTCCAAAAGGAATATTTTTTATACGAAGCGTTTTACTAAACTAAAAAAGGGAATGTTTTTGTCGTACGTATGCGACGACAACGACTTCTCTGCCACCGTGACCATTATTTGAGTTTCAGCTTCCTCTACAAGCCATACCTTTTTTTAAATGAAAAATAAATACCATGTTTTAATTTTCTTTTATTTTGGTATTGAAAATGGTTTTCATAATGTTTTTATATCAATGTTTTGTATTGATATATTGTGATTGAAAAGTGGAAATGTTATGTTTCCTTTATGCATGTTTTATGTGATATGATTATGTTATGGTTCTTGGGAATTATTATGAAGACGGGTGGTTCCGTGATAAACTAAGGGCGGGTGAGCCCAATATATCTCTCCAATGCATTGGGTAACATGAAGGGGTTAAAGGTTAAGGTTTCTTCGAAGAGATTTTAGGGAATATACTGTTATGGGTATTACAAACGTAACCAAGAGGGTTACTCCCTATGTAAGAATGTTATGAATGCCTCAAGTTACCTTCATGCCTTATGATTTCTATGATTTATTCATGATTTTATGAGGTATGTTAAAATTCTTATGTTATATGAGTAAATTATGATTTCATACATGGACTAATGTTTTCTTTTCGTACTTTTATATCCCTTACTGAGCTTTTTATGCTCATCCCAAGTTTCTGAAATGTTTTTCACAGGTCAAGGGAAAGGTGAATGATATGATGATAGTGTCAAGGAAGTGTCAAGAAAGAATCCATGTTTTATTTTAAATATGTTTCCGTTGATGGAAAAAAAATTAATACTATCTTTTATGTAACTACTTTGTTTAAATGTGGAATGTAATTCATGATTTATGATCTAATTCTCTAAAACTCTAAACCTGAAAAGATCCTCAATGTGAATTATTCATTTAATTCAATATTAAGTAAGGTTTAAGGCCGGGGCCTTATAGTTTCACTAACGTTTTCTATCCATAATATATAAATATTATCTAAAATATTATTTGATACCAATGATAGTAACCTGAGCCTTTCATATAAAAATCTTACATCTTTTTAGATGGATTTTCAATAGATAAAATTATGATCTATGATAGAACCGTAAAGGTTTAGTGTCTTTGGAGACTATATACGTGAAAAAATTATTTAGGTATATTTTTCATCATTTCTCATATTGTTATTCTCACTTTTTACCCTTCTCAACATACCATAATTAAAACCATTCTTCATAGATGAGGGAAAAGAAACATAAGAAAGGTGGATCTCATATACTCAGAAATGGTAAATGTAACATCCCAGGTAAATAAAGAATAATAAATTTTCATATTTATTAATATTTTCGAATTAAATATTAATTTTACATTAAAAGGGTTTCTATGTTCGATAGCATACTCGATACGCAACAATGAGTTTCTTTGAAAACTTACGTTGCACACTAGTAATATAATAATATTATTTTACATGGTAGTTAACACGTAGCCGTTGTATTAGCGGGAATGAATAGAAATAACTAAAATATTATTATATATGTTTGTTAAATGTTTCTACATTTATTCAATAAATGATAAAGGCTTAAAATATGAAAAGAATTCAATTTTAGGCATATATACTCTAATTTTGACTAAAGGTCCACTTATCGCCTTTTGATGGAAAACCATTTTTAAATCAAACTTTTGACAATTTTATAAGCTCTATTTTTCAAAATAAAAATATTTTTTATGATTGGGACATTGAAATTTACATTGGATAAATTTTTGGTATTTTTCTGACAATGTTCATTTTTTTAATGATTAGTGAAAAATACTGGATTTTACATCAAAACTGTTTTTTCATCTAATTTAATTATATGGTTAGATTATATTTTTAATCGGTTTTAAAGTGTAAATAGAATATATTTTTACCATGTAATCCAATGGTGGTCATTGGTATTAATTTCACTTTGTAATTGGGCATAAACAAGTGACAAACTTTTCATAGATATTGTTTCAAAAAAACCCCGCTATTTGTTTTGACAACGAGAATTATTTTTAAATTAATTATTGCAATTTATATATTTGGAATTTGGTAAAATGGATTCCATATTTGGAATCATAAGGTCCAAATTATGTAATTAATACTCTTTTGTTTTTGGACATTATGAATAGTAATGACGGTAATTATCTTTAATTATCTTTATTAATGAGTAATCAGGTAGTTAAGGAAAATAAAATAATATCATAATAATAAATAAAGACACCAAAATATGTCCTAATGATACTGGTTGTCTCATGTCCGACCATGGGATGACTTGTTCCAAACTTAGGGACCCCATGGAATCACTTTTGTGTGAAAGTGACTTTTTATCTTTTTATTTTTAAAGAAAGTTAAATATAACAAAGAATGTATCACCTGAGTAAAACATTTTTAATTTTGTCTAAATAGATGATATTTTGGACTGTAAATAGTCATTGGAAAGATAAAAAGATTTAGTACATCATAGTAGTTTTTTTTATAATTTTTAGACATTAAATAAATTAAATTATTTATGACATCACGATGATGCAACGATTACCTCATTAATGAACGATTTAAATAAAATGAAAAGATAATGTAAAATCTAAGACTTACACTTTTCAAAGACCTATTGGATAAGTATATTTAGAACCCTTATCACCTTATCCCCAGAATACATCAATGTGGGACCTTTAAAATCCGAAAATCATTTGAAAATAAAGTAACATTTTATACCTTTCCTAGAGTACCCCTCCTCTCCTCTTATAAAAGGCCCCCACCTCTACCTCCTTACCCACACTTCCAAATCCTTTGTCTCAGACAAAACCTGCCCACTTTTTCTCTCCACATCCCTATATTACTCCTAGAAGCCTAAATTTGGGCATAAGTCTCCCCAAGGAAGCCTTTGAGCTCAAATCTAAGAGAGTTACCCGATTTTAAGGTAATGTCTTCACTTGTGTTCTTTTGTTTTATTTTGATTCTCCAACCCCCTAAAATCTTTTTATTCATTTATTTTGTAACAAATCCAGTATATTCAATATACTATGATGTTTTTATAAGAATAATTTGAGCTACACTTACACACACCTACATATAATGGTTAAAGAACATACTGTTTCTGTGGATGACGAATTTCTGCCTCACGAAACGATGATTGTTCAATATTTTTCTAACACATTAAAAGGTGGACATTAAGATGTCACTATATTTATATATGATATATAATATGTTTATTTTTTCCTTAATCTTCTTTATTTTTCATTTATGGCATACCTTTATAGCTTCCACTATGGGTATACGCGATATCTTCATTTTAGGAAGTGCGGACTACCGCCCCCTAAAAGTGATTTGATTCGTTAATGCCATATGTGGGATGTATAAAGGATGGATTTAAAGTTATTATATATGATGTTATAATGGAATTATAATATAACTTTATATCATTATTATTTCTTTCCATTAAAGTATGAGATAGAAATGAAAGTAGCGTTCATGCGTACGTACGACTTACCATCTCCATGAACGGTGCATTTCATTTCTTATCCGCAAATGTAATGTACTATTATAAGTACATATATATAATGGATATATATGATGTATGTTACATATAAATGATTAATATAATTCTGGAATTAAAATATAAATATCTCGCATTTATTTTTTAATTCCATTAATATGACATAGAAATGAAAGTAGCGTTCATGCGTACGTATGGCTTACCATATCCATGAATGGTGCATTTCATTTCGTACCTATAAATGATTATTTAATATTATAAATACATGTATATTCTGGATATATATGATATATATGATATCCAAATAATGAATATCATTCTGGATATAATGAACCTTTGACCACACGAACAACATGTAATTGTAAGAAGTCCACTTTCGACTTAAGAACCAAATATCGACAAACGACCGTTATTAACTTAAATGACTACATAATGTTCAAAACATGGTGATAAGTGATATAAAATGAATAGAGGACTTGAAAAAGGTTCTTAATCAAGTAGAAATTAACTCAAGTTTATTATTCAGGAGGTTAAAGAACGATCAAGTCAAGTCGGACCCGAGGTATGGGACTTCGTCTCAATCTCCTTTCATTGAGGAATATTTTGTTTTGTACACCACTTTCTTTTATACGGTGTATAAAACCCTTTGAATTTTATGTTTATTAAAAAGGAATATTTTTATATGAAGCGTTTTACTAAATGACAAAAGGGAATGTTTTTGTCGTACGTATGCGGCGACAACGACTTCTTCGCCGCTGTGACCATTATTTGAGATTCGGCTTCCTCTATAAGCCACAACTTTTTTAATGAAAAATAAATACCATGTTTTTATTTTCTTTTATTTTGGTATTGAAAATGGTTTTTATAATAGATTTGTTATGTCAATATATTTAAGTGATATATTGTGATCAAAGTGTGGAAATGTTTTCTTTCCATTATATTTGTTTTATGTCTTATGATTTTATAATGGTACTTGGACATTTGACGGGTGGTTACGTGATAAACCATATGACGGGTGGTTCCGTGAATACCAGGACGGGTGGTTACGTTATAACCTCCAATGCATTGGGTATGGAAGTCGGCCGTATGGCTATTCCATTAAGTGATATGTGTGGAAGTCGACCGTATGGTTATTCCATTTAAGTATGTTTATGTCCCAAGTTACCTTTATATGTTATGTGTTATTTATATGGGTTTTATGGTAATATTTTGGTTACGAAAGGGTAAGTAATGATATTTTATTCAGTGAAGAGTTTTTACTACTTCATAAAGGTGAAAGGTATTAATTTGATAAAGTATACATGGTTTACTTGTTGTTTTGAAAAACTAACAGTTTTTATTCTTTGTGTATTCCTTACTGAGCTTTTTATGCTCATCCCAAGTTTTTTGAAATGTTTTTCACAGGTCAAGGGAAAGGTACATGATATGATGATAGTGTCAAGAAAGTGTCAAGAAAGAATCCATGTTTTATTTTAAATATGTTTCTGTTGATGGGAAAAATGAATAATATCTTTAAGTAACCACTTTGTTTAAATGTGGAATGTAATGCAAGTTTTATGATCTAATTCTCTAAAACTCTAAACCTGAAAAGATCCTCAATGTGTAATCTTGTAATAAATCAAGATTAAGTAAGGTTTAAGGCTGTGGCCTTATAGTAAACATGGTAGATATTAATTTATGATCATATGAAAGAATAAGATAAGTATAAGGGTATGATATCATGTCCATAACTTATATACTTCAAACCCAATCTGTCTTGGATCATAAAAAAGAGTCATGGAATAAAACTATATCTTTTTAAAATACATGAATCATAAGAGTGAGGAATCATCATAAATCAATTATGAGCCATAATTTCATATCAAAAGAATAAAAACATTTGATAAGAGTGTGGCACCATTATATATATATATAAACTATTTCATATGTTTAGTTTAACTATAGAGACCATAAAATTATAGTGAACCAAGTATCAACACCTATTTCTCATATGATAATGAACCATACATCATCACATATTTCTTATAGTGGTTCATACATCCCTACCTATTTTTCATTTTAGATCAAGCACATCAACATGTTTTCCATAATTATCACATGAGATATAAAACTTTACCTAATGAATTGAAGGGATATATAATTACAAGACCACTCATCACATAATTAAAATAAAAAAAATATGTGTTCCACAATATCATAAAGCATTCATCATGTCATCATAATATAACCCATGTAAATAAAATGGGTTTCATAAAAATTTCATTATTTCATTGTAGCATAAGCCATGTAAAATAAACAAGTTTCATAAATATCTCATCATCATAATCATAAACCATCCATATAAATAACAAGGATGATATTATTAGATAATATACACAAAAAATCATTATTAACATCAAATGATGTCATTATAGATGAAAATTACCTTAACAGATCATTGAAATTTTTCTTGAGAAAAATGACCGTTTCATTTTGAAATCTGTTATTTAAAATCTAAAACTTTCCAAAATATTATGGAAAACATTTAATTTTAAAATAACTTTAATTTTTTTTATAATAATATTTAAATATTTGAACAATATTGATGGTGGGTAATATCATTCATGCTGTTTACATTAAAACAATCACCCATTTCACATTCTGGGTAAAAATCCAAAAATACCATGTTTGGAAAATGACAAGAAGATTCATTTAAACGTTTTCATAAAAAGTATAACATGGGAAGAAATAAATTTTTACGATAATTTTATAATAATAAAAATCAATTTTAAAAACATTTTAAAGAAAACATGGAAATGGAAGAAAAATAATCCTAACTGAATAATAAAACATAGTTGGTATTCCTTGAAAACAACATTTCAACATCTTGAGTAATTAAAGAAAGGAAGATGAAATAAAAAAATGTATTCTAAAGAAATAAAAATAGGATATTAAAATTTAAAGTTATTTATCATATAAGTATCATTTAATTTCCTTAATGGAGATTCAAGCATAAATAATCCTGAATAAAATGGGATTGAGACGTAAATCCCTTACCACAAGTATCATCTTTCTTCGTACATGTTTGAAACTTATGTATAATAAATGTCAATGTATTATAAATGTATTATAGAATCATAATAATACATATCATACCATATATGCTTTAATCATAACATTTTATCACATTTTTATTAACATTGTTTTATTAAAATCAATGTTTTGGGTGATAACTGTTTCATTTTTCATGTATGTTTTTGGTTCAGTAGTCAACATTCTTATACAATGATCATGGTTACATAATATATAGAATATTTATCATGGTATAAATATAAAATATATTCATTATATATATATATATATATTTAGATTTATCTATAAAAATTAGATATAGAAAAATAAATTACACTGTTTATGGAGATGGTATGTTGTGCGTATGCATGAACGATGTTTCCATTTTCCAAAATATGAAATTAAAGAAAGTTAAATAATAATTAACATTAAAATAATAATTATTATATAATATATATCATATATATTTATTAAATTTATCCTTATTACCATCCATGTAAAATAGAAGTGAAAAAAGAATCACATCACTTCAGGGAGGTGATAGTCCACACATATGCACAAGTAATGTTATTGTTTTACAACAGATAGAAAACAGGTGGATAATGGTTGTTCCATAAAAATAATAATAATTAATTATATTTAAGTGAATTAATTAATTAATTATTTTATAATATATAACATAAATTTAGAGGATGGATAATAAGAAATAAAATTGAAAACACTCGGTTAATAGTTATACCTCTTTATTAAGAAAACTTCTTTGGATTACACCATAATCCTTGAAAGCATGGACTTTTGAAAATACAAAAAAGCTCTAGTATATGGTTAAGGAATTTATGATGATATTTAGGTAGGTATTTTTTGATATATAAGTCTCAAAAAGTTTTAATAATGAAGGAGAGAAGGTTACCTTTTATAAGTGAGGGGTGAGGCACACTTGAAACTAATTAAATTATTAAATTAATATAAATTAATTTTGATAGAAAAATTGATAAAAATTGATATAATTTAATATAATATGATTATGTGTCTAAATTTTCTCATTAAATAAAATTTTAACAATTTTTGTTTATGTTTTTACCCATATCTCTTAGTTTCAACCCCTTGTAACCCCTTGGACAATTACCCCAATATTAAAGTTTTCTATACTTTAAGGGTTAAGAATGTTACCATAAAAGTAAAAGTGACTAATAAATTGATAATGGTTGATATTTTAAACCATATAACATTCAATTTTTTGAATATATAATTTTTATAAACTTTAAATCATTTAATAAAATATTATTTATTATAAAATATCATTAATGGTATTTATAGAACTATTCATTTAATTTGACTTTGAAAAAAAAATAAAAAAAAAATAAATTAAAATATAAACCTTTAACACAAACCTAATATTTTATATTTATCTATAAAATTCATGGTACACTATAACTTACTCAAAAAAAATTACCTTTAGAGTTTCTAAAATCATTTACTTGATTTTTCTGCTACTTACACAAGCACTGTGTTGGTGTTGCACCAACATTTAAGGTAATTATTTCATAAATAAAAATTTAAAATAAAATAACATTATAAAAAAATTCATTCATATTTAAAATAACCATTTATAACAAAAAATAAGTTTTTTTTATCCTTGTCACAAAATTTTATAGATATTAAAATCATGAAAGTGACATTTTTGATTTTATCTTTTACTTAAATATTATAATAGTAAAAATCAAATTAAAATTAAAAAGGTAATATTTTTGAAGTTTTTATGATTATGGATTAAATATAATCATAAAATTAAATAAATTAAAGTTTTTTAATGAATTTTAAGCCTTATCACATTAGTTTTAACTCTAATTACTCTATCATGGTAATTTTTTTTACTATGCTACTATTCATATTCACCAAGAATAAAATGGAACTATTTAAAAAATATTTAAATCATAATTAAAAATATGGAATAAATTTTTCAATATATAATTTATATAAGTGAAAAATTTATTTTAAGATAAAAACATAAAATGAAACTAAAAATAGTTTTTTTAGAAAAATGTCTTTTTAAGTATAAAAAAGTTTTTGTTCAAAATTAAACCATAAAATTGATTCTAATGAAATTAATTATATTTTTAATAATATATTAGAACTTATTTTACAATAAAAATTTTTAAAACAAAATGGAACTCTGTAAATGCTTGAAACAAAATTATAGTTTTCAATAAAAATCAAATTTTTTCACTATTCACTTGAAAATTAATTTTACAGAAAAATCAAAAAAAAATCACCCTAAGATAATTTTGATATGATTCTTTAAAAAATGATATAATTTTTATCAAATAAATTTTCTAAAGGTTCCATAAATTAATTATAATAATTTCTCATAAAATGAAATAGAAACCATTTATGAAGAAAAAGTTTTTTTAAAGAATAAAATGACTTACTAAAAATTGTATTATTATTTCATAATAATTAATTAATACATTTTTATTGAGTATTAAATTTATATATATTTCATAATTTGTTTGATATTATTCATACCCACCAATTCAACTTCTAGTCAATAACTGTCACATTAAATAATAATATTTCAACAATATAATGTAGTTTACTTAAACTTGGTGTTGTGTGTAAAGCAATCTATCAAAGAAATAAAATTTATTTATAGAGAACTATATACTAAAATCATGGGTTGTTACGCATTTCAATTTTTGATACTACCATTTAGTATAAAGTCTCATCCTTCACTCCATTAGCTACAACCATAGAACTACAAAAAAACACTCACACATCATCCGTCAACATTATACAAAAACCTACATCATTTAACTATCCAATAAAAATTAAGGGCTTCCTCAATACTATAGTTTTTCACACATTGTATAAATCCATTTATATTTTGTTCCTTGTCCAAATTAAAACATCACCCTTCCCTGTAATCTCAAGAATTCCATCATCCACAATTTTCACCTTTTAAAACCTTCTAGAAGTATGTTTATTCATATTACCCCTATCAAATATTGAGTGAAATGAAGCTCCAGAGTCTATAAATTTTGATTCAAGAAAATTTTCATCACTTAAACATAGACTGCCTTTATATTCTGACACATAAGATCCACTTAGAGAAGAAAATTAACCAGAATTCACCCTATGCTCTTCTCAATCCTTTTTAAGTTCATCTTTCCACCCACAATGCCAACACAAGAGAGCACCTTCTGGTGAACCACTCATCCTTCAAATTCTCCCACCTATACCTTTCTTATGACCTTTCCATGTAGTGAAACATCCCCTCCCATGCTATAATAATTTATGAAGGATACCTAGATCTCTTTTTTAAAAATTTATTCATTCAAGATCAGGTCTCTAATATCCACAAAACCAATCCATTCTTTCTACTTGAGTTACTCACAATAGTAACCATCATGTTCCAAGATTCCAAGAGTAATGAGAGTAACAATAGAATCTTCCCCAAATCACAAAATTTCACCTTCACCAATTCCAACTAACTTCTTATCATTTTGAAGTATTTTATGTAATTTATCATTGGTTTTCCCTCTATAATCCTCATACCAAAAAACCTATGAAATAGGAACACCTTGTTCATCACTATCAACTTCTCATACACATCAGTAATAACTTTAATAAGTTTTGAAGCAACCTTAAACTATCAAATGTTATAAGTCACATTTTTATCTCATAACATCTAGATCATCCCTAGTGCTTATACAATCTTTATTTCATCCCTTTAGGATTGGTACCCATCAATATTATATTAAGATCTTTTTGTAAAAAATAATACTCCATTTGGTTTTTATAGAATCTAAGGTTTGGGTCATCGAACTCATCCACATATACTACCATGCCTCTTAAAAAAATCTCAACCAAAAAAATGTGCATAACTACTACGTGATACATTGCAGCATAAAGAACTGACTGACTTTACTCTTGTTCCGATGAGAGGTGTTTTCTAAGAGAGTGAAAATATTACTAGTTCTAGTTTGATTAGATGAGTGCGAGAAACCACTGAAAGATTTATTATGGATCAAGATGGTAGGATACTGATATCCCCATGGGCTTTGTTAATTCCTGCTAGGTTACCGAATTTAAAAATTTAAAACATGAATAAAAAACACTAAACTATAGTGTAGTATAGGATTTGGAAGTCTGAGTTCGAACCCATAGAGTCAGAGTTGGATAAAATATTAATTAAATAACAAAGACCTAAACTAATTATGAATTATAGAAATAAAATATAAACTACTGAGCATTGGATTTGTTAAAGAAGGTGGAAGAATAAAATTTAAAAAGGTTGTCGGGAAATAATGAATTTAGGTTCACAGGATGAATGTAACACCCCGAGATTTTATGAAAAATATTCTTTTTAATTTCATTAATGTCTTGTGTTGTACGCTACACCAAAAGGAGCTTGTACAACACACATCCTTGACTTGCCTTGCATTACACGCAATCACGACTTTCCTCGATAGCGTGTGTAGTACGCAATACCGAGTTTCACTAAACAACGATATACTATTAAAATATTATTAAAACTAGCCGTTATGAATAGTAATAACCAATTTTTGAAATTTTTGAAATTTTATTTTTCAAAATGGAATTCATTTTTGGATTTGGAATATCTAAATTAGCTTAGGGTGAAATTTTGGTACTTTTCGGATAACTTTCTTTTCTGATGAATAGTGAAAATTACTAAATTTTAATTAAAAACAACCTTTTTAATCGAAATAATTAATAGTGATAAATTATTAATTTGAGTGGTTTTAAAGTATATTTAGAATATATTTTTACAATTTAATACAATGTTTTTCAATGGATGTAATTTCATATTTAAACCAGACATAAACAAGTGTCAATCTTTTGATAGTTATTATCTCTTAAGAACACGCTATTTGTTTTGACGACGGGAATTAATTTTTAAATTAATTAATGCAACTGATATGATTTTAATTTGGTAAAATAGACATCATTTTTGAGTTCATAATATCAAATATAGCTTAGGCCTAATTTTTGGTATTTTTCTGGAAACTTTCATTTTTTGATGAATAATGAAACCACTAAGTGGTAGTTAAAAAAATGAATTTTTCATAAAACTTAATTTTATCGCTTCTGTGAGTGGAATTTCAAAAATCCGAGAGACACAGTTGATGTCAGTAAGTAAAATGTGGTTCAATGAGATGAAAATAATTTTTGGTGAATAGTAACTTTTTACTTTTTTTTACCACGGTTAAAAGTAAATAGGATAATTAAGGGTAACAATGATATTATTATTACCCTAACACATGTCCTAATTCAATTGGATAAGTTTAATTCGACGAAAAACAACCTTAGGAATAAAATATGACCATTTAGGCCCACTTGGATTAGATTAGGACATTTAATATTAATTTATTTAAAGAAGGGTTAAAATAGTTAAAATCAAAGTTTAATAAGTAAATGATTTTTAATATAGGGTTATACATAAGATAAATTCTACCATAAATATTAATTAGAAAGATAAAACTATTTCCTATATAATGGTATTTTATTTATAATTTTTAGACATTAAATAATTTAATTTATTTATGACACAAAGATGATGCAGTAATTATCTTATTAATGAAATATTGACATAATTGATGTTATAAATACCCAAATAAATATAATTTGAGACTTTTTATGAATTAAACTAATTTTATAGGTTAATAGTACATGTTATTATTTATTTAGTTAACTTTTTTTGAACTAGTCATTCTGTTATTATTTTCAAAAAAAATCAATTACCAAATAGTGTAAAAATTGACATAAAATAGTTTTTAAAACAAATATTATATTATTAATTTTTATTTTATTCCTAAAAATCTAAGGTTCGTCAAAATTACTTAGATAAGGTTATATATATTAATAATAAACAACTTGGGGTTCATTTGGCTTGTTATAGTAAGTTTATTAACCTTATAGTGTAAGAAAACTAGAAGACACGGTAAAAGAAAAATTATTTAACTTAAAGTTAAATCTAAATGAAAAGGTTAAAATAGAAACCTAAACTTGTATAAATTCTATTGGATGAGAGGATTTCGACCCATCCCCACCTTAGATTCGAAATAACTCAATTTGGATCTATTAAAAACCTAATATGACTTTATAAGAAAATAATATTTTTAGTTATTCTAAAGGTGCCCCTCTCCTCCCTTATAAAAGGGAACCTCCTCCCTCTCTTCCTCACACCACTTTTATCCTTCAAGCTCGGACAACCCCTACAAAATTCTCTTCTCCACTTGCCTAGCAACATCCTAGAGGTCCTGGTCTTCTTCAAAGACCAATTTTAGTGCCCTAAGAGGAGGACTCAAAGAGGCGCTTCAAAGAAGAGGTAATGTCCGTTACCGATTCTTTCAACTTTATTTCTTCTTCCACTTCTTCTTCTTAGGTTGTTTTATTATGAAGTAATAACATCAGTATCAATAATATACTTATATGTTATTATAAGTATGAAAAAACCCTATTTCACCATCTATCCATCCTACGGAAAATGAAATCACCACGCGTGCGTACGTACGGAATACCGTCTCCACGCCGTGGTGTAATCTATTTTCCACCACCACCTTACTTGGATGGGTATAATGGTGTACATAATAACTATATATGGTTATTGTAAAGTAATATTCGGAAATATTATACATACACTCCAATAAAATTCCACGATCATGAGAACGATATAATCGCTCGTGCGTACGTACGGACTACCGTCTCCACGACGCGATGAGATTCATTTTCCACGTTAACCATTTAAGAATGATTATAAAGTATATATAAGCAATAATAATGAAATATATGACATTATAAATTTAACGGATTTATGTATATATATATATATGTATGTCATCTACTTAATTCTATTCAACTCAATAAGGAAACGAAGACAGCGTTCATGCGTACATACGGCCTACCGTCTCCATGAACTGTGTATTTCTTTCCATTTATCGATCTATTATATATATGTATATACTGAATATAAATTATATATAAATCATGTTTTATATTCTGGAATTAAGTAATCATGATCTAATTAATCATATGAATAATTAAAAGTCAAAACACGAACGAAAAATGAAACGATTTTACCCAAAACGCTCTTTAACATGGAATTTACAAAGGAATGGGTAATATAAAGTCATAAGTGAACCATATATGATATCATAACAATGAATATGATTCTTTAATAAGTCAATGACATTATTTAAATCATTATACATGAGGTTCAGATACATATGAAGCATATCAGACATATGGTAATGGATAACTTTTCCAATCTCGTTTTTATCCGAGATTGTTTATTCGTAAGTATTTACTGGGGTTATTTCTATCATCCATGTCCATGTTTTATAAAACTGTTTTCATGTATGTTTAAAGTCATTTTTACCCATTTTTGACTTTTACTACATTATATGTAAGGAATCTTTCTTTTTTTTACGTTACGAGGTACTTTTTTGACTTTTCCAGCAAAAGTACGAGAAGAATGTTTTTTTAACTTATACGGCATGAATAGATTTTTACGGTTTTATAAAGCCTTATTTTCATGAAGCTTCCTCCAAAATGTTTCACGACTATTTTCAAAAAAATAATTTTCTTTTAAAATTGCATGACATTTTGTGAAAAGAGAATGATTTTGAAGAAGAAAGGATATTTTCCTCAAGAATTCATTTAAAGTGTTTTATCAAAACCATTTTTCATCTAAGATGACATTATTTCATATGTGTATGTTTCAAGTATCATGTCTCTATGATTTACATGGTTTCACTTTTCTTATTATGAATGATATCGATTTATTTTATATGGATTATGTGATGATGGGATGATGTTTATGAAACCCATTTTATTTATTGGGTTATGTATGTTTATTTTGTGGCACAAGTAAGAATGATTTAATTATGAGATGGGTGAGACCTATATCTCCCTCCAATGCATTGGGTAAATATTTATATCTCATGATATAGACATGGCTAGAACAGAAAGTTAAACCAGTTCAGTAATACAGGACTAGAACGAGGAGTGAACTCGATTCAGAAAGGGACTTTGTCCACTAAGATGGTCTTGGCAGCGATGCCTTGGCTAATATGGAAATCATAACATGTGCTTAATGGTTGACACAATTACATGTTTTATTCCCATGCTATTTTATCATTCTTAATGTTTCTTTATGATCTATTCCTTACGTACTTCCATGTTTTATGTCATTTCTCAAGCTTTTGATTTTTAAACATTATGTTCATGTTTTTAAGTTCAAGTGTATATGGTATGTTTTATTTTATCCATGCTTACCCTTACTGAGCATTTGAGCTCACCCTTTTTATGTTTTCTTTTCCCTAGGATATAAAGAAAGGTTTTAGGTAAGAAAAAAAGGGGAAGATCTTTATTGGAGATGTTGAAGATCTTTCACCACGATTAGAAGTTTACGTTCCAAGTTTCCAAAGACACTAAACTATTACGATCCTTTTGTGTATGTTTTTGTTATGTATTAAGTATTACACTAAATTAATGTAATGTCCATGTACATCAATCTTCGGGTCTCTACAATGAAAAGGTATGGAATAACCAATTTAAAATCCCGAAATCATCAGAATCGAGTCCTACTGAGTAAAATAGTCATGCAAAATTCTCTCCATTTAAATATTTTCTCTTCTCATAATCAATTAATTCATATTGCAATGAATGGGTAACCCAAAACCCTATTTAAAAATAGGAAAGAGGCAAACCCAATGGTCCTGGTGGAAGTCTAAATCCTAGATCGCATATTAAACAAATGTATTCAATCAGTCTTGGAAATGGTCATGTGCAAAGAAATAAATAAATTAAACCAAATCCCAAACCCTTATCACAATTTTCATGCAAGAATAAATCGAGAAAAAGATAGAATTAAAGAATGAATATGAAATTCCAACATGAATTGAAATAAAATACATAATAACTCATACATTCAATACCCATTCATCATGCATTCCATGACATGAATAAATCATCTACTCATTCTAACCATGAGCGGGTAGATAAAATAAATAAATTAAAATCCTACAGTAAAGTGGTGAAGCAGCAAGTGCACATTCGTCCAGTGGTGGATCCTCGTCAAAGCATTCATCTGGAATGATCTCATTGTAGTAGGTATCTCCTCTATTTATAGGCTCTAGTTGGGATCTACCTGACACTTTTCATGACATGTAATGTGATTACACATTGTGTAATCCTGATATATATTTTTCTCTACGTCTTTGAATCCACGCAAATATCATGCGAATCACATTCATATATTTTTAACTTTGAATTCTTTCATGATGTGTAATCAGGAATCACAACATGTAATCCTTAAATCTCGAGATCCCATGAATCTCGACATATTTATTCTATAAAAAATTTTCCCGAAAAAGTTCATGTAATGTAATGTAGTTACACGACAGGTAATGGTATTTCACAATGTGTATTGACCTCATGACTTGTCCTGGCGATGGCCTACCTCTATGAAATATTATAATGTGTAATTAGGATACATGATGTGTAATCGTTCTTTGTCCAATTTCTCTAGATTCAAACTTTCTAAAAAATCAGGTGTCGCACTACTTCACTTCGCTCATGGTGAGAAGTGTCTTTTTTCTCCAAAACTACCCTCTTTTCATACCTTTTTAATCAATCATTTGTTTCCTACCAAAAAACATAAAACAAGTAAAATAATTCCAAAATTGGAAATATTAATCAATTAAATACATAAATCAACGTACTAAAACACTATAAAATATATGCATGAAATACACTTATCAAACACTATCATTAAATTTGTTCAAAACTTTCATATTTATAGAAAACATCCACAACACTATTGATGATTTTTACATTGTTACTTCATGTTCCATAAGAGAAAAAGACCACAAATAGATAAAAACCTATCACTTTGGTGGATCCTCTAGTTGAGATGCAGTTAGTGTTGTATGAGGCGGTAAGTTTCTATACTTTTATATCCAACTTTAGAGTTTTCTGGTTTGAATGGGTCATGAGCACGCTGGTGGAGAAAAGTATTCCAAATATGGGTGGTGTATCTAAGATGAAAGTGAAGATTGCTCATGTTGGGGTTTATAGGGTCAAAATAGGTGTTTACATTACACTTCACTAGAAGGAGGTTGGCTACGGCAGGAAACCTAATTCATGGGCATCATGAGATGTATATTCTTATAGTATAACCACACTATATACTGGTAATAATTTTGGAAATTTTTTCCTTCAAATTGCTGATTTTTTTCATATTTCAATCCTATGGATGGAAGTATAGCATCAAACTGAAGAGATACAGGTCTTATATGAAAGAGGCAATCTCCCAGGACCAAGGGAAAAAGGATTCCTCAAGTAAAATCCTGTGGAATAATCTTGTTTTCTAGTCTACTCCTAGTGGTTGTAGTAGAGGGTACCACTACCACACTAGTAGAATAGAGGATACTAAGGCCTCTTACAAAGTCACCCAATACTCACCTTGAGTACATGGTTTTTTTTAAAGGGTTAAATGATAAGTACAAGGATTGGGATGGAGTTTTTCTATGTAAGGGAGCAGGTAATGAGTGTCCACTAAACTCCCAAAGATGATGATGCCATTTGGATGGATATTAGGTTATGACTATTGGGGTTTCAAGAGATAATAAATTAGGGAGGGGGTATTTGGATAGATATATAAAGTTATTTGTATTTTTTATGATTAGAATAAGGGAGGTGTTGACCTAGGGCCTTAGGTATAGCGTCGCCAGATGAGTTACTATATTCTTCTTATATCTTCTTTTTCTTCTAAATTCGATGTCCTCTGTAATTCCTCACTACTATTCACACTATAAATAAAAATAATTCCTTTATTTTCCTCTCTCTCATACTATAATTATTATCAAATGATATAGGGTATCATGGGTAGAGACTCATATTACTTTGATTTACTTTCTCATGGTGTTCGCCCTTGGTAATTTTTAGGGTAGGATATTATGAGAACATAACCCGCTAGTTAGAAACCCATATTTATACATGTCATTAGATATTACTATATGTATACATGTGTTTTTATCCTTATTATTTAAGATTATTATAAATGGATATTATTATTCATGTACTTTTATGTATTGGTGAAAATCATAATGACATATGCTTGCGACAAAGTATGATACATTGGGTGCGTTATGAGTGATATTAAATTGATGAAAAACATAAGAAATGATTTGTCCCTTTTTTATTTAATGGAGGTTATTATATTATAAAATTTTATGGGAGTAGAACAACCTAAATAAATCCATGTTCATGGTATTCTATGGGAAGTTTTATTTTTGAAAAGTTAATGAAATAAACATTGAGTACATATGTTGATGTCACCAACATGCAACCTATTTGATTAGAGATATCATGATAAAGAGATTATATTTCATAGTAAGCATTCATATGCGGTTTTATGTCATTGTGAAATTGAATTATTTCTCTATGGGTGAATTAGTGTATTTCTAGACACTAACCTTGGAATTTGGGTGGCTCAGCCTGATGTCACTGAGAAAGAGGCATAAAAGGTTACACACTAAGTGTACCCAAAACCTTAGTTAAATATTATTATTTAACACGATGAATAAATATTATTCTCATACATGGTTTAATAATTATTCATGTTTTCTTAATCACAAATATTAATCCACTAGCTATTCAAGATAATATTTATGTGAAAATATTTATTAAATATTCATTTTCTATTTAGTAAATATAATATATATTTATTTATTGAAAATAATGTAGTGATATTTATTTTTTAAATAAATAATCATTTTTAGAATATTGATAAATATTGTGGAGTAATGAAGAACCAATTTTAATTAGTCTATGGAGAAATAATATATATATATATATATATATTAAATATTATTTGAATAATTTTTTAGGAAATTTATTTAAGAAATAATATTTAATTATCCTATGAGTTTTATGCATGTTAAGAAAAAAAATATTATTATTTGGACATGGGGTTTATTAGGGATTAATAAAATAATAAGGGTTTATGTAAAATTGCTATTTTCTAACCCTAGAACAATTTAAGACCAATTATATTATTTTTAGTAGGGAACTCTAGCCATTTGTTTTGATGTGCACAATGACATATAAAGAATCCTTTCAAGACTTATAAGGATCCTATACAATAATTATCTCAATAATAAAGAAAAATAATTATATACTACTACTCTCAATTCTATATAAATCAAGGAGAGTCCTTCATTGAATCAATTTTCATGGAAAACAAAGACAAAATACGCCATCATTAGGATCTTTCATGATAGAACTCAAAGATTCCCATGACATCGCTTGATGGTTCATGGTACATATGTGGATCATCACTAGAGGTAATATATTCTTTATTCCTATAAAAAAATAACAATATTATGTAGATACATTAATAGATTCATAGACAAAGATTTAATTAATTTCAAGGTAATTATTTAACTGTTTAAATTAATTATAAATATTTATGTGATGATCCTACATATTAGTTCCAATATTATTTTTTCAACTAATCCCTAAATTAATTTCATTGTTCATGAAAATTATATTTCATATAAATATTATAATAATAATCAATTACAACAAAATCTGAGTTGGGGATTCCTAGTCATGTGATTTTACTACGCCCAAAACCGTCAAACATGAGCGACCCTTTCAGGTCTCCCTAAAAGCGAATATAGACCAATGAGGATGGGTTTTTTTAATAAGGAGTATGCCTCTACAAGACATATGGCTATTTTTTCAATTGGGGATATGACCCACTTAGTAGTAAATGAACTCATTATGGATATAGGCTAATGCAGGAGGTTTCCATGGAATATTACCCTAGAAAAAGGATATACGATCTCATGGAGAATACCTACTATTGAGGAAGGATATAAGTGATTCCATGATGAATATGGACCTAAGAAGATGGGTTTTGGATATTGTGTTTCAACCTTAAAGAGACATCCTATGTATCCTATTGAAACATGAATCAAAGCTCACATTGTTTGAGTTGATTAGTTTAAGTTCATGTGGTAGGACTATACCATGTAGTTTAACATCACATGGTAAGGAAATTATCATAGAATTTTACATCATGTGACTATGATTTTTTACTTCAGTAGATTGTTTTCCATGGTTTCAATGAAAATACATTGAGGATTATTCTCTCTAGAAGGAATAAAATTTATTATTTTGGTGCTTGAATGGTTGGTGCCTCTACTCCTTCCTCCCTTCCCGACGAGGTTGATTTTTTTATCATTTAGGGGGAGGAACTATGTGGTATTGAATGTATTTTGAAATGAAATATTATGTTAGAATTTAATTGTGCATGATGGTTTCATATTTACTCTATTAGGATTCTTCCCTTGAGCCAATGACATTGACTGGGATTTGGTTTTGGTTCATCACATTGTGCTTGAGAAAGAACACCCATAATTTCCATGTCACATCATCAATCAAGTTTATATAAAAAAGTGACACACATAGGAAAAACTAGATTTGTCCCCCTTAAATATGTATGAACAAACTCTAACTTATATTTATTCAATGTATTACCTTCCATTTAGAAGGGAAAATATTTATAATTCCCAAATATACAATATTTCATGATTTTTATCTTCATATACATTTAATGATAAGTATTTTCATCACTTTATCATTAAAGTTTCTGAGTTAGTATTGTCATAACTTCACAGATGTTACTTCTCAAGCATCATTGCTCCTTTATAAACTCCATCTGGTATGAATTCTCATCCTTCACTCCAATTTCCACAACCATGGAACCATGTGAAATATTTCACACACCATCCGTGAATGCTATATAGAAACCCACATCATCTAACTATCCAATAAGAAATTAAGTTCTTCCTCAATCATGATATTCTTTTCACATCATGCAACTCCAGTGAACTTTTGTTCCTTGTCAGGATAAAAACACCACCCGTACTTATAATCATGAGAGTGACATCATACTCATGATGGGCCTTGTTTAATATTTGGTAAGTTTGGTTCTTTATATTTCCCCTATTATATTTTGAGTGAAATGAAGATTCTGAGTCTATAATTCAAGACTCAAGAAAACTTATGACACTTAATAGTAGACCTCCTTTATCTTATGACATAGTATAAACATTTCCAAAATAAAATTATCTATAATTTACCCTACACTCATCACAATCCTTATTAAGGTGGTATTTCCTCCCATAATGATAACACAAGGGAGAACCTTCTTCCAAACCACTCATACTCTAACTTCTCCTTCATTTAACTTTATTATGATCTTTCCATGATGTGAAGTATCCCCTTACATGTTATAAGAATTTTAAAAAGATACATGGATCAACTTTTGATGAATTTCTTCATTGACAACCAGGTATTTAATTTCTTCAACCACTAATTCATTCTTTCTGCTCGAGTTATTCATAGTGGTAACCATCATGTCTTAAGATTCCAAGAGAAATGAAAGTAAAAACAACAACCAATCCAGATTTCAAAAGTTCATATTTACTAATTCCAATTGAATCTTTATCATGTTGAAGTCATTAATGTGAAATTTCATTGGTTTTACCTCCAATATCCTCATATTTCACAACCTCCATAATAGAACACATTATTTATCACTATCAGCTTATCAAACATATCGGTAAGAAATTTCATAAGTTTTGAAGTGATATTCACCTATTTGTTGGATTTGGTTCCCTATAACCAACTTCTATGTACTTTATGATAACTTGTATTCATAGTTTTGAAAATTTATAAAATTATTATCACATAATGATTGTTCTTTTGTGTAACATAGTATGTGATAATGTCCCAAGAGTAGCTTTTACACTAAAACGGTATAGCAAGTCATCACTATGATGAGAACCCAGAAGTGCTATGACACTATTCTTAAATATATTTTATATAGATAGATGATATCCCTTGATGGATATAAATGATATAGGATATCATTCATGGAGACTCATAGGGATTTGAGGCACCTTTTCATGATGTACACCCATGGTAATATCCAGTGTTGGATATTTTGAGAATGAGACCCACTAGTAAGAAATCCATATTTATATGTGTCATTGGATGTTCCTATATGTAGAAATGTGTATGGATCCTTAGGATTTAATATTATTATTAATGAGTATTATGATTCACACAATTTAATGTATTGGTGAAATTTGTGACGATATATGTTGACGGTGAGGTAGAATACATTGGGTGTGTCATGAGTAATATTACATTAATTAATAATATGAGAAAGTATTTGTCCCTTTTGTTATTTAATGAAATTTGATATCTCATGCCCTTTGATGGGAATGATACATCCTAAATAAATCCATGGTCATGGTGTTCTATAGGCAAGTTCAATTTCTAGGAAGTTAAAGAAAGAGATATCGAGCACATAGGTTGATGGAAACGACATGAAACCTTCTTGATTGGAGATATCATGAAAAAGAGATTATATTACACAGTAAGCATCTATATGAGGTATTATGTCATTTTGGAATTAACTTCTTTCTCTATGGGTTCCTTGGTATGTTGCTAGATGCAGACATTGGACTTCAGGATACTTCACCTAATGCCACTGAGAATGAGGCCTAGAGGGTCACACACTAAGTGTATCCATAATCTTAGTTAAATATTATATTATTATTTATTATTTAAAAAATAGAATAAATATTATTCCCATAAGTGGTTTAATAATTATTCATGTATTCTTGATCACATATATTTTATCACTAGTTATTCAAGAGAATATCACGTGAGCTGAATATTTAATAAATAATTATTTTTCATTTTGTGAATATAATATTTATTTATTTATTGTCGAATAATGCAGTGTTATTTATTTAATAAATAAATAATCATTATTCAAGGATTGATAAAAATTGTGGAGGAATGGTGGATCAGGTTTAATGGTCTAGTAAAAACTAATATATATTGAATATTATCTGAACAAATAATACTTAAATTTAATTTACAAGTTAAGTGTATGTCGGGAAATAATAATAATAATAATATTATTATAGAAATGGTGTTCCAAAAGGGATTAAATAAATAATAAGGGGCACTTGTACAATTATTTTTTTATAATATTAGCGATATATAAACCCAATTATATTACATTAAATGAGAACCAATTCATTTGTTTGGTTGTGCATAACAAATTTTGAGAATCCTCCCAAGCCCTATAGATCCCCCTTCTCCATGAAAACTCCCAATAATGAAGAGTGATCTTCCTATACCTCAGAGATCAAGGAGAATGATTTGGAACAATTCTCATGGTGATTAAAGGAGAACGACACAATCAATAGGATCTGTCGTGCTAGTACCTAGAGATTCCTATAGAGACATTCAGAGATTTGTGGAACACATGTGGATCACCTATAGAGGGAATATACTATTGATTTATACAACACAATAATGATGAAACATATATCTGTTGTCAGATCCATCAATGAAGGAATAATTTCAACAAGGAAATTCTTTAATTGATTAAATTAATTATAAATAATATGTGATGATCCTCCCTCTATTTCTGGAATTTTATCCATTGTCTATTTTATTTTATTTAATTCTTATGATCATGAATTTTATCATCATATATGTAATGACCCAAACCCGAGCAGCCACCCGAACAGTGCTAAATGGGTCGGGTGTTACTACCTTAGGCGCACCTCCCCGAACACCAAAGGCTGCCGACTAACAGTGAGAGTCTTATGGGTATAGTGGGGAGGTTATACCCTCTCGAAGGATAATTACAATGGTACTGGTCTAAGTATAAAAATAAATATTCAGCGGAGTAAATGAATCAGCAGACTCAAACCGGACCCGCAGAGCAGAAGCACATTCAATATCAATAAACAACAAAAGTAATAAATATAAAAAACAGCGGCGAAAATAAACACAACAACATGCTAATCACTTGTAACCACTACTGAGCAACAAACATGCATCCAAAGTAGGTCATACATATGAAAATATAAATGGCGCCATTGGATAACCAAATGTAGCCACAAACAAGCATACTGATAGAAGAAAGTACACAAAACATAGTAAAATCCAACTAGTAAATACCTCAAGGTCCATACCATCTCCATGAAACAACTAATGAAGCCCATATCTGGATGCTAGCCTCTTTCCTGCACGTAAATCCATAAAGTTTTCACGCGTCCCGAAGGGCCCGTATAGGGTGTGAGATGAATCTCAGTAGGATACCACCCAACGGTGCGTATCTAATATAGGTGTTTAAGTAGACATAAATTTATAAGGAAAGTAGTAAACAATACAATGAAAAAATAAACACTAACTCCACTGGTGCTCCATAGCCACCATGGAGTGTCACCTGCTTTAGCCAACACCAGAATATCTGTCATGTAACCTGAGAACATATACCCCCTGACACCACGTATCTCAAGTATCGACGTCCCGAAGGCACGCCCAATAGTAGTAACCTGGAGGAACAACGAAGTCTGTCATCAATAAGTACCAGAGGGACAATGATTTCTTCCCTCAAATAATGTAACCGGAGGGATAGTTATGTCTTCCCTCAAATAAAGTACCAGGAGGGACAGTGATGTATGCCCTCAAAAAACGTTACCGAAGGGACAACGATGTCTGCACTCAAATAATGGCGATGCTCTGCCCCCAACCCAATAGCCTCAATTCTATCCCATGAAGGCTCCTTACCTCCCACATGGCTTCCTACGGAAAGCACCCCCAAACCAATAGTACCTAAACCACAACTAACGGGGGCATATACCCAAATGAGGGGTCAAAACCACCTCATCACGGAGTCTCTCTGTGTGCACACTACTCAAAGTCTGGGTGAGCGGTAATCACCAAAATAGTTTCCAATCCACAACATCACTGACACCTCGTGTCCTTGAGACCATGTCGCTCAAGTATGATGGCCTTTCCATCCCAATAACCCAGGCTATGCCCAACCTGACAGTCATCCTGCCTCAAACTGACGCCCATGACACCCAATCCCATGGTCAGAACCACCCAACGTAACCCAGTCCAAGCCCAACCTATGATCAGCATCACTCAAGAATATCCGGGCCATGCCCAACACCACCCAAAGGTTCCATCATATAAAATTCAGCAATTGCATATATAACATTTTTAAACAGAAAACATAAATAGGAAAAATATTCTAAACAGTTGAATTTCCCTAACCCAACGGTTAATAATCAACAGCCCTATGGTCTTGAATTCCTCTAACTAACCCAATGATTATCATTCAACAAAACTGATGTCTTGAATGCCTATAACAAATTTATATCAAGATTAATAATATAAATTCAATAGTTTAAACATTATAATTCAATTTCAACCATTTTGGCATTCCCCGACCAAAATGAACCAATGAGAAATGACCACTCGCCCAACCCCACTCAACCAAAATAGGTAACAGGGCATACCCAAAGGTATCCTATAGGTCCATAAACAATGTAATATATAATATCAGATAAAAATGGGTCCCGCTCAAAATACCCGAAAACGCGCCAAAGGCCGCATCACCCAAATGACCATGAAAACAAAAAAAGAGGTATGCACCACCTACCTGAGACTCGTACGATTCTAATCCTTTAATAACAACCTCCAATTAGGTATAAAACACATTATATATATAAAAGAATCAAAACTGCTCAAACCCCAATAACTCATTCTAGAACAGAAATCAAACAAAACGGATCAAGAGGAATTGAGGCCTTACTGAGGGGGTTCCAATTCATCTAACCGTGATCGAATCCGACTTCAGACGAATAACTATGAGAGGAATTATGTTCTGTACGACTTGGTTCGTGAAACCTGACCAAAATATGTGTTCTACCTCCAAACGAGGCTACTACCCGTTTTAACACAAAAAAGAAACTACACGTCGTGTACTTTAGGACTATACACCATTTATATCATTTAACTGTTCATATGGAGGTTGGAATTCCGCCGACTTACTTTCTAGAACTTGCTGACATGAGTACACGGCGTGTACCTAGGGGTACACGACATGTACTTGGTTTTCCTTCTCTTCCTCACCGACTTACCCACATGCCATGTATTCCTCTCATACACGGCTATACAACATAGCGTGTCCAAGGAAGACACTGGGTGTACTTGGTTAAATGTTTTTACCAGCCTACATGCCATGTATGGACTCCACATGGTCACGGGTACACAACGTGTCTTAAACTACACGCCGTGTAGTAAGAAATTTCTACATGGTCATCACACGGCATGTACTCGGCGAGCACACGACCGACACTCACCTAACCTATACACGGTATGTACTTAAAAGTACATGGTGCGTAGTCTGGAAATTTACAGAAACTTCCCAGTTTCTCTAGTTTTCTCATGGACAAGTTTAAATTCAAACAGGTTTAGGATTTTGACCCGTTCTAAAAACCGGGGTTCTTACAATCTCCCCACATTAATATAGCTCATCCATGAGCTATCAAACAAAAACCAGAGATGGAACCGAATATACCACCCTGATTAAAGTAACTCAGACTTCCCCAGTCTCAAAGGTCCTAGCTAAATTCCTCAAGGGGCTCCCCACCTTAGGAATCGCCTAACTCAGTCTCAACCCAACAAAAATCAAAACAAAAAAAGGTTTAATAACTTGTTTTTTCTAGACGTATAGTCATTATGTGATGTATTATCACCCCTGCACCTCATTGGTGCTCCTGTGTCATTCCCGACACCCAACGTATCCTGCACTACATAGGTGTCCACCTCTACGAGGTCCTGGTGCCTAGAGCCTCAAGTAAACCACATCATCGATGCCCCGATGTCCAAGGCACCTAAAGTAACTGACATCCTCGATGCCCCGATGCCCAAGGCACTACAAGTAACCCTCATCCTAGATGCCCCTGATGCTACACATCTCATACATATATAAAAATATATCACACACCCGATATAGTGCCAATCCCATTGACTAGCATCTAGTCAGTCCACATAGATCATGTGTATCACTTACACTCAAAACGGAAATGCCTCTATAGGTCATGCCAAAAAGGAAACATGGAAATCACGACCACACCCGTGGTGTACCTATAACCGTCATCATCTCACTATCCTGCTCAGCCTCTGGAAGCTCCACGACATGCACATGGCCTGAAGTACAACTGCCTGATGCCTGACCTCCCTGCGGTGCTGCTCTAGCCACCAACCACTACCCCCTCAGCTGGATCCAGATGTCTCTGTCATGTCATTCACATGCAACTGAACCTCGTCTTCCATCCCCTGGTACCAAACCTAAACCAACTACATATGCCAGAGTCTGTCCTAGTCCCTACCTACCGGCTGTCTGAGAAGGCTACCTGCAAAACCTCTCAAGATGTCCGACCTATCCACATGCCCAGCACTCCTTTGGAGGCCTATCACACTGAGTCTGAACATGCCCTGGATATCCACACTAAAAGAAAAACACATAATAACTACTAAGAGGTGGTCTAGCTAAGTCCATGGCCTGACTGCCCTGCTGGAACGCATCTTTCGTCGCTTCCTGTTGTCCGAACACTCACCTGAAGCCATTGTCCAGCCAAATTGGGGCCTATCCCCCGGGTTTCCCTCCACTATGAGTGCCTGATTCACCGCCTCTGAAAAAGAAACCAACCTGAAGATATTCACCTGGATCCGAATGGTTTTTCGTAAGCCATCCTTGAAGCGCCTCACCCTTGCCGCGTCATCGCTTACCATGCCGGTGCAAAGCAAGACAACTCAATGAAAGTAGTTGTAGAGTCCATGACAAACATGTCTCCCTAATGAAGACTCAAGAACTCCTGAGCTCTCTCTTCCCTCAGTGTCTCAGGGTAAAAGTTCTAAAAGAACCTATCTTTGAAGTCCTTCCATGCCAGTCCCTCATGCCTGCGAGCCTGAACCTGCACATCCCACCAACGCTTTTCCGGTCCTCACAGCATGTATTTCACCAGCTTGACCCTCCACCCTGAAGGCATCTCGAGCTACTCTAAGATCATCTGCATGATCTATATCCAGTTCTCAGCAGCCTACGAACCACCCTCACCCTTAAAAAGTAGGGGGTGCTGCCACTGTAACTCCCACGTCAGATATGCCAAAGATGGATCTGTACCCTGCACACCTCTGTCGATCCCCTGTAAGACACGTACCAGGCTAGCTCAGAGTTTCTCGTTGAGCCATGGTCCAAACACTGCCAAACCCAGCTGTTGTCATGCCTCCACAGAATCATGGACCTAATCCTGTCCCTAAGCCTATACCTGTGGCTCCTGCTCTGCCTGAACCGGATCCTGAACCTGATCCTGCACCTGTGGCACTGTGTCATCACCCGCCTGATGTTCCATCGGGACATCTAAGAGGAACCTGCTGAATACCATAAATGGTCAGATAGCCCATATATATATATATATAAAACAATATATATTCAACGTAGATAAGAAAGCAGTAAAAGGCAGCACACAACTACCACCCTTACTCTCCCCCACTACAACCATGCCCCACAACATCCCGACCTCATGACCTCCTTTCCTGCCCCTAACAGAGCCAAGTATTAAAAGTACCTCAGGCCATGCCCGTCCCGACAACCAACATTGCCTCAAATCGACGACTGAGTCACCTAATCCTGATGATCAAAATCACCTCAACCGATAGGACCTGCCTACTTGTACTAGATCCAGAACCAAATACCCTATCACATGCAATTCTACAATATATACAACATGGCATACACATTGCAACAAACAAAAAAATCAATCAGGAATTTCACCTTTTCACATTTCAAGAATAAAAAGCATGAAAATTGACATTTTCTTCACATGGTATTATCACATCATAAAGCATATGTGCAGTTATGAAATTGAAATACCCTAAAAACATGTCTATCAAAATCCAAGAAAACAAGCCTTGCCATACCAGGCCAAGGTCCAATTCTACCTTACCGCACCGGGTCAAGGGTCACATGTCACAATCAATAACATCACACACCAAGTGAGCCACCAAGTTGGAAATCATATCAAATGTAATCTGAGAAAAAATAAAACATCAAATCCCACCCATGGCAACTTGATCCATCCCTCGTACCTGGGGCTACAGGAACCCAAACACAAGCTAAAAACCCAGTTCCAGTAACAACTTATTTTTAGGCTACCATAACCTAAATAGTAAAACCAGAAAAAATAAAAGAGAAGTATCAATATCATTAGTAGCCAGCAAAACACTACTACTAAATCCCTATCAAGAACTCCTCTGATACCACTTTGTAACGACCCAGACCTGAGCAGCCACCCGAATAGTGCTAAACGGGTCGGGTGTTACTACCTTAGGTGCACCTCCCCAAATTCCAAAGGATACCGACTCGAAGTGAGGGTATTATAGGTATAGTGGGGAGTCTATACCATCTCGGAGGATAGTTACAATGGTACTGGTCCAAGTATAACAATAAAGATGAAGAAGAATAAATTACTCAGCAGACTCGAACCAGACCCGCAGAACGGAAGCACATTCAATATCAATAAACAACCGAAGTAATAAATATAAAAAATAGAAGCGGAAATAAACACAACATCATGCTAATCACTTGTAACCACTACTGAGAAACAAACATGTATCCAAAGCAGGCCATACATATCAAAATATAAAGGGCACCAATGGATAACCAAATGTATCCAAAAATAAGCATGCTGATAGAAGAAAGTATGAAAAACATAGTAAAATCCAACTAGGCAAGACCTCAAGGTCCATACCATCTCCATGCAATAACTAATGCAGCCCAGCTCCTAAAGCTGGCCTCTTTTCTGTACGTAAATCCATAAAGTTTGCATGCATACCGAAGGGCCCATGCAGGGTGTGAGATGAATCTCAGTAGGATACCACACAATGGTGCGTACCTAATATAGGTGTTTAAGCAGGGATACATTTATAAAGAAAGCAATAAATAGTACAATGCACAAATAAACACTAACTCCACTAGTGCTTAGTAGCCACCATGAAGTGTCACCTGCTTCGGACAATGCTAGAATATCTGTCATGTAACCTGGCAACATGTGCCCCCTGACACTACGCGTCTCAAGTATCGGCGTCTCAAAGGCACGCCCAACAGTAGTAACCCAGATCAACAACAAAGTCTGTCCTAAATATGTACCAGAGGGAAAGTGATGTCTGCCCTCAAAAAATGTAACCGGAGGGACAACGATGTCTGCCCTCAAATAAAGTACCCAAAGGGACATCGATGTCTACCCTCAAACAAGGTAACCAGAGGGACAATGTTGTCTGCCCTCAAATTACGGCGATCCTCTACCTCCAAACTGATAGCCTCAATGCTATCCCCTAAAGGATCCTCACCTCCCACATGGATTCCTACGGCAAGCACCCCCAAACCAATAGTACCTAAACCACAACTAATGAGGGCCTCTACCCACATGAGTGGTCAAAACCACCTCATCACGGAGTCTCTCTGTGTGCACACTACTCAAAGTCTGGGTGAGCGATAATCACCAAAATAGTTTCCAAGACACAATGTATCTGACACCTCGTGTCGCTAAAACCATGTCGCTCAAGTCTGACGGCCTTTCCATCCCAATAACATGGTCCATGCCCAACCTGATAGTCATCCTGCCTCAAACTGACTCCCATGACACCCAATCCGGTGGTCAGAACCACCCAACGTAACCCGGGACAAGCCCAACCAGTAATCAACATCACTCAAGAATATCTGGTCCATGCCCAACACCACCCAAAGGGTCCAGTATATGCAATTCATAAATTGAATATATAACATATTTAAACAGAAAACATAAAAAAATAATATATTCTAAACAGTTGAATTGCCCTAACCCAAGGATTAACAATCAACAACCCCGAGGTCTTGAATTCCTCAAACAAACCCAACGGTTATCATTCAATAACACTAAGGTCTTGAATTCCTCTAACGAATTTATATCAAGTTCAATAAGATAAATTCAACAGTTTAAACATTATAATTCAATTTTAACCATTTTGGATTTCCCTGAAAAAAATGCCCTGATGAGCAACGACCACTCTCCTAACCCCACTCAACCAAAACAGGTAACAGGGAATACCCAAAGGTATCCCATAGGTCCATAAACAATGTAATATGAAATATTAGATAAAAATGGGTCCTGCTCAAAATACCCAAAAACACGCCAAAGGCCGCGTCACCCAAATGACCACGAAAACACAAAAAGAGGTATGAACCACCTACATGAGACTCGTACGATGCTAATCCTTTAATAATACCCTCCAATTAGGTATAAAACACAGTAGATCTCCAAAAGAATCAGAAACTACTCAAACCCCTATAACTCATTCTAGAACAAAAATCAAACAAAACAACTCAACAAGAATAGATGCCTTACCGAGGGGGTTCCAACGCATCTAACTACGATCGAATCCGACTTCGGATAAAGAACCGGGAGAGGAATTATGTTCTGGATGGCTTGGTTTGCGAAACCCGACCAAAATATGCGTTTTGTCTCCAAACGAGGCTACTTCCCATTTTAACACAAAAGAAATAGAAACTACACAGTGTGTACTTTAGGACTACACACCATTTATATCATTTGACTATTCATATGGAGGCTGTAATTCCACCGAATTACTTTCCAGAACTTTCTGACATGAGTACATGACGTGTACCTAGGGGTACACGACATGTACTTGGTTTTCCTTCTCTTACTCGCTGACTTACCCACACGCCATGTATTACTCTCATACATGTCTAGACTACACAACGTGTACAAGGAAGACACAGCATGTACTTGGATAAACATTTCTACCGGCCTACACGCCATGTATGACCTCCACATGGTCACAGGTACACAGCGTGTCTAAAACTACATGTCGTGTAGTAAGATATTTCTACATGGTCATCACATGTCATTTACTCTGCGAACACACAACCAACACTCTCCTAACCTATACACAACATGTACTTAAAAGTACATGACATGTAGTCTGGAAATTTCCAGAAACTATCCAGTTTCTCCAGTTTTCTCAGGGATAAGTTAAAATTCAAATAGGGTTGGGATTTTGACTTGTTCTAAAAACCCAAGTTCTTAAAATATTGATCTCAGATTGATCATCAATCATGAAGAAATAAAATTTGGGCATGGCCCATCACACACTTCCACTATGCTCAGAATCTTTAAGTGGTATCAGAGCTGTCACATAATTATTTATAATTATTTAATGACTATTGATTAATTTACACATTTTTCAATTAGTTTTCAATTCAATATTAATCCTTATTTTAATCCAAAATGTTAGATCTTCTTCCTCATCCTTTATTTCTCATAGATTTAATCAAAATGATTAATTTTATGAGTAAAATAAAATCAAAGAACTCATCCGAAGGTGATGAGGATTCTAGACAGATAACATAGGAGTACACATCGTGTAACCAAAGTTACATGCCATGTACTTGTGTTAAATGCACCAGGCATTAATTAAAAATTAATTTAAACCATGTTCATTGAATACAAATAGTGTATTTAATTCCTTACATCATATATTGACTGGGCTAGCCTGGCGTGAGGTCATCAAGAGTACATGCCATGTATCCCACATACACAACCTATAGTCCTTTAAGCCATAGATGGGCTGAATATTTCTATACATGAACTACCTGAATGGTGACCATGTAACCTGGAGACAACACACCATGTAGTCTTTTATACATGTTGTGTAATCCATTCTCAAAGGTATGGTTTACATGCCGAGTCCCTAAGTGTGTGAATCAAATAGATGGCGAGAGATGTATATTCCATGTAGCCCTCCTATACACACATCATACTTATACCAAATTACACATAATTAAAATTTATTTATTATACTGTGTAATCCTTATCGACATGTGCTTTCATGTGGTCATTAAATTAATAGTACTTTCCATGTGATGGGTTTTAATATATATATATATGTTTAATTAATTTCTACATAATGTTCAGATATTCATATCTTGTGTAAGTCATATGAAATATATTACTCTACATTCATTGAAGTATGATACGTTATAGAAAAATCATGTAATTATTGTAATCATTAAGTTGATAGTACACATCATGAAATTATGTGATAAGTCATGTATGCTATATGTTACAAGAGTAAACTGTATATGAGTATAATACATGTTGGGAATATTTGGATGGGTATTCACCAAGTTACCTCAAATGTACATTTACGTACATGGTTAATTTTGAATAAATTTATTTAATTTGTTTAAAATTATGATGGATGAGAATATCAAGGAAATTTAGGTGAGAATTAAGATAAAAGAATTGATTAATTAAATATGATAATTAATTGATTCGAGCATGATTTATCTTAAATAAAAATGGTTAAGAACTGACTTCTAGTTTTATTAAATGCATAATTTATTGTATGTATATGGATGATCATGAGAATAGAATAGATCTTTTTATGTAATTGGTTTCATTTAATTTATTATTAAATTAAACTATTGGTTTTCATGCATTCTCTCCTCTTATTATGTAAGGGCCTATGTATCCATATATTCTTTTATATAAATCATTTCCCCTCTCCAATGTGTGAGTAAAATCATATGTAACAGATAGATATCCCAAGCCAATGGAGGCGGTTTAAGTTTGGATTCGAGGCGAAACAAATCTAAGAAAGATACATATGTGGGTAGTTGAAAAGCTGTAAAACAAACCGTAATTGGTCCCCTAGGTCAAAAGTTATTTTGTCAACCACTTGATAAACTAACTATTAGAAAAATCTCATGATCACACTGCTTTATTATTTTATTTCTTTCAAGTTTCATGGTTATTTAATTATGTATGTTTAGTCATGATCACATGAATTAATGAATTAAAAAACATGCAGGATAGAACAAAAAAAGTGGATTATACATAAATATTATCTAAGACATGGTTGATCACTTAAATAAATCCATTTAATACTAATAATAATGTAATAAAGATAATAATTGTAAATGTACACATAAAAGGTTAAAATCCATCAATTATATATATTAAGTAGGTATAGCCTTCTACTAATTCTATTAAAATAAAACCACTATTCAAAGTGCTTAACCAAACAAAGTTGGGATGATTTCAATTATTGAAGAATTCTAACTTTAAGTTTTGGGTTGACTTAACTTAATTCACATCAAGGGTTGTCTGCCAAAGTAGGACTTGGTGTAAGTGAGAAGAAAGGGTTGAGGAAATCCAATTTAAGGATTTTAGGATTAGGGATTCCACTCAACAGATCAAGGAACTATGAGTTAATATAGTTGGTATTTGTAATTCCTACCTAAAAAAATTATATTTGTTGAATAAAAAAATTTGGGGTAATAAGAAGGATAATATGGATCCTTACCACTAGAATGTACAAGAAAGAGGATATTCTGAAGCCAATGGTGATGGTTATTTAGTTTCAATAAAATAGTGGGAGATTAATAAATATAATATTTATTTGTTTGTCTAAATTTTATAAGATAAAGTACTAAATATCTACTTATTTTATTTGTAGAAAAAACAATAATAATACTTCAAATATATCACTACGATCAATACTTGAGAAAAACAACCTTCTCACAGGCACAAATTTTCAAGAGTGGAAAAGGAGCTTACACGTTATCCTTCATCATGAAAGGAAATTGTATATACTAGAAGAACCTATTCTTAATGTTCATGATAATGAGGGAAGTGATGAAGAGTTGTCACTATATAAGAAAATTTTAAATGATTCCCTAGATGTTCAATGTTTCATGCTATCATCTATGACCAATGATATTTTGAAGAAACATGAGGACATAGATGCATACAACATGATGTCTAACTTTTAATATCTCATTCAAGAGAAGGAGAGACAAGAGAGATATGAGATCTTAAATTCTTTGTTTAAAACATCGCTTGGAGAGTCTACCCCAGCTGAGACTAATGTAGTCAAGCTTATTGGATACATTCAATGCTTAGAAATCTTAGGGATTAAATTCCCAGATGAGTTTCATACAAATATCAAACTTTCATAACCACCCAAGAGTATTTTAGAACTTATTAATTTGATTCTCCAAGTAGATAAGAAAATGGGGTGTGATAATCCTGAAATCCTTATGGTGAATGAGAAAAGGAAGAAAAATCTGAAAGGGCCCAAGACTCAAAAAAAGTCTAAATCTTCTTAGCACCATCCTTCCAAGAAGAGAAAGATCTATAGGTAGGGAAAGGAAAAATATGTAGTATGTTTTTCATGTGGTAAGCAAGGCTACTGTAAGAAGAAATACACCCAAAAGAAAGGTTAATCTAATGGTGAATTCATTATTGAGTGTAATATTTCAATATATACATGATGGGTATTGGATATAGTTTGTGGTGCTCTCATCTATATCCAAATGTTGGAACCAAGTAGATTCAAAAATATTTTTAGAGGAGAGGTATATTTGAGAGCTAGTAATAGTGCGAGACTGGCTACTCTTGCCATTAGTGACTACCACCTTTCATTGCCAACATGAATGATTTAGGTTATAAAATATTATTATTATATATCTATGGTTACCATGAACATAATTTTTTCATCATTCCTAGATGAAGATGGGTTTATTTTAATGTTTGTAAATAAAAGTGGTTTCTTTTAAAAAATACAACACATTTTATGGTGTGAAACATTTAAATAATGGTATTTATTTATTAAATTATGAAAATAAAGTATTGGAATTTGATAAATAATCATGTTCACAAGAATCATACAACACCCAGGTATAAAATAACCATCTTAGTCATGTAAACAAAAAGCGTTTACCAAAGCTCTTTCAAGATGGTTACTTAGACTCGTTGGTTCTAAAACCACTTGAAATATGTCATTATTGTTTACAAGAAAAAATGACCAAACCGATATTTGGTGGATAGGGTGAAAGGGACATAGATCTTCTAGTATTGGTACACACTAATGTGTGTGAACCATTTCTAGTAGAAGCTATGTGTGGGTATTCTTACTTCATAACTTTTACTCAATACTTGAGTAGATATGAATATTTCTACTTGATGAGGCATAAGTCTAAGTCCTTTGATAAATTCAGAGAATTACATAATGAAATAGAGATTTAACATGTAAATAAGATAAATAATCTTAAATTGGATCAATGTGGTGAATATCTTAATGAAAATTTTATCAAACTTTTATGTGATTTTAGGATTCTATCTCAACTCACTCCACCTTACAGACTATAGTGGAATGGTGTTAGTGAAATGAGGAACCATACCTTATTAGACATGGTAAGGTTGATGATGACTCATGCAAATCTTCCATTATACTTTGTGAATATTAATTTAAAATGATGACATATACATTAAACTGAGTACCAAATAATGTAGAAAATGGAATTCCCTTTGAGTTATGAAGTGGAAATAAACCCGTTTTGTTGCATACAAATATATGGGGTCGAAAAGAATTTGTTAAGGCCTTACCTAGAAACAAATTAGCACCTTAGGGAATAAATTTTATCTTTATAGGGTATCCTAAGGAAACAAATGGATTCTACCTATACAAACCCTCATATAATAAAGATACTTTTTCTAGAAAAGACATCTTTCTTGGGAGGGAGCACATACACAAAAGGGACAGTGGGAGAAATATTGATTTTGATAAAGCTGATACTCAAGATACACAAGATTTGTTATAATAATAGGTTCTATAAGTCCCCATGGAAGAAGTAGTTCTTGAAACACATGTACTATGTAGAAGCACAAGAGAGGTAAGAGAACAAGAGATATATGGTTTTCTAGTCACTGGAGATGGTGAATAATTATTGGTTAACAATGATGAAATCTATCCTAAAAAGAGGAAGTAGAGAGATCAGAATCAATAAGACGGAAACAAGCCATGAGTTATGAAATTAAATCCATGTATCAGAACCAAGTTTGGGTTCCGTTCAATGCACCAGTTGATGTAAAGTCCGCAGGATGAAAATGAGTATTTAAGAGAAAACTAGACATGAAAGGTAAAGAAAATACCTATAAAGAAAGGATAGTGGATAAAGGGTTTAAACAACATTAAGGAATTGAATATGATGAAACCCTTTCACCATTTTTCATGTTTAAATCCATAAAAATTATACTTTCTACAACATATTACCATGACTATGGGATTTTTCATATAGATATAAAAACTTCATTACTTAATGGAACCTTCAGGAAGATGTCTATATGACAAAAGAAGAAGTGTTTGTGACTATATGTAATTCCAAAAATATTTTTAAGTTTCAAATATCCATTTATGGATTGATGAAATCATCTAGGTTAAAGAACATTTGATTCAATGAAGCTATAAAATATTTTGGATTTATTATGAATGAATGTGAGCCATGTGTTTACAAGAGGTTTAGTAGAAATGTAGTCATTATGTTATGAACCTATATTCTTTTATGAGGTGTATATACTTCCCTTTGAAATTTTGTATCATGAATATCCTTATTTTAATGATATTATAAGATTCATTTAATGTTATTATCTCTTCATTTGTATTTTTTTTATTCAAGAACCATGTTTTCTAAAAATGTTTTAAAAAATGATATTTTAATAATTTTCAAGGAAAATGATTTAAATGGTGTTTAAAATGGTTTTAAAATATTCCTTTATAAATTTCAAGGTTATTTTCAATGAAAATGGGTTTCTAAATGTTTTATTATTTAAAAATCCATTTTCAAAGAGGAAAGTATATTTTTCTCAAGAAATGTTTTAAAAATATCTTTTAAAATTATTTTCCATTGAAGATGACTTCTATTGGTGTTACTCATGACTTACTGAGGATATGATACAAGTATAACATTATTATTATTTTTATAAATGGTTTATGTTAATTATGTATTGATGTTTATGATTTTTTTTCTTTTCCACATGTTTTGTTATGATGAAATATTTGGAAAACACATTTATTTTTATAGGTTATGATATGATGAATGATTTATATTTTTGTGGAACACATATGTATAGTTTTCATTATGTGATGGGTGGGACCTATATCTCCCACCAATGCATTGGGTAATGATAAATATTTTATGGGATCAAAGGCTACATGGATGGTTAGCCCAAGATCACCACAAGAGGGTACACAGGAGGCCATCTTAAACTTGAAACTAGCGGTTACATGGGAGGTCATCCCAAGACTGAACTAGGTACACAAGTGATTAGACCATTCCTAACATGATATGAATTTATTAGTGGGTATAATTGATATAATATTTTATAAACTTATGTGTATGCCACAAATTCCATGTCCTATACCATTGTTACACTCTCATGGGTCATGTTCTTTGATTATCTTATGATGCATGTCTTATGAACTACCGATATTTTTTCCATAATTCATGATTATGATATTAGATATGTAGGGTATGATTTTCAAATGTTATGATAATGTTCTAATATCCCTATGTTAATTTTTTTTTGCTTATATATCTCTTATTTTTACCATTACTGAGAAATTAATACCACCCTTCCTTATGTTTCCTTTCCCCGGTCTATGAAGAAATGTTTTAAGTAGGGGTACTAAAGGGGGGGTTTTTGTGGGAAATATTGAAGATATTTCACCAGACTAGAATTTTGTTTTCCAAGTTTCCAAAGTAACTGAACTATTACATTCCTCCATCATGTTATTGTGTAATATAATGAATATGCATATAAAAATATGTAATATCCATGTATGAAAAGTCTGGGTCATTATGTTTGGTATCAAAGAAAAGGTTTAGTAAACCTTTGGAAACTAGGATGAGAAAACCTTAGTAGGTAATCTATGTGTAAGTCTAGGTTACAATCCTAGAGTTTTGGTTTCTATTATGAATAACCTAATATTAAAACTAAGGTTTTAAAGGTTGAAATTTTATAAGCAATTTCCCTTGATTATGTGGTTTTACAATTATGATTAGTGTTTCTCAAACTATAATTTATATTTTTAGTCAATGGTTGGAACCAAAATGAACCATGTAAATTCTAAATGTGATGTTCAATGAAATGATTCTCCTCCTTAGGAACCGATTTTTATGGGAGTAGGAGTGAAAATATTGTTTCTATGCTCACATAAATTTCTCAAGATATGAATCATGGTAGAATTACAAATGAACCGAGGAGGGAAAAACATTCTGCTGAGTTCTTCATGAGGTAGAATCCACCTTATTTTAGTGGGTCTTATGATCTACTGGTGGTTGAGAAATGGATCTGTACCACTGAAAAAATATTTTTGGTTCTCCAATGTTTAGAAAATTTGAAAGGTTTTTTTGGATGTCTATCATTTGGAAGGTGAAGAGGATCAATGGTGGAATCTTATCAAGAATATGAGACAAAGATATGGAATTAACTACATGGAATGAGACGATTTCAAGATCTTATTTTTTAATGAGTACTTTCCTTAAATTATTTGTACGAAAATGGAGAAGGAATTTCTTGAGTTAAAACAAAAATATGATGAATATGTTGTATCATATGAAGAAAATTTTACAAGAGTTATGAGGTATGCTTCTGGAATTATAATACAACTTGAAAGTAAGGTTGATCAATTCTTCAATGGCTTAAAACCAAATATAAAAAGATTGTTATTCATAAGGGACTTCGGTTTCTATAAAGAATTTTTTCAATGTGCACTGGAGGTATAAATAAAAATTGGATATTCCCACAATTACTCTAGTTTTGACAAGAAAAGGAAGATCAAGTATGATGAAAAATTAAATCGTGGAAAGAAAATATAGGTATTTTTTTTATATAAATGTGGGAAGAAGCACTCAGGTGAATACCTAAAAGGGACAAGAGGGTGTTAAAAGTTTAGAAAGGAATCTAATCAAGTGGATAAATTCCAAAGGGATGAGAAGAAGTTAGCTAATGATATGAATAATGAGAAATATTCACAAAAATACAACTCCCACAATTTAGTGTTTCAATTGTAAAGAGTTTAAAAATTATGCTAACAAGTTCCCTAATCCAAGGAATAATGTGGATTGTAGGCCATAAAAACCTCTATGGACAAGGGACAAAGGACAAAGGGAAAGCTTATGTTATCCTAATATATTAATTGAACCATGATAATTAGGGAATAATTCTCCTCATCTCCTTTGTTAGGAATTTCATGTTTTATTTTTAATGAATGATCCTTATGAAAATATTATTATTCACCCATTAGTGAAATTTCATGTGATTATATACTTGTATTCTGAAATAATGAAATCACATATTTTATTGGTACAAGGATGTACCGAAGCTTCCAATGAAAATGTTTTAATATAAGAAAAGATATTATATAAGTGATTAAGAATCATGTGTGTATTAAACATATTTTTATGGTAATTCAGGTTAGTACCATGTTTCAAGAGAATACATGATAATGGTATTCATATGTTTGGTATGTGAAAATTAAGAGTTATATCATGTTTTTTGGGGGGTTAATGATAAGTTTATTTTGGGAATTTAGTAAACTTCTTTCAAAAGTTTTGGATTTTAATCTTTTGGAAGATTCATAAGGGTAAACATTTAGGAAATTGTTTAACTTAAATTTTGGAAGAGTTTTTAGATATTAATGTGTTAATTCACCATATAAAGATTTATGTGTATTGGATAACCTGTGATAACCATTTTTTATGATGATAACTAGAGATAAAAGAAATGAATTTCATCCCATTATGGATCATATGATCCACTATTTCTTCAGGCATTACAAGTTCGACTTTATTTCATGGAGTAAGAGATGAAGTAGAAATTGATCAAGGTACTACCAAAGGGTTAAATTGTACTTATGAAATGAAATAAAGTAATCATATATTATAAATGGATTTTGAAATAAAATGTTACCCTATTATAACCATTTTTTATGATATCAATGACCTTTTTCAGACCTATTTTGTCTATGGTTTTTTGTTCACTAACCTATCTTGACCATGTTATCTACCACTCTCTATTAGTTCTTAGAGATTATTTTTCCCTTCAATATTCATCTTTTAATGTTTTTACTATGTGTAAACCTATTTATTAAATAATTTAAGTAACATTTATGTTTCAAAATTCTCCTTTTTAAGTAAAGTTTTATTATTCATTTTTAGGATGTGGATTTTTATGAATGAATTATAAAATATTAAACCTTTGATAACTAAGACAAATTTCAAGGGATAAATTAATTTTAAGGGGTGTAAAATGTAACACCTTTATATTGTTATAAAATATATTTTTAAATAATATTATTTCTTTGTTTTCTTATGTTTCACGCTAAACCAAGTTAATCTTTCACTACACATAACATCGTCTTAGCTTGTGTTACACACAACATTGAGTTTCTATGAAATAACATTTTATTATTATAATTATTTAAACAAGAAAATTATAACCTAGATGTTAGAATGGAAGGAATGAATATAATTAAATAAATTATTAAAATATGGTTTACACATGTATAAAAAATAAATTATTTGGTGACCAATTAATTATAAATTAAAACAAATCCCTTTTTAAAATAAAAAGAAATATTTTTTCTGAAAAAAACTATTTAAATGTGCACAAGTGTGTTTTATACCAATAAAATAAAAAAATCACTCTTGTTAGATTATATTAATGATATATATATACCCGGGAAATTCTGAACCAGGTGAAAGCCTGATATGATATATATATATATATATATATATATAATATTAAATCAAATTTTTAACATTAAACCTATGTGTTTTATAGACATGCTATAAAAATAAATCTAATTTTATACATAAAAGATGTGTTTTTCTAAAGATAGTTTAGCCACCTTTTGATGTCAAACTTTTTAAAACTAAAATATAAAACTTTTATAAATTTTTATTTAAAAAATAAACTTCATTATTTAAATCTTAATATCAAAATTTATTTTGGTTACATTTTTGGTATTTTTCTGATATGTTTCATTTTTTGATTAATAGTGAAAAATGTTGCATTTTAATTAAAAATTGACTTTTCATATAAATAATTTACAACATTAAATTATATTCTAAATTGGGTTTAAAGTAAAATTAGATCAATTGTACATCTATTAATAAAATTAACATTATTGTAATATTTTTCATTTTAAATTTGGATATAAAAACATTTCAAACTTTTGAACATTTTCACTTTAAAACCCCCCTTCTCACCCAATCTATGAGATTAATTTTAAATTATTTTTAGCCACTAATGTGTTTTTAATTTTTAAAAATATATTAAATACTTTTAATAATTAGGTCAAAATTTTGTAAATAGTTCCCTTTTATTTTTGGAAAATATGAGCAGTAAACTTATTAATTTTATTACCACAACTAAGGGTAAATAAGGCAATTAAAGGTAAAGACAATATTATAAATATTATAAAATTACCCTAATACTTGTAAAGAATTTATTGTAGTAGTTACTTTCAACCAAAATAATCTTTTGGATAAATTTATTACCTCTTGAATCCACTTGGATGACTTTAAGCCCATTATAATATTTTATTTTAAGAAAAAAAAAACTTTTCACAATAATGTTTTCAATAAGTATAACATTTTTAATATGTAGTCATAAAAAATATATATTCAAACATAAATATTTTTTTTAAATATAAAATATTTATCTCATTCAGGGAAATTTATTTTTATTTTTTAGTGAAGACAAAATTACCTTAAACGCTTTCACAACAGTGATGCAGTAATTATTAAATTAATAAAACTATCAAATAAATAATATTAAAATAAATATAATTTGAATTAATTAAGGTTATAAAAAATTTTATAGATTAATTTGACATTTTATTGATGTGTTAATTTTTTTTTCAAAGTTATCTAGTTTTTTTTTGATATTTTTAAAAAGTCAAAGTAATGAATAGTTTCAAAATTAACATTAATGACATTTTAAAATAAATAATATTTTATCAAATGATATAAAATTCTTAAAAATTTAGAATTTAGATATATTATTTTTATGAGGATGAAAATGTCATCCATGACATATTTATGGATATTTTTACTATTTATATTAACTATATTGACCCTCAAAGAGTAAAAATACATGTTGTCACGGTAAGAGTTAAAGATGTTAAGTAAGGGTTAAAACCAAATGATAAGGGTATAAATTTAGTCAAAACTTAAATAGATTTTATTTTATGAGGTTATATATACCCATAAAAATATTATATTCTAAACAAATTACATTGGAGCCTTTTTAATTGAAAATTAATATAAATTAATTTAATATTTTGAGAAATTCTAAGAGTGCCCTTCCCCTCTCTTATAAAAGAGAAACTATTCTTCCATTTTCTTCACAATTAAAAACCTATTTGGATTAGACAAAAAACTATCCCAATATCCTTGAAAATCCTCTCCATTTACCCTAGAATCATTTCTTTGGGAATAAATTCAACCAAGGAAGTCCTTTTGTGCAAACCAAAAGAAGATACCCGAAGAAGAGGCAACATTCATCAACAAATATTTTTTTTAATTTATTCTTAAAACCCCTTAAATTATTTTTATATCATGTTTAAATAGTAACTTTAGTATATTAAATATACATATATTTTTTTATGTTAAGGTTATGACCTACAATTTCATACATTTCTATCAAATGGGATACACGATCATCGTTCGTGTGTACAACGGACTACTGCCTCGTGGATTAATATCGTTCATTCTTCCATTATCAAAAGTTGGTAATAATGATGGATTTATAGTTTATATATGATATATATTATTATTTTTATGTTATTATGATTCTTAAATTTTTATATCACACATACCTTAAAACTTTCCAATTTATGGAAATATGATAAACATCGTTTATGTGTACGACGGACTACCGCCTCACGAAGTGATGTGATTCATTCGACCTTTACATGAAATGTATTAAGGATGTTTTTAATAAAAATATATGATATATATGAAATTAAAATTATTTTATAAAGATAATATATCAAATAAATTTCTTTCTTTTAATCTGATAAGAAAAGGATAACAACGTTCATGTGTACGCACGACCTACCGTCTCTATGAATAATGTATTTAATTTTCTACCTATAAATTTTATGAATCATAATAAATACATATATAATGAATATATATTATATTTATATCACGGTTATAATTATGGGTATTATTAAAGCATGATATATGTAATAAGACTAATAATAATAAGTCAAAACAAGTACAAAAAAACAAAGCGGTTATTACCCGAAACATAACTTTAACATGGAATTGCTAAAAAATGAGTACTATAAAGTAATAATTAAATAATAAAACGTATGATATATATGAATATGGTTATATTGTAGTTTTATGATAAAATTATATTTATTATAAAGGAGGTTTTAATGTATACAATGGAAGTCAAGACTTATGGTAATGCGATTTCTAGTCTCACTTTTATTTCTGTGAGACTTATGCCATATTCACCACTCATTTCTTTACGTATTTTATATAATGTATATTAATTTAATATATGATACTTATCCTTAAATTTATGTTTATTTTCATATCCATTTCATGATCTCTATTACATGGTGTTTACAGTTCAAAAGTTATCAAATCAGCATGGTAATTTTGTATCAATTTGCCTTCTTTTAGACACATGTTTTGTTATGAACCTATATTATTTTTCGAGGTTTATATAATACCCTTTTAAGTGTTATATATTGAATATAACTCTCTTAATTATATTATAAGTTTCATGTAATTTTATTCTCTCTTTGGTGAAATTTGTTTTATTCAAAAACCATATTTTTGAATAATGTTTTAAAAAAAGTCCTTCTAAGAATTTTCAAGAAAAATGATATCAAAGATTCTTAAAATGGTTTTAAAAGATTACATTATAAATTATAATGTTTATTATAAATGAAAAATTTTCACTAAATTTTTTATTATTTGAAAATTATTTTCCAAATCAGAAAGAATATTTTCCTCAAAATTTTTTTTAAAAAGATCTTTCAAAATTATTTTCCATCTAAGACGACTTCTGTTCGTGTTACTCATGACTTACTGGGGATATGATCCAAGGATAAAATTATTATTATTTCTATGAATGTTTTATATTTATGATGATATTATGTTCATGAATTATGTTTCTTTTCCATGATTTTTTTATTATAAAATATTTATATAACCCATTTATTTTTTATGGGTTCTGATATGATGAATGTTCTATATTATTATGGAAAAAATATGTGTGATTTTCATTATGTTATGGGTGGGATATATATATACCTATAATGAATTGGGTAATGATAATTGTTTTATGGTATCAAAGTGTACATGGGTGGTTATCCCAAGCTCAAAACATGAGGGTACATAAGAGGTCATCCTATGCCCGAAACTAAAGGGTACACAGGAGGTCATCCCAAGCCCAAAGAAGGTACTTAGGTGATTATCCCAATAATAAAATGATGTGAATGTATTATTAGGTATAATTTATATAATATTTTATAAACTTATGTGTATACTACAAATTTAATGTCTTATTCCATTGTTACACTCTAATGGCACATATTCTTTGATTATCTTATGATTCATGTGTTATGAACTGCCAATATTTATTCTATGATTCATGATTATGATATTTGATATGTATGATATTATTTTAAAATGCTATGATAATTTTCTCAGATTCCTATGTTCATTTTATTCTTATATATCTCTTATGTTTACCTTTACTGAGCATTTGGGCACACCCTTCCTTATGTTTCCATTCCCCAAGTTATGAAGAATGTTTTCATGTAGGGGTACTAAAGGAGAAGATATTTGTGGGAAAAATTGATGATATTTCAACAAATTAAAAGTTTTTGTTTCAAGATTCAAAAGTCACTCAACTATTATAGTCCTCGAGATGTGATTGTGTAATGTAATGAAAATTCATATAAAAAAGATGTAATATCCATGTATAGAAATCCTGAATTATTATAGAATGAAAGAAAGTTAAATAATAATTCACCTTTACAAAATAATTATTATATCATATATAAAATAAATATTTATTAAATAAAATAATTATTCCCATAAAAGTAAATCATAAATTAAAAAAAATCACATCGCTTCGTAGAGGTGGTAGTCCATATGTATGCATGAGCGACATTATCTTTTTCCAATGGATGGGAAGGTAGTAAGGTAGATATGATATTATAATTAAAAAATCATAATAATTTAATTAATATAATATATAAAATTTAAACCCATCATAATAACCGTCCATAAAAGTTGGTGATGGAAAATGAATTATATCGCTACGTGGAGGCGACCGTCCACATGTATGCACGAGTGATACTTTCACTTCCCATTTGATGGAATATAGGGTGGATATTATTGGTTACATAATCATAATAAAATTACACTATACTGGTGATGATAAATTTATTATTTTATAATGAATACCATATATTTATAGAAGTTATAATAAGAAATAAATTAAAACAGGCCGGGTAGGATGCTAACCTCTTCTTCGAGAGACCTCCTTTAGATCCCTTCTAAAGAACCATCAGAATAGTGTTTTAATTATAAAATCAAATATAATTCATGTATATGTATTTTTATAATATAATTGGGTAGGATTATTTAAAGATAGGTTTCTCAAGAAGTTTTAAAGAAAAGAGAGAAGGGTTCTCTTTTATAAGTGAGGGGAGGGACACTCTTATAATTTTTCAAAACATTAAAATATAATAAAGTCACTTTCATAGAAAAGTGGTTCCAAAATGACATGGATTAAAAGATAATGATAATATGGTCCTGATATTATAATCCAATTAAATTTAGGCAATTTTATGTTTCATTTTAAACCTTATCTTTTTTATCAACCCCTTCATTAACTATTTTTAACCTCAATCGCAATAACAACTTTTTCAATCCTAAAGGGTAATAATTTTACTCATAAGGTAAAAATTGGATCATAAATGGATAAGGGATTAAATTTTAGATCATATTTTATCATAATTATCATTTTTTTAAGTTTTTTATAATTTCTAAATAATTTAATAAAATATTATTTTTCATAAAATATCATTAATGTCATTTTTGATACCATTCATTTAATTTTACTTTAAAGACATCAAGATAACAAAGGAATATAATATAAACCTTTCATATATCCTTAATTTTTTATGTTAATATATATTTTTTTGGGGAAATATAACTCATCTAAATAATATTACTTTTATAGTTTTTAAAATCTTTTACACGATTTTTCTACTACTTGCAAAAGCACTGTGTTAGTGTTGTATTAGTGTTGTGTAAGTATTTAAGGTAACTAATTCATCACTAAAATTAAACATAAATCAATATGATAAAAAAATAATTCATATTTCAAGTAAAAAATTATAACCAAACTTATACTCCTTTTATCCTTATGTAAAAATTTTAGAGATATTAAAGTCAAGAGAGTGACATTTTGGAATTTGCTTTGCATATAATAATATAAATGTCATTATTAAGGGAAAATATCACCAAAATGACTTATATTATAATGTTGTATAAATATGGTAAAATATATACAATATAATTAAATTAATTGAACTTTTAAGTCTATTTTTAGACCTTATTTTATGGGTTTAACTATATTTTACCCATTTTACCCTTACTGAGGTGACAAATATTTACCACATTTACTATTCAAAAGAATAAAAAATAGAAGGGCGTGTTTACCAAATTTTAACTACTTGAATCAAAAAATATTATAAATTATTATATATTCAATCTATACAAGTGTTAAAAATTAATTTTAATAGAAATGCGTAAAACACAATGAAAAACACTATTTAGAAAAAAAGTGTTTTTAAGTATAAAAATCAACTTATTTCAAAATAATGAATATTTATATTTAACATGTAATTAATTATATAATTATAAATCAAATGGATCATATGTAAATTCAATACCAAATTCAAAATATAATAAAACTTTTAAATTATTTTATTTAATGATAAGAAATAAGAGTATTTCAAAAATTTGTATTTTCAATATTCACTGAAAAATCAATCATTTCAGAAAATAACCCCAAATTCCACTATAAGTTATTTTTTAAATTTATAATTCAAAAATAAATTTTATTTTTAAAAATAAATTTTATTTAAGTGACATAATTTAATTATATAATTTTCTCACAAAAAATAATAAAAACCGTTTTTGAAGAAAATGCATTTTTGAAGCATAAAGTGAATTAACTAAAAATTGAGTGATTATTTCCTATGAATTAATAAATAATTTAATATTTTTTCTGAAAATTATAAATATATATTTTTAATTTGGTTACTAATATGCATACCCTCCAATTCAATGACTAGGTTATAAGGTTCACATTTAAATTATAATATTTTTATAGTATAATGTAATTTTCTTAAATCTCGGTGTTGTGTATTAAGAAGGATATCAAGATTATTATTCTTTTAAACTAAATTTTAAAGGTGTTAAAATAATAATAATTATTTTTTAATACATAATCATAGGCAATGAGATTTATTTAATAACACATCAATTATACTCAAAATAAGAAGTGTTTTGTGTGATATCTATCAACCACATGTATACCAATATAAATCAATTTATTTGTGAAAAACACATTGTTTAAAAATGTTATAAACACTAATGAATGATAAATTTAATGTTCATAAAGTAATAAATGAAAAAATAATTTCTATAAATCAGCATCACATGAATTATTTTAGGACACTAGTTACTACAACTATTAGTTTCCATTTTCTTGCTTGGATTTATCAGATTATTTACAATACAAATAATTTTTTCAATAGTATCCCTAATAATATAAATAATTACATAGTTAAGAAATAAATTCAAGGAAATTATAAAATAAAATAATTTAATTAATCTAGTTAAATTATTATAAGTATGATAGTTTCTCTTTTTGTTCTTCTTACTATTTCTTTTTTTACTTCCCATTTTACACTTGCCAATTATTGATCAATCTCATAAATTATTATTTTCAAATTGGTATATAGTTATGAATTAGAGGTTAATATTAACATTGATTAATCCACTAATTTTATAGTGATGAAAATAATTAAATAAACAAAACTCTATTGTCATATTGTTTTAAATTTGACTTTAATTCAACATAATAGGGTTTAAATAAGGATTAGTTTATTTTTATTAATGATTATCACAATAAAATAATGGGTAGTACTTTATTCATTTTTTTGTATAAAATTAATTATCCTTGGTTTTAGTGACCTATAATGGGCCTATATTCTTCATAAACAACTTATTTATTTATTAGAAAGGGGTAAACATAAATTAGTGGAGTACATGTTCGATGGATAAGGAACAAAAGTCCTTATCCATAGCCTAGAAGGGAATATATAAAACACACTTTGGATTCATTTTAAACACATAATAATAAATTTTTATAACATGGATCCCTTATGATAAGTTCTTTTTAAAAGTTGTTTTAGATATCTTATTGAAAATGTGTTTTTATGCTACTTAGTCAAGTGGTTTTGTTCTACAGTTTTAAGTATAAAAATTTTCATAAAAAAATAACCATAACCTATCTTTTCAAATTTCTTTTCATAATTTATAATTTTCATAATAAATTTTCAATTAGTTTTGTAAAAAAAAATCCTTTATCCATGTGGATTTTATGTTTGGATTTCTCACTAATTTGAGTTGATCTCATAGAAACTTCTTCCTTTGTCAAGAGTCAATGTGAAAGAAACCATCAATAGGATAAAAGATTTTTTTTTGAAGAATATTAAAGTCTATATACATCACAAACCCTCCCCCCCAAAGATACCCCTCTTAGGCCAGCAATGAAGGGAGAGATATAATGACCCCTGAGTCCCATCTCCAGTAGGCCCTAGATTGGAGACCAACATCGAGGGTATAATAAACATACAAATGGGAGGAATTACCCTCTAAGAGAACATAAAGAAGAGAGATATAATATTTTTACACTAATCAATTCATGATCAAATAGATAAAAGAAATACCAAGTATATAAATGCATTTTCATACAAGACAAAAACAAACGGAATGGAAAATATAAGTACCAAAAAAAGGTAAACTCAATAACAACCATGAAGTCCAAACTACTACTGTGAAACCAAGAGATAATAAAATCCAACCCAATCTACAACCTTATCTAGAATACATGAAAAAAAGTTTATATATACATAGGGTGAGAATAATAGTATACTCATAATGATCCTCCCTATATCCTCTCACGAAAAAGATAAATAAATCATGCAAAATCCTAGTAAATAATTGTGAAGCTTACACATCACCTAAAAAGGTATACTAAGTTCTCAACCTCACCATGGGTATCTCTCACTGAGTATCACACACAATATATCATATATTATTGTAATGAAACTACAAGGGTACCATACTACTACTTCCCCACTAGATTTCCACTCTACCTCAGTGTCACATGTCTGGATCCATCTCTATACAAAATAATCCATTCTGAAGACACCTGGTTTAAGTATCACAACATACATCTCATTCATCACATCATCCCATGCCACATATCTATATAGTAACCAAGTAGGTTTTTGGAGACACTAAATCTCGTATCAAGTGCATCATACATTGGGTATTATACTTTAATCAATCACAATCCATAAATTTAATAAGGTACCTCAAGCCCCCACAACCTACACCTATCATATCTATAGTAACTATTTGGATACTATATATGGAGATACACAGGTTTGAAATAACTAAAATCCATTACAACCCTCTATACACATATATAGGAAAAACTAAACAATGTGAATACCAACATATAATGTTTCCAATATAATAGATCAATTCAATAGGGGGTATTCAACCATCCATCCTCACTATCGGTATATTAGAGAAAACACCCTCCTAGAGTCCACTATGTATCAGTTACCCTCCCCAACATGGTTGGTGTAGTGTATGAAATTAAAAAATATAAAAGATATAATATAGATCAAAACCACACTATGGTAATGTAAAACTCTAATATTTTAGAAAATATATATCTTTAAATAATATAATTCTTTTAGTAGCTTGCATTATATGTACCACCATGTTTAAACGAACTCTTATACACTATTAAAATATTATTATTTGAAATAGTTTTAACCTAGTCGTTAAATTAGTGGATATGAATATGATTAAACAATTTAAGAAATATATATAAATTTCCTACAAAATATAAATATATTGATAAATTATTATTAAATAATCACTTAATTTTTTGTAAATTCATTTTATTCTTCAAAAATACGTTTTCCTCAAAAAAATATTTTTATTACTTTTTGTTAGAAAATATTATGATTAGTTTATAGAAATTTTATAAATATTATTTTATAAAATTAACATCATTTTTAAAATTATCATATTAAAATTATCTTTATATGAATTTTTATGATTTTTTTGGAAAGACATACTTTCCAGTGAATAGTTAAAAAATTCCAATTTTATGGAAAACTATATGTATCAAGTTCCATTTTGTTTTAAAATTGTTTCAATGTAAAATTTGTTTTCTTATATTTTAAATAATCTAATTAAATATATTGGAATAAATTTTATGTTTTAATTATTTATAAAAACATTTTTAGGTAAAAAGGCATTTTCTTGAGAAATTCTTTTTATACGCAAAATGTGTTTTTATATTAATAAATTAAATTTATCACTATTGATGAATGATTTTAATTAAATTAATTTATTATATAATAAATAATTTTTTAACATTAATCTAATATTTTTCTAGGCATTTGATAAGAATAAATTTGGTTTTATGCTTAAAAACTGTATTTTTTTCAAAAAAACAGGCTTGGTCGCATTTTTTTCACTTATTCAAAATTTTATTTCTGCCACTTATAGATATTTAATTTGATAAAATATATTCCATATTTTTAATTAAGATTTTAAAAATTTTAAATATGCCACTTTTATTTTTGGTCAATATGAATAATAAATGTGGTAAAATGTATCCCTATGGTAAAGGGTAAATAAGGTTTATCTAGGTTAAAACTAAGTGATAAAGACAATTTTTTATTAATAATAATTATTATATGAATTTAATTCTACCCTTATCAAATTTTTCTTGACATTTATTTGTTTAATGGAAACTTTTACATGAAAATGACCTATATAATATTTAAATGAAAGAAAATTACAAAATATCACTCTCTTAGTTTTAAATATCTCCGATGTGTCCACATATAGATAAATTAATGTTATGAATGAATAAAAGATTTTATTTTTTGTCTAATAAAATTATTTTAATGATATAAAATTATTTATATATTTTAGAAATTATATAATGACCTTAAATTCTTGTGCAACACTAATACAATATTTATTCAATAAAAAAACTAAAATAAATGATTTTAAAATTATTAAAAGTGATATAATTTAAAATATTTATTATGTCACACTAATTTTACATAACAATATGACATAATAAGGTGGTTTGAAATAATTTTAGTCTAAATCCCCCCTTTTCCATGTTGTATTTAAAGTCTAATTAAATGAATTGTATTAAAAATGTCATTAGTGATATTTTTTAATAAATATTAATTTATTAAAGGATATAAAATTCATAAAAATATTAGATTAATATACATTAATTTTATATTATTTTATAAATTATACATGTTTTATTTATGGGTCTTTTTTTATCTTATAGTAATATTATTAATCCTTAAAAGGAAGAAAACTTTAATATTTTGGTAATTCTCAAAAGGATTAACGCAGACTTAAAACAAATAGATAAGGGTAAAAATGTGATCCAAACTTGTCAAAATTTTATTTTATGTGAATATTTTAATTCATAATCATCTTATGGAATAATAATATCAATTTGGAGTCGTTTTGACAAAAATATTAATTTATATTAATTTAATATTTTAATAAATTACAAGTGTTCCCATCCCCTCAATTATAAAAGGGAACCCTTCATTTCTCTTATTTACACCACCTTTATCCTTATATATCAACCATAACATGAAAAAATACATTATAAACTTTCTTAGTCACATTATATAGGTGATCATCTTCCTAGAAGACCAACTATATAGCCCTTGAGAGGAGATCAAAAGGAGTTATTTCAAAGAAGTGGTAATCACCTTAACATATCATTTTATTTTTAATTATTCTTTTAACTCATATAAATCTATTATATTTCTCATAAAATAATAAATTACCTATAATAAATATACTTAAATGTTATTATGATTATGAAACCACATTTATTCACTCTATTTTCATCAAATGGGATGTGAAAATATCACTCTTGTGTATGTACGACTTACCATCTCCACATTGAAATATCATTCATTTATCATCACTCTATTTTATGGATAGATATTATGATGGGTTTAATATTTATATATTATAATTATTTAATAATTATAATTTTTTAATAATAATATCATATCTACTTTCTTACCTTCCAAACCGTTGGAAATCGATTATGTTGATTATGCACACGTGTGGACTACCACCTCCACGAAGCGATGCAATTCATTTTTATTCTTTGTATTAATTGGATAGTAATAATGATGGATTTAATGAATATATATTATATAATAATAATTTTTTAAATTTTATTTATTATTTAACTTTCTTTCATTCTATCTATCAAAAAAATGAAAACAGTATTTATGCATACATACGGCTTACCGTCTCCATAAACAATGTAAATAATTTTTTATATATCTATCTTTTCTGAATGACTATAAAAATTTATATAATGAATATATATTATATTTATATCATGATTAAAATTATTGGGATTGTGCAACCATTATAAAAATACAAGGACCAAAACTACCAAACTAAAACATAAATAAAAAACAAAGCAGATATCACCCAAAATGGTGATTTTAAGAAAGAAGTGTTAACAGACGTGTGATAAAAGGTTATATGTAAATCATATATATAATTATATATATTATTATTGTTATTTAAAAGATTTAATATATATATATATATATATATATAATGCGGTTTCAATGCATTTGAAGGAAGTCAAACCTAAGGTAATGGATTTTTGTCTCACTTTTGTTTCTATGAGACACATGCCTTATTCTCCACTTGTTTATTTTATGTGATGAATATAATACCTAGAAATTTATTTTATTATAATTATTATGAAAGTTATGGGGATTTACATATCCATATATGGTTCCTTCTTTCATGAGTCTTTCGATTCAAAATTTACTAAAGTGGCAAGGGTTTTATGTTACAATCTCATTGTTTATTGAGATTGTTTATGATTTAGTTTCGTATGATGAAATCCTATTATATATATCTCAATAAACTCATGAATTCTATTATACTCTGGTTATTTCTTTAAAATATACGTTTTTATTTCATTTTCCTCACCTTATGTACTCAAGAGACTAAAAATATGTTTCTAAAGAAATCCATCTTTATTTTCACTTCGACCAAAAATCATTTTTCTTACATATTTATGTTTTATAATTTTTTTAAATAAGGTTTTTATTATAGTCATATTAATGTTTAAATTAAATTTTATCCATGTTTTAGTTTTTAAAAAATGGTTCAAAATGAATCTTATTGTCATTTTTTAAACAAGGCACTTTTAATTTTTTTCTAAAAGTGTAAAAAGAATGTTTTTATTTTAACTTATATAGCATGAATTAAATTTACCAACCCTATGAATGATAAATTATTTGATTATTAATTTAAAATTTTATAATGTTATTTTCGAATAATTTTTTTTTCATAATTTTTTTGAAATATTTATTTTTTAAATAATTGATTTTAAAATGGATGGGATATTTTTCTAAAGAATGTTTTAATGATATTTTAATGGTATTTATATTCATAAACGACATCAAAAATTGATTTCTATTATGATTTATAGGGTAAATGATCCAAGGACACCATCCTTATTTTTTCTTTGGATGGTTTATGCTTATGATGATAAGATGTTTATGAAACCCATTTCTTTTCCATGGGTTATGCTATGATGAATTGTTTATGAAACCAATTTATTTTTATAGGTTTTGATATGATGAATGTTTTATGATTTTTTTCCATACATATGTATGGTTTTCATTATTTTATTGTGGATACATTATAACCAAGTATGGCGGTTACATTATAACTAAGTATGGTGGTTACATTATAACCAATGATGTTGTTTAAGTTATAACTAAGTATGGTGGTTATATTATTAGAAAGGATATTGGTTATTCCATAACCAAGGATAGTGGTTATGTTATTAAAAATCACACTGGTTATGTTATAACCAACGTATGTGGTTACATTATAACCAAGGATGGTGGTTAAGTTATAACCAAGGATGGTGGTTATGTTATAGGAAAGGATGGGTGGTACCTATATCTCCCTCAAATGCATTGAGTAGGGATTTATATCTCATGAGATAAACATGACTAGAATGTTGAGTGAAATTAGTTTAGAAAGGGATTTTGTCCACTATGATAGTATTGGGATTGAACTTTAATTACTATGATGGAATGAGGAGTGAACCCATTCCACTATGATAGTCTTAGTAATGAGGATTGACTACTAAGGAAATGATTTTATATGCTTATGTGTATACCAAAAATTTATGTCTTATGCCAATGTCATAATCTCATTGATAATATTCTTCAATTCCTTTATAATTCATGTCTTATGAAATTCCAAGTTTTATGAAATGAATCAAGATTTGATATATGATATTCAGGGTATAATTTTAAAATGTTATGCTCATGTTCTCATACCCTTATTTTCATCATTATTCTTAAGTGATCATTTCTATCTATATTATTTACCCTTACTGAGAATTTGAGCTCACCTTTTCTTATGTTTCCTTTCCCTGGGTCCTGAATAAAGCTACTCAATATGATATGTCTAAGAAGGGTGCTAGTTATGAAGGACTTAGTTGGAGAGATGTAGATATTTTATGAACCAATTGTTTTTGTGTCTAAGTTTCCAAAGGAACTATACCTATATGATTATGGCCTGGATCATTATGTTATGTAATTAATATTCATATATTGATATGTGATATGTAACGCGCAACCCTAGTTACCCAGAGTCCGTACATTTTTACATAACATTGGCATGATCACAAGGGATCAAATCCTGAAAGACCAATTAGTTTAGTAGCCTTGGAAGTACTAGATACATATATAATTTTTACATTACATTATGAAATTAAAAACAACAACATGGTTTATCCTTTGAACACATTCATATCACTTAGCCTATTCCTATAGGTTAATCGTAATATACTTCTTTGCATCCTAGGAAAAAATAAAACATAGAAAGTGGTGAGCTTAGATGATCAGTAAGGATAACAATATAACAGAAACTATCATAAATAAGAATAAACATTTAAGGAAATGTATAAGACTAAAACACAAGACTTTAAACTTAAACATCAGAATAATAGGGAAAATATAAATCAAATAATTCAATTTACTTATTCACATGAATATTCTACTAGTTTAATAATCACATGTAATATCAATAGAAAATTTTATAATGATGGAATGAATAAGGCCAGACATCATAACCAGTTAGTCAAGGCCTCATTCCAAGACTACAAATAATATTTTTCAAGGCCTTTTGTGTAGACACTAGTTTTTCTCAGGAGACCTACCTATGCATCGAGGAGCTATAGTGGTCTCCACCCTTCACTTACTAAGTCCAATGCATTCCTCATATTAAAAGGTTGAAACATAACATAATCATTCATGTTAAAAATAGCATATGAAATGTCAATAATTTAACCATAAACCATGAATGGTATAAAAATAACACATCCATAGTCAAACATTTCACAAAACCTTCAATAAAATATGGAATATTTTATCATAATAAATCAACTTCAAACAAAAGTAAAATCCATCAAAGGATAATGACATAGATGAAATAAAAACTATTTGAGAGAAATATATATTTCTATTTTGAAATTATTTAAAAGTAAAATAACTATAAAAGAAAAAATTTATTTTTTAAATATTCTTATAAGATTTTAAGGGAAGCTTCGAAGGTGTTATAAAAGAGGAAAATAGCCTCACTCGCCATATAAGTTAAAAAAACATTCTTTCTTCAATTTTGTCGAAAAGGTTGTAAAGGACCTTGTTTAGAAAATGACGGAAATATTCCTTTATAAAATTTTTATAAAAATTAAGACAAGGGTATAAATGAATTTAACCCATATTCTAGGAAATAGTAAAAATATTTTGAAATACATTTTTAAGAAACACGGAAATGGATGATAAAGAGGTCCCAGTAGATACTCACGTATAAACAACCTCAGATAATAAAGAGATTGTAGAATTAGACCTTACCTTGTACTTTTTCTTGATTTAGGTTACGTTAACCTCCTGTATAATATTTAAATCATTGTTATTAAATTATACAAGAACCGTATACATAAATATGATATCATATATGATCTTCTAATATTGCTTTGTTAATAATATTTCAGTAGTATCATTGTTTCAGGTGTTAACTGATTCATTTTCCTTTATATGTTTTGTTACATAAGTCATGTTTAATATGGATAGGATTTATTTGATTCATATCTATAATGATATTAAGTTCTTAAACATTATTTTTAATCATAAAATGAAAATTATTCTTGAATGGTTACGATGGGGAATGAATCTCATCGCGTTCGTGGAGACGATAATTCGTACGTATGCACGAGCAAAAATACAAATCTTTTGATGGTGAAATTGTATGTAATTGGATGATATATCATATATAAAGAATCATAAAAATTTTATATTTATTATTTACATCAATTATAATCATTATTATACCCATCCAATTGATGAAGTGTAAAATAACAAACTACACCACGATGTGGAGACTGTAAGTCGTACGTATGCACGTATGGTGACTTTTTCATTTATAGGATGGATAGAATAATGAATATGTTTGTACCATATTTAGAATAACATCATAGTAAGTGTAAGGTACTGGAGTTATTATTTTGGTATGGAAACAACAAATAAAGAGGAAGTGGAAAAAGAAAAGAACTTTGAAAGAGATAATGAAATTATTACCTCTTCTCCGGGTTCTTTCTTTTGATCTGATCAAAAGGGATCCCTAGGCTGGATTCTGATAAAATTAAGGAATATAGGTTAAAGTGAGAGTATTTTGGGGGATATTTTATCAGTATTTGGCCGAGACAAATGGATTTGGAGTTGTGATTTTGAGAGAAGGGGAAATACCCTTTTATAAGAGAGTTGAGGGTCACTTTAGGAAAGGCTTGAAATATTATTTTATTATACAATCATATTCAGTTTATAATGGATAAAAAAGGATTTATTTTTAGGATAAGGTGGGCTTGTGTATAAAACCTCTCAACCAATAGGTTTTAGATATGTTTAGGTCACCATATTAACCTAACCTGTTAGATTTAACTATTTTTTAAATAGTTTAACTTTTACCATGTATTTTTTTATTATTATAATAAATGGTTAATAAACATACTATAAAAATCCAAGAGAACCCCAAGTGGTTCATTATTGATATATCTAACCTTATATAAGTCCTTTGGACAAACCTTATATTTTTAAGAATATTATATCAATTAATAATATAGTATTTGTTTTAAAAACTCATTTATGTCAATTTTGACATAATTTGGTATTTTGTTTTTTTGAAAGTCATAAAAGATTTATCACTTATAAAAACTATATTTAATCAACCCTAACATGTCATATTAACCTATAAAATTCTTGGAATACATCAAAAGTATCAATATAGAATTAAATTAATATTTATAATATCAATTATTTTAATCTTTCAATAATAAGGTAATTACTACATCATCATTGAATCATAAATAAATTAAATTATTTAATGTATAAAAATTATAAATAAAATACCATTATATAGGAAATATTTTTATATTCCAAATGAATATTTATAGTCTAATTTATCTTATGTATAAACCTATATTAAAAAAGGTTTAGTTATTAAACTTTAAATTTAACACTTTTAACTCTTCTTTAAATAAAATAATAATAAATGTCCTAATCTAATCCAATTGGACCAAAAAGATCATATTTTATTAATAAGGTTGATTTTGGTCGAAATAAACTTATCGAATAGAATTAGGACATGTGTTAGGGTAATTATAATATCATTTTTGACCCTTAATTACAGCATTTACTTTTAACCGTGGTAAATAAAATTCCAAAGTTACTACTCACCAAAAATTATGTTAATCCTATTTAACCAAATTTTACTTACTAATGTAAATCTTATCTCTCGGATTTTTGAATTTTAATTCATATAAGCGATAAAATTATGTTTTATGCAAATTTGTAAATGTGTCTAGAAGGTGGGTAAAAGACGTTAAAATGTTCAACAAAATTTTATACGTCTAATTTTATTATAAAATGAATCCAATGAATTAAATTGAACTTATATAGGTATTATGTATCTATTTTTACATAACATAAATTTAAATAGAATAATAATTATTGAAATAAAAAGTAGGTTTTAAACAATAATGTTGTGTTTTTCACTATTCATAAAAAAATTGAATGTTTTCAGAAAAATACCAAAAATTTACCCTAAGATAATTTTGATATTATGAATCCAAAAATTATTTCCATTTTAAAAAATACAATTTATAAAATTTCAAAGTGGGTATTAATATTCATAACGGCTAGTTTGATTGGGGGTGGTGTGCTAAAACACGAAGTTGCTTACAACGTAAGCTATTGCATTATTCAAAGAGAAGTGTACCATGGAAGCTTGGGGTGTTACATTATTCGCTCCTTCAAATAATTTCATCCTTGAAATTTCTAGAATATTACTTCATAAAAATATTTGGGTGGTTCTTTATCATAAGTTCCTCAGGTTCCCACGATACCTCTTTTGTCTTATTACTTCTCCATAGAACTTTTACCAGACGAGTCGTCTGGTTTATCAACACTTGTTCTTTGGTATCAAGAATCTTGGCAGGCTCTTCACAATAAGACATATCAGGTTCCAGTTCTGTTTCTTCATAGGTGAGTACATGCGTTGGGCCAGACATGTATTTTCTCAACAGTGATATGTGGAACGCATCATGAACTTTGGAGAGATTTGGAGGCATTTCCAAATGGTAAGCTATGAATCCAATTCATTCTAGTATTTTGAAAGGTCTGATGTACCTGGGACTTAATTTACCCTTCTGACCAAAATGTATAACACCTTTCTATGGTGATACCTTGAATAAAACATGACCACCTACTTAAAATTCAAAATCCTTACTTCAGTTATTGACATAGATCTTTTGACTACTTTGACATGCATTGATATGGGTTTGGATAATAATAACCTTTTCCATTGTTTCCTCAACAAGTTTTGGGCCGATGTATTTTCTTTCACCAACATCATCCCAACAAGTTGGTGTGCGATATCTTTTTCCATATAACACTTCATATGGTTCCATCTAAATACATGAATGTAACCTATTGTTATAAGAAAATTCTACCAGAGGAAAATCCTGATTCCACTTACCTTGAAAGTCAAGTGAGCAAGATCTCAACATTTCTTCTAAGGTTTGAATAGTCTGTTCTGATTTTCCATCAGTTTGAGGGTGGTAGGTATTTCTCAAATTAAGTTCAGTATCTAGGGCCTTCTAAAGACTTTTTGAGAACCTTGATGTAAATTGTGGATCACGATCAGAAAAAATAAATAGGGTTACTCCATGATGTCTTACAAATTCATTAATATGTAGTCTTGATAAACATTCAAGTGGTAAATCTTCTCTTATAGTAAGAAATATTATGAATTGGTAAGACGATCAATAATGACCCATATTACATCAATTCTTCTAGGAGTCTTTGGTAGCCCCATAAAAAGTCTATCGTAATATCATCCCATTTCTACTCAGGTATGTGAAAAGGTTTCATGACTCCTCTAGGATGTTGTATTCTAGCCTTTACCTATTGATAAAGTATACATCTTGACACATAATCATAAATCTACCTCTTCATGTTGTCCCACAAAAAATTGTCCTTCAAATCTCTATACATCTTAGAGCTACCAGGGTGTATTGAGAAATTGAAGCTATGAACATCATCCAATAATTCTATTTTTATATTAGGTATATAAGGAACAAAAATTCTCTTCCCAAATTTCAAAATTCCATCTTCATATACGAATTCGATCAATCTCCCATTGTTTGTAGCAATAATTTTCTTTTGAAACTCCTCATCACCAGTCTAATAACTTTTTATACTTTCTAATAAATATATTTTAGAATACATTTGAAAAAGAATTGATGTTTCACCTTCCATGATTATTCTCATATCCATCTTTACTAGATCTATGAACATATGACCCCCTTAAACTCTCATCTTGTTCAAAACTCCATGATCCTTTCTTCTCAAAGCACTTTCTACCTTATTTTCCTTCTCCGGGGGGTAGTGTATAGTGAAATCATAATCCTTGAGTAGTTCATGCCATTGCCTTTGCCTCATGTTGAGTTCTTTCTATGAGAAAATATACTTTAAACTCTTATGATCAATATATATCTCACATTTTTACCATAGAGATAGTGTCTCTATATCTTCATAGAAAAGATTACATCTACTAACTAAAGATCATGAGGGAGATAGTTTTTTTCATGAATTTTTAGCTGTCGTGTTTCATAGGTAATAACTCTATCATTATACATAAGGACACAACAAAGTCATTTTTTTGAAGCATCACTATAAATAAAAAAACCATCATTCCTCGATGGTAGAGTCAAGATAGGGGCATTGAATAATATTCTTTTCAGTTATTTAAAACATTCTTCACACTGTTTTGTCCAAAAAAATTTAACCCCTTTACGTGTGAGTTTGGTTAATAGGTTAGCCAATCGGGAAAAATTCTAGACGAAACGCCGATAGTAACCTGCTAAAACAATAAAATTGTGCACCTCAGTTATACTTGTTGGTGATGTCCATTCTTGGATTGCCTCAGCCTTTGAAGGATCAACAGAGATTCCATCCATAGAGAAAATATGGCCAATAAAAGAAATCTTCTGAAGCTAAAATTCACACATGCTAAAATTCCCATATAATTCATTTCTTTTAGGAGTCTTTAGAATAGTGTACAAGTGATTTTCATGATCTTCACAGATTTTGGAGTAAACCAAGACATCATCAATAAATACCACTGCAAAGTCATCAAGATATTCCTTAAAAAATATATTCATTAGATCTAGGTAGAAAAAGGGTGAATTAGGTAGTCCAAAAGGCATTACTGTAAACTCATAATGCCTATACCTGGTTCGAAATGTTGTTTTTGGAACGTCTTCCTTCTTCACACATAACTAATGATATCCTGATCAAAGGTCAATCTTTGAAAAATATTGAGCTCGATGAAGTTGATTGAATAAAACATCAATGCAAGGTAGGGGATACTTGTTCTTTATTATTATATCATTTATCTCCATGTAGTCAATGCACAACCTCATAGACCCATCTTTCTTCTTAACAAAAAGAACAGGGGCTCCCTAAGGAGAAAAAATAGGTCAAATAAATAATCTATTACTCAATTTCTCAAGTTGTTTCTTTAGTTCCACTAATTCCACAGTGTCCATTCAATAATGGGTCTTCGATATGGGCCTTGAACCAAAAATTAAATCAATAAAAAACTCAATTTCTCCTTCGGGAGGATGTCCATGTAAATCCTCTAGAAACACATCAACATATTCTTGCACAATAGGTACTTTATCTATATTAATATTACTTTCTTACCCATCGTTATTTCACTCTCTTCCTTCACAATAATTGAATTTAGTAGAGCTAGTGGGGGTGGATCTAGATGAGAATTAGATGGTGACTTTTCTGCTCTAAAGATAAGGTACTCGTTATCATCATCGAAAATTTTAACCTCCTTCTTCTTAGAATAAATTTTCGCATCATGGTCTGAAATCCAATCTATACTGAGGATTATATCAAATTTAATCATGGGTATGGCAATGAGATCAACAAATAAAGCACATTTATATGACTTAATGGGAACTGATTCAAAAAACGTTGTTGTAATGATACTTCCCTTAGGTGTTTTGACTGACAAATACCTTGTTAAATAAAATTGGAAATATCTAATTTTCTTAGCAAATTGGGAAGATATGAAACAATGTAATGATCTAGAATCAAATAAAGCATTGGCTAAATTTGAGGAAACAATTAAATTACCAACCACCACATCATTCATAGCTTCAACCTCAGTAGTAGTGATCGCATAATCTTAACCTTTCTCCCTTGGCCTTTTATGAGGTATATTTCTTTGGAATTTAAGATTTTCATTTGTATAATTCCCCATTTCTCTAAAATTGTAGCACTCAACATTGAAAACCTCTTTCTTTCCCTTGTAATCACGAGCTTGGTGGCCTTTTTCACCACACTTGTAATAGACTCCCATTCTCTTCAGGCAAGTACCAGGGTGTTTCTTCCCACATTTACTATAGGATTGAAATTAAACTTTTTTCATTCTTCCCCTTATTTCCATTTCTATAGTTTTTAGAAGATATCTTCTTCTCTTTCTTTTCTTTAAAGTCGTAAGACTTAGAGAATTCCTTTTCTATCTTGATAGCACATGAGACAATATCTTCGTATGATGAGAAGGATTTTGATACTAATGATCGATGAAGAAATGGTTTTAACCCATCAAATAATCGATCAATCTAACTTCTTGGGTTATGTATATAATTCTCTGTATGAATTGCTAACCTTGTAAAGTTAGCCTCATACTTTGTGACATTCTCATCCTCCTTTTTCCTCAGACTTTGAAATTGTCTTTTTATATCCTCTCGATGGTCACGAGGAAAGTATTTTTCTAGTAAAATATCTTTAAACTCTATCCATTCCATATTTGATACTTCTTCATCCTTCTTTTTGTTTGGAATCAATGACCACCATTGATCTGCATATCCTGTGAGGTGATAAACTGCCATGACAACTTTATCCCTTTTGCTACTCCCTAAAGCATGAAATATTTTCTCTAAGGAACTTATCCATTACTCAGCTACAAATGGATTTTTAGTCCCATTGAATGTTTTTTGTTGTTGCCTCATGAAGATGTCTAACATTGATCCTCTGTGTTGTGGATCAGGGTTCTCTATACAGGTAAGGTTATTATTCATAACCTGAGTTAGTTATCCTAGTATGGTTATAAGTTATTCAACACCAGTTTTATCACCAGCTCTAGTATAATTATATTGAGTTGGAGGGAAATCCCTACATGGATTACGTGCCTTGATACAGTTTCCGTTCCTTCCACTAGGTTCCATTTATAAACAATGGAATACACTATATTATTTTATGAATCGCACTACATAATTCAAAACTAATAAAATACCTAACATAAATTGAACAGTGTATGAATATAGTCCATAACCATAAAATATGTTTCCTTTGAGGAATTATTTACTCATAAATCATTCATAATGGTTTATAAAGAAAATGTGAATTACCCTAAGTATATCCCCCTGGAGTGTCATAACCAAGAGTGCAACAAGGCCGATTGTCGTGTACCAGTATTCCCCAGGTCAAGCCCGAAACTCTTTGTCAGAGTTTTCAATCCTAGGTACATCTGTGCTAGAGCCACCTCTACCTACTCATATATATACAGGGATGTATTCCTTGGAAAATACACAAAATCTAAACATTACCAATATTCTAGGAAGTTCTTCTATACTAATCCTCAAATTCTATCTTAGGGTAATGTACTCTAATCAGAGTTTTTCTAAATCTAGCTTCCAAGGTTTGTACTAAAATTCCTCTGATACCAACTGTAACACCCTGAAACTAGTTACCCAGAGTCATTGCATTATTACATAACATTGGCATGATCACAAGGGATCAAATCCCAAAAGACTAATCAGTTTAGTAGCCTTGGAAGTACTATATACATACTTATGTTTTACATTACACTATAGAATGAAAAAAACAACACCGTGTATCCTTTGAACACATTCATATCTCTTAGCCTATTCTTGCAGGTTAATCATAATATACTTATTCGCATCCTGGGAAAAATTAAAACATAGAAAGGGGTGAGATCATATTCTCAGTAAGGATAACAATATAGAGGAAACTATTATAAATAAACATAAACATTTAAGGCAATGTATAATACTAAAAAAAATCCTTTTAAACTTAAACTTCAACATAATACAGAAAATATAAATCAAATAATTCCATTTAATTATTCACATGGATATTCTACTAGTCAAATAATGACATGTAATATCAATATCCAATTTCATAATGATGGAATGCATAATGCAGGACATCATAACCACTTAGTCAAGGACTCATTCCAAGACTTCAAATAAGATTTTTCAAGGCCTTGTGCCAAGATGCTAGTTTGTCTCAGGAGACCAACTGATGCATCAGGTAGCTATAGCAGGCTTCACCCGTCACTTACTAAGTCCAATGCATTCCTCATATGAAAAGGTTGAAACATAACATAAACATTCGTATTAAAACTAGCATACGAAATGTTAATACTTTAACCATAAACCATGAATGGTATAAAAATAATACATCCATAATCAAACATATCACAAAACCTTCCATACAATATGGAATATTGTATCACAATAAATCAACTTCAAATAAGTGTAAAATCCATCAAAGGATGTCGATATAGATAAAATCAAAACTATTTGAGAGAAATATCTCTTTCTATTTTAAAATAATTTAAAAGTAACATATTATAAAATAAAACATTTATTTTTAAAATATTCTTATAAGATTTTAAGGGAATATTCGAAGGTGTTATAACGGAAGAAAATATCCGCACTCACCATATAAGTTAAAAAAACATTCTTTCCTTAATTTTGTCGAAAAGGTCGTAAATGACATTGTTTGGAAAATGACGAAAAGATTACTTTATAAAAATTTTATAAAAATTAAAAAAATGTTATAAATAACTTTATCCCATAGTGAATGAAATAGTAAAATTTTCTTGAAATACATTTTTAAGAGACACAGATGTGGATGATAAAGAGGTTCCAGTAGATACTCACATATAAACAACCTCAGATAATGAAGAGGTTGTAAAATTAACCCTTTCCTTGTACTTTTTCTTCATAGAGTGTATGTTAACCTCCTGAATAATATTTAAATCATTTTTAATAAATTATAAAATAACCACATAAATAAATATTATATCATATATGATCTTCTAATATTGCTTTGTTAATAATATTTCAGTAGTATCATTGTTTCAGGTGTTAACTGATTCGTTTTCATTTTTATGATTTGTTACATATGTCATGTTTGATATGGATATGATATATTTTATTCATATACATAATAATATTAAGTTCTTAAAAATTATTTTTAATCATAAAATGAAAATTATTTTTGAATGGTTACGATGGGGAATGAATCTCATCGCGTTCGTGGAGACGGTAATCCATACATACGCATGAGAAACAATACCATTCTACTGATGGGGAAATCATATTTAATTGGATGGTATATCACATATATATAATCATTAAGATGTTATATTTATTATTTACATCAATTATACCCATTATTATACCCATCCAAATGATGAAGTGTTGAATAACAAACTACACCATGACGTGAAGACATTAAGCCATACGTACGCACGTATGATGACTTTGTCATTTATAGGATGTATAGAATAATGAATATGGTTTTAACATATTTATAATAACATAACAGTAAGTATAATTTAATGAATTTATTATTTTGGTATGGTAACAACAAATAAAGAGGAAGTGGAAGAAGAAAAGAACTTTGAAAGAGGTGATGAAATTATTACCTCTTCTTCGGGTTCTTCTTTTGGATTTGATAAAAAGGGCTCCTTAGGTTAGATTATGATAAAATTAAGGCCTATAAGTTTAAGTTAGGGTAGTTTGGAGGATATTTTATTAGGTTTTGGCTGATCCAAATGGCTTTGGAGGTGTGATTTTGAGAGAAGGGGATGTACAGTTTTATAAGAGAGGTGAGGGTTACTTTAGGAAAAGTTTGAAATATTAATTTATTATACAATCATATTTGGTTTATAATTGCTCCAAAATGATTTATTTTGAGGGTAAGGTAGTTTTGGGTCGCAAAACTCTCAACCAATTGGTTTTAGACAGGTTTAGGTCACCATATTAACCATATCTTTTAGATTTAACTCTTAGTTAAATAGTTTAGCTTTTACCATGTATTCTTGTATTATTATAATAAATGGTTAATAAACTTACTATAAAAATCCAAGTGAACCCCAAGTGGTTTATTATTGATATATATAACCTTATATAAGTCCTTTAGTTGAACCTTATATTTTTAGGAATATTATATCAATTAATAATATAGTATTTGTTTTAAAAACTCATTTATGTCAATTTTGACACTATTTGGTACTTTGTTTTTTTGAAAGTCATAAAAACTTTATCACTTCAAAAAAAATTATTTAATCAACCCTAACATGTCATATTAACCTATAATATTCGTGGAATACATCAAAAGTATCAATTTACAATAATATTATTATTTATAATATCAATTATGTTAATATTTCAATAATAAGGTGATTACTACATCATCATTGTGGCAGAAATAAATTTAATTATTTAATGTATAAAAATTATAAATAAAATACCATTATATATGAAATATTTTTATCTTTATAATGAATATTTATAGTTGAATTTATCTTATTTATAATCCTATATTAAAAATGTTTTAGTTATTAAACATTGAATTTAACACTTTTAACTCTTCTTTAAATAAAATAATAATAAATGTCCTACTCTAATCGAAGTGGACCAAAAGGATCATATTTTATTCCTATGGTTAATTTTGGTCAAAATAAACTTATCCAATATAATTAGTACTTGTGTTAGTGTAATTATAATATCCTTTTTTACCTTTAATTACCCTATTTACTTTTAACCATGGTAAATAAAATTCAAAAGTTATTATTCACCAAAAATTATTTTTATCCTATTGAACCACATTTTACTTTATTATGTCAACCGTGTCTCTCATATTTTTGAAATTTATTTCATATAAGTGGTAAAATTATGTTTATGAAAATTTACAAGTGTTTCTAGAAGGTGGGTAAAAGACGTTAAAATGTTCAATAAAATTTTATACATCTAATTTTATTATAAAATGACTCAAATGAATTACATTGAACATATATTGGTATTATGTATCTATTTTGACATAAAATAAATGTAAATATAATAAATAATTATTTAAATAAAAATTAGGTTTTAATCAGTAATGCAATGTTTTTCACTATTTATCAAAAATTAAAAGTTTTCATAAAAATACCAAAAATTCACCCTACACTAATTTTGATATTATGAATCCAAAAATGAAGTCTATTTTGAAAAATAAAATTTATAAAATTTCAAAAAGTGGGTATTACTATTCATAACGATTAGTTTTATTGGTCGTGGTGTGCTATAACTCAAAGTTACGTAGAACGCAAGCTATTTCATTATTAAAAGAGAAACGTACCGTGGAAGCTTGGGGTGTTACATGATTTATATGTATGAAAAGTCTGGGTTGCTATAGTTGGTATCAGAATAAGGTTTAGTTAACCTTTTGAAACTAGGGTGAGAATACTTTAGTGAGAAACCTAGGGATAAGTCTAAGTATAAGATAGAATCCAAATGTTTTGGAAATGATCATGAATGACCCAGTTTAAACTTAAGGTTTTATAAAATAAAGTGTCATGATTGAGACATCATTTAATTTTTTTTCATGATTATGTGATTTCCAACTTTGATTATTGTTTCTCACACCATTATTTTTGGTTTTAGTCAATGGATGGAAACTGAAAGAATCATGTTAATGTTTAATGTCATGGTTAATAGAACAACTCTCCTCATAAGAAACCTATTTAAATAAGATTTGAAATGTTAATCCATGTGATTATTCCTAATAAACTATCTCATTATATGATTGAAAATATCAAATTTGGTGAGTTTCCTAACACACCTAATAAGATAAAGAAAAATTTTCATAAAGAACATAGAGGAAATAATATTTAGTTTCCAACATGTCTAGAATGTCGGAAGAAGTTCTCAAATGAATGTCTCATAGAAACAAGAATATTTTTTGAATGTGGAAAATAAGGATAAAAATTAAGTAATTTTTGAGGAAAAATAAAAGTTTAATTAATGAAATGGATGATAATAATGGTCTCCCTAAGGTATCCTCAATATTTGATGTTTTTAAATGTGGAAATTATGGGAATTTTGCAAATCGATGTCCTAGGGGGAAATATCAGGAAGAGAATTATCAAGGTTGTACGAGTAATGGTTTAAAAAATGATGATGAAGAGACTACAAATGATGTATTAAAGGTATGTGATGTTTTAAAATTATATATCATGTAAAAAGTAATAAGCATGATTAAATTGAGGTTGATGAATCTTTAAAGATGATTCATATTTTACGTTGTAGGAAAGAAGTATTGGGGAATAAGATGATGAATACTAGTTAATGGTTTAAGAAGAAATTGGGATAATTGAAATTTTTATGTCTTTTGATTCAATAATTATGTTTTATAAGTGTAACAATAATGAAATTATAATAATAAAAATAATTAAACAGCTAAGGATTTGTTTGTAGTAGTTTTTATTTATGGATTTTAAAACACATCTTGAATGGTACTAATAACCAAGAAAAGTGATTTTGTAGTAAGGTTCTATTTTTAGAGAACACATCATTAAGGGAAATATAAACCTTAATATGTGCCTAATTCTGAGTTAATAATGTTTATTTGGGATAAAGATATTATTTAAATTGATATTATTGGTGACCTTGAAATTCATTAGTTTATAAAAAAGTGGTTTAGATCATATTTGATGATGTTTATTACATTTTTATTATTTATACAATACATTCAACAATTTGTAAAATTATTTAATGAATAAGGATTATGTTTATTTTCAGAATCATATATGTTTTGATATGAGTTTAACTTAAAAGTGTTACATACCATAATGGGTTTATAATTTTAAAGTTTATCATAAGTTCAAAGGAATCAACAACCACTTTTATTGTTTTAAGTTATGGGATTTTGAAGTGATTTGGAAGTTTTAGTAGATATTTGGAAGAATAATCTATTAATGCTTAAATAACCCTTTAAGTTTGATATATGATTTTATGATAAGTTAATTATGGACTAACGGATAGTGGGATATAGAAAATATTGATGGTCGAAAAGTGATTCATTGACAACGTGGTATTTTTAGAGATATTTATGGTCAAGTTAAAGATTTTCTTTCATGTTAGTATCGAAATTCAATTCATGATATTTTAGTAAATTTAACTATATTAAAATATTATATAGTAATTTATCATGGTGAATAATTATATTTGGGAGATATTTCATTGGGTTGAGGTATATGTAACCCTTAGGTTTAAGAAGTTATTTAACATGAAATATTATTCGGGAAGAATGAAATTATTATTTTTAAGATATATTCTGAAGGGTATGATGTTAAGATGGTTTGTGAGTATGATATACTCTATAATACCAAATGTAGGATCGAATATGTAAACATGAGATGCTCAAATACAAGAGGGGGGTGAATTGTATTCTTTAAAAAATCCTTAAGAAAATTTTGCATAACCAAAACCAACAACACCTCTAAGTTCTAATAACTTGCTTGATTCCAGAAAAGTGATTCCGAAAATAAAACTTAAGAAAAGTTTACAACAACTAATATTCTACATTAAATTTTATAGAATCTAACTAAATCAGAGTACAAGTATAAGAAAGTATAAGATAGTTATACTTTCCTCAACAATAAAAATACAGCTGAAAACTTGTAACAAAAAAAGTAATAAGGTAAATATTTTAACCCAAAGAGAAGGGTATCCAACAAAATTGGATAAAGGCCCCTTGATTTATACTTTAAATAAAGTTAGTCATACCCACACTAGGGTAAGACCTCGATACAAAGATCTGAGTCTGTCTTGCTATCCCCGCAAGCCTTCAACTTCAAGGTAGTCAGCACCTCCGTCTTCCTATCCCCCGAAGCCCTTGATTATACACAACAACAATCGGAGTCGCACAAAGCAAATATGCATGAATCAAAGTTTGAACAAGCCATTCAAACTTTCTGCATGAAGACTGAGAGTTTATAAGAGCCTCTCTCTCTAGAAGTCACTTCTAAAATTTCTGAGCTTCAAAAAGTTCAAAAGTCCTGAGCTATTTCAAATGAGCTCCTATTTATAGGCACAACTCCAACGGTCAGCTCCCTCATCTAATGATTATATTTTCCTTAAATTTAGGAGGGACCTGTACACGTGTCACTCAAATAATGGTTAGTAACTGAAAGCATGACATCGTTTTATAACCAAACAAGTGTAAGCATAACTAAAATCTGATATTTAGAATGTAAGAAAATAAATGTTCAGAGTCTAACCAAAAATGAATTCAGAGTATATGATATAAGGATATTTGGATTCTGTTTTCTAGGAATTTGGAACCTGAACTTACAAAGTTCTGAGTCGGAGTTCATGATAATTCAGAGTCAGAATTCATAAGAATTCATAATCAGAATTTGTAACCAGAATTCATAGTCTAACTTTACATAAGTTCGTAATCAAAATTCGGAGTCGAACTAAGAGAGTTCGTAACAAGAATTCAGATTTAAACATTATAAACATTCGTATCCAGAATTTGTAGTTAAACTTCATAAATGTTCATATCAAGAATTCGGAGTTGAACTTCATAAACTTTCATATCCAGAATTCGGAGTTGAACTTCATAAACGTTCGTATCCAGAATTCAGAGTTGAACTTCATAAACGTTCGTATCCATAATTCGGAGTTGAACTTCATAAACATTCATATCCAGAATTCGGAGTTGAACTTCATAAACATTCGTATCCAGAATTCAGAGTTGAACTTCATAAACGTTCTTATCGAGAATTCAGAGTTGAACTTCATAAATGTTCGTATCCAGAATTTGAAGTCTTAAATAGAATGATTCATATATAAGTATCATAAGATTCCGAGGATTTAGATATGAAACCGAATTTTATACTTAGAAAAGATAAAGAACAAATTAAGGAATGGTAAGGATAAATTTCCTTGGGAAAGAAAATTTTTCCTTATAGAAGTAAAACACAGGGTAAAACGAGATATGCTTTAAGATAAGGTGTTTGTGATTTTTAAAAAAATAAGGAATGGTCAAGTCATAAGGAACCCTTATTTTCTTAACAATCTACCCAAATTATGAAGGAATGGAAAAGTCATAAGGAAAACCTTATTGACTCAACAATCTCCCCCTTTTTGGAAAGCACAAACATCCTTACGAAAAAGAATATAAGGACTTAGCAAAAATTTTCTAGACATTGAAAATAAAACTTATCTCCCTTTACATATGAACAATGGTAAATACGACTAACTACCCCTTAGGATTTGGAACACTAAGGATCGTATTCCAGATTTCCAGAATGAGATTTTTCATTTGAATGTGGAAATATTCGTAATGAGAACTCTTCCTTTGATAAAATCCCCCTTACTAAGGGATATTTATTCTTTACTTAAAATTATTTTTCCTTCTCCCCCTTATAATTATTTTTCCTTCTCCCCCTTTTTGATTTTCAATTTTTTTTGAGGGAATGGAAAAAAATATAGTACCTAAAATATTAGTAAAAAAATCCAAACAAAACAACCAACCATAATTCCATTAAGATTGGATGAATTTGTACAAGGGAAGACATTACAAAAAAAGATCAGATTGTGTTTATTTTTCTTATTTTTTCTTGGGTATTAGCTTCTTCATGATGGTTTTTAGCTTCTTTAATTCCTTGTGATCTTCCTTAGATTTCTTCTCTAGTGCTTTAATTCTTTCTTCATGAGACTTAAGAACTTCTGCTTGAGCCTTTAGCAACTCATCTTGCTTCACAAGCTTCTCTTCAAACTCAATCCGGAGATCTCTTTCCATCTTCTAGATTTGAGCTACAGAGTTAAACTTTCCATTCAATCCTTTCATCTCTTAAATCTGAGTATTTTGTTCTAGAGTTAGATTTTCTTCAAAAGTACTTGTAAGATCCTTGATCTTTCCATTTTCTATATCAAAATCTTCCTTGACTCTATCTTGAAATTCATCAAGCTCACTCATTTCTTGAATTAACTTCTTTAACCAGCTAGCTATCTTCTTTAAAGACTTTCTATGAGCTTTGTAGCCTATGAGGAAGGTTTTGAAATCTGATTCCATCTTGACACATTTTTCCATTACCATGGACACTGAATCTGATTTTTGATTAAGTGAATGTTGAAGCATCTGGCATCTAGAGTCTATGCTTAAAAAAGTCGGAATGGTCCCGACAAGCTTCTTCAATGATTGTTCAACAAAATCATTTTCAAGTGAAGATGATTCAGAATCTGAGACTTTACTTAGTGAGGCTTGTTTTTCTAGCTCAACAAGCTTCCTATTTGAAGTTACACCAACTTCCTTCTTCTTCACTATTGATTTTGTAGGAGTATCAACAAACCCTTTTTTACCCTTATCAGTTTTCTGAACAACTTCCTCATCTGGAGACTAATGATCACTTTCAGTCAATTGAATAATTATATCTTCATCAATATCTTATTTATTATTTATAGCCTTAGAACTTTTAGGATTAATGAAATCAAGATTTAGACTTTCTTCTTCAGATAATTTGTTTACTTCTTCTTCAATCTTCTCTTCATCTTTCCCAGGAGTGACAAGCCTCAAGGACTCATCTTCAGAAGTTTGGAGTGATAATTTTTTAGATGGGGTTCCATTGTCCTGATAATATTCAACTTTCTTTATAAGATCACCAATTTTACCACTCCCTTATTCTTCTTCTTCTCCTTCTTCCACCTCTTCCACTTCTTCATCAAGTTTTTCTTTATATTTTTCCGGAGTGAAGAAATTCTTCTCTGGAGTCTTAGGTAAAGGCTCTGTTAATAAATATTGCGGCACCAGAATATTCTCGGATGCTACTTCAGTATCCTTTAAGAGAGATTGCACAATATCAGCCTCATACATTTTCTTCTTAAGTTTATTCTCTTTGGATTGCTTATCTAGCTCTTCAGTAGTTGATTATTTCAAGGCCTTAGCCTCAGTAGGATCCAAACCGAACTATGGCTCCCCTACTTTTCAATTTTTCTTATCCTCCATCCAGTTGATACAAACTCATTTGGGTAGGCTTTCTTCTTCTTGGGTTTAGGAGGTGTGGATTGGACTTCCTTAGATTTAGGAGTTTTGCCTTCTACTTTCACTTCCTTCAACTTTATTTCCTTTCCAGCCTTCTTTGATGGTTCAGCTTTTTCAGCATTTTTTGAAATGTCTTCTGCCTCTTCCACTGGCAGATCATAAAACTCTCCTAACTCCTTATAAAATCCCATATTCATTATTTTCAAAGAGTCATCACTTACAAGCATAACTTTACAATTCCTTGGCTTGGAACATCAAGGAATATTGAATGATTCAAGACACCGAACTATCATCTTGGAAAGTAATGCATGATACATAATAATCTGAGCTCTTAAATTACCATTTTTTATATTCTCTACCATAATGAGAATGTGCCTCATCAAATTGATTTTCCATAGATGTACCAAAAATTCAAGATATATATGTCACTTTTCTTTAAGGTTATCTTATCGCCTTTTCTCGATATGAAAAAACCTTGAACCCATAACTGCGGGATCTGATTGTTGACAGATAAATGAGAAATCTTTGTGGTCTTAAAATCTGATAGTCCAAGACATTCCAAATATCTCACCTTAATAAAACTTCCTTGAACACCCAGTAGTTTGTGAGAGAAAAACTCGACTTCACCTTCATAATATAACTCCACCAAGCTAGCAGCCTTGGGGTATGAGAGCTTATAAGTTTTTCCATAACTCTTGAAGGAAAACTTTTCCCTACCATCTTCCTTAAAAAAAAACCGACTCATAAAATTCTATAAGCAAATCCAGATAAACCAAGTTTTGATTTCTTGGATTTGATATGCACACGCTCTTCTATACATAAAGCTTTATATTCTTTGAAATAATAGAATCATATTTGAAGAAGTTTGGATGGACCAACCTTTCATTGTACACTTTCCAATTAGAGATTGGCTTCACGGTAGACATCTCTTGAGAAGAAGCTTCTACAGACATTCGGATTGGAAGAACTCTGGAAGATTCAAAACAGGCTTAAGAAAGGGGGGAAGAACTTCACCACACGAGAGCTTGAAAACCGATGTGGGACAACCCTTTAGGGGTCGTTTATATAGGCGATGGTAGTGACCTTTCATCTTCCAAATCCAATCTAACGGTTGAGAAACCTTTTGAACAGATCTAACAGTTGATATGATAACCACAAAGAAAAAGAAAAAAAATGGGTAGGATCCGATCTTTTGAGATTTTTTCTTAGGAAAAACTAGAATCCGAGAATTTAAAATACAAAAGAAAAAATCAGCAATGAAATAATGACTACAAAAACTTAAGAAGGAAATCATGCCTTTCAGATTGCTAGAAAGGTTATTTGTAATAGGTGATATTCTTCTTGAATAACTTACTATTTAAAATAGATTTGACTATGAAAAACTTATTACGAAAAATCTAAGGTTGAAAATTTTATTGCAAAAATTTTGAGTACCAAAATTCCACTACGAAAATTTTGAGTATGAAAATTTCGATTACGAAAATTTTGAGTACGAAAAATTCTCATTACGAAAATTTCATTACGAAAATCTTCATTGCAAAAATTTAAATATGAAAATCCTCATTAAGAAAATTTCAAAAAACTAACTATGAAAATTTTATTATGAAAAACATGAAAAACTAACTATGAAAATTTTCATATCGATTTTTTTAAAAAAAATTAAGTACAAAAAATATGTAAAAATTCATTACAAAAAATATTAAAAAAATATTATTACAAATGTACCCCCCTATGAAAAGTAGTTTAATACTATAAGGAGATTGGTGTAACTAGAAGTTAATCAAGGAAGATTACCTTACAGTTATCATCCCTAACTTCTGTTTAATTTATTTAAATCTATCAGAAGGTAAGGATTTTGTGAAAATTTCAGCAAATTGATCTTACGTTCTGATAAACTGAAGAATGATATCTCATTTTTATGTGTGATCCCTAAGAAAGTGATGCCTAATATCTATGTTCTTCACACGAGATTGATGTGCAGGGTTTTTACTAAGGTAAATGGAACTTGTATTATCACACAAAAATTGTGTTTTGGTAAAACTCATACCATAGTCAGTGAGTGTGTGTTGCATCCACAACACTTTATCACAAAAACTTCCAGCTGCTACATATTCAGCTTCAGCAGTGGAAAGTGCTACTGAGTGTTTCTTCTTGAAAGACCAAGAAACTAATGAATCTCTTAAAAAATGACAAGTTCCAGACGTACTCTTTCTATCCATTCTACATCCACCAAAGTCAGCATCTGAAAATATTTTCAAAACAAAATCATTTATAGAAGAATAAAATAGTTCTAAATCCATGGTTCCCTTTAAGTAGCGAAAAATTATCTTCACTGCCTTTAAATGAGATTCCTTAAGATTGGATTGATATCTTGCACATAAACATACTGAAAACATTAAGTCTGGATGACTAGCTATTAAGTAAAGTAGACTTCCTATCATACCTCTAAAAGTTGTTTGATCTACTGGTTTCCCAGCTTCATCAAGATCAAGTGTGTTTGAGGAACCAATGGGAGTAATTATACTTTTAGTGTTGTCATATCCATACTTTTTAAGAAGATCTTTAATATACTTATGTTGTTATATATAAATTCCTTCTGGTTTTTGAGAAATTTGAAAACCAAGGAAAAATGTTAACTCACCCATCATACTCATTTCAAACTCAGATTTCATTAGATCTGAAAAGGAATTAGTTAAAGATTGCTGAGTTGAACCAAATATAATTCCATCAACATAAATATGAACAATCAAAACATTTTTCTTATCTTTCTTTATAAAAAGGGTTGGATCTACATTTATCTTGACATAGTTATTTTGAAGCAAAAATACTGTAAGTATATTATACCAGGTTCGAGGGGCTTGTTTAAGTCCATACAGAGCTTTGGTGAGTCTAAGAACATCATCAGGATGTTTTGTATCTTCAAAGCCAGGAGGTTCTTCAACAAAAACTTCCTCTTGAACATAACCATTAAGGAAAGCACATTTCACATCCATTTGAAAAAGTTTTAAATTGAATAATGCTGCAAAGGCAAGTAAAATATGAATAGATTCAAGTCTAGATATTGGAGTATATGTTTCTCCATAGTCTATTCATTATTGTTGATTATAGCCTTTAGCAACTAATCTAGCTTTATTTATAACAATGATTTCATTTTCATCACTCTTATTTCTAAAGACCCATTTTACTCCAATTATAGAAGCTTCATTAGGTCTTTTAACCAGGGTACAGACTTTATTCCTTTCGATTTTGTTTAGCTCATCTTGTATAGCTTTAATCCAATATTCATCACCTAAAGCTTCATCAGTGCTTTTTTGTTATAATTGAGAAAGGAATTATAGATGCTATAATTCATTTCTTAAGGATCTTCTAGTCCTTACAGGTTGATTTACATCACCAATGATGCTATCAATAAGATGATTCTTGAGAAATGACTGATTTGGGTTTTGTAAAACCTGTTCATCAACATAGGGTAGAAAATATTCTAGGGTAAATGTTTCAAAAGTATTTTCTTAAACATTTTCCTTATCAGAAGGATCTTCTATCAAAGGTTGATAATCAGTTTTTAAAAACACATCTGAGGATGTAGGTTGGGGTTGTTTAAAAATAAAAGGATCAGTTTCATCAAATTTTACATGTACTGTCTCTTCAACAGTGCAAGTGTTTTTATTGAAAAATCTATATACCTTATAAGTTGTGGAGTAGCCTAATAAAATTCCTTCATCAGATTTTGGTGAAAATTTATGTAGATTATCTTTAGTATTCAGAATTAATACCTTGTAACCAAAAACCTTAAAGTAGGAAAGTCTAGGTTTTCTACCATTCCATAACTCATAAGGAGTTTTATTTAGAAAAGGTCTAATCAAAACTCAATTTATAGTATAACAAGAAGTACTTATGGATTCAGCCCAAAAATGTTTGGCTACAGAATACTCACTCAACATGGTTCTAGTTATCTCTTGAAGAATTCTATTTCTTCTTTCAACAACACCATTTTGTTGAGGTGTTTTGGGTGTTGAGAAGTTATGAGTAATGCCTTTTCTACTAAAAAAAGTTTCAAAATATGAATTTTGAAATTCTACACCATGATCACTATGAATAGTTATCAATGGAAGGTTTTTCTCATTTTTGACTTGGGCTCTAAAATTTTTGAAATAAGAAAAAGCTTTAGACTTCTTTGCTAGAAAATAGACCCACGTAAATCTAGTTTAATCATCAACCAAGACAAATACATAATACTTTCCCCCAATGCTTCTAGTTTGTGTAGGACCAAAAAGATCCATATGCACTAACTGTAATGCATTAGTAGTTGTGACTTCACCAAATGATTTAAAACTTGATTTATGTTGCCTGCCATATTGAAAAGGGCCAAAAACTTTAGAAGAATAAAATCTAAGCTCTGGTAGATCCTTAAATAATCTTTTCTTAGAAAGTTTGCATAGGTTATTAAGGTTACAATGTCCTAACCTTCAATTCCAAAACCAAGAATGATCTTCTATTGCACTAAGGCAAGGCAGATTTTGGCTCCTAAGGTCTTCTAAGTTTAGTGTGTATACATTCTCTTGCCTATGAGTAGAAAGAATAAATTCTTTCTTGGAATTTTGTACTAGGAACTTGTCATTCCTAAAATTCACAAGGTAACCTTCATCACATAATTGGATTATGCTAATATGGTTGTTCTTAAGACCCTTAACAAATAAAACATTTGAAATCAAAGTTTTTCCATGAAGAACAATGTTACCTATACCAATAATTTCTCCCTAAGCATTATCTCTGAAAGTTACTTTTCCTCCTTTCGTCTTGATAATCTTTTCAAAATAGTTTTGTTACCAGTCATATGTCGGGAACATCCACTATCCATGTACCATGTATTACTATTGGTACCTTCTCTATTTTCCTGAAAATAAGTAAAATTTAGATTTTTGGATTCAAAACATTCTTTGATCTAGAATTCTTAGAAAGAAAAATTTTAGGCACCCACATATTTTTAGAAAAATAGGCTTTATGAAATCCTAAAGACTAGGTTTTGTTTAGAGAACAATTCTTTGCCCAGTGTCCACCACACTGACACTTAGTGCAGAATGGAGCACTTTGAAGAACAAAATAATTGTTACTAAAAATCAGTTTAGAACCAGTATAACCAAAACTAGAACTATTTCTTAGAGGTCAGATTTGGGAATAAATTTTATCAAAATTTTCCTTATCTAAGGTAAAGTTTGACAAAAAATTCCTCAAAGAGAATATTTCGGATTTGAGTTTTATAACTAGGTTCTTGTCTTCAAAATTATTTGATTTTGAACTATATTTAGGCTCAAAAATATTTTTCTTAAATATTACATTTTCTAGATATTTAGAAAGTTTGTTCTTCTTAGAATTTACTTCCTCAAGATTTTTTTGAAATACTTTCAAAATCATCATTTTTCTTATCAAGATATTTAGAAAGATATAATATTTCCTTAGTAAGAATAGTATTCCTATAATTTTCCCTATCAAGTTTTTTTTATGAGTTTTGAGTTCTCAATCTCAAGAAGTTTGGAAAACCTAGAAACTTATTCATAGGTAAGTAAAGTATTACATTCATCAAAAGAAGATTATTCTTTCGAAGTGTCATAAAATTTACTATCATTAGCATTCAAGGATATATTGGTCATAGATTCAACATTATGTACCTTATCCATTAGACAATGATTATCAATAGGTAATCCGGCTATTAGACCAAGATTCTTTTATCCAGAAGATTCATAATCTGAGGATTCATCTGAAGAGTCTCCACCAATGGCACTCCATGTGTCATTAGCTTTCAAGACTTTCTTAGCTTTAGTATTGTAATACTTCTTTCTATTTTTCTCAGAATGCCTTTCCTTCCTTTATTTTCTCTTAAGCATAGGAAAATCAGGTCTTATATGTCCAGCTCTCTTGCATTAATAACATGTGACTTCTGAATCTTTCTTATCTTTCATTTCTTTCTTCTTATATCTGGATTGAAAGTTCCTCTATCTAGATATCTTGTTCATCCTTCGACCAATATTGGCTAACTCATTCTCTGAGAATTCACTTCCACTAGATTCAGATTGGATAACAATTTTCTTATATTTGTATCTAGTAAATCTCTCAGGAGTCTTGGCATTCATATGATTAGAAGTTGTAGTAAAAGAAACACTGCCATTTCCATTATTCTTCTTTATGTTATCAGCATCTCTCTTCATTCTAGTCTCATATTGAAGAAGAGTTCCAAATAGCACATCTAAGGAAATTTGAGTAACCTTTCTGTTCTCATCTTTAGTTGTCCTCTTATATTACCATTCATTCGGCATGATGTCTATCATCTTATTAACAAGAGTTTCATCATCTAATACTTTTTCACCCATGGATTGTAAACTATTCACAATAGTCATGAATCTTTGTTGCACCTTACATATGGGTTCTTCATAATGAAAGTTAAAGCCATGGTATTCAACTCTAAGAATAGATCTTCTTGTTTCAATAACTTTGGAAGTTCCAAAGTGAGTAACTTCAGGTTTCTTACCTATATAATTTGCTGCTTCACAAGATAAAATTTGGCTATATATGTTTCTAGTCATAGAACAAAGTAAAGTATTGTGTACCTTATAATTCAGTTGATATTCATGATTTTCTTGATTAGTGAAGGTACTAACTTCTTTGTCCGGGATTTTATATCCTCCAGTAAGCATAACAAAGTTATCTACACCAGTATTGATAATGAAAGTCTTCATACGATCTCTCCAGTATTTGTAATCATTTCCATCAAAGATAGGTGGTCTAGTTGGATTGAGATTTTCTATGGAACCAACATTGATTCCTGCCATCTTAAAGAAGATTCTTTCCACAAAAACTTGTTAATAGTAAAATTTTGTAAACAAGTAAAATATTCCAAAGAAAGGAAAATAAAAAACAAGAGTATCTCTAAGCAAAAATGAATCCAAACTATACATGTCCGAAAAACTGATTCCGAAAAAGTGTGAATCTGGAATTTCAATTCCGAGAATTCTCTTACGAACCTAATCATGAGATTAATTCAGGGGTCACCTCCTTGGATACCAATTGTTGAGATGGTATGTGAGTATTATATAATCTATAATAAAAAATTTAGGATCGAATATGTAAACATGAGATGCAAAAATACAAGAGGGGGGTGAATTGTATTCATTAAATAATCCTTAAGGAAATTTTGTATAACCAAAATTCACAACACCTCTAAGTTCTAATAACTTGCTTGATTCCAGAAAAGTGATTCTGGAAATGAAACTTAACAAAATTTTTCAACAACTAAGATTCTACCTTAAAGAATATATAATCTAACTAAATCATAGTACAAGTATAAAGAATTATAAGATAGTTATACTTTCCTCAATAATAAAAATACAGAAAAAAACTTGTAACAAAACAAGTAACAAGGTAAATATTTTACCCCAAATAGAAGGGTATCCAATAACTTTGTATAAAGGCCCCTTGATTTATACTTTAAAGAAATTTTGTCTTACCCACACCAGGGTAAGCCCTCGATACAAAGATCGGAGTCTGTCTTTCTATCCCCACAATCCCTCAACATCAAGGTAGTTGACACCTCTATCTTCCTATCGCCGGAATCCCTCGATTGTACACAACAACAATCCGAGTCGCACAAAGAAAATCTGTATGAAGAAATGTTTGAACAATCCGTTCAAACTTTCTGCATGAACCCTGAGAGTTTATAAGAGTATCTCTCTCTAAATATCACTTCTGAATGTTCTGAGCTTTAAAAAGTCCAAAAGTCCTAAGCTCTTTCAAATGATAATCTATTTATAGGCACAACTCTAATGGTCGGCTCCCTCCTCCAACGGTCATATTTTTCCTTAAATTTCGGAGGGACCTGTACACGTGTCACTCAAACAACGGTTAGTTCATAACTGAAAGAACTACATCATTTTATAAAAAAACAAGTGTACTAATAACTAAAATCTTATATTCGGAATGTAATCAAATGAATGTTCAGAATCTAATGAAAAATTAATTCGGAGTATATGATATAAGGATATTCAGATTCTATTTTCTAGGAATTCAGAACCTGAACTTACAAAGTTCTGAGTTAGAGTTCTTGAGAATTCGGAGTCAGAATTCATAATAATTCGTAATTAGAATTCATAACCAGAATTCGTAGTCGAACTTTACATAATTTCATTATCAGAATTCAGAGTCAAACTATGAGAGTTCGTAACCAGAATTCAGATTTAAAATTCATAAACATTCATATCCAGAATTCGGAGTTGAACTTCATTAACGTTCATATCCATAATTTGAAGTTGAACTTCATTAATGTTCGTATCCCGAATTCGGAGTTGAACTTCATAAATGTTCATATCCAGAATTCGGAGTTGAACTTCATAAACGTTCGTATCCAGAATTCGAATTTGAACTTCATAAACGTTCTTATCAAAAATTCAGAGTTGAACTTCATAAATGTTCGTATCCAGAATTCGAAGTTGAACTTCATAAACTTTTGTATCCAGAATTCAGAGTCTTAAACAAAATGATTCATATCTAAGTATCATACGATTCCTAGGATTTAGATATGACACTACATTTTATACTTAGACAAGATAAAGAACAAAGTAAGGAATGGTAAGGATAAATTTCCTTGGGAAAGGAAATTTTTCCTTATAGAAGTAAAACATAAATTAAAATGAGATATGCCTTAAGATAAGGTGTTTGTGATTTTCAAAACAAGAAGGAATGGTCAAGTCATAAGGAACCCTTATTATCTTAACAATATCCCCTAAGTACAAAGGAATAGAAAATTCATAAGGAAAACCTTATTGAATCAACATATGATATATCCTTTGAGATTAAAACATTCTTTAATGTTGAGGTTATTGATTTTATTGATTTTATCAATTTTATTGAGTTTATTAAGGTTTTGGAGATTAATGTTGTATTTCTTCATATGGTGGTTTACTCATTTTGAGAATTATTTTGTGCTAACAATTTTTTATTTTGGTTAATGCCTAAAGATAGGAGAAGTATCTTGATATAATTTTTTGATCCATTATAAGTAAATTTCAGTGATTCATTCATAAAAACATTCATCTCGAATACTCATCGTTTGGATAAATAGATTAGATTATGGTGGAAATATATTACAGGATGAAATTATACATGTCATTTAAGTATATTTCCTTATGTTATTAGTATAGATGGTAAAGGAATTACCCAAAGTTATGGAAATGATATTAAGATGAATATTTTATCCTATAACATACAATTATAATGAATTTATGGTCTTTTAACCCCTCACAGATTCATGGTTTTGTGGTTGTTAAATTTCTCCTAAAAATGTTCTATATCACTCTCTATTAGTCATTAGTCATTAGTTTTCTCTCCATGTACATATTTTCACTTCTCAATTATGTTAGTATATTTGGAAACCTATTTTTTAGTGACCTTAATACTTCTCGTTACCTCTTTTAAGGTAAATTTTGTTAACCCTTTTTATGATGTGTGCTTTTAACAAATAAATTTTCAAATATCAAACCTTTGTTTACCAAGAAAAAGTTAAAATTTCAAGGTTAAAATTTATTAAAGGGAGGATAATTTAACACAAGGATATTTTAGAAAATATTTCTATTTAAATAATGTAATTTTTTGATAGCATGCATTACACACAACACTATATTTAAAAGAACCGTGATATAATATTAAAATATTATTATTTGAGACTATTATATCCTAGATATTAAATTTATTTGTGTTAATAGTATTAAATTATTTATTAAATATATATAAATTTTACCAATATGAATATATTTCTAAATTATTAGTAAATAATCTCTCAATTCTTAGTAAATTTATTTTATTCTTCAAAAAAATGTTATCTTCAAAAAAGATTTTTATTAATTTTTGTGAGAAAATATTATGATTAATTTTTTTAATTTTTATAAATTTTATTTTATAAAATTAACATAATTTTTGAAATCATCATATTAAAATTATCTTAGTATGAATTTTTGATAATTTTTTGAAAAATTGATTTTATAGTGAATAGAAAATGAATACAGATTTTATTGAAAAATATATGTATAAAGTTTCATTTTGTTTTGAAATATTTTCAAAGAAAAATAAGTTTTATTATATTTTAAATAATATAATTAATTAAATTATAATAAATTTTATATTTTAATTTATAATAAAAACATTTTTATAGGTAAAAATACATTTTCATGAAACACTGATTTTATGTGCACAATGTGTTGTTATATTATTAAATTTAATTTATCAATTTTGGTGGATTATTTTAATTAAATTAATATATTATTTACTCTATAAAATTTTTAACATTAATCTAATATTTTTCTAGGCATGGGATAAGAATAAATCCAGTTTTATGCTTAAAATTTGTATTTGTTCTAAAAAGCGATTTTCATCGCATTTTGCGCACTTATTTAAAAAATAATTAATTCTATTTACAGGTATTAAATTTGATAAAATGGGTTACATATTTTAAATAATGAGGTTCAAATTATGTAAATAAGGCACTTTTTATTTTTGGTTAACATGAATAGTAACCGTGGTAAAATCTATTAGCTTGGTAAAGGGTAAATCAGGTTAATCTGGGTTAAAAATAAGTGATAAGGCCATATTTTTTCATCATAATTCTTAATATATGAATTTAATTTTTCCCTTATCACATTATCCTAGAAATTGAGTTTTTAATGGAAAATTTTCCATGAAAATGACCAATATAATATTAAAATCAAAGAATGTTACAAAATGTCAGTCTCTTAGTTTTAAATATATCATATGTGCCTAAATAAGGAAAAATCATGTTATGAACAAAAATAATTTTATATTATGATATTAATAAAGTTTTTTCCAGATATAAATTTATTTTTTATTTTTATAAATTATATAATGGCCTTTAATTATTGTGCAACGCTAATACAATATTTATTAAATTAATAGAAAATTAAAATAAATTAATTTTGAAATATTAAAAGTGATATAATTTGAATTATTTAATGTGTACGATGAATTTTATAGAACTATACTACATACTAGGGATTTTTTAATTTATAATATTAAAATACCGTGTTTTTTTTGATGTATTTAAAGTCAAATTAAAAGAACAGTATTAAAAATGACATTAATGACATTTTATAATAAATATTATTTTATTAAATGATATAAAATCCATAAAAATATTATATTTTCTAAAATTAATGGGATATGGTTTTAAAATTTATCCATGGTCTATTTATGGGTCGTTTTTGTTTTATAGTAACATTATTAAACCCCAAAGTGTAGAAAATTTCAATATTATAGTAATTGTCAAATGGGCTAGTGAAGGGTTAAAAAACTATTAGGGTAAAAATTTAATCAAAATATAATAAAAATTTATTTTATGAGTTTATTTTAACTCATACTAACATAATATTATAATATTATTAATTTGGAGTCTTCTGTACATTAAAATTAATTTAGATTTATTTAATATTTTAAGAAATTCCAAGAGTGCTCCTCCCCTCAATTATAAAAGGGAACCCCTCCTTTCTCTTCTTCACACTACATTGATCCTTCTATATAGACCCTAACCTGAAAAAATCCATTCTAAAATTCATTATTCACATTATATAGGTGTTTTTCTTCCAAAAATACCAACCCTAGAGCCCTTGAGAGGAGATTTAAAGGAGTTATTCCATAGAAGAGGCAATCGCCTTAACCAGTCACTTTATTTTAATTATTATTTTAACTCTTATAAATTTGTAATATTATTCATAAAAAAATAAATTAAATACCCTAAATATACTTAAAATTTTTTATGATTATTTAAACACCTTCATTCACCCTCTTTCCATCAAATGGGGAGTAAAAATATTACTTGTGTATACATACAACTTACCGTCTCCACATAACGATACAATTCAATTATCATCACCGTATTTTATAGATGAGTATTATGATAGGTTTAATGTTTATATATGATAGTTTTGGAATAATTATACTTCTATAATGATAATATTATATCAACCTTCTTACCTTCTAAACTGTTGGAAATCGATAATGTCGATCGTGCGTATGTGTGGACTACCACCTCCACAAAGCAATGTGATTTGTTTTTCATTTTTGTTTTAATTAGATGGTAACAAAGATGGATTTATTGAATGTATATTATATATATTATATGATGATTATTCTGTAAATCTGAGTTATTATTTATCATTTTTTCCTTCCATCCATCAAAAAAATGAAAATAGCGTTCATGCGTACGTACTATTTATCATCTCTATGAACAATGTAAATCATTTTTCTACCTATATATTTTATGAATGAATATAAACATGTTTATAATGAATATATATGATATTTATATCACTATTAATATTATTTTTATTTTTTAACCATGATCAAAATATATGTACCAAAACTACCGAACCAAAACATACATAAAAAAGTGAAGCAGATATCACCCAGAAGAGTGATTTTAATAAATAAGTGTTAAAAAATGGGTGGTAAATGGTTATAAGTAAATAATATATGGTATTATATATATAATTATAGTTATATAAAATATTTATAATAAATATATATTTATTATATAGGAGTTTCCAATGTATACGAAGGAAGTCAGACTTAAGGTTATGGATTTTTATCTCACTTTTATTTTTATAGGAAACATGCCATATTCACAAATTGCTTCATTTATGTGGTGAATATACTTAACATGAATGTATTTGATGATTATTATTATAAAATTTATGTGGATTTAAATATCCATATAATTTTATTTCTTTCATGGGGATTATGATTCAGAAGTTACCAAAGTGGTAGGGGGTTTATGTTACAATCTCATTACTTATCAAGATTATTCATGATTAAGTTTTTGGTGATGAAATAATATAATTTATCTCTTAAAAAACTCATAAATTTTATTATAATCTAAATATTTCTTGAAAATAAATGTTTTTATTTCGTTTCTCTCACTTTATTTACTCAATATACTGAAAATCTGTTTTAAGGAATATCTTCTTTATTTATTTTTTCGACTGAAAATACTTTTTATTCCATATCAATGTTTTCTATAAAATATTTAAGGAATGTTTTTAATATTATTATATGAATGTTTAAATTCATTTTTAAAAATGTTTTTATTTTTTACAAAATGGTTCAAAAGAAATCTTCTTTTCATTTTCCAATGAGGTATTTTTTAATTTTTTTACAAAAGTGTAAAAAGATTTTTTTTTCTGTTAACTTTTATTAAATGAATGGAATTTCATTATTTCATGAATTATTAATGATTTAAATATTCCTTTACATGTTTTAGTGATTATTTTAAATGAAAACGTTTTCAATTACATTTTTTAAATTTTTAGATTTTAAATAAGTGATTTCAAAATGGAAAGGATTTTTCCTCAACAAAGTTTTAATGATATTTTAATTGTATTTATATTCATAAAAATAAAAAAACCATTTGTCCCAATTATACCTTACTGGGTATATGATCCAAGTAAACCATACTTATTATTTTTGTGGTTGGTATTTGTTTATCATGATAATATGTTTATGAAACTTATTTCTTTTCCATAGGTTATGCTATGATGAACTATTTATGAAACCCATTTCTTTTCAGGGATTCTAATATGATAAATGTTTTATGATATTTTGGAAAAAAAAATATGTTTTTCATTAGGTGATAGTGGTTATGTTTTAACCAACTATTGTGGTTATGTTATAACCAAGGACATTGGTTACATTATAAACAAGGATGGTGGTTATGTTATATCTAAGGATGGTGGTCATGTTATAACCAAGGATGGGTGGGACCTATATCTCCCTCTAATGCATTGTGTAAAGATTGATATATAATGAGATAAATAAAATCATAATGGGTAGTAAAACCAGTTCAGTAAGAGAATTTTTTCACTATGATAGTCTTCGGATTAAACCTTAACAACTTCGATGGTCTAGGGAGTGGAACCATTCCACTATAATTGTCTATTCAATGAGCCTTGAATACAAAGGAAATGATTTTATATGCCTATTTGTATGAAAAAAATTTATGTCTTATTCCAATGTTATGCTCTCATGGATCATGTTCTATGATTACTTTATGATTTATTTCTTATTAGCTGGTAAGTTTTATGTCATGCTAGATATTATGATCTATGATATACATGGTATTATTTTAAAATGTTATGCTCATGTTCTCATACCCTCATATTCACGATTATGGTCAAGTGATCATTGATATCTCACTTGTTTACCCTTACTGAGTATCTGACCTCACCCTTTCTTATGTTTCCATTCCCCAAGTTATGAAAAAAGGTACTAAGTATGATTTGTCTAAGAAGGGTACTAGTTATGAAGAACTTAGTGGGGATGATGTAAATATTTTATGAACCAGTTGTTTATGTATCCAAGTTTCCAAAGGCACTTGACATATACAATTATTGTGTGGATCATTATGTTATGTAATAGATATTAATCTATTAAGATGTGATATCTATGTATGAAAATTTCAAGTCTCTATAGGGAATAACCTAGTCATAGACTCAACTGCAGATTTCATCACTTGGACACCTGACTACCACTGTAAGGGACTTGATATCCTATAAGCACAAAATAATTTAAGGAGATTTCATTAGGTTAATCCTTTATTTTTTACATTATAATTTATGTTAATTAATTCATTAACCATTAATTAACAACATCATGATTCCCATTCATTAACTAAAAAATTGAAGTCCATACCCTCTAGGAATAAGTCTACTGAGTCCACCGTTTCTCAAGATTATCTCATATTTTACATTACTTGCACCAACCCTATGGGTTAAGTGCTTTATTATATAGTATTTGATCTTTTCATAATTATAGGTACTTTATAAAAACATACTAGGAAACCAAAAAATAGATTCATAACTAAGCACATCCAGCTGCCTCAAGCAGTGGGCAAAAGGAATACAGATATACAAGAAACTGGTCCATCTATAAATTTAATAGATTCATTAAAGAGAAAGTATACAAACCTAAAACAAATTTTTTTTAATCCCATATTCAACCCATTACATAAATTTTGGTTCCATCAATGACACCCTTAGGTATATCACCATGATTCTTAACATCATATGCATCAAATACTTCACAAACTTGGTCATCCCCACCCATATGTTATCAGTTATTCCAATCTCATATCACATAGTATAACAAGGATCATATCCAAATCACATATAAGGAATCAATAAACAAACATATTCAATAGGGAAACTTGGACAAAAAAACAAGGCATCCATATTTCACATGAAAATAGGATCTCATGATCCAAACACAAGGAATATATTCTTCATTAGAAATGGAAAACCTTAGCCCAAAAAAGTTATATTTATCAAAAACTATTTTTTATTCTATATTGAATTAACCAATTCATTCATTATAGGTTACAACTATGGATAACCTATGGTATCACCTATAAAAATCTATTAAATTATCTAAAAATTATATTTGGCATAATATTACAGTTTCAACAAACTTGTGGAAGAATAAAACTCATTAATCATGCATTTTATTATTATCAACAAAAATTCCTTATTCGTTTTCTTGACCCAATTCCATTAACACATTCAACTAAACATGCATAATTGCATCAATTTGATTACCATTAAATTATGAGAAACACCATATTTGTAAAACATGCATCTTATTTAATTATTTAGATAACCAAAAAACATTACCATTTTTAAATTATTTATCCAAATTCATCAATTTAAATATGATAAACAAAAAATAACAACATTCAATATAAATCATAGTATAAATAACACACTATCTTTCAAAATGAGAGGAAAACCGTTATCAAGGTGGAAGGAAACAATATGTGATCGCTAAACATAAACCAATTCTATTATTTAATCTAGTTTAATAATTATTAGTTTAATTAAACAACCATATAAAGGGTTAAAACATGGAAAATTTATGATTTACTATAAATAAATAGAATAAGTAACAGATCCCCTGCCTCAAACTTTTGATGTTCTTGAAATAGAAACAGAAATCCAATGTGGATTGTCTATCACCTCTGTCATGAGGAAACTATAGTCTCCCAAGGACATCATTCCATGAATTCAGTGATAAATGAAAAATAAAACTCCATTAAAATGATAGATATAATCTTACATAACATAGAAAGAAGGAATAAGAGTAAATAATATCAAATGGATAAAAACCACTATAAAATAGAAAGAACCTACCTTAGATCACCACATATTAAACTTGAGAATCTAGGGATTGATCCCTATCAAAGGAGGGATTTAAATCCTTTGAAAATATTTATAGGGCGCCAAGGGTTTGAGTGAAAGAGATGAGAGAAACCGGGTCCAGAGGGCCTTTGGGGTATTTATATACAGACTAATTTTTATAAGACCATGATGCAACCCCTAGGACCATGCCACAGAACCACCTAACACATGGTGTACTATGACACAAACCAAGTGACCAAGTCATTTACCCCTTGGTAAATTTTTATCTAAGATCCACGGTGTGGATTCAACATAGATCATATTTACCTTGAGAGGGGATACAATGTAATTTAAACCACCAAACCATAAGGTTCCAAATTTGTCATAATCAACCAAAACCCCTATGTCAAAACATCCCTGATCTATGTTGTAGCACTCAACCACCAAGAAGGGCATACACCACAACCTACATCCTAGATGCATATACCCCTAAAAATTATTATCTTGTAAATCCCACTTCGAGGGACCCTACACAATAGCTATTTATTTCATGCTACAACTACTATCCCTATGGCGTAGCCTAGGGATCCATGGCATACAAGTTGATTTTTTACGCATCCTTTACTATAAAACACCTCATAAATTCTTATAATCTTCTAAAACTACCTATAACACCTCAAAAACACAAATTAAAGGGATATAAATATTTATTTAATTACATCAGATATCTCTCAAACCATTCTTATCCTTGGGAATCCAAAACAAAACCCAAAGAGAAATAAAAAAGGGTCATTTGAACAACCACCCTATGAAATACCTCTCAAGGATATCATCATCACAAGAGATAAAATACATAACATAGAGTAAACAAGAAAAAACCCATTGAATAGGATAAACTAGCTCTAAAAAAATCATGGGGGATATACCTCTCAAGTGAGAGAAAAGACACAATGAGGCAATAAGGGATAGACTAACTCATAAACTATAAAAGGTAAATATAAAAAATTGAGAAACATTACAAGAGAAGAGATAAATAAAAAATATCTAGAGGTAATAAGCTCATATATATGAATCACATTCCCAAGTGGTCTCCTCTCTGCCACTATGTCCCAAAAATACAAGAACCAAGGGAATAACGTGCCCATGCAATAACTTCTACTGGAAGTCTTGGATCTTCACAATTCACTCTTTGAAGGTCTCATCATCATAAACATTGATATTTCCATAATAAATGACATGAGATACTTCATGAAGTTAATAGTGGATCTGTGACACATGAAAAACGTCATGTATCTATCTCATCTATGGTGGAAGTGTTATCTAATATTCCACAACTCCAACATGATTTAAAACCTCGAAAGGACCAACAAATTGAGGATAAAACTTACTACTATGACCAAATATTTACTACACATGAAAAGGATTGACATATAAAAATACATTATATAAAATGTTGAACTCCATATGTATCCTCCTATGATCAACATATGACTTTTTATGATTATTTATGGCTTTCATCCTTTTATAAATCACCTGAACCATATTTTTCTTATTTCACACTAGTTCTGGACTGAGAATTATTGACTCTTCATCCCTAGTAAAAAACAATAGGGAATAGAATGGTCATCCATAGAAAGATTTAAATAGTATTATACCAATGGTTGAGGGAAAACTATTTTTGTAATCAAACTCAACCAAAGGAAAGAAACTCATCTATGAACCTCCACAATCCGGGACATAAGAATGCAACATGTATTCAAGGGTTTGGATGGTCTTCTCTGTCTGACCATTCATCTGTGGATGAAAAGTAGTGATAATATATATATAAGAAAAAAAAAACATGATTAATACCTATTCACACCCTATAGGTAAAATGAGGATCAAAATCAGATATAATTTTCCTTTGTACTCAATGAAGTCTCACAACCTCCTCCAGATACTTCCTTAACAAAACCTCCTCTAATATTCACTTCTTAACTGCTATGAAGTTTATTGATTTTATCAAAATATCCACTATTAACCATATAAAATAAAAACACCCTCAAGATAAAGGTAAAATGATAATGAATTCCATCGATATTTCCTCCCTATTCTAGTAAGGAACATTTAATAGCTAAAGCAAACCACTAGGTACATAGTGTTTGCTCATCACCTTCTTCTAGACCAAACATCAGGACACAAAATCTAAAACTCTAGGATTCAAACCAGGCCACCAAAACTGATATCTTGGATCTCAATACATATTTTTCATCCCAAGATGTACCACCACCTCATTTATCATCAAATGAATGAAGATATTCCCATGGAACACACATGGTGTTGTTCACCCTTATACCAATCATCGAGGGAATCACCAAAAACAACTCGGTCTATCCAGAAGCCCACCTTAGAATCCCCTAGATAGGAATCCTCTACCTATTAAACTAAAGAAAATTGCACTATAATCTAATAAATACAACCTTTTACTCAAACCTCTCCCATTCCAAGATTATTTTACATTATATTTTCTACCAATCTCTTGGTATATATAGATTCACGTATGGAATTACTACGCGACTTCATGCTCAATGTATCTATCATGACCCATCCTAGTGGGGCCTATACTGTGACTATCCCAAGACCGCATCCAATTGGCCAGGGGCTGGTGACTAGCACCGACTAGACATATACCACAAATGGGATGCATTTTCTTAATTACCTCAATGCACGAATACATCTCCAAGTCAAAAAATGATAAAATGTAAAAAAAACTAAGTAAACAATGCATGAATACCACTAATATCTTCAAACAGAGTATGATAGTAAAAGTATTGGAAGTAAATAGGGAAAAATACAAGAACACCATAAAGAGTTTGTAAAACAAGTCCAAACTTTAAGAAAATAGGTACTAGGACTGCTATCTAAACTACAGGAACACAACTCTGTTTGTCCGTCCTCACTAAGCATCGCCTGGTCCTAGTCTTCCTAACACTCCATCAAAAGTTCAATCATCTGCACAAGACATGACACATGTGGGAAAATCCCATTTATGGGAGAGTATAACAATACCCATTAGGACACCCCAAAACCAAAAAGGAAAGTATAGTCATTTCCACATAGGTATATGTTTACAACTCATGTAGAAATAATATCCATATATACTATGTCCAAGGCACGCAGTCTAGAGGTATGTCACAACCAATTACCTACCACATGATTCTTCTCGAAGCATTCTCATTATGGGATAACTCACTCCTCGATCCATGATATCATCAGAGACACTCATGGAGAGGTCTATCGCATTTAGGCCCCTCCCAAAGAGAATTTATTAGTCAATAAAGACTATGATACGAAGAGAGGGGATCGTGCCTAAAAAAAATTGGGGATACCATAGATCGTGCCCATACACATTGGGGGATACCATGTACCTAATCAAGATCAACCTGTATTGTAGAGGATCCTTCCCAGACAAACTGGGGAATACCACTAACCCTATTGATGTGGCTTGTAACGTAAGGGATCCTACCTAGACACACCTGGGAATACCACTAACCCTACAGATGTGGCCCACTAGATGGAGGACCAACACCATGTTCTCAGAGGTTACGTCGATTCTACAAAACTTCACTAGGGATGATATAGGATCCTACTCTAGTCCCATGGATGGATACAATAACTCTATCTGGGACTCAACCTCTAGAGGGGATTACAATCCAAAGATGTGGATGTAATGCCGTATATAACCCTCAAGGAAAGGACCAAGGGAATGCTCTCAACCTATACTGGTCCAAACTAAAAAATCACCACATAACCCAAAACTTACATCTCGTCACTATGGCCCCAATGCCATATACAGATCATCAAACAGACATACCATTTGAAATTTATATCAGTTTGAAGCTTCAAAGGGGGGAGTCACTGGGGCCGTGGACCGATCGCCTCTATTGACCACCTCGCGACCACCCTGGTCGACCACCCCAGTCAAATTCACACCAATATTCCATGGCTGCACGGTATCTGGAGTGACCATGGATCATGGTCGACTATTTACTAGCTCCGGCCCAGTCACCCTCAAGTTTGACCCTCTCGGCCCATCCTGCCTGTGCTCAAACCATTCTTGTTAGCTTGGCCCACTCTGCCTGGGCCTGACCCATTTCCCCTAGACTAACCCACTCACTCATGGGCCACCTAGGTCACAACACACTACCCTCCTGGCTGTATCTGTTTCCTTCACTCCATGCGGTCGCTGATAGATTTGATGTCTGTATCACATGCTTGATAGATTTATGAGAGTTTTGATGGATAGGTCAATCACTCTTGATTTCTACACCGAGTTAGCTCACATATAATTAGATTTTATTTACTAATGGATTATTGCTAAGAAAAATGTGATTTTATCCTTTTATAAGGTGAATCAGGTCTTTCTCTCAAGAAAAAGGGAGAAAAAAACGGATAAAATAGATATTTTATTGGGGGGGGGGGGTGGAGAGATGAGCATAGTTTTTCCATCATATTTACCTTTGTATCTATCATTAAAAAGGGAAAGAATAATGAAACTACTTAATACATATGAACATCAATTTTTGTGAATTAATATAAGGTATTGAAAAAAATCTAAATATGGGATTGAAGAGCCCAATGGATTTTTATTGTGTTTTCTTTGTTAATAATCATGTCAATATATATATTGGGTGATGGAGGAAGATCCCAATGAAGTTTAGTAGAGATATTTCTCTTCAAAATGAGAATTTAATTATAATACCTCAGATAAATTATATGAATATATTCAAGGAAGAAACCATTACATGTGATGATTTTAGATTTGATCATCATGGAAACCAAATAGAAGTGTTATTGGATGAAGAAGAACTATCTACAATAGTCTTTATGAAGTTGGTGAAGATAAGTTTTTAGTTAACATCTTGTAGAGACTTTATTAAAGAGTTAAAATATGGTTTTAATGTGGATAATACATTCTTAAAGCATTATGCATACATACAATCATATTAAGTGAAATATATCCATGGATGATATTTTTTGAGTTGATTTAGAGTGATTGATAAGACCTTGAGTTGAACTGAAGAATGTATGAACTAATGTGTAGATTTCTAGAAATTTTTTGTTGGAGATTAAAAATGTCTAAGTCCTAAAGATTTCATAAGGGCCAATCATAGGGAAGCATAACTGAAAACCTAGATAAGTATTAATGATATTTCATTTTATAAGGGTTATTTGTTATTTTCTTAAGGTCCATATTATGTTTCACAAGGGTCATTCACATTTCATAAGAGTCATATAAAATATCATAAGGGTTATTGATTGATTTCATAAGTATCATATGAATTTCCTAATATTCATTAAGACAATTTTGTAGGTTTTATTTTTAGATGAGTTATGGATGAATTTGGAAAAGGCCTAAGTACCCCTGATAATCATAAGATTAATCTAAGATTTCATAAGGCCCATTTACCTTTACAATGATACTTCTAACTGAAATTTTGAAAAGGAAATAAAACTACTAAGTTTTATAATGGAAATTCCATATTTCATAATGGTGGTCTAGAATTTCTTAAGGGTTATATGGGATTCCATAAGGGTAATCTAAATTTCATGAAGGACGATAGTTGGTGATAATTTACAAAGTCATTGAGCTCACAAAGTCTCGTAAGAGTATAAAGGAAAAAATAAGACTCATTTACATGTATGAAATGAATTCTGACTAGGATTTTGAAAAATTAATTAACTCTCATTTTTGTGTTTAAGAGTCAATTTGTTGATACATGAGAAAATGTCAGAGTTAGTGAATACTAGAGTTGATGTTTTGGAAGATAAGTTCATAAATTAAAACAGTCAATACTTGAACTATTATTTAAATAATGAAATATCATGATGATATGGTGTGCTATGATTATATATATAGATAATATAGATTAATTATGATGGAATTTTACATGATTTAAAGAGAAGTGCCAGGTTGCAAAGAATTCTTAGAATGAAGAATGAGTCGAATATTGTTTTGTGAAATGAGATGAAGTAATGTCAAATGGATAAGATCATACTATGGTGTGATATTTTGAGTATAATTTTTATAGTTCTTTCCACCATGAACAAGAGACTTCATGATAACATACAAATGTAGATGATTAAAGTATGTGTGAATTTCATGGAGAAGAAGATGTCACACTATGTGTGGATCCCATGAGAGTTAAAAAAAGAGTATTTAAGAGATATTATAAGAAGATATAATATGGGGTTTAAATGAGTTTAAAATTTTATAAATATAGGATAATTAAAGTACTAAGTATTATAGAAATAGTATTCATGTGTCCTCTGAATATATATTTAAGAGATTGAAGAAGAAATTTGGGAAGGATTGAAAACCGATATAATATTACTGAAAAAAATCTCTATATCAAAGGAGAATAATAAAAATATATATAAAATAAAAATATACTATGTGTTGAAAAAGAATAAAATATAGGTAGAAGAATAAGAATCTATATGATACATCATATCATAGAATATGACTAAGAAGGATCGATTCTATTACCATTTTTTGGATATATATATTGAAGCACATGATCAGGATTGAGGAGGGAGATAATATAAAGTATATTATTATCTATAAGTGATGATCATTTCGATTTTGAGTCAATACCACAAGGATAATATGATTTTTTACATATTATAGTTTAGTGGTTGAAGACCTATTCATTGAGGAATATTATTTGATTATACTGATTCAGTGACATCCAAATTGGAAGGTAGATCTTGTTTAGATGTTTATGGAGGACCACTAAAGAACATGAGAGATAATATATAATTATACTCATATAAAATTTTGGATACTATATTTATTTCTAGATAAAACCACTTCTATAAGATAAAACCAGGAATTTAATGATATTTTGGTTGTGATTCGTGACAACAAAGTTGGTGACAAGATTATTTTAGTAATTTATAATGAACAAAAAGGAGGAAAAATATAAATAAGTTTAATATTGGAATAAAATTTCTATAACCATAAAAAAATTATTTTATCATTAATTTATAATGACACCAAAAGTTAATTTTTCATAGTTTTCCATGATATAAATTTATAGCATTGTTCAAGTTAGTGATTAAAGAGGCCCAAACAAGTAAAAGCTATAATATATGGGTGAGTATGGTTAAAAAAGTTATTATTTTTGAATCATACATTATTAGAGAAGAATAATGACATTATTTATATGTTTTAAAGGTGATTAATCAGGTTATAAGAAATTTTTATAAATATAAAATACTAGAGTGAAAGACAGAATACGTCACCTTCATGGAGGTGGTAATCCGTACATATGTACATTAAACACATTAATTTTTCGTAGATTTGGGGGAAAATAGGGAAATGGTTTAAATTTTCAGAATCTTAATAATGTTATAAATATTATATTAATACTTTAAATAGTATTTTATAATCATCCATTTAAGTTGGTGATGAAAAATAAAGCATTTCATTCATGGATGTGGTAGTCCGCATGTACGCCAGATGAAATTATCATTTTTTGAATGGTTTTGTAGGAAGGTAGAAAATGGAAATTCCATTAATATAATAACATTTAATCAAATTATTAATATATATTTTATCATTATTTCATTGATATAATATATTTTATAGGGTATAAGAAGAAAACAATTAAAATATTTTGGTTGATAAAATTATCTCTCCCTATGGATATTTTCCCTTGGGAAACACAATAAGGCTCCTTAGCTTGGCCTTTTCGAAAGACAAAGGTTTATGAGTAATATATGAGTTTAATAAGTGACTATGGTAGAGTTTATATTAATATAATTATTTAAAATGAGTGGATAAATCTTGTGGAGGTTATCTTTTTTTTATAGGTGTTGATAATGACATTTTTGTAAAAATAATTTTTAATATAAAGAGAGAACATGTTTCTCATGAAATGTTGATAAAGTGGAAAATAATAGAGTGGGTGAAGTTATAAGGTATGTAATACCTCAATAATTCATTTCACACATGTTTTAAACATTTTTTAGGTCTTTTACACATTGATTTATTACTTTTACCATTTTATCTTTTACTGTAATAACTAATTTTTACCTAGGTAATTATTTTTTAATGAATAAAAGTAAAATTGACCTTATTAAATAATTTATAACTAATTATTAAAAATATTAAATCCATTTTATCAAATAAAATTTCTATGTGTAAGAAAAAGTAAGTTTAACATTAGCACAAGTATCGCGTAAAAACTCATTTTTAGAAAAAGTGCATTTTTAAGCTTAAATGTTGTGTCTATGATAAAATTATCAATGTTGTTGATTTTAATGAAATTAATTAGTTTTTTATTAACCAAATGAGATTTATGTGGCTTTAAAATATATATGAAACCAAATTTTATCTAGAAGAAACCCAATTAAAATAAAATGTCCAAAAACCATTTTATTAGAAAAATATTGATTATTTTTTAAAATATTAAGTATATGTTTTCTAAATTCAAAATAGTATTTTTAAATTCATAATTTCACTTTATAAATATATATTTTTATCATTAAATTTTTTTATATGTTTTTTGAAGTAATACTTACGTTTTGATATAGTCATAAACTCTACGATTTTAGTCAAAACTATATTTTCCACTATTCATCTAAAAATCAATTATTTCAAAAATATGAGAAATTATACCTAGGATAATTTTGACATGTTAAATTTAAAAATTAATTTCATTTAATAAAATCAAAATTCTTTAATTTATAAATTTATCTTTTAAATGAAAATACAAAATATAAATACAAACAATTTTCATTGAAAAATAATGTGTTTAAGAAATTAGTGTTCTTAATATTATTTCATATTAATTTATAATTTAAAATTGTTAATATATTAGTTTATATATAATAATATTTTAATATTTTATAATTTAATTTATTGGGATTAAATATACCACACTTCAAAAAATAATTATTTTTGAAAGAAAAATCCTTTTTAATATTATTTATCCTTTAAAAGTATTTAATTTTAGTTGAGTGATATCTTTTTATTTTCTATAGTTTTTATTATTTTTATAATTTTCATAATAATATTAATCTAATATGTTAGTTTTAATTTTATTTTGGTTTATTGTGTAGAGGAAACTTTTCAAAATAGTAATTAATTAATGGAAAATATATATTAAATTCTCTTGGTGTTACATTCTCTCCCCTAAAAAAATAAATTGTATCCTTGTAATTTTAATTATCACTTACTGATGAATATATATATATATAAGGGATAAATAGTAATTTAATGATATATTTTAATCTTAGATATAAAACTCACAATCTTATATACTAGGAGAGTCACCATTTCCCACATAATAGTCATTAATTGATATTTTCCTTTGAATCAACAATTTATACCAAATATTCTTCCTTATTTTGATATAGAAGTATATAGGGAAATACCTTTAACAAGTTCACAATCATGATCATGTTCTCAACCAAATATTATAACCAAAATGATTATGATAATATCTAATAAAATCATATTAAATGTTCATATGAATATGAAAACTCAATCCTAAGATGCCTTCCCCAATAAAACCTTTATTTAAACCTATGATACATTTAGTTCAACTATGGTATAATTAGATCAACCTATAACTCTTTTAGTTTAATGTCAGTTTTCTATGGTCATCTTTCTATTATGTTTTCTAACCAAATTAGTTATATGTTACATCCTAAAATTCGATTTAAATCCTTCATAGCAATACATGAAGAGAATTCAAATCACCAAAGAATATCCCTGAGAAGTTTCTAGCTAAGTTTATAGTCTTAGGAACACTAATTTATTTAATACTCAACCATACCTTTTTATACTGAATACACCTTTTTTAATTTGTACCACAATAATATTTACTTGTCAGTATCTATATAGGGATTTGATTGTTTGGAAAACCACATACTCGAAACTTAATCAAAATTACAATATGTTATACTAGACATATAACTTAGACTTATCCCTAGTGATTTCACTAAAGTTATCTTATTATAATCCCAAAAAATATCTACACTAATCCTAAAAAATAACTAAACCCTACACTAATACCAACTGATGTACCCCAAACCCTCACTCCTAGATATGGTGCTAATTTTTTTTTCATTAAACACTGGATTTGATTTAAACTTAGGAAAAACAAGATAAAAATATGATTATTTTACATCATTTATATAAGATAAACATTATATCTCACAATTATTCACATAATCCTAAGAACATAAGGTTTAGTGTCTTTAAAGATTAGCTATATAAGAAGCCCATTGAACATTTATCCATAATTGAACCATACTATACTCCCTTATAAACTTCTGACAAGTCATACTCATATTCATAACATCGAGGAAAGATATATAGGAATGGGGTGTGATCAAACAGTATATAATGTAAAACTTATCAACATCTCATTAAGGGTTAGATAATGATAAAATATTACAAGGGGATAAATATCTTATTAATAAAAGAATAGAATAATAAGAGATGTCCATAAGTCATGATAGAAGGACATGTTATATCAAATAAACAAACATGTACCATGGAATAAACATGTGAGATAATAAACATGATCCATGAAACATAATCATAGGCACATGAAATAGAAATGTGGTATATCACTAAAACATAACATAAAAAAGGAATTATGACAAAAACATAATCATATAAAAACATTACATAGTGGTTTAGGTATAAAAATCATATGAATCATTACATGGTGTCCAAAATATTATTTCTTGTGATATATTACTCACTCGAGAATTAAAACTTGAAAAAATTATTGATTCAAGTATCATAACTCATGGTCCATTATTGACTTGAGTATCAAAACTCACAGTCTATTATTGAATTGAGTATAATAACTCACAGTCTATTATTATCTCATGAGATATAAAAATTATCCAAAGCATTGAAGGTCGATATAGTAACCCAACCGCTAATCATATATACATATGTTTGTCAATTGAAATAAACTATTCATATTTTAGACATCACTTAATTTAATTGTAGAAAAGAGATGGGTTTCATGAAGATATTCATAGAACATTTCATATGACATCAAGAGAAAGAAGGTGGATGGTATCATAAGAACATATCCCAAGAGTATCATAAGTAATGTCAATAGATTTTGACATGGATGTAAAATACCTTTTAAAATTATTGGATAAACCACTTAGATAAAACAAGAAGAAATATCCCTTTTTAAAATTGCTAAAATCCCCTTCAACATATTTTCATTAAAATGAAATACATTGAGCTTAGATTTTAAAAAACAAATTACCCTCTAAAACCAAATTAGTGTTTTCAAAAAATAAATTATATAAAGGATTTCATGACCCTCTCACCCCAAAAGCACCCCTATAGGGATGAAAACGAGATAACAGAGATAATGATGCCAAAATACTACCTATAAAAAGTCTTGGGCTGGATACAAGCACTGAGGGTATAATATACACACAAATTGGAGGCATTACCCTCTAAGATTTTGGAAGATAAGAGATAAGATAGAAACCCCCAACAACACCTTATCATGATAAAAGTAAAAGATCCTAGAGACATGCATTTAATTTAATGCAACTGAATAACTATAAGAAAACTATAAGTAAAAAAAGACAATCCTTAGTAGTGAATATGAAATCCCAATAGATCCTGAACAACCCATGAGCTAGTAAAGTCCATCACAATCAATAACTTTATATTGTTGACCTAAAGAATAGTTTATATATACATAGGGTAGAATATCATGTATACTCAGTAGGATACTCTCCAAATAATTTTATGCAAAATATTAAGAAAGCGTGTTAAATCCCAGTGAACAATAAGTAAAGCTTAATTTTCAACAAAAAAGGTATGCTAATTTTCTAGCCTCACCATAGTTATCTCTCCCCAAGTATCACCTATAAGATATCATACAATATATTATCAAAATAAGGTCCCCCACTATCACTTCCCCATAGGTTTTCTGCTATTACCTAATGTCGCACATCCCAATCCATCTCTCTCCAAAAGTAATCCAACCTGAAAAAACATAGGATAAAGTATCATACCATGAACCCTATGAATCACATTATCTAATCATATACTAGGAAACATGTGTATCAAATCATCACATCATCCCATGCCACATATCTAGATAGTAACTGAGTAGTTGCTAGGATCCACCACAACCTATATTTTGTGAATTATACCTCATGTCATCATAGATAAGAAAAATCATACCTATAATATTTCATAGGATATTATATCTATAGATATTTTTGTGTGAAATAACCAGAATCCATTATAAATATCTATGAACATATATGGTGAAAGATAAACACCATTTTTACATGGAAATATAATACTACCAGTATAAGAGATCAGGGTTAAAGGGGGAAGTCATCCATCCGTTCATTACCAACCTAGGTGTTGGAAAAACACCCTGATAGAGTTCACTAGGTTTCATTCATTCTACCTAGGTAGGGTATCATATGAAATTATAAAAACATATAGGATATTTTATATCTCACAACTATAAAATATAAATTAAACTAGTCTTAGGATCAACTATATTTAGCATCCATTGAACACTAGGTTGTCACCACTAAGAACTAGATATCTTATATGCACCCAATAATTAAAATAGCTTAATTTAATTAAAATTTTCCTTTTAAAACTACACTTTAGGTTAAAAAATTCACTATTGATTAATTAAAATTAATCCATTCACATTTATTTAACCAATAAGTTAAGTTTATACCCTATAGGAATAATTCAACTAATTCCATGATTCCTTTATATTATCAAAATATTAATTATATTCAAGCAATAACCCTTTGGTTTAAAACATTTATTAATCATTATCATTCCATAATTCCAAGTAATCTTGGAAACTTCCTAAGCTACCATAAAAGAGATGCATAACGAAGCACAACCATCTACCTTAAGAAGTGGGGAAAGGAATATAGAAACAAACAACCCAGAAAAATGGTCTTTAAAATAGATTTATTAATAATAAATCATCTAGATTTTAACACAACAATGATAAACCCCAACTTCAATCAATTACATCAATCTCTATGGTTTCCTTGACACCACCATACATCCTTCCATCACATGTTTCAACATTTTCCACAAACATAGGCCTCCACAACCATATCTTGTTAACCAATAGCTATTCCAATCTCACATCATGTCTTTGATAAAGTATCACATCCAAATAAAATACAAAAGTCAATAAACAAAAAACGGTGTGAACAAGGAATCTAGGCCCTAAAAACAATACAACCAACCTTCACAAGAAAATGGGGCCTCTCGGGCCTAAAAATTTATCTTTATGAAATAACTGATTTTATTACCATCTTGGATTAACCAATTTATCATAGGTTATAATCACAAATAACCTAAGGCATCATATATTAAAGTATTTTAATTATTTAAATATTATTTTCAAGAAGAAATTACAGTTTTAAAAAACTATAATGAATATTAATTCCATTAACATTCCTCTTTAATATTATTAACATAAAAAATTTATAGATTCATGTTCTTTAGAAAATTACATTAACACATTGAAGAACAATTTCAATTAAATATGCATTAATCATCACTTGAATTTCCTTAAAATTATAAAGATTAGAAGATTCAATAAATATTCCTCTTTAATTATTTATCCAATAAAATTTAACAAATTTACCTTCTTTAACCATTTTCATAAAATTAACCATGATAAAACATAGTATATCAAAAATGTTAACCAAACCATCACATAGATAACACATAATCTATAAAATCAAGAGGCAACCCATTATCATGTTGGAAAATCATGCGATCTCTATAACTATAACCATTTCTTTCATCAATCTTATTTATTACTTATTATGGTTAATTACACCATCTACAAAAGAGATAAAGCATTATTAATTTATGATTTTATATAAAATAATAAGATAATCAATGAATCCACTACCTCATGGATTTCAATTTATTTTGATCGAGAAATGGAAAAATAATATAGAACTTTGGTCACCTCTCATATAAGGAAACTATCGCCCCTCCAAGAATTTTCTACCACAACCACACCAATAAACATAAAAATAACTCTATAAGAATAAATAAGATGAACACAAATAGAACGAAAATAAATAATATTAGGAAATAAGACTGATCAGATACGAAACAACAAGATAAAGAGGGAAAACACAACTCAGATAACCATTGATTGAATATGGGAATATGAGGATCAATCCCTTTATAAATGGACTCAAAATTCCTTGAGATAGGTCCTCTAGATGCTTTAATTTGGAAGAAAAATATAGGGTTTGAGAGAAAATTAGGGAATTATTAGCTTTATAGGTGCACTAATAGATAAAATTTCATGACATGAATGTGTTATTCACGTCTGGAATGTCCCGAGTTTACGATCCATTGAAAAATGTGTTTCTGAAATCCACCAAACCAGGAATTAATTCACATCATGAATATAATGTACACGTAATGAATTTTTAGGGATATATTCATCAGCTTAAAAATCTAATTCATTTACATTATGAATATCCTTTACACATTATGAATTTCACACCTAGTGAACACAACCCAGACCATGAATTTCCACTTCTACTGTAGATTCCTCTTACACAAGACATTAATAGAACCTCTTGCTGTAAATGTACCAATCATGATGATAACTAAGATTCATACTATAAAATCTTCTTTTAACCATATTCTATCTCCAAAACACTATCAATCCTTCTCTAAGCTTCCTCTATGCACCATGGGCTTCAAAAACACACAAAGAGGAGGGATAGAAGGATTTGGGACCTTACATCAGATACCTATCATACAATTATCATCCTAAATAATTTTAAAGGAAACTTATATATAAGCAAAAGGAAAAAATGGGTTGTCTAAACAACCACTCTGTGAGATACCTCTCAAGAATCTCATTGTCACAGGAGCTCAACCACCTCACTTAACAGAAAAAATCACAAAAATACATAATTCTAGAAACCATATCTCAAAAAATCTAATAGGGGGATACCTCTAAAAAATAATAATAAAGGCCACGAAAAAATCATCTAAGAAGAAAATACCATCTCATATACCATATAAAATTTAACAAACAAACAAATGAGCATCACTATAAGAGAAGAGCTAAACATCAAACAACTTGGAATACTGGGTGTGTATTTTTGACTCACATTCTCAAGTACTCTCATCCACACCACTTTGTTTCCACAAGACATGGACCAAAGGAATAACACACCCATGAAACACCTTGTCCTAGAAATCCTAGACATACATAGGACACTATTTGAAAGTTATATCATCATCAATGTCGGTCTCACCCTAATCGATGAAGTGAGAGTCATAATAAATATAACAAAGAAGGCATGAAACATGGAAAACAACATGCATCTGGATCATTTGCAGGGGAAGTGTTATCAGATATGAAATGTCTCCATCATAAACCTACACCTCAAAATTCCCAAAAAAATAAGGAGAAATATTCCTAAAATGTACAAATCTTGGCTTCCCATGAAGAGGATATAACTTTAGGAATAATAATCTCCAAATCAAAACTCCAAAGGTCACATAATATGATTGGAATTCGAATTATGATGTTTTTTAACTACCTTTATCCACTCACAGATCATGTGAACCAAATTTTTCATTCTCTACACTAGTTACACCCCAAGGACTGCTAACTCTATGACCCTAGTCTAGTAAAATGGAGAACATAAATTTAGTTATAGAAAATATTCAACTAATGTCATACTAATAGTGGAGTGAACACTATTACTGTAAAAAAAATATACCAAAGGAAATTTCTCATCCATGAACCCCCAAAATCCATGACACAATAACAAAACAGGTCCTCAAGATTCTGAATAGTACGCTAGTATGATCATCCATCTATTTATGGAAATAAATTACAAGGTATAACTAAGATCCAAAATCATACTACAGACATCTACAAACCCTTAAGGTAAAATGAGGGTCATAATCAATGATAATAATTCTTGGGACTCCTTGGAGTCTCACCTCCTCCTCTAGGTACTGCCTCGACAAAACCTATACTAATATCGACTCCTTAATCACTATAAAGTTGTCTTATTTCATCAAACAACCCCCTATCACCCATATAGAATCAAAGATTCCATAATATCAATGTAAAATAGCGATGAACTCCATCAAGAAATCTTACCACTTCCACTTAGGAACATTCAATGGTTGGAGAAAACCATAGGGAACACAGTTCTTGGACTTTACCTTCTGTCAGACCAAACATTGAGACACAAACTCTACAACTGAATGCTTCAACACAGGCCACCGAAACTAATCTCTAAATGATCATTGTATATTTATCATTCCCGAATATACCACCAAGGGTGAGCTATTGAACTCATGGAGAACCACCTAACACATTTCCAAAGGGTTAAAAAGACTCCCTAGGAACAACACCTTATGTTGTTCATCCTTAGACCAACCATTAGTTTCATCTCCAAAGATTACTCGGTGTCTCTAAAACTTCACCTTGAAGTCCCCTAGTTGAGAATCATCCACCCAATGCACCAAATAAGACTATACTATCAAATTAAAAAGAAATTTTTTTTCAAAACCTCTCCCATATCAAGATTCATCACTTAGATCACTTCTAGTACTCTTCAGAAATCTCGAGATTCACACATGACATCACTACATGGATTAATTCTCAGTGCATCAACTACAACATTTCTATTTCATGATATATATGAAATATAAAATTCACAATCCTATAAAAATTTCATCCTTATTCATTTTCACAAGTTTAGGTCACATTGAGAGAAGACGCTACTTAGGCTCTTGTGATTGGTAGAAACCAAAAAAATGACTATCAATGAGATAATTTCACCACAACTTCAATAAAAACATGAATGATTCTAACTTGAGACCATGGGTGGCATAATTAAGATAATGGGGAAATAATTATAGAGATGCAAAAGAAACAACTAATCTATATTGTATCAGAATACATCCCAAAATAAGAGGTGAAGTGTTACAGAATACCTCAAACTAAACTATCACTTTTTGTAAAATGAAGATCCGTAGACCCAACCATTTCTCCTTATGGTACTCAAAATCTTCCTAAAACTGATCAACCCATAAGAACCCGTGATCCTTTTTGGTCAATGCTTTTATAGGAGTCACAACATAATAGGAATAAAATACAAATCTCCTACAATATCCTGCATTACCAAGGAACCTTTTCACATGTACAACTATCTTGGAAGCTTCCTAAGAAATTACTGCCAAAAAATTAGAAGGATCCATGGATACACAACTCTGAGGCACAATATTCCCTAAGAAAGAAACTTCACAATCTTATAGCTCACACTTCAGAAAACTGCCAAATATAAACTGATAAAAAAGAACTCCAAAAATAGAACAAAAATGGCCTATGTGATCCTCCTCATATGTATATTACACAAGGATAACATCAATAAAACCACCATAAATAGATCTAGAAATTCTCTGAACAATGGGTTCATCAAACCCATAACCATGGCTGAAGCATCTGTTACACCAAACAACATCACAAAAATCTCATAATGAATATAACAACATTGGAAATTAGTCTTCAAAATATCCTTATTTCTACCTGCATTTGATGATATCCTTATAACATATAAATCTTATAGAACCAACTAGTCTATTTTTGATGATCAAATAAATAATAAAACCATGGAATAGGATAGATATTATTTATTTTTACTAGTTTCAAGTTATGGTTTTCAATATATAGATGTAGACTACCATCAAAATTCTTTAAAAATAGAACAAGAGCACCCCAAGGTGGCATGATCAACTGAAAAAATCCAAACTGAAAAATATATTCAATTTTTACCCACCACTCTCACAACTCAGAAGGTGACATCCTCTATGAAGACATTTAGATCGTAGAACCACATATATGTAGATCTATCCTAAACTCGATCTTCTGTCGAGGGGGTAATTCCACAACCTCCTTACGAAATACATCAAGGTACTTTTCTTCAACCCTAGGAAACACCATTAGCTAAATTTACAATGAACTCAACATCATCTCAGCTATCAAATAAGACAAAGATGGGAGATGCCTCTAGCCCATCTAAGGTTCTTAGTCTCCATTGAAAATTTCAGGATATCCATTAGAATCATAGAAAAAATATATCTCTTAATAGAATATACAATATACTATAATGAATATAGTAATTACATGTTGATGATAATGTCATATGGACGTATCCATAAACAAAGTTAGTCTCATAAAGAGTGATGATACCCCATAACTAGATCAATATCTATAAAAACATTATAAATATATGATAAACCTACAATTTGTGTAGTTAATTACAAGTTGAATAGAATAATATCTACATTAAGCACCAAATAATGGACTAGGGTAAGCGATATGAAGGTGTGTATAGCTCCCAAATCAAAAAATGTATGAACCCAAGTAGAAAACAAGAAATTTGTACCTCAAAATATGTATATCTTTTTTAGAACTAGAAGCTATAAAGCATGGCATTGGCTATGAACTTCTCTAAGGACTCTCTGAACTTGATGAAGACCAACTCCATGGTCATTATCTTATATATGAGGAATAAGAGAATCTCAAGATTTTACTCTACCTAACCCATCTCCTATTAGTTGATCCAAAGTTAGAGCACCCTACTACTACTACCTTAGATGAAACTGCCTCAATAGAGCAACTTGGAGCATAGAAACTATTTCATACCACCTGCTTAGAATTTTTTTGTAAATATCACCATTTACAACCACTGATTCCATAAGAAAAACTTGTGTCTAATCAATTAGAAGTGGATTGAGGGTCACCACCCTTAGTGAAATGAGATGATTAGGGCTAGAAACTATCCCCATATTTCTAAAATCACTTCTATCTAGAAAAAGAGGAACCCATTACCAAATCTCTCCTATTCATGTAATCCTTAAAAATCCTCTCACATGATGATCTAGTCCTAACTGGTATCCTATCAATGGCCTCTCCTCTCTCCAATACCTCGAGATACATCGATGAAATAAATGAGGTAACCTGGAACAGGATCAGTAGATGTAAATCCTCATTAAAATGTCTCTACCTTACTTCCTCATTTGGAAATAGGTTCAAATCATAATGGATATGGATCTATAAATAGATATTGGAATCCTACATGCTAGAACTCCCCTATCAATGGGTAAGAAACTTCTGGTGACTGGATGCCTTTATGGTAAAATTAAGAAACTCAGCATGAAACTGGTCTCAGAACTTATCCTATGAGATAGAAGACTCCTCAAAATCGATAAGGAACAAGAACCACCATTGGATTTATTCTCCATGAAAAATCATCACCACCAACAAAACTATGTGCTCCTTTAGAGCATAGATTGCACTGAAGGTTATCACCACCTTCTCTAACTATTACTCTATCACTGAGTCTAAAATGGATTCGTCATACTTCTACATACTATAGTGCTGATACTCTTGGAGTTTCCTCCTATAAGTGTCATCTTTATTGACCTTTGCTTTTCAACGATCTACTGGCACATCCTGTTGAACATATTTGATAAAAACCTGATGAGAACATCTACCTTGATCCATACCTATAAAATAACATAATATTACTGACTTATCATCCTAGAATATGGATTATTTATGATTTATTAATAATTTATTTATTCAAGGTTCAACCAAATCCCAAGTTATACCCATGTCAAAAATAGGTTCAAAGAAAAATGATGAATGATCCTTTCCTAGGTCTCTACCCCACAACTAATATCACTTTACTTAGTAGGATAAATAAACTTAAAGGTTTAAAAATCAAATAATATGGGTCTCTAAATACCAATGTCTTGGCCAGTCTCCCTTGTTTACATTCATTACTAAACTTTTATAACACTATTTCCCTACCAACCCATGTAGTCCTCACTTGCACTCATCTACGAACTCCATCATATACCTCAACTTGAACCTTTGATACCACTCTATAATGACACCTTCGCACCAAAGGTACTTATCTCTGTCCAATAATGAGATAAGGGAGATAATGAGACCCTAAGTCCACTGTCAATAAGACATGGGTTGAAGACAAGCATCGAGGGTATACCGTACACACAAATGGGAGGCATTTCCCTCTAAGATTTGAGAAGATGAGAGATAATATTGAAACAACCAACAACACTTGCTCAATATAAAAGTAAAAGATCCCAAATACATGCACATAATGTCATAAAATTGAACCACTATAAAAAAAAATACAAGTACCAAAAGAAAATACTTGGAAGTGACCATGAAAGATCAATATCTCTTGAAGAAACTATGATCTAGTAAAGTGAAACCCAATCACCAACCTACTCCTACTAACCTAAAAATGTATTATATATATTTTTGGTGATCATAATAGGTATACTTGGTATGATTATCCTGGGGTACTATTATGTAAAAGATAAAGACAGAATGTTAAATATCAGTGAACAATAAGTGAAGTTAACCCATTACCTAAAGTGGTATGCTAAGTTCTTAGGCCCACCATGGTTATCTCTCACTAAGTATCACATAAAATTTATTATATAATATAAAATAAAAATAAGGTAATCTATTACCACATCCACACTAGTTTACTAATCTTCCCCAACATCACACATCCTGATTCATCTCTCTCCAGAAGTAAGTTATTCCTAGGACACCTGAGATAAAGTATTATAGCTTGCACGTTGTGCATCACATACCAAGTACAATGTTCATACCACCATCTCATCATCCCATTGCATATATCTAGACTGTATATAATTAGTTTTGTGGAGTCACCACAACCTTTATGTCATGTATTATATCTCAAGTGATCATATCCCATACACATCACACCTATAATAATTCATAGGATACTATATCCATTGATAAATTTGAGTAAAATAACTATAATCTATTACATTACTCTAGACACATACATGGAAAAATATAACCACCCTGAATACCGACACATAATTATAAAAAGAGAAGAGAATCAATTCAAATGGAGAAATTAACTATCCATTCCTCACCAACCTAAATGTTAGAGGAAACACACTCCCAAAGTCCACTGGGTGTTAGTTTCGCTATCGACATGGCTGATTTATCCTATGAAATCACAAAACATATAGGATATAATATATATCACAACCATGATATAAGACTTAACCTAGTTTTAAACTCAACTACAGTTTTAATCCCTTAGACACGTAACTTCCACCACTAAGAACAAGATATATTAAAAGCACACAAGAATTCAAGGAGCTTCATTTAATTAATTTTTCCTTTTAAAACTTCAATATATGTTAATTAATTCATTATCTATTAATTAACTTTACTCCATTAAAATTTCATTAACTATCAGGTGAATTAAATACTCTCTAGAAATAATCCAATTTATTCCACAATTCCTCATGATTATCAAAATTTTCGTTCCATTCAAGAGACAACACCATGGATTAAAACATTAATTATTCATTATCATTCCGTAATTACAATTAATCTAAGAAACGTCTTAAGCTACCATAAAAGAGACACACAACCTAGAAAAAGCATATTCCTCAAGTGGTGGGGAAAGGAATACATAAACAAGAAACCCAACCAACTAGGCTTTAAACAATATTTATTAACAAGTATCTAGCTTTCGGTATAATAATTATCAGGCCTTGCTTCAACCCGTTTAATCATTCTAAGTTCCATCCTTGATACCACCACGTACACCACCACAAATCCTCTTGTCTAAGGCGTCAATCTCTACCAAAAAACTCAAGAGTCCCTACCCATATCTTGAAAACCAATATATATTCAAGTCTCATATCATGTTGTGTTGTAAGGATCACATCTAAAGTAAACATAGAAGGTCACAAAAAAAGAGTCAACATGAAATCTAGGCCCTAAAAATAAGGCACACTACCTTCATAAGAAAATTCAATTGATCAGCCCAAAACATTTATCATTACCAAATAACTGGTTTTATTACCATCTTAGATTAACTGATTCATTTATCATAGGTAACAACCACATGAAACCTAAGGCATCATATATTAAAAGTTATAAATTATTTAAACATTATTTCAAGCATAATTTCTAGTTTCAACAAACTTTAAGGAAGAAAAATTCCATTAACATGCCTCTTTAATATTATCAAGAAAAATAATTTCCAAATTCATGTTCTTTATCCAATTTTTTAACATATGGAAGAAAAATTTCAATTAAAAATTCATTAAGTATCACTTGAATTTCCATCAAATTATAAATATCAAAAGATTCAATAAACATTCCTTTTTTAATTTTTTAGCCAACAAAAATTAATAGCCTTTTCCCTTTAATATTATTCATAAAATTAAGCATATTAAACCAAAACATAACAAACATGATAACAAAATCACAACATAGAAAATACACTCTAAAAAATTAGGAGGCAAACTGTTATCATAGTGAAAAAACATGCAATCACTACAACCATAAATCATATCTTTCATTAATATAGTTTAATATTTATTATGTTTAATTCCACCATAACCTAAAAAAATAAAGTATGAATACTTTATTATTTAAAAAAACAATAGGAGAAGTAATGAATACACAACCTCAAGGATTTAAACATTATTTGTTCAGGAATGGAATAAAAATACATAACTTTGATCACCTCTACCACAAGAAAACTAAACCCCCCAAGAAAATAATTCCAAAAAACATGAAAAGGACTCAAAAATAACAAAGTAGATCGATAACCATAGAATGGAAAGAAATAAATGGGTGAAACAAGACCTATCAGAGAAGAAAAAACAAGATAAATAGGTAAAAATCACCTTAGATCACCACAAACCGAACACAATAATCCACGGATCATCCCATTTCTAAAGGGATTTAGAACTCCTTGAGATAAATCCTATGGACACCTAGAATTGGGAGAAAAGTGGAGGGTATGAGATAAACAAAGGGTGTTATTATCTTTATAAGCACACTTCTATATATACATTTACAATGTGAATGGGTCATTCATATCATGAATATCTTGATTTTAAGATCCACTAAAAAATGCATCACCTAGATTTACCCAACCTGGAATTAATTCACATCGTAAATATACCATACATGTTGTGAGTTTTTGAAGATATATTCAAATTCCAAACCCCAATCCATTTATTTCATGAATATACTATATATGTTGTAAATTTCACACCCTATAAACTTTTCCAAGGCCATGAATTTCCACTTCAGGTGTAGATTACTCTTGCATAATCCATGAACAATACTTTGGGCCATAAAGAACCCAATTGTGAAGTGAACTATATCTCATATTATGAACTCCACCTACAACTATATTATAGCTCCCAAACACCACCAAACCTACTTTAGGCTTCCTCTAAGCACAATGGGCTTTGAAAACATGAAAAGGCATGGGCTCTATGGAACTAAGACCTTAGAAAGTAGATTTTATTTTAAAATACTTCTTTGAGAAGACACAACTGAAAAAAAGATCTAAAACAATGGTTCTATACCCATAGTTCAAAAAATCCATGGGTATAAACCATTTTTCTAAACCGATACCCACGATTTTTTAAAAACTGTGGAAATAACCCCTTAAAAATTATCCCTCACTCGGGCTTCTCCTCCGTACCCCCCTTTGATGAGTCCTAATCTACCCTTCACTCCCCTCCCATCCCTACCACCCCCTAGACCCAAACCTCAACATCCTGGCCTCCGCCTATGCCTCAACCTCTCGACCTCCACATCCCAACCCCCACCTCAACCTTCTGACCCCTACCTCCTTCCCTCTGCATCCTCCTCTCACCCCACCTCCCTCTATCTTCTTCCCTACCCTCGTCTCCTACCCCCACCCCCTTCCCTATGCATCTAACTCCACAAATCTGCCTCTACCTCCCTCCCTCCACCCCAACCTCTCAGGCTCCACCTCCCAGCCCCCACCTCCCTCCCTCCACCTTCTTGCCTCACTGTCCGATTTCCGCCTCCCAGCCTCTGATTCCCTACCTCTACATCCCTGCCTCCAGCTCGGGATATTCCTCCCCCTTAGATCCCTCTCTTACCTATCCATAAACTATAATTTACATGGGTATCCTCACATCATAGGTAAGTTTGATTTAAATTTTCCCCTGATTTTAAATGGCATCTCAAATATCAAATATGAACTATTGAATTTCATTTTAATGTTTCTTTGAACAATAATATTTTTTGTGGTTCTCGAAGTCCCCAGTGAGGCCTATGGTTTGATGTATCTATTAGCAGACTTCTGATTTGTGATATTTTTTTAGTTTATTATTAAATTATGCTCTAATGTGACTATGTTATAATGATTTCATTGTTCTCATTTCCTATTTTCCAACCACTTTCACATTATATAAATTCTTATTTGCATAACATCCTATTCTAGGTAAATTTTTAAAAATAATTGTTTTTCTATATTAATAGCTTCTTTCTTCAATCTGTTTTAATATACCCATGTTCAAAGTATTTTTTTTAGTTTGGATGAGATTAAATCCTATAATTAACACTGATATTATTGCTGGTGTTTATTTTTATTTCATTATTTTATTCACTACATGCAATTCAATTGCTTATTATTCCCTAGATATTACAGTCATGTTTGATCGTGATTGATTTTCTAGGGAAATCTATTTTCCTGGTATATTTTATAATCATTCTATCATACTCATTTGATATGAAGTGTTATTTTTTTGTCATTTTAAAATACCCCCATATATAATAAATTTGTACACCTCTCTTAAACTACCTCAATGTGGAGTTTTATATTTCTTGATATTACATCATCAAAATTCTATTATTGATAACTTGTAAGGTTTCTACAGATCTGCATCAATTCTCCCCTCAATCTAACTAAATTGGTATCAATTTTTCTTCACTTTATATTTATATATTTTTACCTCCATATCAACATCGATTCAATTTTTTACTTACACCATATTTTTAATTGTATCATTTATATTCCATGTGTATTTAATATTTCATTCTATTAATAGATGTACGTTTATTATTTAATATGTATTCTAACATTTGTTAGTAGAAAATTATGATGATGAGTTTTTTTCCTTCAATTGATGTATGTTTATTACTAATAGTTTGTTTATTAATATTTCTAAAATAAATAGTTAGTATATGATGATATGTTTTATGTATGTTTGAATGATATATATCACATGTAATAATTAGTTGTAAACCTTTTAGTATAGATTTTAATTTGATGATCATAAAGAGACACAAAAAATCATCACAATAAATACCTATCAGATGATATATAATTTGGTAATAGATTATTCACTGTTTTTAATACTATCTATCATGATTCACTATCTATTTAATGTTCTTTATACTATTATATACTATCATTTTTCTTGAATATTGGGTTTTGTTGATTGTTATTAATTTTAATAGAGGATATTCGCACTAATTTTTTTGGATATGATAACTAATAAATCATAGACTGTCATTTTTTAAATACTTTATTGATTTATTATCTATCCCATCTACTGAATTGTACATGAATAAATGGGAATTTCCTTCATCTATTATCTATCCCATATACTATTTTATCTCACTGAAATTTATTGGAATATACTCAAATTTGGATATATAACCAAGTACTTCCTCTTATAAATACATATTTCAAATCCCAAACCCAATGCACAATAATGATTGATTGTTTTTATTATCTTAATATATTGTTTATTTCCATTATATTTTTTTTTAGAAATTAAATGATGATATTATTATAAGTTTTGAAATAAAATTTCCTTATTACAAGTTTAAAAAATGATGTCTTAGTATACTCTGCATTTGAATTCTATGTAGATAACTATTTCATGTTATCATTTATGGATGTTTGAGTATGTTTAAGTCAATTTTTTTCAATCTGATTTTTTAGGTGGGATTTGTTCTATAATCCTCTTAATTTTTTTTTTGAATTTTAGGGACACCTTGTTATCGGGTGATCCTATTTTATTTACTAATGATGAAAGGGTTGAAGTATTGTTTTTCTTATCACGTGTTTTCTTTATTATGGATTGATTTATGTGATATTTTTGGTTTCTTCTTCATTGTTAATTTCATTTTTGATCACTACAACTAAATCCTAACTTGATTGATGGGTTTTTATTTTGGTCGATTCTTGATGTTTAGGGATCTTATGTATCATTGAGGCCTGTTATAGCCACCTACATCAAGGGAAGTGGGTTCATCATGGGTTTAAAGTATGTTTTGTTCTTTTTTAATTTTTTAATTTTTTTAATTTAGGGGTTTTGGTGTTTTTCTAGAGTATTTTGGACTTAATGCGGTGGTTTCGAGTATCCATTGTCAAAGGTGACTTGAACATGTATTCATTGGTAGGTATATACATATATAAGTTACCCCCCACATATATATATATATTCTCTCATGAACATATGAATATATATTTTGGGGCTAGGTGTGCTTATGTATATATATGAATAATGCAAATGTGTGTAAGGTGAAGGGGTATATGTTGTATAAGAATATATGTAAGATACCCTTATACATATTTGGCATTGAAAATATGTACGTAGGGGATAAGTGTCCTTATATATATATATTAAAGTCCATATGCATGAAATTGCTAAAGGGAGGATTTGAGTTTCCATTGTCATAAGTAGAGCAACTTGAGTTTGAGGTTGGTTCCCTTATGAATTGAACTTTAAATTTAAAGGATCATTGATTTCTTGAATTTCAGACCATGTTTTTTAGTATACAATGATATAGATTTCTTACAATATTTTCCTAAATAGACTCGAAGAAATCAAATTTAATCGATATAAAATTGAGTTACATTAAATTGAATGAATTGGGAAATAATATAAGTAGAAAAAACCAAAATAATCTGAATTGTATAAACCTATAAATAGTATTAGGTCAATGATAGAGAGAGAGAGTAGAAAAAAACTATATATGCATTGTTTAATAGATCTATAATATGAGATTACAATAATGTATCTTAATAGAAAAATAATAGGAAAAAGAATATGGAGGGAGAAGAAGAAAAGAAGGGGAGGTATGAAGCCCTAAATGAATAAGTCCTGTCATTCCAAAGGGCCAACCATGACCTCCCAAGGATCAACACCAATGAACTCGTGCTAGAAAATTAGAAAATTATTTGTATCACCCATCATATACAACTCTCTCATTTAATATCCACACAAAACATCCAATAACCCCAAAAAAGCTCTATATATAAAATTACAATGATTACCCTATCGCTATAAACTACTAAAAAACCAGTACCAACTGTCCCTCTCACTGCACAGATAGCCCCAATAACCCCACATACCTAATAAAGAGTAAAACTGAAAATTCCTAAATGATTCTATAATAAATTAAATTACCCTATACTGAACATATTAATTAAAAATAACTAGATCTAAATGAAATAAAATAATGTGGTACCAAAGTGAATCATACATAATCAATATAATCTAGTTAGACCTCTCCTGACCTATTTGAATTAGGACTGCATCAAACATAACAAACCAAGATGAAACAAAAAAATAATATTAAGAAGTGTAAACCCAAAATGATTTGAACTAAATAAAGTGGAACTATAAAAGCCCATAATAAATAGAATAAAACCAAATAAAAAATAAAATCAAACATTTTTAAAAAACATTCACAACTAACTGAACATTACTGGTATTAATGTTAATTAAATCAACCAAATAAGATCTAGAATGATCAAAATCAATAAAATAGAATTTAAGTAGAAAAAATAGGATGAAACTAAGTTGGACCAAGTCAAACTAATATAACTTGACTAATATGATATTACAAATGATGGATTAAATTAAATCAAATATAATGAATTCAAACCAATAAAACCGAAACCAAATTGAACTAAACTAAACTAAAACAAACTAATATGAACCAAATACAATCAAACTAAATCGATTAGAACCCAAATGAACGAAAATTTTCAAGCTAATATTAAAAAAACAAGACAAACTAAATCTAATAAAAATGTACCAAACAAACTTGTATCAAACAAAACCGACCTAACATTTACTAGTTTATGATAATTCAATTCAAACTAAAATGAATGAAAAAAACCTAAAATGAATCATAAATTGAAAATACATAACTAAAACAAAAAATAATTTAAATAAACATAATCAATTGGATTTGGAATGAAATAAATAAAAAAAATCGAAGTGTACGAAACTAACATAATGTGACTTGAGATAAATAGAAATAACCAATATCAACCAAATTAAACTATAAATAAGATAACCAAGAAAAATCAAGTCTAGATAAATGTAACACAAAAAAATAGATGAAACCACATCCTGTTGAACTAATATAATATATTTCCTCCTTGCTTGAAGGAACATGTTTTGACCCATGGGGTGTTGTGGTTCTGATTTTGGGGTAGTGAATTGTATAGTCCCAAGAGAAATTCATGATCTAGTTTAGTTTTTATTTTATTTTCTTTATTGCATCAACCACTTAGTACTTTTACTTCTTTATACAGAAAGAGTGTATTTATATTATAAGAACGGGTCCATAAGGTCCTTGGAGGTGGCTACACAGTTTTCTTTATAGGGGAGGGAGATTAGGGAAGTGGAGGGATTAATTAGCGTGTTTTTTTTCTACATTTTTACTGTGTTGTTTCTATTTATTTGATTTTCCTTCAGTGTGGATGTTCAAAATATGGATGATTCATGCCAAAAAGTTATTTATTTATAGATAATCTTTTAATTAATATTTTTTGGGTGAAATTGTTCACGAGTGGTGATTGATTGATGCCTGGAAACTTATACCAGCCTGTGGGCATAGACCATCAACCTTAGTCCATACTAGTATTCCTATATTAGTGTCTATGTCTAAACCCTGGGAGGTACTTAGAAAAATGGATAATTAGGGAGGAATTTTAAATTTCTAGTGATGAATTGTGAATTCCCATGAATAATGATTAATGACATTGGAATTTATAATGATCAGATATAAGATACTATGTAATATATATTGATTCTCAAAATTCTATGGGTATAAAAGGGGGTGAAATGGTAACACATTGGGACTAGTAAATAAAAATTCACATTAATAACCAATTTGATAATGTAATATAAAATCATGATCTACTGTACATTGTTTGAGTTGATGATTAGATTCTATCCTAATGAATCTATAGAAATGACTTGGTGATAATAATACTCTATCATACACTAGATATTTTGGTTGGAAATTCCCAGTAAAACCTTCATTGACCTCCCATAGGTTCTAGTCAAATTTTATTTAAATTCGTTCACTTTTAACCACCATTCATCAATTCAAAAAACTAATATGACCATGAATCAACTAGGAACCTCACTATACTTATATGACCTTGAATAAATAGAAAACTAAACCAATATAATGGTTTGAGTACTATAATTAATTACTCATCATTTAGGTGGGTTTAATACGAGTGTATTGAGAGATAAATTTCTTTTGATGTCGATAATTATTAAACACCTATGTTTGGTTCATGCAATTAAACATCCACAACAAATTGATTATTTTGAAATGATGATGTGATTTAAGACACCAATTCTCATTAATATGTGTAGGAGTTTCCCAATGAAATATTGTGTTCTAAATTGAAATTTTTGGTTCTTAATAGTTTTTTATAGATTGCCTTGAGAGTACAGTAGAAATTTAACTTTCCATATAAATAAAATGTTTCATACCACTTGCTTAGTTAATGAAATTATTGATAATGGTGAGATATTGTTGTCTAAAGTTTTTGGATTTGTGTAGCCTGATTTGGTTTGGTATGTCAAATGTTTCCATTAACTCATGATATCTACCTTGTACTGTGGTTTGTATTTTTCTTACAGGACAAGGATGGTAGGATGGCTTGTACTGCTTGTTTGGGACAAGTATCTATACCCAAAGTTCAATTAATATGGGTATATTATGTATGGTGTGATAATATATACCCACAGTTTAACTAAAACCGTGGGTATTATGGAAATCTCTAGGAATATACCCACAGTTTCTATAGAACTGTGGGTACAACTCTGTACTGATACCTCGGTAGGGCATGATTTATGGAACCACGGATATAGCCTATACCCACTATTTTAGGGGCTATACCCATGGTTCCAAACCATGGGTATATGTGATTTTCCAGTGGTGAGATAAAAAACACTAAATATTTTTTTAAAAAATACAAACCCTTAAAATCCCTTTTAAACTCAAGAATTCATTTTTAAATAAAACTTTTAATTTCAAAAAATATAAAAATATTTCCTTTTCTTTTCAGAGTCATTAAGAATTGACATAATTTGTATAATAATTTTAAAACATATAAAATAATATTCATAGATATTAATGTTGATAATGGTGAAAGAAAACATAATAGAGTTTTTAGAAAATGTTTTTACCATATTCGTAAAATATGAAGTTACGGGTCACATTCAAATGTAATTTTAAAAAAGGTGAAGTGAAAACTTTAAAAAAATGTTCTTTCAAAAATAACATTCAATAGTGTATCCTAAAAGAACACATAAAGACTGTCTCAAGGATATGTGTAGTGGAATATAATACAAAGAAACATGGAAGGAAAATCCTTTTAATATATTAAAATACATTTTTTGAAATCTCACATCATAAAAAGAGTAATAAAACATCCTTTTGTAAAGAGAAAAAGGGAAATGTGATGATAACAAGAGATAAAACATAATTTTAAAACCTCTAAATTTTAAAACAATACTATGTTAAATAGTGTACACAACACACAACAACAAATCAAAAATGAACAACAATAAAATATTAAATTATTATTATTTAGTGTAATAATCATCTCAAAGAGATTAATTAATTGGTATGTATAGTATTAACAAAACAATGAAATATATACAAAGTAAATACTCAATAAATATTCATTTATTAATTATTAGGAAATAAGTAAAAAACTTTAGTAAGATTATTTTATGCTTTAGTAATATGTTTGTTTTCAAAAATGAATTTTATTACTTTTTGAGAGAAAATATTAATATTAATTTTTGAAAATTCTATAAATTTTATTTTATGAAAATAATATAATTTTTTAAATCATAATATCAAATTTATATTTCGGTGAAACATTTGATTTTTTCTTGAAAAGACTGATTTTCCAATGAATACTTAAAATAACTAATTTTTATTAGAAACTATATTTTTGTTTCAATAATTTCAAATTTTAAATTTTATTTTAAAAATTATTTCAAAATAAGTAAATTTATTATAACACCCCAAGATTCCATAGTATATTTCCCTTTGAATAATGCAGTAGCTTACGTTGTACGCAACTTCGAGTTTTAACACACCACGACCAATCAAACTAGCCGTTATGAATAGTAATACCCACTTTTTGAAATTTTAGAAATTTTATTTTTCAATATGGACTTCATTTTTGAATTCATAATATCAAAATTAGCTTAGGGTGAATTTTTGGTATTTTTCTGAAAACTTTCAATTTTTGATGAATAGTGAAAAACACTCCATTATTATTTAAAACTGACTTTTTATTTAAGTAATTAGTTATTTTATTTTAATTTATTTTATATCAAAATAGTTACATAATACCTATATATTTTTAATGAAATTAATTGGATTCATTTTATAATAATTTTAGATATATAAAATTTTATTGAACTTTTTACCGTCTTTTACCCACCTTTTAGGAGCATTTAGAAATTTGCATAAAACATAATTTTAGTGCCTCTGTGAGTTGAATTTAAAAAATATAAGAGAGATGTTTGACATCAGTAAGTAAAATGTGGTTCAATAATATGAAAATAATTTTTTTTGAATAATAACTTTTGACTTTTATTTACCATGGTTAAAAGTAAATAGGGTAATTAAGGGTAAAAATGATATTATAATTACCCTACCACATGTACTGATTATATTGAATAAGTTTAATTCGACCAAAAACAACCTTAGGAATAAAATATGATGCTTTTGGTCCACTTGTATTATATTAGGACATTTATTATTAGTTTATTTAAAGAAGAGTTAAAAGAGTTAAATTCCTAGTTTAATAACTAAACCATTTTTAATATTGTGTTACAAACAATATAAATTAGACTATAAATATTCATTATAAAGATAAAAATATTTCCTACATAATGGTATTTTTTTATAATTTTTATATATTAAATAATTTAATTTATTTATGACACAATGATGATGTAGTAACTACCATATTAATGAAATATTAAAATAATTGATATTATAAATATAAAAATAAATTTAAATTGTGGCTTATGATGAATTAGAATAATTCTCTAGGTTAATATGAAATTTTAGGGTTTATTAAATAAATTTCATTCTAAGTGATAAATTTTTTATGGCTTTCAAAAAAATCAAATACTAAATAGTGTCAAAATTGATATAATTGATTTTTTTAAAACAAATACTATATTATTAATTGATAAAATATTCCAAAAAATATAAATTTCAGAAAAAGGACTTATATAATGTTATATATATCGATAATTAACCACTTGGGGTTCTCTTGGCAGTTTATAGTAAGTTTATTAACCATACAATATAAAAATACAATGAGACATGGTAAATGTCAAACTATTTAACTAAGAGTTAAATAAAAAAGATAAGGTTAATATGGTGACCTAAGCCTATATGAAACCTATTGGTTGAGAGGTTTTATACCCATCCCCACCTTATCATTTAAATAAATAATTTTTGATCCATTATAAACCAAAAATTATTTTATTATAAAATAATATTTCAAGCTTTTCTTAAAGTGACCCTCACCTCTCTTATAAAAGGGTACGTCCCCTTCCCTTAATTTCACACCTCCAAAGCCATCTGGCTCGGCCAACCCCTACCCAAATACCTTAAAAACTTCCATAAATTCAATCTAGAGACATTAATTTGATCATAAATAAAATCTAAGGAGCCCGTTTTATCAACTCAAAATAAAACACTTGAAGAAGAGGTAATAATTTCACCACCCTCTTTCAAGTTCTTTTCTTCTTCCACTTCCTCTTTATTTGTTGTTTCCATACCAAAATAATAAATCTAGTACTGTATACATACTGTGATGTTATTATAATTATTTTACAACCATATTCATCATTCAATTCATCCAATAAATGAAAAAGTCACCATACGTGTGTACGTACGGCTTACCGTCTCCATGTCGTGGTGTAGTTTGTTATTCAAACACTTCATTATTTGGATGGGTATAATAATGAGTATAACTAATGTAAATAATAAATATAAGATGTTAAGGATTTTTTATATATTATATACCATCCAATTACATACTATTTCACCATCAATATAATGATATTGTCACTCGTGCATACTTACAGATTACCGTCTCCATGAACGCGATGAGATTCATTCTCCATCGTAATCATTCAAGAATAATTTTCATTTTGTGATTAAAAATAAAGTTTATGAAAATAATATCATTCTGTATATGAATCAAATACATCCTATCCATAACAAACATGGCTTACCTAACCAAGCATATAAAGTAAAATGAATTAGTTAACACCCGAAACGATGATACTACTGAAATATTATTAACAAAGCGGTATTAGAGGATCATATATGAAATCATATTTATGTATATAGTTATCTTATAATTTAATAACAATGTTTTAACTGTTATACATGATGATAACATACCATAAAATAAGGAAAAGTACAAGGTAAGGGTTAATTCTACAATCTCTTTACTTATCTGAGGTTGTTAATACATAAGTATCTACTAGGACCTCTTTATCATCCACATTTTTGTTTTATTAAAAATGTAATTCAAAACATTTTTACTATTTACTAGACTATGGGTAAATGTAATTTATAACCTTATTTGAAAATATATGTTTTGAAATGAATCTTTCTGTCATTCTCCAAACAAGGTACTTTATGACCTTTTCGACAAAATTAAGGTAAGAATGTCTTTTTTTAACTTATACGACGGGTGCAGCTATTTTCCATTATTTTAACATCATTGAAGCTTCCCATAAAAGATAATAAGAATATTTTCATAATAAATGTTTTATTTTATAATTATGTTACTTTTAAATGGTTTCAAAATAGAAAGAGATATTTCTTTCAAATAGTTTTCATTTCATCTATGTTAACATCCTTTTATGGATTTTAAACATGTTTGAAGTTGATTTATTATGAAACAAATCTTCCATATTGTATTTAACGTTTTGTGATATGTTTGAATGTGTATGTTATTCTTATTCCATTCATGGTTTATGTATAATGTATTTACATTTCATATGCTAGTTTTAATACGAATGTTTATGTTATGTTTAAACCTTTTCATATGAGGAATGCATTGGACTTAGTTAGTGATGGGTGGATACCACTATAGCTCCTCAATGCATCAGTAGGTCTCATGAGACAAACTAGTGTCTTGGCACAAGGTCTTGACAAAATCTTATTTGTAGTCTTGGCACGAGGCCTTGACTATATTGTTATGAAGTCAGGAATTATGTATTCCATCATTACGAAATTAGCTGTTGATATTACATGTGATTATTCAACTAGTACAATATCAATGTGAATAAGTAAATGGAATTATTTGATTTAACTTTTCCATATTATGATGAAGTTTACGTTTAAAAGGCCTATGTTTTAGTCTTATACATTGCCTTAAATGTTTATGCTTATTTATAAAAGTTTCTGCTATATTTTTATCCTTACTAAGCATCAAGGCTCACCGATTTCTATGTTTTATTTTTCCCAGGATGCGAAGAAGTATATTATGAATGACCCATAGGGATAGTCTAAGGGATATGAATGTGTTCAATGGAGATAATGTTGTTATTTCTTTCATTTTATAATGTAATGTAAAACTTACGAATGTATATAGTATTTTCAAGGCTACTAAAATAATCGGTCTTTTGGGATTTGATCCCTTATGATCATGCTAATGTTATGTAATAATGCACCGAATCTAGGTAACTGGGGTTGGGGTGTTACAGTTGCTATCATAAGAAGTCTAGTAAAAACATTGGAAACTAGATTTAAATAAACCCCGATAAGAGCACATTACCCTAAGATAGACTTTGAGGATTGATATAGAAGAACATCCTAGAATTTTGGTAATGTAGAGATTTTGTGTATTTTTAAGCAGTAAATCCCTGTCTAGATACAAGCAGGTAGAGGCGGCTCTAGAATAGATGTACCTAAGAGTGGAAACTCTAACAAGGAGTTTTGGTCTTGACCCGGGGTATCTTTGTACACGAAACTGTGCTTTGCTGCACTCTTGGTTTTGACACTCCCAGGGGATATGCTTAGGACAATTCAGATTTTCTTTATAAACCATTATGAATTATTTATGAGTATATACCTCCTCAATGAAATCTTTTTTATGGTTATTGATTATATCCATAAACTATTCAATTTATGTTAAGTGTTTTACATGTTTTGAATTATGTATTGCGATTCAAAAACTAATCTTTTGTATTCCATTATTTAGAAATGGAACCTACTGGAAGGAATGGAAACCATATCAACACACATAATACATGTAGGGAATTCCCTCCTACTCAAGATAAATATAGTGGATCTGGTGATTTAATTGGCGCATATCATCTTATCACCATACTAGGATAAATCACTCAGGTTATGAATAATAACCTTACCCGTATGGAGCACCCTGATCCACAACGCAGAGGATCAATTTTAGACCGATTCATGAGGAAAAAACCACCAAAATTTAATGGGACTAAAAATCCATTTGTATCTAAGAAATGGATAAGTTCCTTAGAGAAAATATTTCATGATTTGAGGAGTAGTGAAAGGGAAAAAGTTTTCATAGCAGTTTATCGGCTCGCGGGAGATGAAAATTAATGGTGGTCATTAATTAAAAACACAAAGGAGGATGAAGAAGTATCAAGTATGGAATAGAGGGAGTTTAAATAGTTTTTCTTAGAAAAATACTTTCCTCATGACCATCGAGCGGATATGGAAAGGCAATTTCTGAGTCTGATGAAAAAGGAGGATGAGATTGTCGCAATGTATGAGGATAACTTTACAAGGTTAGCAAGGCATGCCGCATATTATATACGTAACCCAATGAGTAAGATTGATCAATTATTTTATGGGTTAAAACCATTTATCCATCGATAATTAGTCTCATAATCCTTCTCATCATATAAAGATATTGTCTCATGCGCTATCAAGACATAAAATAAATTCTCTAAGTTGTACAACATTAATGTAAAGGAAGAGAAGAAGAGATTTGCTGAACAATCTAGAAATGGAAATAAGGGGAAGAATGGAAAAGTTAAATATCCATCCTGCGGTAAATGTGGGAAGAAACACCCTAATACTTGCACGAAGGGAATGTGAGTCTGTTACAAGTGTGGTGAAAAAGCACACCAAGCTCATGATTGCAAGGGAAAGAAAGAGGTTGTCAATGTTGAATTCTACAATTATAGAGAAAAGGGGAATTATTAAAATGAATGTCTTAAGCACCAAGGAAACTTACCTCAGAAAAGTACAAGAGAGAAAGGCCAAGATTATGCGATCACTACCACTAAGTTTGAGGCTTCGAAAGATGCAGTGGCAGGTAATTTAATGGTTTCCTCAAGTTTGGACAATGAATTATTTGATTCTGGATTGTAAAATTGTTTCATATCTTCCCAGTTTTCTAAGAAAATTATATATTTTCAATTTGACTTAACAAGGGAGTTGTCAGTCAAAACTCTTAAGGGAAGTATCATCGTAACAAAGTTTTGTGAATCAGTTCCCATTAGGGCATATAAATGTTATTTATCAGCTGATATCATTGGCATACCCATGATTTAATTTGATATAATCCTTATAATGGATTGGCATTTGGACAATGATGTGAAAATTTATTATAAGAAGAAGAAGGTTACAATTTTTGATGATGATAAGGAGTACCTTATCTTTAGAGCAGAAACATCACCACATGATTCTTATCTAGATCCACCCCCAGTAGCTCTACTAAATTCAATTATTGGGGAAGAAGAGAATGAAATAATTATGGGTGAGAAAAATAATGTTCCAATAGAGGATGTACCTATTGTGAAAGAATTTGTTGATGTGTTTCTAAAGGATTTACCTGGACATCCTTCAGAACAAGAAATTATCTATTGATTTAATTCTTGGTTCAAGCCCCATATCTAAGACCCCTTATAGAATTACCACTGTGTAATTAGTGGAACTAATGAAAAAACTAGAAGAATTTAGTAATAAGGGATTTATTCTCCTTAGTGTTTCTCCATGGGGAGACCCTGTCCTTTTTGTTAAGAAGAAAGATGGATCTATGAGGTTGTGCATTGACTACAGGGAGATCAATTCTATAACAATAAATAACAAGTATCCCATACCTCACATTGATGATTTATTCAACCAACTTCATGGAGCTCAATATTTTTCAAGGATTGACCTTCGATCTGGATATCAACAGTTGTGTGTGAAGAAGGAAGACATTATAAAAACAACATTTCGAACCAGGTATGGGCATTACGTGTTTACAGTAATGCATTTTGGATTGACTAATGTACCATCTATCTTCATGGATATAATGAATATAGTTTTAAAGGAATATATTGATGAATTTGTAGTGGTATATATTGATGAAATCTTGGTATACTTAAAAATGTACGAATATCATGAAAATCACTTGCGCACTATTTTGAAAACCCTCAAAAGAAATGAATTATATGGGAAGTTTAGCGAGTGTGAATTTTGGATTCAAGATATTTCTTTTCTTGGGAATATTTCCTCTAAGGATAGAATCTTTTTTGATCCTTCAAAGACCAAGGCAATCCAAGAATGGCCAAAACCAACAAGTATAACTGAGGCACATAGTTTTATTAGATTAGCAGGTTAATATCGACATTTCATCTAGAATTTTTCCCATTTGGATAACCCATTAAACATGCTCACACGTAGAGGGGTTAAATTTTTTTGAAAAAAAGAGTGTGAAGAATGTTTTGAATAACTGGAGATATGATTAGGAAATGCTCTTATCTTGACTCTACTATAAGGGAATTATGTGTTTGTTATTTATAGTGATGCTTCAAAGAAAGTACTTGGTTGTGTCGTTATGTAGAATGATAGAGTTATTACCTATGCATCACAACAACTAAAAATTCATGAGAAAAACTATCCCACTCATGATCTTGAGTTAGCAGCTGTAATATTTTCTCTAAATATATAGAGACACTATATCTATGGTAAAAAATGTGATATTTATACAGATCACAAGATTTTAAAGTATATTTTCTCACAAAAAGAACTCAACATGAGACAAAGGAGATGGCTTGAGCTACTCAAGGATTATGATTTCACTATACACTACCACTCGGGGAGGGAAAATAAGGTGGAAGATGCTTTGAGTAGAAAGGATCATGGAGTTTTGAACAAGATGAGAGTTTAAAGGGATCCTATGTTCATGGATCTAGTAAAGATGGATATAGGAATAACCATGGAAGGTGAAACATCAATACTTTTTCAAATGGTTTCCAAACCATCTTTACTAGAAAGGATAAAAAGTTCTCAGACTAATGATGAGGATTTTCAAAAGAAGATTAAAGATGTAAATGATGGGAGATTGAGTGAATTCATATATGAATATGGAATTTTAAAATTTGGGAAGAGACATTGTGTTCCCGATATACCTGATCTAAAAAGGGAATTGTTTGATGATGCTCATAGCTCCAATTTCTCTATACAACCTGGGAGCACCAAGACGTATAGATATTAGAAGAAACATTTTTGGTTTTACAACATGAAGAGAGAGATTGTTGATTATGTGTCAAGATGTATGGTATGTCAACCAGTGAAAGCTAGAAGACAACATCCTTGAGGAGTCATGCAACCTCTTCCCATACCTGAGCAGAAATGGGATGATATTAAAATAGAATTTGTCATGGGGATACCAAAGACTCCTAGAAGGAATGATGCAATATGGTTCATTATTGATCATCTTACCAAGTTAGCACATTTTCTGGATATAATAAAATATTTACCACTTGAACATCTATAAAGACTATATATTAATGAAGATGTAAGACTCCATGGTGTACCCGTATCGATTGTTTCTGATTGTGATCCCTGTTTTACATCAAGATTATAGAAAAGTCTTGAGAAGGCCCTGGATACTGAACTTTTTTTGAGAACTGCCTACCACCCTCAAACCGATGGACAATCAGAACAGACTATTGAAACCTTAGAAGACATGTTGAGATCTCTATCACTTGACTTTCATGGTATGTGGGATCAATATTCACCTCTAGTAGAATTTTCCTATAACAATTGCTTCCATTAAAGTATTCATATGGCACCATATGAAGTGTTATACGGAAAGAGAAGTTTCACACCAACTTATTGGGATGGTTTTGGTGAAAGAAAACTCGTAGGCCCATAACTTGTTGAGGAAACAATGGAAAATGTTAATATTATCCAAACCCACATCAAAGCATCCCAAAGTAAGAAAAATTGATATGCTGATAACCGAAGGCAGGATTTGGAATTTCAAGTAGGATACCGTGTTTTCTTGAAGGTATATTCATGGAAGGGTGTTGTACGTTTCAATAAGAAGGTTAAATTGAGTCCTAGTAACATCAGACCTTTCGAAATTCTAGAACGAATTGTAGTTGTAACTTATTGTTTGGAAATGCCTCCAAGTCTCTCCAAAGTTCATGATGTGTTCCACGTATCACTATTGATAAAATACATGCCTGAACCAATGCATGTACTCACCTATGAAGAATTATAAATGGAACCCAATCTATCATATTGTGAAGAGCCTATCAGAATTCTTGATAACATAGAATAAGTGTTGAGAAACCAGACGACTCGTCTGGTGAAAGTTCTATGGAGAAATCATAAGATGGAAGATGCAACTTGGGAACCTGAGGAACTTATGATGAATAACCAACCAAATCTTTTTATGCAATAATATTCTATAAATCTTGAGGATGAAATTATCTTAAAGAGGGTATAATGTAACACCCCAAGCTTCCACAGTATGTTTCCCTTTGAATAATGCAATAGCTTGCGTTGTATGCAATTTGGAAATTAACACAAAATGACCAATCGAACTAGCTGTTATGAACAATAATACCCATTTTTTGAAATTTTTGAAATTTTGTTTTTTAATATGGACTTCATTTTTGATTTCATAATATCAAAATTAGCTTAGGGCGAAGTTTTGGTATTTTTCTGAAAACTTTCAATTTTTGATAAATAGTGAAAAACACTGCATTATTGTTTAAAACCAAATTTTTATTTAAGTAATTAGTTATTTTATTTTAATTTATTTTAGTTCAAAATATATACATAATACCTATATATATTCAATGTAATTCCTTGATGTCATTTTATAATAATCTTAGATATATAAAAGTTTATTGAACTTTTTACCGTCTTTTACCCACCTTCTCGGAGCATTTACAAATTTGCATAAAACTTAATTTTACCGCTTATGTGAGTTGAATTTAAAAACTATTAGGGACACAGTTGACATAAATAAGTAAAATTTGATTCAATAAGATGAAAATAATTTTTGGTGAATACTATCTTTTGACTTTTATTTACCGTAGTTAAAAGTAAACAGGGTAATTAAGGGTAAAAATGACATTATAATTACCCTAACACATGTCATAATTCTATTTGATAAGTGTAATTAGACCAAATAAAAACTTAGGAATAAAATATGATCCTTTTGGTCCACTTGGATTAGATTAGGACATTTATTATTATTTTATTTAAAGAAGAGTTAAAAGATTTAAATTCAATGTTTAATAACTAAAATATTTTTAATATAGGGTTACACACAGTATAAAGTAAACTATAAATATTCATTAGAAATATAAAAATATTTCCTACATAATGGTATTTTATTTATAATTTTTAGACATTAAATAATTTAATTTATTTATGACCCAATGATGATGCAGTAATTACCTTATTAATGAAATATTAAAATAATTGATATTATAAATATCTAAATAAATGTAAATTTAGACTTCTAATGAATTAAACTAATTTTATAGTTCAATATGACATGTTATGGTTGATTAAATAAATTTTATTTGAAGTGATAAATTTTTTACGGCTTTCAGAAAAATTAGATACTAAATAGTGTCAAAATTGAAAAAATTGAGTTTTTAAAACAAATACTATATTATTAATTTATATAATATTCTTAAAACTTCGAGGCTCATCCAAAGGACTTTTATAAAAATATATATATCAATAATGAACCACATTGGGTTTTATTGTCTGTTTATAGTAAGTTTATTAACCATATAATATAAAAATACAAAGAGACATGGTAAATGTAAAACTATTTAACTAAGAGTTAAATCTAAAAGATAAGGTTAATATGGTGACCAAAACCGGTATAAAACCTATTGGTTGAGAGGTTTTAGACACATACACACCTTATCCTTGAAATAAATCATTTTTGACCCATTATAAACCGAAAATGAGTTTATTAAAAAATAATATTTCAAACTTTTCCTAAAGTGACCCTCACCTCTCTTATAAAAGGGTACTTCCCCTTATCTTAATTTCACACATCCAAAGCCATTTGACTTGGCCAAACCCTACCAAAATACCTTTCAAACTTCCCTCAATTCAACTTAGAGTCCTTAATTTGATCATGAATTAAACCTAAGGATCTATTTTGATCAACTCAAAAGGAAACACTTGAAGAAGAGGTAATAATTTCACTACCCCCTTTCATGTTCTTTTCTTCTTACACTTCCTCTTAATATGTTTTTTCCATACCAAAATAATAACTTCAGTACCTTCTATATACATTGATGTTACTATAAATATGGTACAACCATATTCATTATTCTATCCATCCTATAAATGACAAAATCACCATACGTGCGTACATATGGATTACCGTCTCCACGTCGTGGTGTAGTTTGTTATTCAAAAAATTCATTATTTTTATGGGTATAATAATGAGTATAACTGATGTAAATAATACATATAAAATTTTATTTATTCCGTATACATGACATACCATCCAATTATATACTATTTCACCATCAATATAATGATATTGTCGCTTGTGTGTACGTACGGATTACCGTCTCCACGAACGTGATGAGATTCATTCCCCATCGTAATCATTCAAGAATAATTTTTATTTTATGATTAAAAATAATGTTTATGAACATAATATCATGTTGTATATGAATAAAATACATACTATCCATAACAAACATGGCTTACCTAACCAATCATATAAAGGAAAATGAATTAGTTAACACCCGAAACGATGATACTACTGAAATATTATTAACAAAGAAATATTAGAGGATCATATATGATATCATATTTATGTATATAGTTCTTGTAAAATTTAATAACAATGTTTTAACTATTATACAGGAGGTTAACATACCATAAACTAATGAAAAGTACAAGGTAAGGGTTAATTCTAAAATCTCTTTACTTATCTTAGGTTGTTAATACGTAAGTATCTACTAGGACCTCTTTATCATCCATATCCGTGTTTTCTTAAAAATGTAATTCAAAATATTTTTACTATTTACTAGACTATGGGTTAATGTAATTTATACCCTTATTTTACCATAGATGTTTTAGAAGGAATCTTTCTGTCATTTTCCAAACAAGGTACTTTATGACCTTTTGTCAGAATGAGAGGGTATGGCTATGCCATCGAGACCAGCCTGTGCTTGCACAGAAATCCTGGCTAGATGAACATGCAAAGGTGGAGAGCTACTATCATGATTCAGATGATGGGGAGGGGCAGTTCCTTGTAGATAGTCTGGTTGAATTCTCTAAGACCTTCGAGTCATGTTATCTCCTAAGCCTACGGGCCATGTAATCTCTGAGCCTATGGTCCTTGTAAGGGTTCCCCCTCATCCCTTGAAAGGTGGGTTATAAAAAATAAATAAAAATGAAGGCCTTTGGTCCATTCGGGCTAAGGTAAGAATGTATTTTTTTAACTTATATGGCGGGTGCGGCTATTTTCCACCATTATAACATCGTCAAAGCTTCCCATACAAGCTTATAATAATATTTTCAAAATAAACATTTTCTTTTATAATTATGTTACTTTTAAATGGTTTCAAAATATAAAGAGGTATTTCTTTAAAATAGTTTTTGTTTCATCTATTTCAAAATCTTTTGATGGATTTTAAACTTGTTTGAAGTTGATTTATTATGATACAAATATTCTGTATTGTATTGAAGGTTTTTTGATATGTTTGACTATGGATGTGTTATTTTTGGACCAGTCATGGTTTATGGATAATGTATTGACATTTCATATACTAGTTTTAATACAAGTATTTATGTTATGTTTAAACCTTTTCATACGAGGAATGTATTGGACTTAGTAAGTGACGGATGGAGTCCGCTATATCTCCTCGATGCATCAGTAGGTCTCATGAGACAAACTAGTGTCTTTTCATAAGAACTTTAGAAAATATTATTTGTAGTCTTGGCATGAGGCCTTGACTATGTGGTTATCAAGTCTAGAATTTTTCATTCCATCATTATGAAATTGGCGATTGATATTACATGTGATTATTTAACTAGTAGAATATCCATGTGAATAAGTAAATGACATTATTTGATTTATCTTTTACATATTATGATGAATTTTATGTTTAAAAGGCTTGTGTTTTAGTCTTATAAATTGAATTAAATTTTTATGTTTATTTATAAAACTTTCCTCTATATTTTTATCCTTACTGAGCATCTGAACTCACCCCTTTCTATGTTTTATTTTTCCTAGGATGTGAAAAAGTATATTATGACTGACCCACAGGTATAGTTTGAGGGATATGAATGTGTTCAATGGATACAATGTTTTTGTTGTTTTTCATTTTGTAATGTAATGTAAAACTTTTGAATGTATCTAGTACTTCCAAGGCTACTAAACTGATCGGTCTTTCAGGATTTGATCCCTTATGATCATGCCAATGTTATGTAATAATGCACCGACTATCCATAATTGGGGTCAGGGTGTTACATTTATATATATATTATTAATAATAAAATTATTTTCATTTAAATCACTTCCATGATTGAATTTAGTACAAAACGTTTTTTATATATAAAAGGTATTTTTTCTGAAAAACTAATTTTCATCTGGTTTTGTACGTTTATTTTAAAATTAATTTCCACCAATTATAGAAATTGAATTTGATAAAATTTATTCCAAATTTTGAATTTGGAGGTTCAATTTTTATAAATATTCCACTTTTACTGATGGTCAATAAGAATAGTAACTTCAGTAATTTTGTTACCAAAGTAAATGGTAAATCAGGGTAATTTAAGTTAAAAATAAAATTATATGCGCTAAAAAATGACCCTAAAATATGCATAAATTTTATGTGATGATTATATATCATAAATAATAATAAAAAGGTAGAATATATGGCATTTTATTTATTTTTATGTGATTATGACCATTATAATATTTTATGCGAAGAAAAGTTAAAAATGTCACTCTTGTTTTTAATAACTATAATATTTTTAATATTGGGATAATCAGAAGACATATTTAGTTATAAATATTTTTTTAAATATAAATTATTTATATACATCAGAGTAGTTTATTTTTATTTTTATTTAAATAAATAATTAGCTTAAATTCTTACACAATGTTGATGGAGTAATTATTCAATTCATTGAAAAATAAAAAAAATGTTATTAAAAATTTTAAAATTAGTATACATTGAAATAATTAATTTTTCGCAGGAATATTATTAATCTATATGACATATTAGGGAGGTTTTAAATCATTATATTTTAATTACCTCTGTCTCGATGTATTTAAAGTCAAATTAAATGAATAATGTTAAAAATGATAATAATGATATTTTATAATAAATAATATTTCATTAAATGGTTTAAAATTCTTAAAAATATTATATTTGGCCAAATGAGTTGGATATAGTTTTAAATATCAATCATATTCTATTAATGGAAAATTTTTCAATTTATTGTAACATTATCAACCCTTAACATGTATAAAAGTTTAAAATTGTGGTAATGGTAAAAAAGGGTTAGTGAGAGGTTAAAACTAAAATATAAGTATGAAAAAAATATAAAACATGTCCAAATTTTATTTTATGAGAATATATAAAATAATAATCATAATATGTTATAATTATATCAATTTTGAGACATTTTTATATGAAAAATATTTTTTATTAATTTAATACTTTAAGAAATTTCAAGAATTCCCCTCCCCTCTCTTATAAAAGGACACCCCTTCTCTCAATTATTGACACCAATTTGAGCCATATATATCTACAAAAACCTAACAATTACTCATATAAATATACTAATCCATGTTTTGAAGGTTTATTTCTTCCAAAATAACTACCCTATCCTCTTTAAGAAGAGATATAAAGGAAGTCTACCGAAGAATATGTAATGGTCTTTACTTAGTCTTTCAAGTTTATTTCTTCCTATACTTCCAATTAAAGTGCGGTAACAATCCTAATATAATATATCAATTATAATAAATATATTTATATGTTATTATTATTATGTTACAACCATATTCCATCTCTATCCCATCCAATAAAAAGAGAGAACATCACCTATGCATATATATGGCTTATCGTCTCCACATAGTGGTGCATTTTGTTTTTCATCACCATTTCACATGGATGGTTATAAAGATGCAATTAATGAATATATATGACATTTATTACATAAATATTATTTTTTAATTAAAATATCATATATACCTTCTTACTTTCCAATTCTTTGGAAAATGATAAAGTCGCTCGTGTGTGCGTGTGCACTACCACCTCCACGAAGAGATGTGATCCGTTTTCCATTTATGATTTACATAAATTTTAATAAGGTTAGATTTAGTAAATATATATGAGATATATTAAATAATTATTATTATTTAAAATTTAATTTTTATTTACCTTTCTTTAATTCCATTGATTGAAAAATGAAAACAACGTTCATGTGTATGTACAACCAACCGAATCCATTAACGGTGCAATTATTTTTTTCTTTCTCTATATTTTGTGGATGATTCTAAATATCTATATATTTAATATATATTATATTTATATATTTAATAACATTATATAGATTATGTAACCGTGATAAATATGTAATTACTAGATCTACCATATCAAAATATAATTGAAAAATAAAGAAGTTAACACACAAAATAATGATAATAATAAAAGATAATTAATAAACAGGTGATAAAATTTTATAAATGGATCATATATAATATTATAGATATTAATATGGTTCTAATATGTAATTATAATAAATTATAATTTATTATATAGGATATTAGATCACATATGAGGTAAGTAAATCTTGATGTACGACACATTATCTCAATTTACACTCTATTGAAACATATTTGGTAATATGAACCTATTTAATTTTATGTGGTTGATATACTATATATTTGATGTATTTAACATGAATAAATATTTACCCATGATGATTAAATTTCAATTAAATTTTACTCTTTTAAATATTTTACATATTTTCTTCCAACTTTTGCTCTCTTTGGAACTTGAATCAAGGAAAGAAATTTTTAAAAGAAAACCTGGTCTAATTTCTATTTAGATTGGATATATTTTTATATTCCATGTACAGAATTTCTATAAAATGTGTTAATTTTTTTAAAAAAATTAAAAAATTATTTAATAATATAAATCTTAAACCATTTTTATTTTTTTTTAAATTTATTAAAAAGAATCTTCTTATCAATTTCCAAACGAGGTATTTTTTAATTTTCTAAAAAAAGTGAGAAAGGAATATTTTTTTAACTTATAAAAAATGAATAGAATTCCCCCCATCATGAAATTTCAACGTTTGAAAGATTCCCTAACAAGTTCATAAGTTTATATTCTAATAAAAAAAATTACTTAATTTTTTTGAAAGTTTTAGTTTTTAAAAGTGAATTTTCAAAGTGAAAGGGATATTTTTCTCTAAAATATTTGTAATGATATTTTTATGTAATTTTTATTCATAAATGATAAAAAAATTGTATTTTAATTATTCAAAAATAGTTATATGTTGTAACTCCTTCAACCTTGGAAACCTTCACTTTATTTTTATCATTGAATATTACATTTTTCTTTAATATCCATATTATTTTTATAATAGATATGATTATTGACTAAACCACATATAATTTTTACATACGATATTATAATTTGAAATTATTTTATTGACTAGGGAATTATTGATAAATTCATATTCTTTATTCAATATCTATATTTATTGATAAGGAATATTTTTCATGATTTAAATCAATCATTGTATAATTGTGGAATGTATTGGACATGAAGTGATGGGTGGGGAATAGAATTATATAACCACTAGATTCATCCATCGGTCTCATGAGACAAATTAATAAGCTAGAATTAAATGGGTTTTAGGTGTATGCCTTCTCATAGTTTTAAATTATCTTGTAACAAGACCTCAATGGTATAGATACCATGATGTGTAAGATCATGACATAAAATATTAAGCATTTACTTCATTAATAATTCAATTATTATTATCCATGAGATTACTACATTGATATTATCTAGTGATTCATTTTTTGACCATGTTATTGATTAAATGACATGTGTTTTTTGATATTTACCTTTACATATTGGTTATTCTTTATTTAATTATTATTAATTCCATTTTATGTAACCCTTATTAATCATTTTAGGTTAACCTTATTTTGTTTCCTTTAACCTTGTAGTATAGGAGAAATCATTGAATGAGATTTCAAGGATGCAGAACATTTACTTTTGTTATGTTTATATTTTATTCCCAATGTAAAATGTGTTTCATGTATTTATCTAGTTCTCTAAGACTAATAAACTGATTGATCCTTTGAGATTAAACTCCTTGTATGTATTCCAAGTAATAAAGTAGCTATAGTCTCTAGGTTAGTAGAGTTGTAGTGGTTACATATGGTAATAGAAGAAATTTAGCAGAAACCTTGGGAACTAGATTTTAAATAAACATATTTGACATGAGAATTATGATAATACCTTATAGTATATGAGAAATTTTTCCATTACATAGATTTATTTTATATCTTAATATTCATTTTAATTATGAGATAACTCAGTGGGTTCTATTATTTAGTGATGATTCATAACATAAGAAATGGAATCAATACCCATAGACAATGTAAATATTTCCCTACTGAGAAAACCAATAAAGATGGTGTTGGAACTGAGCAGTTCATGGCTATATTAGGGAAGTTGACTTAGGTTATGAAAAATAACCTTAGATGTATGGGAAAAAATATTATTACACAATGTGATTTTCTTATGTTGGATAACCTTATGCAATACAGGCCTCCATATTTTAGTGGAACTATTAATCCATTAGAATCTGAGAAATAGATTAAATATCTTAAAAAGATATTCCTTGATTTTGGATTTAATTATATTGAAAAGTTTATTTTGTTAGTTTTTTATTTAAAAAGATGTGTCGATTAATGGTGGTTTTTGATACAAAACACTAAATAGGTTGAATAAATATAAAGTATTAAATAAGTGATTTTATTTGAAAAATACTTCACTTAGGAAGAGAAATCTAAAAAGAAGAATGTCACTCATGAAAAATGAGATGAGATGGAGATAAAGTTACTATATTTTAAGCATAAGTAAGAAAAAAGTGTGGAAGAGTATGAGGATAACTTTAAAATATTATTTAGGAATTAATCAGGATAAATACGCAATCCAAAAAGTAATATTGAATGTTTCTTTAATGTTATTAAGTTGGGTCTCTGAAGGGAATTATTTTCTCAAACATTTTAATCATATGATGAAATAGTATCATGTTCTATAATGGTAGAGAAAGAATTATCCAAGTCTTATATAACTAAAGGAAATAAATATGAAAAAGGATGGAAGAGAAAAAATGGATATGGGGAATAAGAGAAAGAATGCTTTTCCCACATATGATAATTGTGTAAAGAAACATTATGGTACTTTTTTGAAGGGAGTGGGAGTTTGATTCATGTTTAGAGAGAAAAACCATAAGAATTATGAATAAAAGGGTAAGAAAAGAAACCTCTAATTTTTAGTGTTTCAACTATAAAGATATGGGGCACTATTCAAATTAATTCCCCAAGAATCAAAGTAATATAGCTCAGAAAAAGTAAATGGATCAAAGTCAATATTATTCTCTTATTACAAACAAAGTGTAATGATTAAAGTACTTGTGTATTTGGATTAAATAATTTTGTTGCAAAATTATTTTATCAATTATATTCTAGTTATAGTAATCATAAAATATATAAGGTTTTTAAGGTATTACTTTTTCTTTAGGAATTTTAAATAATATATTGAATGGTACCGATTACAAAGAAAAGTGATTAGTAGTAAAGTGACAGTTTTATAGAATGTATGAATAAGGTAAAGATAAACCTGAATGTGTTCGCACTGTAGAGTTGGGATAAAGATGATATTGAAATTGAAAAATTTGATGGGGGAAGTATTGCTGACCTTTAAAATTATTTAAAATTTGATAGTAAAGTAATTTATGATGGAGTTTATGAAATTTTTGGATTTATGGGATATATAGAATAATAAAAAATTTAATAGTGATTCAGGTTATTTCTATATGTGATCAAGGTATTCACATATTTGGAATGTGAAATTATAAACTTCTTTATTTTGTTTAGGGATAAATGTTTGATCAAATTTTTGTGTTTTGAATATGGTCAAAAACATTTTGGAAGATTATTAAGGTTAAATAATTATGGAATGTATGGTTTAGTGATAAGGCATATGATGCTTCAGGGTGTTATACATGTGGTTTCTTCTCAACAACAATGATGACTTCTCCTCGGTGGTGATGGTCTCCTATAGTGTCTTTCATGGTGATTCTGGTGGTTCTCTATGGTGATGACGATAGTGTTCTCTATGATGATGGGGGTCTGCAATAGTTCATCGATCTGATGGATTCAATGTCGGTGTGTGCATCTTGAGGTGATGGTGATAGTGACATAATTTGGTCTACTACTTTTTGACTTTAAAATTTGAATTGGTTCTTTTGGTGGTGGCTTTGTGGATCCAATCTGGTTTTGTCTCTTTGAATTTTTTTAACTGGTTTCATCTAATGGTCAAGGCACGGTGAATAGTTGGGTTTTCATTTTAAAAATTTAACTCTGTAATGGGTGTTTTGTGAGGTTGTGTTTGGATTCTAGAGTAATGGTTCTATAGGTTCCCACTTACCCTGAAAGTGGATTTTAAATTAAATTAAAAGATGGATTGTGGAACTACTTATAGAATGGATTAAGTTAAACTTTGGATATTATTGATTAATGTTAAAGTATGATTTATCATATTGGATAAAATATGACAATAAATTTGGTTTTAGAAAATAGTTTGAGGCCAAAAGAATGACTTATTGATCCTATGATTCATTAAAAGTACTTTATGAATGGAAAAAATCATCTCAAATATCCATTTTTTGGTATAAGATATGAAGTGGAAATTGATCGAAGTACATCCAAAGGATGATATTATTCTTATGACATGGAAATAAATCAAGTAAGTTTATCTTCTTATGTTATTTATCTAGATAGTAAAATAATACCTTTACTTTAAGAAAATTTCCTTAAAATAAAAATGTTATCTATTTACTTTTCTTTCTAAGAAATAAATGGCATTTTAAAACATCATAGATTTATGGTTTTGAAATGGTTAACTTTACCATTAAAATGTCATCAATCACTCTCTATTAATAATTGGGAGTTAGTTTTATCTTCAATTCCCATATTTTTACTTCCCACTAATGTTCTCATATTTGGAAACCTAGATTTGTGATAACCTTTATATTTCTCTTTCCCTATTTTAAGAGGAAATTTTATTAACACTTTTTATAATGCGGGTTTTCCAAAAATGAACTTTTGAAATGAAAAAACCTTCATTATAAAGAATAATCTCAAATTGTGAGGATTTAATTTATTTAAGGGGGGAAATAAAACACCATGATATTTTAATATAACATTATTTTTGATTGAATACACAACATGAAACAACAAGTCTAAACGAATCTCAATGTACTATTAAAATATTTTTATTTTATGTAACAATTATCTCATAGCCATTGAATTGGAGAGTGTGAATAATATTAACCGAATTATATAATATATAAATATATAAAGGGCCTAATCAATATAAATTCACCAATTAATTCTTATAAAATAAATTCTCAATTTTAAGTAAGGTTATTTTATGCTTCATAAATATGTTTTCCTCAAAAATGAATTTTATTTATTTTAAAGATAAAATATTTTAATTTTTTTCCAAAACTTATATAAATTGTATTTTACAAAACAAATATCATTTTTTTAATTAGCATATAAATATTATATTTTTTTAGATTTATGTATTTTTCTGAAAAGATTGTTTTTCAGTGAATAATGGAAAATACCGATTTTCATTGAAAACTATATTGTTGTTTCAAGTATTTTGAATGTTTAATTTAATTTTTAAAATTATTTGAACCTAAAATTAGTTCTATTATATTATTAATAATATAGTTAAGTTCATTGTAATTAATTTCATTATTTATTTTAGTATAAAATATTTTTTATACATGAAAGAAACTTTTTCTGAGAAACTATTATTCATCGTGTTCTGAACGTTTATTTTAAAATAAATTAATAAAACTTATAGAAATAGAATTTGATAAAATTTATTCCTTATTTTAAATTCATATTTTAAAATTTGGTAAATTGGCCCCATTTATTTTTATTTAATGTGAATAGTAACTTTAGTAATTTTGTTACCATAGGTTAATCGAGTAATTAATGTTAAAAATAAATTAATAAGGGCTAAAAAATGATCCTAAAATATATGTAAATTTTATTTTATAATTATATATAATACATAATTATCTAAAGGATGAATAAATATTATTTTTTATTTTAATGTGATTATGAACTTTATAATATTTTATGTAAGGAAAATCCAAAAATTTCACAATATTTTTTTTAATAACAATAATATTTTTATCATGAGGATAACTAGAGGATATGTTCAATCATAAAAATTATTTTTAAATATAAATTATTTATCCACATCAAGGATTTTTATTTTTAATTTTTAGTAAAGAAAGGATTACCTTTAATGCTTACACAATATTGATGCAATAATTATTCAATTAATATAAAAATTGAGTAAATGATATCAAAAATATTAAAAGTAGTATAATTTTAAATAATTAATGTGTAAAATAATTTTATAGATCTTTATAGAATATTAGGGAGGTTTTAAATCATTAAATTATAATTCATACTTCTTATTGATGCATTAAAATTCAAATTAAATGAATAATGTTAAAAACAACATTAACGATATTTTATAATAAATAATATTTATTAAATGATTTAAAATTCTTAAAAAAATATATATTCATCCAAATTAATGGTATATGGTTTTAAAAATCAACCATGATCCATTAATGAGTCGTTTTTCAATTTATAGTAAAATTATTAACCCTTAAAAGGTAAAAAACATGAATACTATTGTAATTGTCCAAAGGGCTAATGGGGGTTTAAAACTAAAAGATAAGGATGAAAAAACAAATAATACCTGTCAAAATTTTATTTTATGAGAGTATTTATAATCATACTTATCCTATATTTTAATTATAAAAATTTGGATCCATTTGGACATGGAAATTAGTTTATATTAATTAAATAATTTAAGAAATTCCCAGAATGCCCCTCCCATATTTTATAAAAGGACACTCCTTATATCAGTTAATAATTCCACATTGAGCCATATATATTAATAAAAATCTACCCATTACAATTCTAAACATACTTATCCAAGTTCAAAAGGTTCTGGTCCTTCCAAAAGACCTACACGAGTCCCCTTAAGATGAGATCTAAAGGAAGTCTACCGAAGAAGAGGTAATTGTCATTATCGAGTCCTTCAAGTTTATTTATTATTTTAATTCATATTAAACTATGGTAAAAATATTTTTTATAATATTCTCATTATCATAAATACAATTATATGTTATTATGATTATGGGACAACCATATTCCGTAACACCCTGAGTTTTTATGGATTAATTTTTTTCAAATAAATTAAAATTCTTTGATGGCTTGTGTTGCATGATAAACCAAGTAAATATTTCACTCCATTAAACCCAGATTTTATATTTTGGTATCTAAAAAACTAATATTTTCTAGTGTTACACACAATAATAGGTTTTTCTTACATTACACGTAACACCGAGTTTAAACGAAATGCATGACACTATTAAGATATTATTAATTTAATATGATAGTTATCACATAGCTGTTGGAATGATTGTTATGAATATGATTAAATAAATTATGAAATTATGGTTTAAACATGTACATAAAATGAATTCTTTGGTGTCTAATTAATTATAAAGGAAAATAAAACCGTTTTGAAAATAAAAGGAAATATATTTCTGAAAAACTATTTTTATGCGCACAAGTGTGTTTTATGTCAATGAAATAACCAAATAGAATTTGGTTAATTATTTTAATAAAATTTATATATTATATATTCAATAAAAAATTTATCTTTCATCTTACTTTTTTTCTAGACAAAAGATAAGAATAAATCCAATATTATGCTTAAAAACAATATTTTTTTCTCTAAAAAGCAGTTTTCCTGTCTTTTTATGGCCTAATTCTTTTAAAACTCAATTTTGACACTTTTATAAAATTTATTTGAAAAAATAAACTTAATTTTTAAAATATTAATATCAAAATTATAATTGGGTGAACTTTTGGTACTTTTCTAAAAAGTTTCATTTTTTAATGAATATGAAAAATACTGAATTTTAATTGAAAAATGCCTTTTTGTTTAATTTATCTATAAGGTTAAACTATATTTTAAAATAATTTTAAAGTATAATTAGTTAAATTATAAATATATTAATCCAATTCAGGTCATTATAATCAATTTCATATTGAAATTGGAGATAATTTTTTTAAGAATTTGAACTTTTTTACATTAAAACCCCGCTTTTTCATCACATTTGCAGGATTAGTTTTAAATTAATTTATTCTAATTTTGTAATTGGAATTTATAAAAATGGATTAAATATTTTTAATTTTAGTAATTTATAAGTTATAATAAGGTCAAATTAAATTTTTACCAAAGTTATTAGAGAAAAATATTAAACTTAATTACATTGATTATGGTAAAAACAAGTTTACATTCTTGTTAAACATAGAATATAAGGTGTAAAAATGACACAAAACTTATTAATTTTTTTATATTAATATTTAGACATTATATATTCTATTAATGATATTTATCCATTATTGGATCCACTTTACATGGAAAAAATGTGGGTTAAATTCTCTCTTTCAAAAAATTACAAGAGCACCACTCACCTCACTCATAAAAGGCCACCCCTCTCCCCCTTTATTCACACCTTAAAAACCAAGTGGTTTAGAAAATAACTACCCAAATAAATTATACACTTAACTAATATCATTCTATAAGCCTTAATTTGGGTAGATATCCAACCAAGGAAGAAATTTGGTGCAAACCAAATGAAGATAAATGAAGAATAAGTAACATTAATCAACAAATGTTTTTGTTTTATTTATTCCTAAAACCCCTTATATTATTTTTATATTATGATTATATAATAACATAATTATATTAAATATACTTATATATTATTATGTTAAGTTTATGACCTAAAACCTCACACACATCTATCAAATGGATTACGAAATCATCATTTTTGTGTACGAAGAACTACTGCCCCATGAACTGATATCATTCATTTTTTTATTAAATCCTTCCAAGGTAGGGAATAAGGATGAACATACTATTTATAAACTATATAAATTATATTTATGATTTCATTATAATTTTTTAATTATTATATTACACATACCTTCATTATTTCCATTTTATGGGAATATGATAACGTTGTTCGTGTGTATGGTAGACTACTGTCTTGAGAAGAGATGTGATTCATTCACTCTTTACATGGAATGTATTAAATATGGTTTTAATAAAAATATTTAATATATATTTAATATAAATTATACTAAAATTAATATATATATATATATATCATTTACATTTCTTTCTTTCAAAATGACAAGAAAATGGAAATAATGTTCATGTGTACCTACGACCTACCATCTCTAAAAATGTGTATTTCATTTCCTATCAATGAATTTTATGAATTAATAAAAATAAATATATAATAAATATATATTATGTTTATATAATTATATAAAATTTTTATATTATTAAATTATTATCTATGTAATAAGACCAAAATTATAACAAATGAAAACTTATATAAAAAAGAAAGTTGTTATTACCTGAAATGTAACTTTAGCATAGAATTTTCAATTAAAGGGTAATAAAAGTTCATAAGAACACCATATAGGTTATGATATATATTAATATGATTTTTTTATTTATTTATAATAAGATTATATTTATTATATAGGAATTTTTAATAAGTAAGATGGGAGTTAATATTTATGTAAAGGGATTTCTAGTCTCACTTTTATTTCAGATAAACTTATAGCATATTCACCACCTATTTATTTTGTGTAGTGTATATAATACCCTATGAAATGATATATAATTAATATACCTCATTTAATGATAATTAAATTTTACATTTATTCCATTCTTTTATGGGGATTACGATTCAAAAAGTTACTCAAGAAGTAAGGGATTTCCGTCTCACTTTTTACTTTTGTGAGACACAAACTTTATTCACCACCTCTTTATTCTATGCGGTGAATACATTGACCATGGATATATTTTATGATAATTATAAAAATATTTATTATTATTTATATATACATTTCATTATATCTATTTCATGGGGGTTTACGGTTCAAAAGTTACTAAACTAGTAAAGGATTTTTATCTCAATTTTCCTTCTTTGAGACATATGTTATGATATGAACCTATATTATCTCATGAGGTGTATATAAATATCCTTTAACTTGTAATATAATTAATTTATCTATAATAATGATATTTTAAGTTCTATTTTATTTTATTGATTCATGAGGTTTATGATACAAGGTTACCATAGTGGTAATGATTTTATGTTCCAATCTCATCATTTGTTGGGATTGTTATAATTTTGCTTCCAATGAAAAAATATTATAACATATCTAGAAATAATTCTCAATAATTTTATTATACTCTATTTTTTCATGATATATTCATGTAATGGTACCATTTTCCAACTCTTTGGTACTAAATATAATTAAGAAATCATTTTTGTGAAAATCGGAATTTATTTCCCTCTTCGATCGGAAACCTATTTTCTTTCAAAACCATGTTATCTGAATTTTTTTTTAAAAATGTTTTATTACTATATTATGATTTATAAAATAATTTTTTTACTCATGTTTTAATTTTTTAATTTGTTTTGAAAGGAATATTCATGTCATTTTTTCAAAATAATTCTCATTTGGATTTTACCGAAAATGTGGAAGGATTTTTTAATTTTAACATGTACGACATGAACATAATTTACAAACATCATGAAAAATCATCACTTATAATTATACTTTATATTTTTTCATGTTTTTTTAGGAAAATATGTCTTCAAAATTTTTTATGTCTTAAAAAATTACTCTATTAAGAGGAAAGGATATTTTCCCCAAGAAATGTTTTCAATGATTTTTAAAGATTACTCTATAAGTTTTTACAATTATTTTAAGTGAAAAATATTTTCATAATGTTTTATTTTTTAAAAATAATTTTCAAGGTTGAAATGAAATTTTATTCAATATATTTTTAAAATATTTTTAATGAATATTTTATAAAATTTAAAGGTTATTTTCAAAGAAAATGATTTTCAAAATGGTTTATATAACTTTTCAAATAAAGGTTATTTTCTTTAAGAAATGTTCCAAATGATCAATCAAAATTATTTTCCATCTAATATTACATACATTGATATTAACTATGAATTATTTGGGATATGATCCATGTATACCATTTTTATTATTTCTCAGAATGGTTTATGTTTATCATGAAAAGTGTTTTAGGAACCCAATTTCTCTTCCACAAATTATACCATGATAAGATGTTTATGAAGCCTACTTATCTTACATGGGTTATACCATGACTAAATTATCATGAAACCAAATTATTTTCATGGGTTATCCTTCCAATGGCTTGAAAACCTTAATTTTTTACTGAATTTTGATAATCTACCTTTCAAGGGGTGAGGTAGAACTCTTACAAGGCCCGTAGGCATAAGTATTACATGGCCCATAGGCCTTAGAGGAATTCATTGCCCATAGGCTTAAAACATTACATAAAACCTAGACTAACTACTTAGAACTGCTCCTCCCAACTTCTTCATCATGAAATCAGCTCTCCACCTTCGCATGGCTGTTCAGCTAGGTTATCCCGTGTATGCACTGGCTTGTCCCGATGGCAGGTGTCATACCCTCTCATTCTTGAAATTAGTGTAGCTTCTGCTGTGGTGAAAGATCCTTTCTCATCCTCCTTATAGATCTTTTTCCTTGTAGGTTTTCTGGTTTTTATCTTCACTTAAGGTGGCTCGAAGGCCTTGAGGTGGCCCGAAGGCCCAAACGGGCGAAAATTCCCAACTGCTATAGTGCTAAACAGTGTATGCTATAGTTCCCACTACAGTACCTGGAAATTGTGCCTCCTCATGGATTTGATCCTGGGTCGCTTGGATGCACTTAATAGTCCTCACCAACTAGGATGAGGCTCATGTTCAATTTTCATGGGTTATACTATGTTGAAATGATTATGAAATCTGTCTCTTTTCCACAGTTTATGATACAATGAAATGTTTATGATACCCCTTTCATTCCATGGGTTATGATATGATGAATTTTTATGATCTTATGGTACAAATAAATATGGGTTTTATTATATGATGGGTATTACCTATATCTCCATACAATAAATTGGATAATAATAAATTTTATATGAGCTTAAAGGGTACATGGGTGGTCAGACCAAGCCTAAAAAGGAGGGTATATAGGTGGACATCCAAATCTTGTAAAGGAGGGTACATGGGTGGTCAACCTAAGCCTGAAGCTGGTATACGGGTGGTCATCCCAAGCCTATCATGTTATGAATTTATTGGTGGATAGCCTTGATATAAGATTTTATATGATGATGTGTATTCCATAATTCTATATCTTATGCCAATGTTATGATCTGATGACTCATGTTCTTTGATTTCTTTATGATTCATGTATTATGAAATGCCAATCTTTATGCCATGATTCAAGTTTATAATATTTGATATGTAGGGTATGGTTTTATAGTGTTATGATCATATTATCATTCCCTTATTCTCATGTCATTCTTATATATATTCCTTGTTTACCCTCACTGATCATTTGAGCTCAACATTTCTTATTTTCCATTTCCACAGGTTATAAATAAATGTTTTAAGTAGGATATGTTTGTGAAGAGTACTAAAGGAGAAGATATTTATGGTAAAAGTTGAAGATATTTCTTCACATTAGAATATTTTTTTCTATGTTTCCAAAGGCACTAAAATATTATGGTCCTCAAGCACATGTTGTTCTAATGTAATGAATATTCATCTAAAAATATGTAATATAAATATATGGGAAGCCTGAGTAACTATAGTTGGTATCAAAGGGAGGTATAATTAACTTTTGAAACTAGGATGAGAAAACTTTACCAAGATCCCTAGGTATATTTCTAAGGATATGTTTAGGGATGTCTCTACAGAAAATTATAAGGATAATTCAAAGTTTAGGAAAATTCCCTATAGTTTTTTTAAAGTATTGAGAGAGTCATTTTCCAAAGAATTACATCCATATATGGATACTAAAAGTGGAAGTAGATCTGGAACAAATATATGTAGGGGTAACCCCCCTGAAAAAACTATTTTGAGATAGACTCGATCGAGAACTAGTGAACGACAATGGGCCTTTTTACACACCTAATTTGAAAATCCTGGGGGGATATGCTTGGTAAATTACAAAAATATTTATGAACCATCATAAAGGATTTAAATAAATTATGAATATGAATAGATTAATATAAAATTAAGGTTTCATAGATTAAAAATGTGTCATTATATAGACATCCAATAAGTGGGTTTTCATGATTATGTGGTTCCTACTTTTATTATTGTTTCTTACACTATGATTTTTTATTTTTCAATGGATATAAATTAAAGAAAACATGTTAATTCTGAGTGTGATAGACAATGAAATGATTATTATCTTGAGAATATAAACGTTATGGGAGTTGGAATGAAAAATATCATTATTATTCTCACATAGATTTCTCAAGATATGAATCATAATAAAATTACACATGAGAAAAAAGAGGGAAAACATTATATTAAGTCCTTCATGAGGAAACATATTCTATATTTTAGTGGAACTGTTGATACAATTTTTAAAAAATAATGGATCAGTACCACTAAAAATATTGTTTCTATTTTACAGTGTTCAAAAAATGAAAAATTCAGTTTATATGTCTACTTTTTGGAAGGTGAAGCAGATAAATGGTGGAATCTTATCAATAATACGAGGAAATATAATTAATTTGAATCTATGGATTAGGATGAGTTCAAGAACTTATTTTTCAATAAGTACTTTTTTCATTTTCTTCATATAAATATTGATAATGAGCTCCTTGAGCTTAAGAAAAAGGATGATGAATATATTTGTACGCATAAAGAAAATTTTATAAGACTTGCAAGTATACTTTTGGTATTATCATCCAAACTGAAAGTAAGGTTGACCAATTTACGAGGGTATTAAAACCAAGTATCCTAAGGTCGTTATCCATAAGACACTTCAGTATCTGTGAATAGATTGTTCTATGTTATATGAAGGTGGAAATGGAGGTTGGAGTTATGTTCCAATCTCATGGTTTTGACAAGAAAATGAAGATAAAGTTAAAAGGAAAATATATGAACCATGGAGAGAAGAATATGTTATTTCATTTATTCCCAATGTGTGGAAAGAAAAAAGGAGGGAATTGTCTTAAGGGGACTACTAATTCTTTTAAGTGTGGAAGCTAAGTTCATTGATTATATGAATATCAAAGTGATGAGAAGAAGTTATATAATGATACGAATAATGATATTTCCCCACAGAATGCACCTCCTACAATTTAGTGTTTCAATTTCAAGGAGTTTGAGAATTATGATATTATGTGTCCCAATCCAGGGGATAATGTGGATGATATCACACAAAAAACTCTAAAGACAAAGTACAAAAGTAAATCTTATGATATCATAATGGATGAAGTGAACTGTGATTATTGGGGAATACTTATCCTCATATCCTTAGTGAGAATTTCATGTTTTATTTTGTATGAATAAGCCCTATAAAAATCTTATTGTCCATACTTTAGTGAAATTTAATGTGATTATCTACTTAGATTTTGGAATAATGACATCACATATTCTATCGGTATAAGAATGAACCCAAGATTCTAATGAAAACGTTTTTGTATAAGATAAGAGATTAAATAAGGAATGAAGAAGAATGTATGTTTTAATAATTTTTATGGAAATTCAGGTTATTACCATGATTTAATAGAATACATCATGAATGTATTTATATGTTTTGTATGTGAAGATCAAGAGTTACTTTATAATATATGAGTGATTAATGTTAAGTTGATTTTGAGAAATTTAGTATCCTTATTTATAAATTTTTTATATTGGAATGGTTACAAGGTTAACCATTTATGGAATGGTTTAAGATAAACTTCAGATGAGGTTTTAGAGATTAATGTATTAATTCATCATATGAATATTTATTCATATTGGATAACCTGTGAAAATCATTTTTTGTGTGATGAAAACTAAAGATAGAACGAATGACTTATCAATCTATTAAAGGATACTATGATCTGTTAGTGATTCAGGAATAAAAAAGCCACCTTCATTTATTAGAGTAAACTATGAAGTGAATTTTTTTCAAGGTACCGCCATAGGGTGATATTGTGCTTAGGAAATGGAATAAAATCAAGTAAGTATATCTTTTCATGAAAATTCTTCAACATTAAGAAAAGGATCTTGAAATACAATTTTCTTCTATTATCATCATTTCTTATTATATCAATGACACTTTTCAAGCCTCTTTGATTTATGTATTTTTGATCATTAAAATTATCCTAACCAAGTTCTTTAACGCTCTCCATCAGTATTTGGGAGTTAGTTTTCTCTTCTATGTCCATGTTTTCACTTCCAACCTATGTTTTAATATTTAGAAACATAGTATGTGTTATTCTAAATGACCTTCACACATCTATTTTCTCATTTTTAGTAGGATGATTTATTAACTCTTTTTACAATGTGTGTTTCTATGAAAGTAACTTTCAAGTATTAAAAATTTGATTACCCAAACGAATTTTGAGGGCAAAATCCATTTTAAGAAGGGTAGAATTTAACACTTCATGTTATTATGGATTAATGATTTTCAAATAAATTAAAATATTTTGATAGATTGTGTATCACACTACACCATGTTGATATTTTTATACATGAAACATTGAGTTTAGATTATGGTACATGTAACACTAGTATTGGCATGTGTTATAAAAAATACCAGGTTTTGGTTGTGTTACACACAACACCGAGTTTAAACAAAATGTGTCACACTATTAAAATATTATTATATAATATAATAGTTATCACATAGACATTGGAATGGTGGGTGTGGATAGAATTAACTAAATTATTATAATATGGATTAAACATTTATATATAAATAATTATTTTATATACAATTAATTATAAATGAAAATAAAACCCTTTTAAAAAAAATGAAACATTTTTCCGAAAACTATTTTTATGCACAGAAATGTGTTTTATATCAATAAATTAACCAAATAAATTTTTGGTTAATTATTCTATTGAAATTTATATTTCATATATTTAATTAAATATTTAAAATTCATCTTACTTGTCTTCCATACAAGAGATAAGAATAAATCCAATTTTGCAGTTAAAAACTATGTTTTTTTAAAAAGCAATTTTGTCATTTTTTTTGTGACATACTAATTTTAATTTTTGTATCATTTTATAAAATTTATTTTAAAAATTAAACTTCATTTTTTAAATTTTAATATCAAAATTATCTTAGGGTGAATTTTTTGGGACTTTTATGAAAAGTTTTTTAATGAATTGTGAAAAATACTGAATTTTAATTAAAAACCACCTTTCGTTTAATTTATATATAAAGTAAAAATATATTTTAAATTATTTTTAATCTATAATTAGTTAAATTATACCTCTATAAATCCATTTTTTTATTATAATCAATTTTATAATGAAATTTGATATAAAAACTTTGTAAATTTTTGAACATTTTTACTTTAAAAAAATCATTTATTATCGCATCTGTAGGATTAATTTAAAATTTATTTTTTCAACTTATGTGATTTAAATTTGAAAAAATTGATTCCACATTTGGAATAAAAATCATTTATAATTTCTAATAAGTTCAACTTAATTTTTTCCAAAGTGATTAGTGAAAACAATTTAAATTAATTATAGTGATTAAGGTAAAAATAAATTTACTTAGTGGTTATACTTAGAATATAAGGTGTAAAAAATGACAAACAAATTTTCTAAAACCTATTATGTATAATTATTTAGAAAATATACCTTCGATAATAATTATTGGGAAATTATTGGATCCACTTTACCTGGAAAAAATTTGGGTGGAATTCTCTCTTTCAAAAGAATATAAGAGCAGCACTCACCTCACTTGTAAAAGGTCATCCCCTATCCCCCTCTCCATACCTAAAAAACAATTTTTTTTCAGAAGATATTAGAACAAATAACTTCTAAAATTATCTCCTATCATCCTATAATCTATAATTTGGGCATAAATACTACTAAGGAAGTCCTTTGGTGAAAACCCAAATGAGATACATGGAGAAGAGGTAATGTTCATCAACGAATGTCCTTTTTTTATTTCTTCCTAAAACCAATTCAATTATTTTTATATCACGATTATATAATAACATAAATATAATAAATATAATTATATGTTTCTATGTTAATGGTGCAATCAAAACCCACACACACTTCTATCAAATGGGTTACAAAATCATCGTTCTAGTGTACGGCGGACTACCACCTCACGAACTGATGTTGATCATTTTTTCCATTACCACCTTTCATGGTTGGGTATAATAATGAAAATACTATTTATAAATTATATATATATATATTATATTTTTAATGTTATTATTATTTTTCAATTTTTAACGTCCCAGCCCAACTGACCACTATCACGAAAGTCGGGCCGGTGGGTCATATGACCTCAAACGCACATCCCTATATTCTAGAGGCTACCAACAAGAAATGAGGGTATAAGGAGGTGATATAGTATATAATATACTATCATATTATATTATAAAAACTTTATAAAAAATAATAATCAATATTGGAAGTAGTAATAAATGGAAGACAAGAGAAAATGAAGAATAATAAAAACTAAATATAAAAGGTGAAAACACCATTATACAAAAGATACATGCATGTCCAGATGACGATACATAATATAAAAAAATATTCATAAAATGCGGTACAAGATATAGTAAAATACTCAAATGAAGAAAAATAGTCAAAATCCCAAAGGCAAATCTCCACGAGCATCCTGAGCTCTAGCTTGGTCCTTTGCTCCGAACTCCCAAGTACCAGCTAAACAGCTCAAGCAATCAACCATTAACCAAAGTCCAAAAAATATAAGGTATAATCAAGTACCACAATTAAATAGAGTCCCAAAAAGGTTGTTATATAATAATAAAAATAGGTTCCAACCCATGGTTTCTATGACTGAATCCAATATGTGAATATAATGTAAAGTAGTGTGTAGGTATAGGTAGGATAATGATAACCAGTGTGGAAATAAATAAACAAAAACCCACTTAGGTTCATCATGGATGCCTTTCAGCTATACCTGCTTTTTATAATATTTAGAATAAATGTTTGATCAGGAAATATATATATATATATATATATTAATCATTATATATATATATATATATTTTAGTTGTTTTTTTCATACACCTATATGAACCAAGTGCATGTTGATGCCTAATGGACATATAACTGGAATACTAGTTGTTGGATGGAAGAGGGCGTAATGTAGACATCCATAAAAAGTCTAAATGAGCTTAAAATCTCATGAAACAGGGTATATTCCCTACATACCAATATAGCAGGATACGTTATGGAACAACACTCGGGGTGGAGAGTGAGCCACCATGAAAACACTCTAATCATGGAACATGGGGCATAACGCCCAAAGCCCATATAGTATCACTAGAGTGAGACATAATTATCAACACCCAATGTAAGTGAGCATGATAAATCCATGCTCAAAAGTTTCCTTACCATCATATCACAACCCCTATAAAGGCGCATTATAATTATAACTAGCATGGGGAATTACCTCCCATCCATCTCTTTTATCTAGTCTATATATATATATGAATGTGGCATAATCATACATGAAATTTTAACATGAGTAATTACCTCCCATATATCATATTTACCCAACCTTTAAGAATAATTAAGGCACATTCATGTTTCAAACAAAAAAACACAAGGAAAAACCTCTCACATGATCCTTTTTTCATGTTTAATTGTAAATAGATATTTAAAATTCAAATAAGTATTTAACATAAAGCATAATAAAAGGCGTGGTATTATCTCCCTTATAATCCACAACATTTAGAATGTCCAATGGTTCAATTTAACTTTTATAAAAGGAGGGTGGTTCCAATTAATAACATCAAAGGGGAAATGTCCTAGACATTCCATAATTTTAACAAAAATCAAGACATAAGTTACACCAAAAACCATAAAGTCCAAGAATGATTAAATTAAGTAAAAAATAATATTTAGTTGAGAAGATAACATACCAAATTTGGGAGGATTTATTATAAAATCATCAAATTGTTTATTAAAAAATTCATTTTGAATAAACAAGCATCATATTCAAGTGTAAAAATTCAATTTACTAAATTAAACAATTCAAAAAAGACACAACCATTCATGGAAATAAAATTCATAATATTTTGACATGGCACTTAGTTGATTCCATTAACGATTGGAACTTCAATTATAAAATTCAATATGGCACTTAGGAGGTGACATTAATACTTGGATTATTACCAACATAGGGAATTTCATGTTATAAACCAAGACAAATGCTTATAAGGTATTAAGACATTTAAAACTTTTAATTATAAAGGGTAAAAAGAATACCACACACCCATGGGGTGTCCGTAATAGAGATTTACATTTTATAAGTCCACAACAATGATCCAAAGGTGTAACACAAGGTGCATTGATCAATTTGATAAGAATTTAAACCTTTATAAATAAATGCACAGAAAAGGATAGCATGAGGCACAATGAAACTATTAAAAAATATTGAAACTTCAAGAAAAATTTATAAACCACCTACTTTATACTATAGAAAATCCACTCATCCAATATGAAGGTCTAATTCAACCAGGTTTGGAAGGAATAAAGAAATAGACCTTCTACCTGAAAATAGGGAAAATAAGCTCGCACAAAAATAGGGTAGTCGATAAAATATTAGACAAATAAAGATTCAAACCGACTTGAGATTTTACTAATGCGGTTTTGAAGAGATCGATGAAACTTGATTCATACAATTTAGAAGGGAGTTACATCAAATCCGAAAATAGTATTAGGAGAAGAAAACCCATGACTCAAGGAGGAGGCTTAATCTGAAGAAGAAGAGGAAAAGAAAGGAAGGTAAAATAAGATATAACTAAGGTAAATATGGTCATTTAACCCTAAAAACCAAGTCACGTAGTTTGGTCGCATGACTTGGGAAAATCTTGTGCTAACAGTACAATACCCTCTTCTTAAGAAACCAACTTTCATGGTTTGTGCCACATGTTTACCCTAATCGTGTGCCAATAGTGTGATGAGTAGTGCTTAGGTATCGCCCATTTTGGAATGAACCATGTGGTCCAGGAACAATGTTTGGGGAAACCGTATATAGCCCATGTGGGGTGTTTCTACTCCCTTCTCTATAGCCGCACAGTTTTAGACAAACCGTGAGCCTTTGTCAGACCTTCCAAAACCTTTATTTCTGAGTTTTGATGCTTTTGAAACTCAATGAGACACCAGGGAAATCCTTTACCCAAGTATAAAAAATATTAAGTGTCCAAACTCTTGGAATTATGTTCTGAAGCTCTATTTTAAAAACAACACGTCTAGTAAATGAAAAAGTTCAAATTCATTTATATTTTGGTCTCTTTAAAAACATGGGTCATTACAACCTCCCCACCTTATAACATATCATCCCCAAGAATCCTTTGGGAATAATGAAAATATCACCCTACAGACGAGGGTTGTGAAGTCTCGTTCAAACAATCACGTTGCATTTCCAAATACCCAACGCACCTTCATGCATTCATTTAAGTACATGATACTTAAACCATCAAAAATCAATCCAATGCTTGTTTCTTGATTAAAACACCAATATGGGGATTACTCAAGACCGTTGAACTGGATATATGATCATTTACTCATCTCGTTAAAAATCTATCCAAAGGTACTCCCCACCTTAGGATTTAACATTAAAAAGGGTCAATTACAAGCCACAACACTTCCCACCACCAGAATTTCCTTACAAAGAATGCCTCTAAGCATTATAGTGATTCTTATAGCATGATTTATTTTAATATATAGAACCCTATTACATATTAGGTCATAACAGAGACCTCACCAAATGAAACAGTCGAATTACAGTCAACCAAGCTAAAATTGGTCGCACACGCTTTCCCAAAAATACATAACTGAACCTTAATATAAGTTCGCATTAACCCAGTGATGTGTTTTAAAATAACTCCTCTCAACCTCACATATCAAACAAGAATAATAATGAGTCAATCCACCTCTGAATGACCTTTTCCAGAACACTTGACTAAGGTGTCCATTGTATTTACAAAGAGAAACATAATGACTTCCTCTAAGGAATCTACCATTAACCAAAAGCACATTCACTGAAGTGATACCTAACTTTCGGTGAAGTTCCTTTTTAAAGTCATCACCTGAATAATTAATTCTTTGTGACTTAGCATGAAAAAGTTCATAACCCTGATCCATCCCACTAGAATCATTTCCCTTAAACATCAACTCTGATCCCAACAAAAATTCTAGTAGAATCTTGGATTTAATGAAATAGAGTCCAAGAAACTAACCCAAAGAAGTCCATACTTCATGGTCACAAGAGAAATGTCCATAAAAAACAAGACGTCCTTTTTAGATAATTGACTGAGCCCATAGCGAGATCCTCATGGTGGTCAAGTAAAAAGAAAATGGTTGGTTTTCTATATTCCATACATGAAATTCCCACACGGTAATCCTAATTTCACTTAGGACCAACCAAGCCTCATCAATAACCACACTTCTAATGTTCACATTGGGAAATACACCCAAAAAGACTAGTGACTTTTAAAAATTTATCATGTCATAATATTGATGCTCTCTTAGTGCATCAAGTATGACCACAAGATAAAGTAAATAATCATCGCTAAGATAGAGTGAACTAAGAGGTTTTGAATGGTTTCCAACCAACCATACCTGACTATTAAAATAAAGAACAACAGAACCCCTGCCTTTAGACTTCTAGAAAGATTATCAACATCCCCTTCTATATCATCACCATTAACTGATCGCGTGAATTTATCACATGAGGCATCAAGTGATTGTTTAAGATTTAACCACCAAATTCTATTCAAAATGAACATTGTTTCTCAGGGGTTTCATACACAGCTAACGACATCAATGTCGTTCTGCCAAGAAAGCACCAACAAAATTCATATCTTTCAAGCCTCAAAGGAATTCAAGTTAGATCGACCATTTACAAATAGTACTCTTAGGTTGTGTTCCTTCTACTTGGAAGGACACCTATTCACCAGAACTGACGCGATGCTTCACGACTTAGGAGAGTCCTAGTTTTTGAATGAATGAAGATATCCATCACTCACCAGCATGCTAGATCAGAAACACCTTAAATGCATGTGTGTCTCTCCTCTAAGTCATGATCACCACGTCACAATATCTAAACATTTGGAATGAAATCTAGAACCAAAGAGATCAAAATATCATAACACCCAATCGTATAAGAGATTCATCTTGAGTAGTGGGACAAACATGAATTCTTTAAACTCGTTGGTCACTCCACTCTAGAGATGACCTGAGAACGTACTCAACGACACAAGTATCAATAATTTTACCAAACTCAACCATTTTTTTAAATCACTTAACAACTCAAAGGATACGATGTACATGAACGCATACTATATTGAGGTTTCAAAAATAAGACCACACATCCTTGAAACTATCCATTGGATGTCCTCCCAATGTATTCAAGAAACAGATATCCCATACAAGAGATTTAACCTGTAGTTGTTTTACCTCATATGACCATTAACTTGGGCGGTGACGTACCATGTTATCCATCGTTGAGAAAGAAGAAAGGGTCAAGTGACCTATGAAGCTTTCAATCAAGCCCAAAGCACGTCTAACCTATTAAAACTAAGTGTTACTCGATGAAAAATCCCACAAAAAATGCCAAGAAAGACATGGCCACCCATCAAAACAAGGTTATTATTGAAAAAGGAGTCCTACTAAGGACAACGATACCCGAACGACACCAAACTACTGAAAACACAATACAATTAGAAAGGAATTTAAAATTATAAGGGTGATACCTACCAAATACTATCCCCTTACAAATGAAAGAGTAATGAACCTATCAATAGTCCACTCCAACTGAAAAGTAACTAGGCTCAAGAGCCTATCATTTCATCCAATTCAAAAGAAAGAGAAAGTCCAATAGAAAAATCTTATGGTTCTGTTCAAAGGAAATCTCAAAATACCCTTAATTGAGGGTTTAAATAAAGGACAAAACATTAGGTTCGATTTTAATCCATGAAATTGATTACAAATTAATATTTAAACATTTAAATTGGTTAAAACAAAACACCAAGAACCAATTATGAAACAAAGTGCTTGGCACCTGATTTAACCAAGACCCCGAGGGAAAAAAGCTGGTTATAGAAAACTTACTTTTTAAACATTTAACATTTATTGACATCCCATAAAAAAATTAGGAAATTTATCATATAAATTCCTTTTAAATTGATAATACTACATACAGGGGTCCTTCTAATCCAACTTGGGTTCATAAAAAAGAAACCCAATAGCAGTTTCCCAAATATTAATGTTTCAAAACACCCAAACAGGTCATATCATAAGAAACATGCCCCAACTGACCTACTTGGGTCCATTTGTGCATTTAAGAACATAGATAATTAATTTTAGATTAAAATTAAACAACTAATATATTTAAACCATTTCAAAATACATACCATGATCATATAAAATGGTTCAATTACATGTGTTTCCACCACCCCAATCTATAAAGCACCCACACTCTTTATAAACCGAGTTCTAGCTCTCATTTAATAAAAAAATATCATTTTAGAATATGAAATAATAATATTTAATTATCTAGTCTTATGGGTGGCCCTTTACTAACCTGTAAAGCACCCGTACAATTTACATCTCGGTATTTGTCTCCCTTTAATCAAAACCAGTTCAATTTAGCATTTAAACTTTAGTATCCCTTTAAATTTTAGCAAAAGTTTCTAAATATTTATAAAGATCAAAGATATATTGAGTATATAGGTCATATTTTCCCAATTATAAGGTGTCCATACACCTTACAACTGAAAACTATCCCCCATTTAGTCATAACCATTTAATCTTTACCATGCAACCAATTACATAAAAAAACTATAATGTTATTGTAACATGTAAACATTGAAAGCATGAAAATAAACACAAAAACTTGATATATAGGAAAAAAATTCTAAGAAAAATAGGAATCATGGCATATAAACAAATAAAAATGTTATACAAGTAATATGGATAAAGCAAACAAGAGCCTGAAAAAACACTCAACTCACACAATCCAAACCAGTAGGAAGCCTATAAATGCATCTATATGGCATGGAATATGAATGAAAAGTTAATTTTATATATGCCTATTATGATGCATTTAATTCTTCATCCTTTCTATACTAGACCAAGGAAAAAATAACATAAATTAATAAATCAATATATAGTGGAAAGTACACCATTCACTCAAGGTGAAATCATATCAACTGAAATAACAAATAGAATGAACATCAATCCTAGCTCTGGCCACTTGGTCATTTACCCATGGGTGGGGTGATCAGTCCTAAACACAACTATTTAACATTAAACAACACATTACTAGTATCCTATATACCAATCCAAAATAGTAATATAAAGGAATAAAATAAGATCTGATGCCACTTTGTAAGGTCTTGACCCAAATGACCACTAATACGATAGCCGAACTGGTGGGCTATATGGCCTCAAGCGTGATAGTAGTGAGGGTGTAAGGAAGTGATAGTGAAGAGACTATACCATCATATCAAAGTATCACAGTGGTATAAAAAATAAGAATCAATAGAAGAAGTAGTAACAAATGGAAGGCAAGAGCAATAAAAGATACATATAAATTGAATATAAAATTTTGCTAATGCCATTCTACAAAAGATGCATACATGTCCAGATGATGATACATAATACACTATGAAAAAAACAGTCTTTTACGATGGGGTATATGCGATGCGATTATTTCCCGTCACAAGTAGTCCATCCCAGGGGCTATTTGCGATGGGATTTGGGGTCCCATCGCAAAAGGTAATACGTGCTTTGGTGCGGGTTGCACGACAAAGCGCGAGAAGGTTATTTGAGACGGGGGGATCCCCACATTGAAAATAGTGTGTCAGTCGGAGGGTATTTGCGACGGGACCCGTTGCAAATACCGGCGGTGGTAAATGCGTTTTTGCGACGCGATGTTGTCCCGTCGCAAAAAGTGTGTCGGCAGGTCACCTTTTGCGACGGGCCCCATCGCAAATACCCTTTTAACCACCAACAGTAATTAATGCGGGCAAAGTTATTTGCGACAGGGCCCGTCGCAAATAGTCCCGTCACAACTAAACTAACCTATATATACACCCTTCGCTTTCCTTTCTCTTCCTCTCATTTCTCACTTTCTCTCTTTCTAAACTCAGATTTTAGAGTGAAAATTTCTCTCAGTTAATTTTTTTACGGAGAAGTTGTGAAGGCGCATACATCAATGGTAGATCAAGTTTAAAGGTATTTATATTTTATTTAATTTAGTATTTATTTAATTTTTGTTATGTTAATTTTAATTATTGTTGATTAGTTGTAATTAAATTAGATTTAAATTGTTTTGTTATCTGTATTTTAGAAATAAATAGTAATAAACAGTAATAAATAGTACTAATTAGTAGTAATTAGTACTAATTAGTAGTAATTAGGAATAAATAGTAATAATTAGGAATAAATAGTAATAATTAGGAATAAATAGTAATAAATAGTAATAATTAGGAATAAATAGTAATAAATAGTAATAAATAGTAATAAATTGGAATAAATAGGAACCATTAGTAATAAATAGGAATAATTAGTAATAAATTGTACTAATTAGTAATAAATAATAGTAATTAGTAATAAATAGTAGAAATTAGTAATAAATAGTAATAAATAGTAATAAATAGAATTAATTTGGAATAAATAGGAAAAAATTGGAATAATTAGCAATAAATAAGAATAAATAGCAATATTTAGCAATAATTAGCAATAATTAGTAAAAATTAGCAATAAATAGGAATAATTAGTAATAATTATCAATAATTAGTAATAAATAGTAATAATTAGTAATAAATAGTAATAAATAGTAATAAATAGTAATAAATAGTAAGAATTCATAATAATTAGTAATAATTAGTAATAATTTTTAATAAATAGTAATAAATAGTAATAATTAGTAATAATTAGTAATAATTAGTAATAAATAGTAATAAATAGTAATAAATAGTAATAAATAGTAATAAATAGTAATAAATAGAAATAAATAAGAATAAATAGTAATAAATAGTAATAAATAGTAATAAATAGTAATAAATAATAATAATTATAAATAAATAGGAATAAATAAGAATAAATAGGAATAAATAGGAATAAATAGGAATAAATAGAAATAATTAGGAATAATTAGTATTAATTAGCAATAAATAGCAATAATTAGCAATAATTAGCAATAATTAGCAATAATTAGCAATAATTAGCAATAATTAGCAATAATTAGCAATAATTAGCAATAAATTGCAATAATTAGCAATAATTAGAAATAAATAAAAATAAATAGCAATAAATAACAATAAAAAACAATAAATAGCAATAAATAACAATAAATAGTAATAAATAGCAATAAATAGAAATAATTAGTAATAATTATCAATAATTAGCAATAATTAGTAATAATTATCAATACTTAGCAATACTTAGCAATAATTAGCAATACTTAGCAATAGTTAGGAATACTTAGCAATACTTAGCAATAGTTAGTAATTGTTAGTAATACTTAGTTATACTTAGTAATAATTAGTAATACTTAATAAAAAATAGTAATAGTTAGTAATACTGAGTAATAGTTAGTAATAGTTAGTAATAGGTTTTTAATAATTAGTAATAGTTGTAATAATTAGTAATAGTTAGTAATAATTAGTAATAATTAGTAATAATTAGTAATAATTAGTAATAATTTGTAATAATTAGTAATAATTAGTAATAATTAGTAATAATTAGTAATAATTAGTAATAATTAGTAATAATTAGTAATAAATAGAAATAAATTGTAATAAATAGTAATAAATAGTAATAAATAGTAATAAATAGTAATAAATAGTAATAAATATTAATAAACAGTAATAATTAGTAATAATTAGTAATAATTAGTAATAAATAGTAATAAATAGTAATATATAGCAATAAATAGTAATAAATATTAATAATTAGTAATAAATAGTAATTATTAGTAATAATTAGTAATAATTAGTAATAATTAGTAATAATTAGTAATAATTAGTAATAATTAATAATAATTAGTAATAATTTGTAATAATTAGTAATAATTAGTAATAATTAGTAATAATTAGTAATAATTAGTAATAATTAGTAATAATTAGTAACAATTAGTATGAAATAGTAAGAAATAGTAAGAAATAGTATGAAATAGTAACAATTAATAAGAAATAGTAACAATTAGTAATAATTAGTAAAAATAGTAACAAATAGTAACAATTAGTAACAATTAGTAACAATTAGTAACAATTAGTAACAATAAGTAACAATTAGTAACAATTAGTAACAATTAGTAACAATTAGTAACAATAAAGAAGAAATAGTAACAATTAGTAACATTTAGTAACAATTAGTAAGAAATAGTAACAATTAGTAACAATTAGTAAGAAATAGTAACAATTAGAAAGAAATAGTAACAATCAGGGAAAAAATCAATTGTAATAAATTTTAATAACTTGTAATAACTTAGAAAAATTTCTAGTAGATTGACATCACTCCTTTTTCTCGATGAATTTTCTCCTTTCCGCTTTCACTGACTCAAAACATTATAAAAAGTATGCTTTTATGTATGTGTATCAAATCTCGTATGCACAAGTTTGAATATGCATTCATAGGACCACATTTTTAATAATGTGTTCATGTGGTGATAGTTGTAAGATGATGATTCATCGATGAAAAGGGGGCTCTTTTGTCCGACGCCTCATTTACTTTCAAATTTATCACACAGAAATCACAATAAGAATCTGCTCGGAGGTACGCATATTCATTCTCGTGCATACGAGAATCAATATGCGTACCTCCAATTAGATTCTTCATTGTGATTTATGTGTGAGAAAGTTTCAAATAAATGATCCGTCTGATAAAAGAGTTGCTGTCAATCCACTAGAAATTGTGTCACCCATATGTTATGGTAATTATTAAGAAGTAGTTGTAATTATATATATATATATATATATATTTTCAAATAGTGTTTTTTATAATTTCAAATTATTCAAAAATAGTAACGATTTTATATTTTTTAGAAAAATATGGAATGAGGAAGTCCACATCAATCATTATTAGATGATCGTGCTTGGATAAATCCGCATAGAAATATAAATGGTTTTGGTTTAAATCTTGTATATATTGAGTGTGTTGCAACTTTCTTATCATTTTCATCATCAAAACCAGAATATGTTTCAAAAGTCACAATAAAGTGTCCTTGTAAAAAATGTGCTATGAGAACGTTTGACATATTTGACAAGGTTGGGGATATCTCTTACGTTTTGGTTTTCAACCAGATTATGTTTTTTGGTATCAACACAGAGAATTTAATTCTGGAGAAGATACTAATAGCTTGATTCTAGATCCATCAAGGTTTCAAAATTTAGTACATGATGTTTCAGGTTCATCTGTTCAGCAAACTGAAACTCAAGATGATGTCAATTTAACTCCTGAGTTGGCACCATATAAATTTTATGAGTTTTTGAGGTCTGCTGAGGATGAATTATATCTTGGTTGCAAGATAATCAAATTATAAGTTGTTTAAAAAATTATTGTTATTAAATCAGATAATATAATGTTAAAAAACTATTTTGATCAGATATTTTCTTTGGTTAAAACACTGTTACCTGAAGGAAATGTGTTGCCTGCAAATTACTATGAGAGAAAGAAGCTGGTTTGTAATCTGGGCCTTATTTATCGGAAGATTCATGCATATCCAAATGATTGCATCTTATATTCTGGGGAAAATGATTCATTGGATAGTTGTCCCACATGTGAACAATCAGTTATAAAGAATCTCAATCAGGGAAGTCTAGATCGATTCCAGTAAAACAGTTGAGATATTTTCCCCTTAAACCCAGGTTGCAACATTTATTTATGTCTCAGAACACAACATCAATGATGTCATGGAACAAAATAAAGATGTCAACTGATAAATGCTTGACTCATCAATATGATGGTGATTCATGGAAACATTTTGATCGTCTACATTCGTTTTTTTCTTTAGAATCCCAAAACGTACGATTGGGTCTTTCTACAGAAAGTTTTTGTCTGTTTGGTTCTCTATGGTAGTCAGTATTCATGTTGGCCTATCTTTATAACTCCGTATAATTTACCTCCATGGAAGTTGATGAAGGATCCCTATATATTTTTGACCTTATTAATCCCAAGACACTGAAAAAGAATATTGATGTTTATTTGAAACCATTGATTGATGAGTTAAATGCATTGTGGAGTGATGGTGTTAGTACATATGATGTTGGTGCGAAACATAATTTCATATTAAAAGTTGAATTTATGTGGATGATTAGTGACTTTCTGGCATATGGTATTTTATTTGGCTAGAGTAAAAATGGTATGAAATCATGTACTTACTGTATGAAAGACAAAAAATCCTTTATGCTCATCAATAGAAAAAAACATTTCTATTTTGACTGTCACCACAGATTTCTTCCAACTGGACATCCTTTTCGGAGGAACAAATCACATTTTAGAAGAGGTAAAATTGAAAGGGATGAACCTCCAAAAATGATCTCAAGTACAGAGTTAAAATCAGGTGTATTTTCATTACCTCCCATCACATTTGGGCAAATAGTAAACCAACAGAAAATTTATGGCTTTGGGAAAGAACATAATTGGATAAAATGAAGAATTTTTTGGGATCTTCCATATTGGTCTGATTTTTTGGTCCGCCACATGTTAAATGTCATGCATATTGATAAGAACTATTTTGATAATTTATTTCATACAGTTTTGGATACACCAGGTAAGACCAAAGATACTGTAAAGTCATGATTAAATCTTGCCCAAATTTACAGGAGACCAGAATGTGAAAATTTTAAAAATTTTAGATCACAGAGGTTAATGGATCCAAAAGAAGGTTATACACTATCCAAAGAGAGTCAATTACTATTTTTTCAATGGATTTCAGATTTGAGACTTCCAGATGGCTATGCTTCCAATTTGGGAAGATGTGTTAAGAGTGGTTATATTACCAGATTAACAAGTCATGACTGTCATGTTATAATAGAAATAATTATGCTAATTGGATTCATAGGTTTGTTTAATTCTGTTATTTGGGATTTGATAATAGACATATCATATTTTTTTGAGACATTTCTGCAATGACCACAGAATACGATGCACTAAACAAATTGGAAGAAGATGTTTCTGTAATTATATGTAAATTGGAAAAGATCTTTCCACTAGCTTTCTTTGAATCAATGGAAAATCTACTATTACATTTTCCACATGAAGCTAAATGTGGAGGTCCATTATAGTTTTAATGGATGTACCCATTCGAGAGATTCATACAGAAATTGAAGAAGAAAAGTACGTAATAATGCATCAGTTGAAGGCTCAATTGCTGAGGCTTATTTGTAAGAGGAAATTAATTTTTTCTTCTCTCATTATTTTGAATCTCAATATCCCTCAAAATTCAATCGCATGGGATGAAACTAGGGGAATGTTAATGAAGAAATGGACCATAAATTATCAGTTTTTAATCAGCCAAATCTTAGTTTTGGTGGAGTTTATGAATGATGGCTTTCAGATGATGAACATCATAGAGCTCATACATATGTTTTTCTCAACTGTGAAGAAATAAAATCATTTTTACTGTGAGTTATTCTATCACTTATTATATAATTTATGTTACAATATGTAAACTTATTTTATTTGTAGGTTATATGATAATCATATCAAGAAGCAACTTCCACAAATTACAATTGCTGATCTTGAAGAACGAAGACAATTTTTTTTCTCAATGGTTTCAAAAACTGGTAACATAAATTATTGATGGTTTAATATCAATTCAGTTTATTATATATAATATTAATAATTGTTTTACAAATTTTCAGGTGTCTCAACATGGTGGTAAAATTGATAAGAGACTATGTATATTGAGTAACCCACCATCCAAAATGGTTAAATCTTATAATTCATATGTGGTGAATGGTTTTTGATTTCATACACATGCATATGGGGAATCAAAAAAAATAACTATGGAGTTTTCTTGAGAGGATCTCATCACAGAGAAACTAAAGTTGACTTTTATGTAATTATGGATAAAATTATTGAGTTGTGTTATCTAGGACATAATTACATAACGATGTTTAAATGTCAGTGGTTGGATACTGAGAGAGGCTTGTGTTTTCATCCGACTCATAGAATCGTCGATATTGAATATAAAAATATTCTTGCAGGAAATGAACCATTTTTATTGGCTCAATAGGCACATCAAATTTATTATGAAAAGTAATGTGATACTTCAAGAGACTTGAGTGATTGGTGGAGCATAATAAAAATTAAATCTCAAGAAAATTAGTTTACTCAAACTGAATGTTGTTCTGTTGAAGTGAAAGGAATTGAAATTTTTCAAGAGACTTCTCAAAATCCATATTTTTCACAGAGACGTGAATATCGATGATGACACTCCACAATTAAGGATCAATGATTATGAATATGTTAATGATGTTACAAATGAATTTGAAATGACAAGAGATGATTAAACTGAAACTCATATGGATATTGATGATGATGGGGAGGAAGATGAAGACATTGACATGGACAGCTATGGAGACGAGGATGAAGAAGGACATTGACACAGTTAAATGTTGGTTATAATCATAACTAATATATATCTATATATAATAGTTATTTTCAACTATCTTCTAACAATAATCATTTTGTGTTTCAGATGGATCCTGATCTATTTCGTGAGTTGCAGGAGGCTGATCTACCTTTGGATGAGGGGGATTGTGGACCATCTAACCCCAACCTACTGACTGTTTAGGGGATACATGGAGGGGGTGCGGTCTTGCGCGATTGATGATTCCTAACCCTATCCCCGAGTGATGTGTACGTCTTGGTTTTGATCCATGCACACAAAGGTACTGTATATTTTAGTTAGATTTCATTAATTTATTTATATATATACTAATTGTTTGATTATTTATTTCTTTTTCATAGTTTTACGCATGTAGCTATTGGACAGGGGAGCGCTATCTTGTGCAATTATTTTTCTCATCCATGGATCAAATGAGAACAGATTCCTATTGATGTGCGGCGTGACATGTTCGATCAAGGGCTGGTACATTAATAAAGAATATTTATTCTGAAATTTATTTTATTAATAACTTGATATTATAAATTATTTGTAGGGTTTATGGTATCCCATTGATGATATCATGTGTGATGCTATCCAAACAACATGGAAGGTGTCTATGTATGAGTGTTTCCATCAGTTTTTTCACAATTTGAGAAGAACATCAATTAAGAAAGGAGGAGTGACAGAATTTGACGAGTCTTGTAGATCCCACCGATTATAGTACAATTCATCTCACATTTGGGATGGATTATGTTTACATTGGTTGGGTGGTGGATTTCTGAGGATATCTTCAGTGGGACGATAGAACCGGGGGAGAAAAGATGTGATGCATCGAGCTGGTAGCCGTACATTCAGTACGCATAGAGAGAATCTGGTAAGTATAATTTTTATATATTATATATAACTTCAAATATAAACATTTTATTTTATTTTTCTGTAGTCTTTTGAGCATCCTGATATTACGGAGTTCTATGTTTATCGGAGGATGTATTGTGATCCAACCACTAGAGAGATTAGAGGTGATCACCAGCGTCAGATTGTTGTTAGTATTATTTTTCTTCAGTTTGACAATTAAATGTATATAATATTTTCAGCATTTTAATTTCAAATTGGAATTGAAGGAGTCATATGAGGCTACGACCTCTCAGACACAGGCTGAGAGTCAAGATGAGATGACTGAGTAGACCAGGGACCACCATTTTGATGAGGCAGCATGGATGCAGGCGATGCATTGTGGCTTTGAGAAGGCCTGAGTAGTTGGTATCAACTCTCATTTGACTCCTGGTACTTACTATGGTACTGATGCGATGTGAGCGTCCAGCTCGAGAGGAGCTCATGGAGAGGCATCATCTTCTGCCTCACAGTATCAAGAGATGTTGTGAACTCAGTCTGAGATTATAGAGAGTTTGTAGAAGCAGAATGAAGAGATGTGTCAGCGACAACAACATCAACAGCAGCATGAGCAGGAGATGCGTTGGTGGCGGCAACAACATCACGAGAAGATGGAGTACATGTGCCATCTGAATCGTAGTTTAGGGATGGAGTTTCCTCCACCATCTCCTACAGCTCCTCCACCTCTAGAAGATGACCCCCAGTGATTTGTTATTTATGTTAAAAACATTTGAATTTAAGATTTATTTTAATATGAACTATTTATAGTTTCTTTCTTTTATATTGGAACAAATATTGCATAATTTTTTTTAATATTTTATTATTTATTATTAGTATTATATTTTTTAAAATTTATTTATTTTAATAATAATAATAACATTTTATGATTTTTTAATATTTTTTTTAAATATTGAGAATTGAAATAATTTTTTTTATTGTTTTAATAAAATTAATATTAATTTTTTATTAATCATAATTTTATTTATTTTATTTATTATGTTTAGTATTTGTGATGGGGATTTTTGCGACAGGATCCCATCACAAATAATCTAAATAAATATTTTTTTAATTAATAGTATTTGCAACGGGACGTCGATCCCATCGAAAAAGGTTATTCTATATATAATGTATATAATCGAAGTATTAGTTGCGACGAGTCAGTTCCTCATTGAAAATAGTATTTGTGACGGTCCGTCGCGAAAGGATTTATATATATAATGTATATGATCAGATTATTATATGCGATGCCGTTTTTTGCAATGAGCTATTTGCGATGGGTCCCCATCGTAAATACCTCTAATTATAGAAGTGATATAACAAACAGACATAAAAAAATGCGAAAAGATACATTAGACCGCTCAAATGAAGAAAAAGAAAAAAGACTAAAGGAAAATCTCCCTTACCATCCTTAGCTTCATCTCGGTCCTATGCTCCTAACTCTCAAGTATTAGCTAAATAAATAAAGTAATTAACCAAGTTCTTACAAATATAATGTCTACTTGGGTACCCTAGTGCAATAGAAGCCCAATCAGGGTATGAGATAATAATACCAGTAGGTTCCCACCCATGGTGTCTACGAATGAATCCAATATGTGAATACAAAGTAAATAAGTGTGAATGTATAAGTAGGATAATGATAAGTAGTGCTGAAATAAATAAACAACCCGCCTAGGTTCCTTAGGGACACCTGGTGGCTATATTTGCTTCAGATCATAGCCAAAATACTTGTATGACCAGTAAATATATATATATAGTAATAATTATATATATAATTTATTTATATATTGCATCCACACATATAAACCAAGTATGTTCTTATACCTAATAAACATGTACCCAGAATACTAGTTGATGGCTAGACTAGGGTGTAACTCAGACATCCATAACTAGTCTAAATGAGCCTAAAATACCATTAAATAGGGTACATTCCCTACATCCCAAAATATTGAGAAACATCATTTTATAACAATCAAGATGGTGAGTGAGCCTCCATGGAAACACTATAGTCATAGAACATGGTGCGTAAATCTCAATGCCTATATAATATAACTGGTGTGAGATTCCATGCTCAACACCCAATGTAAGGGAGTATGATAATTCTATGCCCAAAAAGTCCCTTTCCATCACATAATAGGTAGTATAAAGGTTAATTATAATTATAAATGTCATGGGTAATTACGTCCCATACATCTCTTTTATCCAGACCATATGTATATATAAATGAGGCATAATCATACTTTTAATTTTAACATGACGAATTACCTATCATGTAACATATTTAACTAGAATTTAAGTATAATTAAGGAAAATTCATCTTTCAAACATAAAAATGAGGAAACGAATCTCATATAATCCTTTTTTCAAGTTTAATTATAAACAATATTTATAATTCCAAGAAGAATTTAACATAAATAATAATCAAAGGCATGGTCTTACCACCCTTATAATCCATAACATTTAGAATGTGAAATGGTTCCATTTAACATTTATAAAATGAGGGTGGTTCTATTTAATGAAATCAAAGTGGAAATTTTTTAGACATGCCATAACTCTAACAACAACCCAAACATAAGTAACACCAAAATCCATAAATGACAAGAATGATTCAAAACACTAATCACTAATTTTTTTTTAAGATATTGCACCTTATTTCGAGGGGTTTTATTATAAAATCATGAAATTTTTGTGTTAAAAAAATCATTTGGAATAAAAAAGAATCATATTCAAGAGTCCCAATTAAATTTACTAAATTAAAAAATTCAAAAAAGAAACAACCAATAATGGAAATAAAATTCATAAGGGTTTTATATGGCACTTATGAGGTTCCATTAATGATTAAAACTTCAATTTTAAAATTCAACATTCCACTTAGGAGGTTCCATTAACACTTGGATGATTACCAACAAGAGTAATTTCAAGTTATAAACCAATCCAGACACTTAAAAGGCATCCCAAAATTTAAAACATTTAATTATAAGGGGAAAAAACAAGCCGACACACCCATAGGGTTTCCATGATTGATATTTACATTTTATAATTCCATAACAATGATACACAGGTGTAACACAAGGTGAGTTGATCAATTTTATATGAAGGTACACTTTTATAATGTAATGTGTGATGAAGGATGGTGTGAGGAACAATTACATTATTCACAAAAAGATGGATAACATGAAGAAAATTCTGTAGACCACCTACCTTATACCATAGAAAATCAACTCATCCAATATTGAGGTCTAATTTGATCAGTTTTGGAAGGAATGTATGAAATAGACCTCTCCCATGAAAATAAAAAAATGATCTAACACCAAAATAGTATAACCTAGAGGAGATTAAATGAATATAGATTCAAAAGGACTTGATAGGTTACTAATGCGATTACATACACACTGATGACACTTGATTCAAATAACGTATGGGGGAGTTACATCAAAGCCTAGAATAAGATTGGGAGAAGGAAACCCACAACTCAAGGAGGAGTCTCACACTGGAGAAGAAGGGGGGAAATATTGGAAGGGGAAATAATGTATAATTAAGTTCAATATGGTCATTTCACCTTAAAAATGGAGTCATACGGTTTGGCTGCATGACTTGGCCAAATTGTGCACCGATTGTGTGACACCCCCTGCTTCAGAAACCAACTCACATAGTTTGTGTAGCATAGTTACCCTAACCATGCACCTACCATGTGATGAATATTTATTTGTTACTTCCCATTTTAGAATGAACTGTGGGGTCTAGGTGTATGTTTTGGGAAAACTATATGCAACCAGTGTGGGGCGTTTCTGCTCCCTTCTCTACTATAACATGATTTACTGTTAGATGCTGCATGGTTCCAGAAAAACCATGAACCTCTTTGAGACCTTCCAAAACCTTTATTTCCAAGGTATAATTCCCTCAAAACTCAATGAGACACTTGGTAAATCTCTTGGACCTTTACCCAAGTCTAAAAAACATTTTAGTTTCATAACTCTTAGAATTACATTCCAAGGTTCGGTTTTAAAAATGGACCATCCAATAAATGAAAAAGTTCAAATTACATTGGATCTTCATTTTTTTTCAAAACACATGTCATTATAGAATTATTATATAACATTTACCTTTATGATTTTCATTTTTTTGGAATACAATAACATTGTATGTGTGTATGGAAGATTACTGTCACACGAAGCGATGTGATTCGTTCACATTTTATATGGAATGTATTAAGGATGGACTTAATATAAATATGTGCTATATATGACCTAAAAATTATATATAAATAAATAGACAATTATATATATCATTTAATTTTCTTTCTTTCAATATGATAAGAAAATAGAATCAGCGTTCATGCGTATGTATGACCTTCCAGCTCCATAAACGGTGTATTTCATTTCCCATCACTAAATTTTATGAATTAATATAAGTACATATATAAGAAATATATATGATATTATTATCATGATATACATTCTTGATATTATGAAATCTTGTTCTAAGTAAAATGATAAAAAATATAACAAATTAAAAAATATATGAAAAATAATATAGTTATTACCCAAAATGTAACTTTAACATGGAATTGTATATCAACGGGTAATAAAAGGTCATAAAAATATAATATTGGGTATGATATATATGAATATGGTTATATTATTTATTTATAATAGACATATATTTATTATACATTAATTTTTAATGATTATGATAGATTCAAGACTTAAGGTAAGGGGATTCCAGGACTTACTTTTATTTCGGAGTGACTTATTCCATATTCAACACTCATTTATTTTTTGTGGTTAATATAATTAGATATGAAATTATATATCATGAATATAAATACTTTAATGATAATGAAATTTTCTACTGATTCTATTATTTCATGGGTATTGTGATTCAAAATTTTCTGAAATAGTAAGGGATTTCTATCACACTTTTTACTTTTTTGACACACATGAAATATTCAACACCTATTTTTTATATGTAGTGAATATAATAAACATGAATGTATTTTATGATGATTTTAATAAAATTTATTGGTACTTTTATATCCATTTGATGATCTTTATTTCATGGGGTTTATGGTTTAAAAGTTACCAAACTTTTAAAGGATTTTTGTCTCACGTTTTCTTCTTTGAGATATATGATTTGATATGAACCTTTAATCTTTCATGAGGTGATATATAGAACCTATGACATGTATTATCATGAATGTTTCAATATTAATTATATTTTTAGTTCCATTTTATTTTATTTTTTCATAGGTATTATGATTTAAGGTTTCTATAGTGGTAATTATTTTATATTATAATCTCATCATTTATCAAGATTGTTATGATTCTGATTCAAATGAAAAATTATTATGAACTATATCTCAAAATGTATCATGAATTATATTATCCTTTTTTCATGCATGATATATTCATGTAATGGTACCATTTTACCACTCTTTTGTACTTAAGATAATTAAGAATTTTTTTTATGAAAATCCGACTTCATTTCCCTTTTCGATTGAAAAATAATATTCTTGAAAAACCATGTTATCTAAGAATTTATTCAAAAATGTTTTATTAATATCTTATGATTTTAAAATAAAATTTTAACCATTTTTGGGTATTTAAAAATATGTTTTGAAATTAATATTCATGTCATTTTCCAAAAACAATGCCCATTAGGATTTTACTAAAAATGTGAAATGAATCTTCATTTTAACGAGTACAACCTGAACTAAATTTTCCTATTTCATGAACAATAATTTCATCAAAGATTAATTTATAAGTTTTCAAGGTTATTTTCAAAGAAAAGGGTTTTCAAAATATTTTATGTTTTAAAAAAATTTCATCAACTTCGAAATGATATTTTCTTCAAGAAATATTTTAAATTATTTTTAAAGCTTACTTTATATGTTTTATGGTTATTTTAAAAGAAAGATATTTTAAAAATGTTTTATGTTTTAAAAAATGTTTTCAAGGTGGAAATTATATTTTCCTCAAGAAATGATTAAAATAAATTTTAAATCATATGTTATAAATTTTCAAGGTTATTTTCAAAGAAACGGATTTTCAAAGAAAAGAATTTTAAAAATTTTTTATATGAATTTTCAAAGAAAGTTTATTTTACTTGATAAATGTTCCAAACGATCAATCAAAATTATTTTCCATCTAAGATTACATCCATTGATGTTACCTATTACCTAATTGGGATATGATATAGGGATACAATTCTTATTATTTCTTAGAAAAGTTTTGGTTTTTGATGAAAAGTTTTTTATGAAACCCATTTATCTTCTACGAGTTATACCATGATAATATGTTTATGAAATACATTTCTCTTCCACAGGTTATACCATGATAAAATGGTAATGAAACCCACCTATTTTCTTAGGTTATGTTATGTTGAAATTATTATGAAAACTATATCTTTTCTATAGGTTATGATATGATGAAATTTTTATGATACCTATTTCATTTAATGGGTTATTATATGTTTAATGCTTATGATTTTTTTGGTATATATAAATATAGTTTTTATTATGTGACGAGTATGAATTATATCTCCCTATAATGAATTAGGTAATGATAAATGTTCTATGATCTTTGAGGGTACACAGGTTGTCAGCCCAAGCCTAAAAATGAGGGTACATAGGTGGTTATCCCAAGAATGTAAAGTATACTACATAGGTGGTAAGCCCAATCCCGAAGCAAAAACATGGGTGTTCAGACCAAGTCTACAATGTTATGAATGTCTTGGTGGGTAACCTTGAAATAAAAGTTTTTTTCTTACATGTATGCCAAGATTTTATGTCTTATTCAAATTCTATGCATTTATTACTCATTTTATTTGATTTAATTATGATTCATGTTTTATGAACTTCAATTTTTTATTCCAATATTCAATTTTATGATCTTTGATATGGAGGGTATGGTTTTCCACTATTATGATCATGATGTCATGCCCTTATGCTCATGTCATGCTTATATATCTTCCTTGTTTACCCTTACTGAGCATTTGAGATCACCCTTTCTTATTTTTTATTCAACCATGTTATGAATAAAGGTTTTAATTAGAGTATAATTGTGAATAGTACTAAATGATAAGGTCTTTATGGGAGATTTTGAAGATCTTTCATTAGATTAGAATATTGTGTTCCAAGTTTCCAAAGGTACTAAACTATTACAGTCCTCGAGCATGTGTTTATGTAATTTATTTAATAATAATATAAAAATATGTAATATCCAATTATGATAATCCTAGTTAACTAAATATTATATCTCTTTTATATCCTACACAAAGTGAAAACATTACTTTTGCGTACATATGACTTACCGTTTCCACGTAGAGATGTAATTCATTTTTTATCACCATTTCACATGGATGGTTATAAAGATAGAACTAATGAATATATATGATATTTATGAAAAAAATATACTTCTGAAATTATAATTTCATATATACCTCCTTACCTTCTAATCCCTTTGAAAATAACTATGTCACTCGTGCGTACGTGTGGACTACCACCTCTACAATGCAATGTGACTCGTTTTTCATTTACAATTTACATGGATCATAATAAGGTAAAATTTAATGAATATATATGATATATATGAAATAATAATGATTATAAAAAATTTATTTATTATTTAACTTTATTTTATTCCATCCATTGAAAAATGAAAACTCTGTTCATGTATATATATGACCAACTGTCACTATGAATGGTGTAATTCGTTTTTTTCTACATCCATCTTTAATGTATGATTATATATATATATATATTTAATATAAATTATATTTTTATCTTTAATAATATTTTGTATATGACTCAATAATGATAAATATGTAAGGACCAGAACTATAAAATTAAAATATACTTGAAAAACAAAGCATTTAATGCTCAAAATAATGATAATAATAAAACATTATTAACAAATGGGTGATAAAATTTTATAAATGGATAATATATGATATTATATATATTAATATGGTTCTGGTATTTAGTTGTAATAAATTTTAATTTATTACATAGGATTATAGAGATCTTACAAGGAAAATTGAACTAAATGTAAGGGATATCATCTTAATTTCCACTCCATTGGGACATATTTGGTAATATGTACCTATTTAATTTTATGTGGTGTATATAATGACCCTTATAGGTATTTACCATGAATATATATTTATTCATTATGATTAAATTATAATTCAAGTTTACCCTTTTAAAGAGATTCCATATTCTTTTTCTAACTTTTCCTCTCTTTGAAACTTGAATCAAGTAAAGAAATATTTTAAAAAAATCAATCTTATTCCTATTTTGATCATATATATGTTTATTAAACGTAAATATTTTATTTAAAATGTTTTAAAAATTCTACAATGATTTATCAAAATAAATATTTACCCAAGTTTAATTTTTAAAAAAGTTGTTTAAAAGTAATCTTCCTATCATTTTCCATATGATGTAAGTTTTGACTTTTCTAAAAAAAGTGTGAATGGATATTTTTAGATTATATGAAAAGAATGGAATTTACAACTATCATTACCTTTCAATGTATTGAAGTTACCTTCACAATTTTACATGGTTATTTTCAAATAAAATGTTTTCTTTATTTTTTTTTAACTTTTTTTTAAAGTGAATTTTCAAAGCGAAAGGGATATTTTACTCAAGAATATTTTTATGGTATTTTTAATCATAAATGAAAAAAACATTATTTTAATTATCTACCGCTAGGTATATGTTATAATGATACCATCCTTTGAAACTTGACTTTATTATGATCAATGAATATTTCATTTTTCTTAATTACCCATATTACTTGTATCATGGATATGATTATTTCATAAATTATATACCATTTCTACATATGGTGTTGTAATTTTAAAGTATTTTATTGATTGGGTAATTATTGAAAATCCATATTCTCTACTCAATATGAATATTTTTTTATAATACATATTGTTCATGAATTAAATTGATCATTTGATATATTAGTATTGCATTGGGAATGCAATGATGGGGGGATTATATGTCCCCTTGATGCATTGAAAAGTATCATGAGATAAATCAGTAAGATATAATTAATAGGGTTTTCAGTGTATGCCTACCTATAGTTTTAATATACATTAACACTAGGCCTTGATGAATAAATACCATGATGTATGAGATGATAGAATCCAATAATAATTTTCTTAATTGAGAATTTAGTTATTATTATTTATGAGATTATTGAATTGATATTATGGATGCATTCTATACTAATGTTATTGATTAAATGGAATTGTTTATCAGTTATTTACCTTAACATATTTATTATTCCTTATTTACTCTGGATATCTTCCATTTTATTTAACCCTTACTAAGAATTTTATCCCACCATTATTTTATTTCCTTTCCTTAGGTTATAAATGATAAATATTATAATGATATTTCAAGGATGAAAAAATTTACTTTTTTTATGTTTATATTTTATTTCCAATGTAAAATGGGTATCATGTACGTATCTGAATCTCTAAAACTACTAAAATTATCAATCATTTTGTGTTAGGCTCTTTGTATATTTGATAATGTAATAAATTAGACACCAGATCTAGTTTACTAAATTTTTGGTTATTATAAAAATTAGTTTCCAAATATAAAAGAGAACATTAAAAAAATAGAAGACATGTATGGGTAAGGCCAAAATCTTAATTTATAAGCGTGAAAATTATTCTTAATAATGTAATAATTTAATATTGAATAAATTAATTAATTATAAATATTTTAATCAATTTCATTTTCAAAATAAATAAATATAAATTTAAATATAAAATCTTAAGGTGGAATAAACTATTCATATATGTAAGAAGATCAATATTAAACATTATAACTTAAAGAAATAGGGTTGAGTTAACCAAAAACCTCAAATTATCATTATATTTTGAATTAAAACCCCGTGAAAGGTCGAACATGAGATGGATTTTTCAAATAAATTATATTTCATGAAAAATTATGATAAAATAAATCAATGGCCAAAATATACATTACAAAGAAAAAATGAGATGCAAAAACTCTTACATTAATTTCTATAAAAAAATATCCATATTAATAACCTATTTTAGAAACTTATATATACCTATAATTATTTATCAACTTTATTTATAATAAATTATTACAAATATATTAGTCAGTTATATTTTACTTTCATATTCAGATGTTATTAGTTTCGATTGTTTTTTTAGTACTAGTTTTGTAATGATGGTGTCAATTATTATTTATATATTCAAATTTCATCCTTAAAATAACATTATAGGTACATTAAAATATGTTTGATAATGATTAATAATGTTTTTATTTCATTTCATATGTATTTTGGTTATGATTCATGATGAAAAAGTTGGTGATGAGCTTATTTTAGAAATTTATAACAAACAAAAATGCAGTATAATAATAATAAGTTTTATATTAGTATATCCTTTGTATAACTATAAAAAAATTATTTGATTATTTTTTTCTAATAAAAAAATTATTTAAGCTTCTATATTCATTCGTGATATAAATTTATAGAATTTTTGAAGTAGGTGGTTAAGATGACCCAAATAAGAACAGTCTATAATTTATGAGTGAGTATGGTTAAGAAAGTAATTATTTTGGAATAATATCATTATTATAGAATAATAATTATATTATTTAAAATTTTAAGGTGATTAATCAGCTTATAAGATATTAGTATAAATATAAAAATTCTATATTGAAAAATGGAATATGTTACGTTCATGGAGGAGGCAGTCCACATGTATACACGAGCGATGTGTTCATTTTACATAGAATGAGCGGGGGAGGATGATAAGGGATGGTTTAAAATTTAATAATATTAATAATTTTATAAATATAATATTAATTGTAATGATCTGGGCCCAAACAGCCACCCGAACAGTGCTAAACGGGTTGGGTATTACTACCTTAGGCGCATCTCCCCAAATGCCAAAGACCATCGGCTAACAGCGAGAGTATTATAGGTATAGTGGGGAGGCTATACCCTCTCGGAGGATAATAATGGTAATGGTATATGTATAAAAATAAATATGCAACATAATAAACAACCCAACAAACTCGAACCAGACCCGTAGAGTGAAGCACATTCAATATTGATAAACAAAGAAAGAAATAATTATAAACAATAATAGTGGAAAGTAAACACAATAGAATTATGATCACTTGTAACAACTACTAAACAGAAAATAGATATCCAAATAAGTTCATACATATCCATATGTAAAGGCTCCAATGTCTAACCAACTATAGCTACAAAACTAGTAAGCATGCTGACACAGGAAATAAGGCAAAACAAAGTAAACTCTAGCTTGGCAAGACCCAAGGTCCATACCATCTCCATGAAATAGAAAATGTAGTCCAACTCCTGAAGCTGATCACTTTCCTACACATAAATCCAGAAATTCTACACGCATCCTGAAGGGGCAGTGTAGGGTTTGAGACGAATCTCAATAAGATACCACCCGACGGTGCATACCTAATATAAGTGTTTAAGAAGGCATGCATTTATAAGGAAAACAGCAAACAGTACGATGCACACAACCAATCCCAAACTCCACTGATGATTAGTAGTCACCATGGAGTGTCACCTACTTCGACCAAAACCGAAACCTCTATCATGTAACCTAGAACCATGTGCCCCCTAACACCGTGTGTCTCAAGTACCGACGTCCTGAAGGAACACCCAAGAAATAGTAACCCAGAGGAACAACGATGCCTATCTTCAAATAAGTAACCAGAGCGACAGTGATGTCTACCCTAAAATAAATTAATTGGAGGAAAAATTATGTCTTCCCTCAAATAAAATAATCGGAGGAACAATAATGTCTTCCCCAAAATAATGGCTAGACTTTTCCCCCAACCTGATAGTCCCAACACTATCTCCTGAAGGCTCCTCACCTTCCACATGGCTTCCCAAGGCAAGCACCCCCCCAACCAATAGTACCTAAATCGCAACTAACGGGGGCCTCTACCCACATGAGTGGTCAAAACCACCTCATCACATAGTCTCTCTGTGTTAACACTACTCAAAGATTAGGGTGAGTGGTAATCACCAAAGTAAGTTCCCAAGCAACAACCACTCGAACACCTTGTTCCCCTGTGACCGTGCCGCTCAAGTCCAATGGCCTTTCCATCCAAGTAACCTGGGTAACGACCAACCTGATAGTCACACCACCTCAAGTCGACATCCAAGATACCCAATCCCGTGGTCATAACCACCCAATGTACCCCAGACAATCCCAACATGTGATCAACATCACTCAAGAAATATCTGGTCCACACCCAACACAACCCAAAGGGTTCAAACATATGCAATTTAGAAATTACATATATAACACTTCTAAACAAGTCACATAAATAGGAAAAACAATATAAACAGTTGAATTGCACTAACCCAACAGTTATCACATAGCCGAACTGAGGTCTTTAATGAATCTAAACAACGTAATCATGATTTAATAGATTAAACATACACATTTAAACAAATCAGATCAATTATAACCATTTTAGAACCCTAGGAAAAAAATTTCCAATGATTTTTGGCCTCTCACCCGACCTTTATCAAGTAATATAGGTAATAGGTCATGCCCAAAATCATACCATGGGTTTAAAAATTAATTCATTATGTAATAGCAGATAAAACAGGTCCTGCTCTAAAATACATGAGAACGTGCCAAAGGTCGCGCCATCCAAACGTCCACGAAAACACAAAACAAGGTATGAAACACCTACCAGAGACACATATGATGATACTCTTCTGATAAGATCCTCCAATTAGATCTAATACGTGGTAGATTTATAAAAGAATAAAAACTGTTCAAACCCTTGTAAGTTATCTTAGAACTGAAATCAAGAAGAACTGATCAAGAGGAATCAAGGCCTTACTGAGGGGGTTCAAACGCATCAAACGACGATTGAAACGGAGTTAGAATGGATGATTAAGAGAAAAAATGAGCTCCATACAACTCTCCCCGCTCAAACCCATCGAGGGTTTGGGTGTCCACCTCAAAATGAGGCTGCTGACCATTTTAGCAAAAAAAATAAAATATACGGCATGTACTTAGGACTACACGTCGTGTATCATTTTACTCTTCATAGGACAAATGATATTTCACTGAGGACTTTCCAACTGACTACACGGCGTGTACCTATGGTACACGGTGTGTACCTATCAACCTGGACGACATCCCCAACACGCCATGTATATCCCCTCACACGACCCCTCTATACAACATGTACAAATAGTACACGATGTGTACTTGATAAAATTTTCTACCCCTCCAACATTCCTACATTCCATGTATGTTCTTCACATACGGTCAAGAGTACACAGAATGTACTGAAGGTACACAATGTGTAATCAAGAATTTTTCAGAAACTACCTAGTTTCTCCAGTTTTCTCAAAAACAAGTCAAAAAATTTATACAGGGTCATGATTTAGACCCATTCCAAAAACCTAGGTTCTTACATTAATCATTTAAATGGTCTTTTATGATCATCTATTTAAGGTGGTGATTCAAAATCAATCATGTCATTCATTGAGGAAGTATTCTACATGTAGGCATAATGACATATTCATTTTTAGAATGGTTTTAGAGGAAGGTATAAAATGGATATTAAATTATTATAATAACATTTAATTATATTTATCATACTTTCATGGATATAAAAAGTTTTATTGAGTAGGAGAAGAGAATAATTAAAAGATCTCGGTAGATAACATTATATTTCCCTTTAAATGTTCTCCCATGGGTATCATATCAAGGATCCTTAGTTTGATCACTCGGAAAGAAAAAGGCTTATAGAAAATTGGGACATATTTTAGGATAGAATAATGTTTTTTTTAAATATAAATTTTTATAATTGGAGGATAAATATGGTGGAGGTGAGATCCTTTTATAGGTGAAGGGAATGCCATTTTTGTAAATATAAAATTATAATATAAAGAGAGCACATGTTTCAAATGGAATGTAGATCAGAATTCCAAAATAATGGATTTATAGAATTTATAAGTTTTATAATATAGAAACTATTCATTTTCACACATGTTTAAAAAAATTAGGTCATTTTCTACTTGATTTATTACTTTTATTATTTTAACTTTTTCCAAGATAACTAGCCTTTACCTAGGAAATTTATTTTTAATCCCTAAAAAAGCGACCTTATTACATAATTCGTACCTAATGATTCAAAATATAAAATAAATTTTATCAAATAAAATTTTCATGTGTAATAAAAAACAATTTTAACCTTAGCGCATGTAACATTTAAAACGCGTTTTTAGAAAAAGTGTATTTTTAAGAATAAAAGTTATGTTTTGGATAAAATTATCATTTTTTTTATTTTAATTAAATTAAATTGTTTATTATTAATCTAAGGAGATTTATATAACTTTAAAAGAAATCATAAACCTAATTTCACCTAATGAAAATTTAATTAAAGGAGAATGGCCAAAAATAGTTTTTATTAGAAAAAGTATTACTTAATTTTCAAAATGTTCAACATAGGTTTTCTAAACTCAGAATGGTATTTTTAGATTAATAATATAACTTAATAAATAAATTTTTATAATTAAATATTTTTAATCGGTTTTTAAGTTATATTTACTTCTTTCTATAGTCATAAACACTACAGTTTTTTGTAAAGAAATATATTTTTACTATTCACCTAAAAATCTACTATGTTAGAAAAAAAACAAAAAATCATTCTAACCTAATTTTTACATGTTTAATTTAAAAATTAATGTAATTTCATTAAATTAAAATTCAAAATTTTAAAAATATTTTTTTTATGATAAAATTAAAAATATAAATAGAAACTATTAATTATTGAAAAATGATGTTTTTAATCATTAAGTGTTCTTAAAATTATTTTATATCAATTTCTAGTTTAAATAATATTAGTATATAATCAAATTTTAGAAGTTTTCAATTTAATTTTCTATTCCAAAATATAAAAGACTTTAAAAATAGTTATTTGAGAAAGAAAAATCCTTTTTAATATTAAATCATATTAATTATTTATCCTCTAAATGTAAGTAATTTTAGTTGAGGAATATCTCTTTATTTACTAGATATTTTATTATTTTTATAATTTTCTTATTAATATTCATCTAAAATTTTATGGATCATTATATTTTTTTGTTTCATGTGAAGGAATATATTCAAAATAGTAATTAATTAAACTAAAATATATACTAAATTATCAAGGGGTTAGAGGTAGGATACACAACCCTATTGATTTTGGGTGTGGTTCCTGATGAGATAGTGATTTTTGATCCTATATGGTAAGATATAGGATGTGAAGATCATGAGTATATTCTTTTGGTTTAGTGATGATGCTTGGGTTGGTGGGTGATTATGTGGTTTTCCTTGGCATGAGTAAGATCTCTGGATTTTCCTGAAAAATAACTAAGGATACTCTTGGATAGATGAGATAGGAATTTGGTGGGGACATGGTCAGTGTTTAGGAATCCAATCCTGGGATTGATAAGAACAGATCAACGTGGCATGAGTTGAGTGATATTATAGGGTAGTATCAGGGTGCACAACTGATTAGTTATGATTTGTTTTGACAACAAGGACTATTGAACACCATTATAATGGATGAATCTTACAATGGATTGAGGCTTGAAAAGATAGTTTTATAAGTTATTTTCACTTTAAATTTCTCATATATTTGGGTTTTTGATCCTAGTTTGATGGTGTGTGACTCATAGGAGCGTGATTCAGGTTATGCTACCAGGTGGTATAGGAGCATACGCCTATTGGGTTCAAATGAGTCATAATAAAAAGTGACTATGAGATGGTTATTTGGAAGGGTAACTCTACCTTAGGATAAAAGTGTGAGTGTTATCATGGATATGTAGTAAAATTATTAATTCATGAGGCCATGTGTACATTGATTATGCATGGAGATTATTGTTTCTGGACTGGTGAGCAGCTATGTGTGAATCGAGAACCAATGGTTTTTGACGAAATGATTGAAAATATGGTTTATTGAAGGTTTTTATGTAATGGGAAATATTCCTTTTTTTATTATAAGTGACATAGGGTGTGGGTCAAGGTTTTTTATTGTGGTTGAATTGAGTGAATGCCTTTACACAGATTGTTAGGAATCTATGTTGATAGAACATGTTGATATTATGGTCGAGGAGGGGTATATGGGAAGAAATGTGGTGGGTAGTTCACTATGGTCTATTATATGGAATGAAACTTGGTATAAATTAGTTTCTAAATTTGTAGTTTGTAATGTTTTGAGGAACCAAGAACATTTATATTTTGATGTTTCCTATTGGTGTTTGAGTATGAGTGGGATGATCATGTCTAAACAATATGCGTAGTAAAGGATGAAGCATAGGACATAGATGAACATCATGTTGGTAGGGTCATGAGTGTGATAGTATCAGTTGGTGGATGATCAGGATGGTTCTAGTATATAGTTGTATACATGTATCATGTTTTATCAATCCCCTTAATGAATACAATATATGAGGCTTGGATGTGATGTTGTATAGAGTATAGATATCAGCATCGAGATTCAGTTGGGTTTGATGTGATCAAAGAGTGAGGTTTATCAGTGATGTGTTACTGATTAGGGTTAGGGAATGATGATCGATGTGTATGGTTGGTAGCCTATATACCTTCTTCCCCACTCCAATGTTTTATAAGTGTTAAAGGCAAGGAAGGTTATTTTGTTTGTCTTTTTCCTTACTTAAATTATTATATAGGTCACTTTAATGGAATAGTATCCCAATAACTCTTAAAAATAGATCCCAATATAGTGAGGGTTGAAATATTTACACAAAATTGGCGTTTTATAAGTGTTGGGTCGATTATATGACTTATATTCTATGTTTAATAATTAAGTAAGCTTGTTTTTACCTTAATCTATCTAAATAATTTTAATTACTTTCACTAATATTTTTAGTCAAGAAAATATGTTGATATTATTAGACCATAAATTTCATAACTATACTAAATATTTATATCCATTTTTTCAAATTATATTCATAGAAGTGGCTAAAATTAATATAAAATTAATCCTGCAGATGCTGCGTGACAATGAGTTGTTAAGAAGAAAAGTTCAAAAGTTTTAAATGTTTTTATATCCAATTTCAAAGTGAAATTGAATCCATTAAAAAAAATTGGATTTATTGATGTATAATTTTACAAATTATACTTTAAACATAATTTAAAATATAATTTAACTATATAAATAAATTAAATGAAAAATAAGTTTTCAATTAAAATGCATTGTTTTTCACTATTCATAAAAAATGAAACTTCTCACGAAAAAAAAATAACCCAATGTAAATTTTGATTTTATTCATTGATAAATAATTTTTTATTTTTTATATATAAATTATAAAAGTTTCAAAATTTAGTTTTATAATAGGTGTTCTATTGTAAAGCGGTGAAACTTTTTTAAGAAAAATAATGATTTTAAGCATAAAAAAAGATTTATTCTTATCCTAAGCCTATAAAATCTATTGGATGAATGTAAAAAATATTATAAAATCTTGTAAAATTAATATATTTATTCTTATTCATTACCACTAATACAATTTCTAGGAAATAACTACAATATAAAAAAATAATATCAACAACATATTATTGTTCAGTTTGACTCGACCTTGCATGCAACATAAGTTATTAAAAAAACATGATGTTACATACAATGAAAGATAAAATTGTTCTTAAGTATAACACAATATAAAATTTTCATTTAATTTAACTCAAGATATCAAATAACTTAATAATGTTTGAAAGAATATTTTTCATAAAATCTCAGGATGTTCCATCCTACCTCCTTAAAAAAATGATGTCCACACAATTTAAATTTTATGTCATAAAAAAATGGTTTGACATTTAAAAATACCATTGTTAAAAAATCATATTACTAAAGTTTAATAATTATTTTATTGTATTAGAATATATGGAAATATACTTACTTGATATATTTATGTAAGAATAAATTCATTCTCAAAATATTCACAGAAATATGATGAAGATCCCAAATAATAACCTTAATCATCAATGCTCATATAAACCCTAAAGGTTAAAAATACCTTAAAACTAATTTCAAAAAGTAAATTCATACTTATCAATAAAATAAATCCTTACATAAATATAATCCCATAAAACATCTCCCAAAAATTCCTTAATCCCTTTATGATTTCATCACTTAAAACCTCAGAAAGAGTGTATAAAACTTTAAACATATGGTTAACCTTCCAAAAATAACAAGCTCCCTAGAGCTTCAATCACTTCACGAGATGTCTCAACATCAAATTTAGTAGTAGAAAAATATTTTCCCACACCTTTTTCTTTCCTATGATGATGATTTCCACCAAAAGTAATTAACTTCTAACACATGTTAGCATAATTTACCAACTCATTATAGTTATAGCATCCTACTATTGACTGACTATCTATTATCTCATTCTTGTATTGTCCTAGACTCTTTTCCTTATAGTCATGAACCTTTTGAACAAACTCACTAGACCAGTAACACTTTATAGATCCTAACATTCATTCACTAAAATATATTTTACCACAATTTGAAGAAGTTTTAGGTTTAACTCCATAATTATTTTTTGGTCTCTTCTCTATTTACTGCCACCTTTTCCATTTCTTACTCTTATCATCCCATGAAAAAAAGCTATCAGAAAAATACAATTAAAATTTCTCAGCACAACAAACCATTTTTTTCATAAAATTTAAATTATCTAGGGTCGAAATATCTTCATAGACTTAGTTTCAATCATACGTAAAAATATATTAATTTTACTGTAAATGTATAGGATAAAGTCTAACACATACCTAGCCAATATAACGAGGTTTTCTTTATATAAAACCAAAACATATTCACCTTTTTTCCTCAACTCTAATAATTATTTCTCTAACCTAATCTGAATAACATTTGAGAAATATTTTTCAAAGAAAATATACTTGAATGTTTCCTATTCCATGGAATCAAGGCCATATTTCTCACTAGTATTATTTACCAATGTCACTATCGATTAGTTTCACCTTCAAAACGATAGATGGTAAGAGTTATCTTTTGATGTTCTGAACATCCTATGACTTTAAATATATTCTCTAGGGTATTGATCCATCCTTCAGCTTCCACTGGTTTCGATGATCTAGTGAATGATGAGGGATGTTTCCTCATGAAATGATTTAATATCATCATTTTCCTTCATGTTAGGTCGTATACCTCTCTATCATAGATACCACCAATATTTATTGCTTGTGTAAAGTGATCAATAACTACAAAGAACTACTCAGTTTCAATTCCAACCATGTTGGGATGCTGATTTAGACATATTTTCCCCCTTGATTCCTTCCCACTCTAGCTTTTTGTTTACTATCTAAAAAACCATTCTGAATAAACATAATTTATACGAAACAACATGTAAACACTAAAATGCATTATCATTTCAACTTAACCATAAATTAAAATCTTTTAAGGGAATTCTATTAACAAAATCCTAAATCTTAAAGTTGTTTAAAACTTTCTTTTGATACAAACTATATGAACCCAACCTTAAACATTACATAATCTTGATTTTTATTAAAAAAATTATTTTATTTCAAATTTAGGATCTTTTTGGGTTTATAGTTTTCAATAATTAGGACATAAATCATACATAAAAAAATCATAAATTACAAAGTGAACAATTTCAAGTAGTATTCATTTTCCCCATAATATAAAACTTTAAAAATAATGCATGATCTATTTTATAAAAACTCTTTATGACTTTCAACATGACTCCTTCCAATCCCTTACTCATCCTTAAACCCTGCAAAATCCTTTTAAAACCATGGGATGAGAAAAACAGCCAAGAAAGGTATATAAAAATAAAGGAAACTTCTTGTTTATAAAAAATAAGAAAACACATATAACATTTACCTTTATCTTAAAATTTCTTATGAGAATAAGAAATAAAACCTTTTCACATGTATTAAAACAAAACAATTTCTCAAATAAAATCATTAAAACCCATAGAAATCAATTAAAACTCCTTTAGCTGACTTAGAGAATCATATACATAAACCCTTTCAAAACCATTTTAATTAGAATAACCATAAGTATAACTTACAACATTATCATTACCCAATAAATTATAGATCTATAATAGGGATGGAACTTTTAATAAGCCATATCAGGATCACCCATGATTTATAATGTTCTTCAATCCTTCCTATAATCTATATCGATCTCATTCGTTTTTTATGAGCTATAATGGGGTACAAAGATTCATATAAGTTGTATCGGGATCACCCATAAACTATAATGGAGATAAACACTTTATATAAGTTGTATCAAGCTCATCCATTTCATATAATGCTCATGTTCTATATCAATAGTTAAAAAATATCATCATAAAACCTGATAAAACCCCTTTTTGAATCCATATGAAAACACATTCGGATAAAAGTACCCTTTTCTTTTGGGAACCCATTTTCAATACCCAAATTCCATTTTATTTGAAAAATCAATTTTAATACCAAAATAACCAAATAAAAGGAAATATGATTTTTCATTTAGAAAAACATGTAATCTTAAAAAGGTATCTATAAATCAAATAAAAGTCATGATAATATGGAAGGTCATTATCATCGTACTTTAAAAATATGACATTTCTCTTGTTGTTTGTACAATTTTTTATTTTAAGACAAATAAAAAGAATAATTTTAAAAACCTTTGAATGAAATTTAAAATAGACATAAAATTTATTTTATAATACATTTATATCAATATAAATAAATATGAAGAATAATATCAAGAATATTGAAATGCAGGAAATGATTACATATTTAAACATTCAAATCGTCCCATACCCCTTTGGCCATTTAAATCATAACCCCCATGGAAGAATTTCATATACAAAACATTAAATAACATTATAATAGATAAAATATGGATATAAAATTTCAAAGGGGCCGTATATACAACTTATTAAGTAATAAAGGTGTATATCATCAAGAAATGCCTCAATGAAATTAGATTGAGACAAAATCCTTTACCTTGAGTTTGACATGTCACGTGTGTCTTTATATTCTTGAATAATACAATTATGTTAATTATTTAATTTATTCATATCATTTTTCATGTTTACCACTACTTTTATTTTTTGTATTATAATGTCGTATACAACAACTTAAAAAATTATGTTTACTTCAGGTGTTTTGACCATATTTGGTTTATGTGTCAAAAATTAATTTGGTAGGTCAAATATGGTCAATCGGGGAATTATATAAACATATTGTTTCCAATTCTTTTTCTGAGGCGCACGCATCCATCACGCAGAGGACACACTGCTGTTACACCATATTCCTGCTTTCCAAAGGTGGGCAGCATCCGCTCCTTATTCAGGTACGTCTTCTCCTTGATTGAAACGGGATGATGGGATATCGGTTCTTCCTTCCATGGATTCCTCCTCGAAGCTCATCACCTAGTCTGGGTCTCCCTCATAGATTTAAAACGTAGCTTGTGAACCTCTTCCCGACGCCATATCTTCATAGATGCCAGTTAATTACGCTACTTCTGTCAGGACCTTCCAAGGAGTCCGGTTAGGGCAGCAACCTTCGGTTAGGAGAATAGTCACGTTGGGGCATCACTGGCATGTCTTGACGTTGGGGATTGGCATGTCTGTCTTCTATCTCTTATTATAGGGGTTCTCGAGGGCGCGGAAGCCCGAGGCATCCCACATCGAACACGGGTAATTGTATGCCATAGGCATGTATCTGAGGTTTTCCTCAGCTTCCCATGTTTAACACAGGGTATATCACAAGTTTAATGTCCATTGGAGATGGATCAGACTGATCGGAACACTATATAGAGTGGATCAGATTAAAGAACCCCCTGAAGGGAACACCGATGTAGGGGCCAGCACATGGGTGGCTTCCCAAATACTGCGAAGGGGAGTGAGGAGTGGAGTGGCATGATCTCACCAGGATTTGGAGGCCCAGGTAAAAATCAGGATGGATGGTGGGTTTGGGATTGGGTCCCGAAGAGACTTCTTATGTATGCCTGTGGTAGGGAATCAAAGTATTTGTAGTTCGATGATATGGTGGGACACCTAAAGAGGTTACCCGTGAGAATGGACGCGTGGATGGGACCCAGAGGAAGTGGAACCTCCGGGTTAGGGCATGAGCTTCCCAAGACACATGGGCTCGAGGGAGATACCAGGATGAGAGATTAGTGATGGGCTTGAGCCTCATGGAGGCATCTTACGTATCCCCATGGCAGGGAATCAAAGTCTTCTTAGTTCGGGATGGGGTGTAGTTTAACGTCATGCGAGATGGGGGAAATTTGGGGCTTATGCTCTGAGACGACCCAAAGTGGGGTCGATGAACCGACGTGAAGAGGGACCTGGGGTCCAGGTGGATTGGGGACTTGGCACACCGACATGAGGATGATCGGGGCCAATGGTTTGTGGGGATTGAACCTCATGGAGGCTTACTACATACCGTGTCTTATCACGGATCAAAGTACTCGTATTTTGGTATGGTTAGGGATTACGCTCTGAGAGGTCCCAAGGTGGTGGGTCTTGAACCTCATGGAGGCTTCCTACGTACCATGCCATAACACGGATCAAAGTCCCCATAGTTCGGGATGGTTGGGGATTACTCTCTAAGATGAACCAAGGTGGTGGGTCTTGAACATTGTGGAGCCTTCCTACGTACCATGGCTTAGCATGAATCAAAGTCCTCATAGTTTGGGATGGTTGGGGCTTATGCTCTGAGACGACCCAAGGTGGTGGGGCTTGAACCTCATGGAGGCTTTCTACATACCATGCCTTAGCACAGATCAATGTACCAATAGTTCGAGATGGTTGGGGCTTACGCTCTAAAATGGACCAAGGTGGTGGGGCTTGAACCTTGTGGAGGATTCCTATGTACCATTCCATAACATGGATCAATGTCCCCATAGTTCGGGATGGTTGGGGCTTACACTCTGAGATGGACCAAGGTGGTGGGGGTTGAACCTCATGGAGTCTTCTTACGTACCATGCCTTAGCACAGATCAAAGTTCCCGTAGATCGAGATGGTTTGGGCTTACTCTTTAAGACGGCCCAAGGTGGTGGGGCTTGAACCTCATGGAGGCTTCCTACGTACCATGCCTTAGCACAGATCAAAGTTACCATAGTTCAGGATGGTTGGGGCTTAAACTCTAAGAAGGCCCATGGTGGTGGGGCTTGAACCTCATGGAGGCTTCCTACGTACCATGCCTTTGCACGGATCAAAGTCCCCGTAGTTCGGGATGGTTGGGGCTTATGCTCTAAGATGGCCCAAGGTGGTGTCACGGTTGGTGCTCACTCTAATCTCACAGGAGTCATTCTCAGTGTGAGAAACAAGAGGTAGCAGTGACTTGATGATCACATCGCGAAGGGTGCATCCGTGGGAAGCAAAAAGGGGCTTACGTGTTGAGCGGCCCATGGTGTCGGGACTTACTCTAGGATGGAGGCCCGAGGGTGAAAAAGCACAGGGGGAGATGGATTTGGCACCCAGGAAGAGAGGAGGGGGCATATTCCCTATCATGCCCTCCACTGGACTTGGCACCGAGGAAGTGAGGAGGAGCAGGGGTGCTGCGTCCTGGAGGGAAAACTAGGGGCTTACACCAAGGTGGTTTCCCTTCCCCGTGAACAAACACCACTCCAATAAATCACCCCTCGAGGGATGATCCCATCTCCATGGAGATGAGTGAGCTTGGAGAATTTCCGAGATGGGGGGACCCTGCATGTGAGGCATAGGGTCGGATCACAGTTTAACATCATTTGTTGAGGATGAGGTGTTTGGTAGTTTAATGTCTTGCAGCTCAGACGAGGTGGGTTTACCCCGCACCCCTAGGACATACAAAACCGGTACCCTCTGCTCCTTGTGGGAGGGAAGGTACCAGCAATTTCGTAGAGAGGGGGTGTCTCGGAGCAAACCATTGAGGGGTCCACATTAGCTTGGATATGCGAAGAAGCAATAGCCATTAGCGTGCATGTGCGAAGAAGTACAAGGCGAAGAAACACAATGGGAAGGATTGTACAAGGGACTTTGAAGTTACTTCGTATGAGCCTGTAAGGTCGTACGGGAAAACCATGCATGATGAAAATGCCCAGGGTGCACAGGACACCTGCGAATGGCACCCGAAAAAAGGGCATCGGGCGCTCACGCAAGGGGGGGTGCCCGAGGAGTACCGTGGCGAAGGGCCCCGGGTATTGGGTGCAACTATTGGGGGGGCTTGGACGGAATAAAGGGGACCGGTGCGAAAAGGCCCCGAGATGGCTTGAAATCAGTGTTCCTTGCATGAAATTGGGGGACAAAGTATTGCGTGTGTCTGGGAGGAATTGAGCGCAAGAGAAAGGATTGCGTGCAAAGAAAGGGGTGTGCACGCAAAGGAAGGATTGTGCGTGACTTAACCGACTTGTGCGCCCCAGAAGGGATTACACACAAGGGGAAGACCTTGAAGGGTTTGGATTTTAGTCTAAGCCAGGGGGATCTCACGTGAAGGCGGATCCCAGGGTGAATTGGAACAAAAAATTACCTTACCCGAAGGCCATATTGTGTGCGAATGGAATGCCAATTATGTATACAAGAGGCGGTTTGAATTCTTCAAACCCAAAAAAGAAGAGGGTCTCCTTCTATTTATAGGCATCTGGCGGCGTGGAATTCAGGGCGGTGTGCAATAATTTGCACACAAAGGAGGTGGCGAAAAATATCACCGTGCGGGGTGTGGGCATGAAATTATTTCACGCCGGCACCGGGACCCTTCACAAATCCCAGGACGTTCTGTGCGAGAGAACTTTTTTCGCGTGTTGCACCCTTTTTTCCGCACAACACCTCTGGGTCCGAATATGCCTTCGCTTTATCATTTCAGAACTTTCTCTAGCACTTAATCACTTTTCGTCATCTACAAATTCCCCCCCTCCTCAGAATTGGATCGGTGAGAGGTCACAACGATCAGATTATGAGGGAAACGCCGAAATGTAGGGCTCCATGGGCCCCTACGTGCAAAAAATTAGAGCGGCACACAAAACCCGGCCACACACAGAATAGGATTTTTGCACATGATGCAGAACCCAGGATTTTCCTATAAAAGAAGCCAAGGGTCCCATGCTTCGTATGGTGTTTCTCACGCGATAGTCTTGAGCTCTCGTGCGTGAAATTTCCTCTGCTTCTGTGCGAAAAAACTCTCGACAGTGCATAATTCTGCCGAGATTTGAAGAGATTTTTCAGGCCACGACCTGAAATTTCACGCAGCCCACTGATTTTATGTGCCAGACTCCCCGATTCCACACCAGACCTCTAGAATTCGTGCTAACTCGTGAAACGCTTGGTTGAAATAAGATGGCTGCAAACCAGGTTGATGAGTGGGAAGCTGCCACTCATAGGGCAGATATGACTACGAACCCGGAAGTCTACGATGCCGAGAGGGTTATTTCCAATAACCACACCCTCTTCAACATGCTCAACCCTACCCAGAAAGAGTATGCCCTTTCTGACAATTTTTCGCTGTGGAACTTCAGCATTCTAGAGGAGGTCCCTCTATCGGGTTTCGAGTTAGACACCCCGCGGTCATGAGTGACCTGAAAAGACGACCTTACTCGATACAAAATCACCAATAATGGAAACCCCACAAGAGAAACTAGGAACATGGATGTCTATTTCCTCAATCCCAGGACCAGGTCCATTGCAGGGGGTGACCCTATTGCAGAGTGGTCACTGGCCCTCTACGCAAGCACTTTCCATCAGAGTATCACCGATGAGACCAAGGGTTGGATATAGGACTGGGATCTACGATTTTGAAGCAACTTTACCAGCGAGTGGGCTTAGGAGTACTGGGTTCGCCACACATGTGACCAATTCGGGGCTGAGATGCGGCATATTGGTCTGTTCAAGGCAGTCTGGACATCACAGTTCCACTTCTACCAGCAGCCTAAGCTCGGGCCGGAGCTGTTCACCTGATGGTCCCCTGATACCAACACATTCCACCTTCACCATGGAGAAGTCGACATCAGCCTCTATGATATCCACTGCATCGGAGGCATCCCTTTGGAGGTCCATCAATACGATGAGTTCCTCCCGCCGATGAACACTTGGGGTGATAGGTCTCAAACCCCCACACTAACGTGGAACCTACTGGAGTTTTCCAAGGAGAAGCTGAAGGTCAAGGAATTCCTGAAGGACATCACCTACACAGATTAGTTTAGCCTATTCCTAGAGAAGGACCCGAAGGTCAAGATGCCAAGGAGGGGGAAACGTTGTCCAACCACGGTTTAGAGAAGCAAGAGCGGATCCTATTAGAGGATCCTGGAGGTGGGGAAATACCAATCATGGGGATATAAAATCATTGAGTCCCAGGACCCAAATGTCCAGTACGCCAGATTCCTCGCCAGATTCCTGAGCGGGTGGCTCTTGCCAGTACAGGATGCAAGGATGGGAATCCATCCAATGACTCTAGTGATGGCGGGAATCATGGCTGCCAATGAGAGGTTCAACCTGGGGGTTCCCATGCTGGCCTCGCTGTATTCCATTTTGGGATGTATCTTGAGAGGGGGATTGCCTAGGAGATTGTGTGGCCTCTTCCAAATCTACCATGGCTAGGTTTCAGCTCATTGCAGCATGTACACCTTCCCGAATGGCATCCTTCCTCCGGGAAACGGCCTGCGAACCTCTCTGCTAAATATTTCCTGGGTCATGCCGATGACGCTCAATGAAGAGGGGGTACAGATCAAGATTGGTAACCATGTCAAATTCACCTTCATCCCGTTTCCCACCCCAACTGGTCAGTTGATAGATGATGGGCGAGACTCGCTAGAGTAGAAGGAGTAATTCCAAAGCATCATTGGTGGGGTGCTTGTGGCCCAGATTGATGGGAAGATTTTATGCGAGCCTTACGTGCCGTCCAGGTTCACCAGGTAGTTCAGATGCCTCCAGCAAATACCGAAGAAAGTTTACACAGATGTGCGGGAGGAGAAGAATCCTTGTGTTCTTCGTCAGCTGTGGCTGATGTTCACAACCTACGGCTCCAGCGACATCATCACTCTTCCTCCTACCAGAGTCAACGCTGGCCTCTCGACTGAGTATGCTGAACATTGCACTATATCATACTCTGAGTGGCTTCTGTAGAAGTGAGTCCAGCAGCTCCAGGTCACCAGTGCGGAACCTCGGTGGCAAGAGAGTAGGCAGGGTGCCACTAGAGGAGGAGGACCAGAAGTGCCTCAGGGAACAGGGCCTGCACAAGACGGGACCTCAGTAGTGGGGACATTTTATGGCATGGATACACCCTCGTTTTCTGGAGGAGGAGGGTTCTATGGAGCAACCAGAGAACTTCCTGGGAAGAAAATAAGATACTTGGTTCAACCTTCCCAGGATGTTGTCTTCCCTGTGCTGTGGTTACCCTGGATAACCCTGTGGTAGTCAATGAGTACTAAATCCCTCTGGTTGAAGATAATGCAAGACTGGATCCAGTTTCCAGAAGTCGGGGTTGTCCGGGTCACCGAAAAAGTGAACTTGCACCGACGGAATACATACCTAATGACCATGGACACATACGCACGACAATAGGGTCAGCATGCAGAGCCACCTCTCTTGGTGAAAGTGATGCTCGACCAGGAGAATTATCCGGAAAGGATGCTGCCGGGGGAAGATGACAGCGATGAGGAGTCGGAGGATGGTGAAATAGGAGAGGAAGTATAAGGATAAGGGGACGGTTAAGGAGAAAGATAAGGAGAAGAGGATCCCGAAGGTGAAGGGTCGTAGGGGGCGTCCTACCAAGGGAGTCTCCGGGAGAGCGGCGAGAGCGCCGACTCTGATATAAACGTGACTGAGCTGCTCAAGGTATGCTTTGGCCCTCATTTTCTCCTGTACTCTCTTTCCTTTGAAACCCTTAAACAACCTTTCTCATCTTACTCAGGAGAACATCAGTGCTGACCAAGCGTCTCCGGCCGAAGGAGGGGAGGAAGCGTCAATAGGACAAGGTGGGGAACCGACGATCATTATCGAGCTGAAAAGTGCTAAGGTATCCCCCTCCATGATAGATCTTGTAGTGGATAGAGCACTGGAGGATAATTCCTTGGGTTCCTGTAAGTTTCTTACCTCAATACTGGTACTCACTATCGGAGGATTCAACTAATCAGGGTGCTCCTTGTCTGTATAGTGATCATGGCACTGGAGGCTTGTTGGGATGCTGAGCCCAAACCATCTTCTAGAATTCCGATGGGAAACGTGCCACCACATCTAGAATATTCCCACAAAACTGAGTTGGATTCGACAATTGGTGAGCAGGGAGCGGCGAACACTAGTGGCGCTGCTGTCGGGGCAGGGCCATAAACCGACGAGGGTGCCACCAGGATCGAAGGGAGAGGGGAAGGTTACCCAGATGATGAGGAGCCCATTCCCTTGGGAGGAATCTCTGAGGAAGATCCTGATACTGCCCTGTTGGCTGTCTTCCCTGTTTATTGGACCACTAACCTCAAAGAAATTGATGATTCAGATTCATAAGTGGTCGAGGAGAGTTGGATGACACGACGTATGGGATAGAAGTGCATCCGGAATTTCTTCAATCATCCCCAGGAAGAATGGATGAGGTGGATGGGGTCACTCCATACATGGTTGTGCTTCCTGTGTGCTAGAGGGGTGGATTCTCAACATCTTCACCTAATGGTCCATGAGTACATGGCCGAGAATATGCGCGAGAGTAGCCAATGCACCGACGTCATTCGGTGCCAGGAGGAGTTGGGGAGTACTCGAGCATTTCTGAGGGCAGAGCAGGAGGTCCGATGCCTCAAAGAACAGGCGAAGGAGAAGTAGGTATTCATTGAAAAATTCTCTAATCTTGTGGATAAATTGAGGGCCCAGTAGGCAGATGCTCAAGATCAACTCATAGAAGTGAGTTGTCAGAAAACTGAGCTCCAAACTGAACAGACGCGGGCACAGGCTAGGGTCTGCGAGTTGCGTTCCATGACCGCCGATGAAGAAAGGGTCCTCAGGGGATGGGAAGTAGTCCTGGGGGCCACCAACGAAAAGGTGGAAGCATTGGAGAGATCTATCAAAGCAGCCGACCCTTATGGACCCTGTTTTGGCCACACCCATACACCTGTTCTGCTTTTACTGCTTCTTGTTCTTTTGAACTGTATGTATAGAAAATTTTACTTGCACATTTGCTTAAACTGTTTGCCCATTTGGTTTAACATGATCAACCATATTCCAAAAAATAGAAATCCATCATTAAATTTACGTGGGCTGTGAGAGACAGAGGATCATACTATCAATTTTTTTGATCGTGGGAGCGTCAACCAAGCTTTGGGTATTCGAAACTCGAACCCGAATTTCCAAGGAGAAGAGGGAGGCTCATCCAAAGGAAGAGGAACTCAGACCAATCAATGTATCATCTTCTGAACGCGCTCTAACACATGAGTGGGGAAATTTCAGGGGAATTGGAGTCAGTCCAAACATAGGGGAATGAAAAATGTGAATCACGTTGCCTAAATTCGTAACACTACGGTAGGGGCATGGTAATAAAGGATGACTATTGACCATGTTTGAAACATAGCACCCCCATTGAACTAGCCTGAAATGGGGACATCAAATGAGGGATGACCACTGACCATGTTCGCAACATAGGTCCTAACTCAAATATCTTCGATCAATCTTCCAGAACATTGGCCCAGGAAAGCAGGGGGACCATAGGTCGGGCATCCATACTGTTAGGGGGTCCCTTAAAATGTGATCAGTCTTTCGGAACGTTGGTCCAGGATAGTAGGCAGACCATAGGTCGAGCATCTATACCATTAGGGGTTCCCTTCAAACGTGATCAGTCTTCCAGAACGTTGGCCCAGGACAACAGGCGGACCATAGGTCGAGCATCCATATCATTAGGGGGGTCCCTTCAAATGTAAAAGAGGATGAAGATCCGAATAAAGGGGCACACAAAGTGTGGGAAGTGAAGTGGTTGTCTATTTGAACAGAATCCAACACTCCCAAGATTATGCCACCATGGTGGAAGTACAATAGGTGGGCGCATAAATCTATTCATGGGTCATTCCTACTTTTGGACAGGACCTCTCTGGTGAGGGAACCGTCGCTTCCCAATGTCATTATGGGGCATCCTGATTTTGTTTGGGGAAAATGCTGTAGTTAGACAATTCTCCAATAATTTAGGCCAAGGGTCCGATAGTGAGGAGGGATGGGATTTGGTGATCCCCGGGGCTGGACCCAAGACGAAATGTCTGGGCATTCCTATGTATCCCATAACGATGGGAATCAATCCATAAGAAGTTCTAGAAAGTGTCTTAGTTTAAGGTCTTATAACTCAGACCAAATATGGGTAAGGAGAGCATGATACACATGGTAAGGTGGTTACGAAACTCGACATGAATGAGGACATGAGCCCCACATACCATGTGTTCCCTGGGGAAGTGCCCAGGTCAAGGGACTGAACCCGAAAATTAGGCTGGGTCTGCAGGGAAGTGCCCAAGCGCTTCTACATATCTCAAGAGGATGAGAATCAAGCCACACGTAGTTCTTGGAGGGTGGCATGACACGGTAAGGTACCAGTGAAAAGGATGAAAGGGGCGTGCGGGTCTATCCCTCACACCAAAAGAAGTGGCATTTGATGTATCTTGTTTTTCCTTAAGGTGAATGGTTTTTATTTTGTGGAGCGACTGACCTAGGGTAGAGACTCCTAGTAATTCCATAATAATCAAGCTGCATACGGGCATTGAAAAATGGTATAGTAAATTACTGATACCCAACGTGATGTCCTCTATAATGAGGTTATCACAATGCAGTGCCATTTTTCGTCGTGCGGCCGGGACAATATCGTCACAACTTTTGGTCATCTGGTAAGACCAAACAACATAGTTTAAAGTTATATGGTTTGGACCTGGGGGAATTTTCACAACGTGATAAATCATACCCGACGTGAATGTGGATGAGGTCCAAATCATCACCATGCGCGATCCCGAGAGAGAAGCCTCGGGCCAAGAGGTTGGCGAGGGTCAGAGGAAAAGGGGCAGGAGAGACTAGCTCACAGCTTAGCTGGACCAGAAAGCATGATGTCTGGGTGATCCCACATATCCCATAGGGATTAGGATCGAGCTGCACATAGCCCTTAATGAAGACCCCAACCTATAGTCTTAGCACTCGGATCGCGGGAACCTCAAGAGACACCGTATTGCAGCTTTGTCCCCCTAATGTGCGAAGGCGCACTGAGGGATAGTGCCAAGAGTGTTGAGATTACACCTGGACATGATGGGGTGGAACATAATGTGAATCATGAAACCAACATTCAAGGCCTAAAGGTGCTAGCGTCACGACGGAGGATTACTGATGACCATGTTTGCAACACAGCATCCGGTCGCATTAGCCTGAAACAGGGACAAACAAATGAGCATCAACCACTGACCATGTTCACAACGCGAGATTTGTATCAATTTTTTGTCTGAAACCTTCTAGGGAGTTGACTCGTAATGGTAGGAGAGCCCATAGGCATGGTATCCATTCCGTTCTTGGGGGTCCCTTCGGGTGTGAAAGATAGCGGGGGCGCAAATGAAGGGAGGCATGAATCTTGACAAGTGGAAGGAACTTGACTAAGTTGAATCTGACACTCCAGGTCCTAGACCAGAGTACTCTGAACACATTGACAGACCACTACAAGGGGTCGAGGGACTCAACTTGAGAGCGGCCAAGAGATAGCAGATTCCCGGGAAAAGGGGGCATGGTGCCACAAACCCTGTATCACACCTATGTATCCCCCTCGTGGAGAGGGACATGCCAAGGGGACTAGGTGACCGGGAGATCGGGAGATATCTTAAGAGATGGGGCTGGACCTGAAATCTAGATGTTTAGGTGGTCTTACGTATCCCATAAGAATGGAAATCAAGCCATACGTAGTTCTGAAAGACACCCAAGAATAATATGTCTTATCAAAAGGGGGGTGTACGACACGGTGAACAACCCGATGTGAAAGAGGAAATAATCCTACACCACATCGTACACTCAGGGGAGAACGAGGGATGGGGGCTTGAGAAAGGCCGAGGGGCCTGAGGCTGGGCCTCGGTCAGGAAGGCCTGGCCAACTAGCAGTTTAACATCATGCGGGATGAGGAGGGGATAATGTGTCTCATCTGGGGATGTGTACCACATGGTGAGAAACCTGACGTGAATGAGGACATAATACCATACCACACTGCACAACCCCATAAGAGAGAACCTGGGCCGGGGGCCCGAAAATGCCAAGGGGCCTAATGGTTAGCATCGCCCGAAGGGAGTTCATCGCTTGGAGATACAACAGGGCAGGATTAACCACTAAACTTGACGTTTGGGACCTCTTGGGGAGGCCCTAACGATCCATAATGGCTGTTGACCATGTTCGAAACACAGCGTCCCTATATTGATCTGAGAGAGGAACAAAAAGCCAGCATTGACCACTGACCATATTCGAAATGCAGGACTTGTATCGATTTGTTTCTCAATATCCTCGAGGGCATTGGCCCGAAGTGGTAAGAGAGAGCCCTTAGGTTTAGAATACATACCATTCAGGGGCCCTTCCGGATGGGAAATGTGATGAAATCCCAGTCAAGGAGTGGGTGAAGCATAGTTGTACCCACCTCTCAAAGAGGCGAACGTCTCCAGGGAGCGGGACGCACGGCCGGATCGAGGTTAGATCGACATGAATTGGGGAAAAAGTTTGCAACCCTGCCAATGTCTTGACCCCGGGGGGGAGGATTCAGGTGTTTGGGATGGGCTAATAGACAAAATATCTGGGCGTTCCTCTGTATCCTATAAGGATGGGAATCAAGCCACACATAGTTCTCAAGATACAGTTTAACGTCATGTAGGACTGGATAGTTTAAGGTCATGCAGGACCGTAGGGGCCCGAATACCGGACCAAGAGTAGTTTAAGGTCATGCAAGACCAACATGCAGTTTAGGGTCATGCAGTACCATAGGTTTAGGAAAAGTACCGCTTGAGGAATTTGGCTTTGGTGGGAGGAGTTATTCACTCACCATCCATGGTCACCAAAGAGTATGCTCCAATTGGGGTAAACCTTATAAACCATGAAAGGTCCTTCCCATTTAGGCTCCAACATGGGTGGTTTCCTGCCGGGGATCATTGGTTCCCTAAGAGCTAATACCAAATTGCCCTATAGGAAAGAGCGGAGGCGGACCTTCTTGTTGAAAGCTCGATCCATCCGGCTCTGATTCCTTTCTAGGTTGTGCAGAGCATGAAGCATATTCTCATCTAGTCCTTCCAATTATGCTAGACGGATTTTAACCAATGTATCTAAAATTTGATGGTTATAGACGGTTGTACGTAATGAGAGAAATTGAATCTCTATGGGCAGGAAGACCTCCGTTCCATACACCAGGGAATATGGGGTCACCTGGGAGGAATTACGGGTCATCGTCCGATAAGCCCAGAGGGCGTTGGGGAGCTTATCCGGCTAACTCTTCTTGTTCTGAACAACCATTTTATGCAGAATGTTAGAGAGGGTTTTATTAAATGCCTCAATCTATCCATTTTCTTTCACATGATAGCGGGAGGTATGGTTGGAGAGAATGTTGAACTTGGCGTACAATTTCTTCAGATCGGCTGCTCGGAAGTTGGTACCGTTATCGATGAGGATAGCGTGAGGTACCCCAAATAGATAGATGATATTGGAACCCATGAAGTCGATGATAGAATGGGCCTTGACTTCCTTGAGGGGAATTGCCTCTTCCCACTTAGAAAAGAAACCATAGCGGTCATAATGAATCGGCATTGGCGAGCCATTGCTGGTGGGTATGGTCCTACGACATCTAGCCCCCAGACTGCAAAGGGCCAAGAATACATGGTGGTGTGGAGAGGCTTCAGTGGACGATGCAAAAAGTTAGCATGAACTTGGCATGCATGGAACCTTTTGGCGAACTCGATGCAGTCATGGATCATGGAGGGCCAAAAATACCCTAGTCTTTGAATCTGGTGAGACAGTTTCGGCCCAGCTTGATGAGAACCACATGAATCGTAACGAACCTCTTGCATGACCTATGGAATCTCGATTACTTGAAGGAAACAGTGGAGAACACCATCAAATCCGTGTTTATAGAGGACCTTCTCGAGGCTAGGACCACTTTGGAGAGTAAACTGCAGCGCGCAGCGTCGGATTTGCTCACACTCACCCTGGTCTGACAGAAGATTACCGTGTTGGAGGTATTCGACCAATGGTGTTCTCCAATCACCCATTACTTAGATCACCGCATCCGAACTACCCGGGTGCCCTGACGAAGAGGCACTGATGATAAGATGGTTTACCCATGGGATGTCATCACCTTCTCGGGTGATGGGAGCAATGACTCTATGGTGCGCCACATGGATAATCATATCATCCTGCTCGGGCTTTGCAAGCGACATGGCCAGGCTGGCATAAGCATATGTTCGACCATTCTGCGATCGAGGGACATGGATAACCTTTGGACGAGAAGGGAACTGGGCTATTAACTAGAGATTGTGTTCTAACAATGGTACGAGTTCTGGATTCCTGACAACATAGTCTCCATTGACCTGTTTTATGACCAGCTTGGAATCCCCTTTCACATGAAAATGGGGCACGTCGATCTCAAGGGCCAGCTCGAGACCCGTGATGAGGGCTTGATACTCTACCCCATTGTTGGTGAATCCTTCTAACAACAGGAATGAGTAAGGCAAGACGTTTTTCACCGGGGTGATAAAGAAGATGCCTAGACCTACTCTTTTGAGACTATGATCATTGAGTCTCCTACCGGTGGGGCTTCGGGAGGCGCCATCAAAGTTAATCTACCAACATCGGATGACTCGATCAACTGAGAGGATTGCCTCGTCAGGAAAATACAGGTCCAAGGACTGGTCCGCAGAGGTTGGATGGGCAGCTATAAATTCTACCAATGCCTGCCCCTTGATGGCCTTTTGAGGCACGAACCTAATGTCAAACTGCTAGAGGATCACCGCCCACCGCTCTAGTCATCCAGTCAACATGGGACAACTCAGAATGTACTTCAGCAGGTCTACCTGGGAGACCAGCTATACCTTGTGGTGCTGCAGGTAATGCCACAGTTTCTGCACAGCAAATACGAGTGCAAGAAATCTCTTCTTGATGGGGGAGTATCTGGTCTCCGTGTTGAGGATCATGTGGTTGAGGTAGTAGAGGCTGTTCTCCATCCCCTCATTGTTCTTCTAGGTGAGAAGGGCACCCAGGGATTGTTCCAGGGCGACGACAAAGAGGATCAGTGGCTTCCCAGAGACGGGTGGCATCAAGACCAGAGGATGGAGCAAATATTGCTTGATTTCCTTGAAGGTGGTCTGACACTCCTCATTACACTCATAAGCGGTGCCCTTATTTATGAGATGAGAAAAGGGCTTACAGTTGCCGGCCAGATTCGCAATGAATCGACGTATGTAGGCTAAGTGGCCTTGAAAACCTTTAAGATCCCAAATATTATTCGGGGAAAGAATCTGGTTGATTTCCTTGATCTTCTCTAGGTCGATCTCGATGCCTCAGTACCAGATGACAAAGTCAAGAAACTTCTCGGAGGTGACCCCAAAGGCACACTTCAATGGGTTCATCTTCAAGTGGCAGGAACAGAGGAAACCGAACACTTTCTCAAGGTTCTCAAGATGGTCCTGCTGCTGGAGATATTTGACCACCTGGTCATCCACATAGCACTCCACAAATGTTCCCAGAATTGGCTTGAATATGAGATGCATGACCCGCTGATAGGTGGCACTGGCATTCTTCAGGCCAAAGGGCATAAACTGGTAACAGAAAGTAACTTGGGGCGCCTTGAAAGCAGTAGAATCCTCATCCTCAGGGGCCATCCAGATCTGATTATATCCAGAGTAGTTGTCCATGAAAGAAGAGGGCTTGGTACCATGCCGTAGCGTCAATCAAAAATTCTATCACTGGAAGGGGAAAATAATCCTTCGGAAAGTGACGGTTGAGATCACAGAAGTTGATGCAGACTCTGATCTTCTCGTTCTTCATTATGACTGGAATGATGTTGGATAACCACTTGGGGTACTGGACCTCCTTTACGAAGTTGGCTCTGATGAGCATGTCATCTTCGGCCTCAACCATGGCACCGTGAGATGGATGCATCTTTCTAGGAGGCTGCTTGAACCTACGATGGTTTTCCGCGAGATCGAGGCGGTGGACGGCTACCTGAGGATCTAGTCCTGGCATCTCGTCGTAACTCCAGGCGAATATATCATGGTGCTGTTCGAGGAATTCCACATACCGCTGCTGCTCCTCAGGGGACATAGCAGTGCTGATCAATGTGGGTCTTGGATCTGCCTCACTACCGAGGTTCACCTGTACCAACTCGTCGACTGTGGAGGATAAACCTTCCTCAAAAGCAGGGGGAGCATCCTCCGTATCTTCTTCTACACTTATGGAGGGATATTACATAGGGGAAGCTGCTTATGAGCTACCGAACCCTGATGGGAGGCTGCTACAAGATTGTGCGGCCGTGGTCATTGCATCGGGGCACTCTGGCACTGCTGAGACAATGGCTATGAAGGCTGTCGACCTGATACCATATGGTCTCTGGCCCAAGGGGCCACGCTTGATTATATCAAAGTAGTAGTGGTGCGTCGGCCAGAGCCGACTTATATAGCCTGGTGAAATAGACATGTATGATGTACTGTTGTTTCCATGGGTCGGACGTCTTGATACCTAACGGGAGTGGGAGGCTCCAGGATCACTAGAGCCTGGTTCGTATAAGAATACGAAGTGATCTTCTGACGCCCCTAGATCTGGGAACATGATCCCCCATTGTCCTATAAATGAAAAAAAAATTTCCCCATATTAGGGGTTGTTGGCTCCAACCGATGGATCGAGAAGACATAGGCATCATTCAGGTCTGCCCAAGGGTCGGTCGTAGCGGCAACAGGCTCAAGTTCGCTTGCCTGGACTTACTTATCCTTGCTCTTATAATAATCAGCATCCAAGTAGCGGGCTTCGCAAGAGGTGAAAGTAGATGCGTCACCTTTGAGTAAGAATATTTGACCATTAAGGGAGTACTTGAGGCATTATTGATATGATGAGGGGACCGCCACATGCAGATGGAGCCATGAACTACCCATCAATGCGTTGTATGCGGTGTCCTGGGAAACAACCATGAACTCGGTGCTGGCAATCAGGCCACTAAACTGGGTCTTCAGATAGATATTTCCAACCAGTTTCTGCTCTATCCTTCCATATCCATGGATCCTTAAATCAGAGGGAGTCAGGTCATCTTCGAATAGCCCTAGATTCCATAGTTTCTGTGTTGGGATAAGGATGATCCCGAAGCTGGTGTCAACGAGACAACGGTGAATCTTAACACTGTTGAATTGGTTGGTGATGTAAAACGGGAGGATGTGCCCCTATATGTGGGATCCTTCATCTTCCCATAAGAACAAGATGGCGGCCTAGAATTCGGCGTCCTCAACTGCTTCAACATGGAAGGCCTCTGCAACTGCTATCTCTATATCAAACTCGAGGGGGATCCTTAAAGCCTCAGTGAGTGCTTCACACATATCTGGTGACTAGAGAAGGGCTTCAAGGATGGAGATCCTTGTTGGGATACTAGTGAGGTGCTTCAGAACATCATAATTCCGCACCAGGTGTGAACTTATTCTTATAGGAGGTCGCTCTGTGATGGAAGGAATGGCGGACCATACCAGCTGGACCGACGACTGACTGGTACTGGGGACATCCTACTGCTCACTGGTTGAGGCTCGGAGGGTAGCCACCGAATAAGGACCTGGCAGCTGAGATTGTCCTGTAGCGGGGTGAGACTGGTCACGATACGACAGGAGTGGCTCTGCCTGATCCAGTAGCACAAACGGTGGTGGAGGCGGACCTGTCGACACCGGATGAAGAGGCCGCACATGCTGAGTTCTGCACTGGGCCTGCTGTCTAGTCTCAGCTGCATGCATAACCTGGCTAGAGGTGTCAACTAACGTGCGTTGGTGACCCATATGGTCGTGGTTCCGCCGATGTTGGCATCGACTGGGGACATCGGGGAGGGTCGTCTGACACTCCCTCTCGTCAAAAGCTGTATAGGGATTTACCAACTTGACGGTGTTAACCAAAGTGTACCCTTGACTGTAACTTGAAGAATCATCCACCACTAGGTGGATTATGGGATGGATTCCCATCTTCGGGGGTATGAAGTCACCGAAAGTGCGGGACGACAACGACATTGGTAGGGCGTGTTGCTTCTTCTTGTGTCGCTGATGCTTTCTCTTCTAGGAAGAGGCCGACTTAGATGATGATGTAGAAGTGGTGGCCGTAGCTCTTGAAGGCTCCGACTGATTCAGGCATGCACGAATAATGCTATGGGTGCAGACAACCATCCTGTAAGCCATCTAGTTGTTATAAATCGGGGACACACTATCAGGAACCTTCTTCCACTCGCCTTGGCCATCGCTAATGCTGCCTAATCCCATAAAGACACCCACCACTTATGTCAGGGCTATGCCTAACCTCACTATGTTGTTGTTAATCTGGCCTTGGATCTAGTCCTTGAACACATAGCATTGATTGATGGTGTGACCTAGGAGCCAGTGATAAGGACAGTAGTTGGGGTAATCAGTGAGATGCGCCTCTTCCGGCTTCCGGTACTCAGGCAGTCGTACAATTCTATTCTCAAAGGCGCTGCAGAAGTAGTCGGGGACCTAAGCCTCATCGAATGAGTAGGTCTGATTAATTCTTTCCAGAAAGGGGACTCTAGAAGCTTGACCCTGATGGGGGGCCAGAGTAGCCTGCCGCGAGGGTGGAACTTGATTATCCCGCATAGGTGGTGATGGCGTGTTACGCGGGGGTGCCTGCCGATTCTGGGGCGGGCGCTGCTGGGCTGGAAATTGTGCCCATGGTAGAGGGCCTATGCGGGACTGTGGAGCTGGCTCTACTGGTAGCAACTCTTGCTGCTTGGGGGCCTCTATCTGGGCCACGGTAGTGGGATCCGCTCTGGAATCTCTCTTTGCTGGGATTATAGGAGGCGGAAGGCGTGCCTGGATATCCTGTTACAGGGCTTCTTCTAAGCACTGGGCCTTATCCGAGAAGTCTTGGAACCCTCTGGGATAATTTTGAGTGATCAGGGAGGGAACTGGTTCCGTATTGACATTCCCTACACACATCTTCAGTAATTTCTCCCGAGTTAGTTGTATGTCAGGGGAGTACGTGAGACCCTTCCATCGGGAGATGAAGTTCGCGACTCGCTCATCAGGCCTCTTCTTGCACCTAAAAAGGTCTGCGATGTTCATCTTCTGGGTGGTAGAGCTGAACTGGTAATGGAACTACTTGTGAAGGTCCTCCAAGAAAGTCACTGATCCAACAGGGAGCTGGCTGTACCAAACGAATGTCGGTCCCTCCAGCATCTGAACAAAGCAACAAATCTTGGTGGCCTCCTACTGCGCTGGGGTCCCTAACATAGGCCCGCACCTTGAGTTGAAGTGGGACAGGTGCTATGCTGAGTCCCCCGTCTTATTAAAGGTGGAGAAAGTGGGATTTTCGAATCCTGGTGGTGCCGGCATGTCATCCACCCATGCTGGGTATGGCTTGCCGTCGGGCAGGATATCCACCTATCGTGTTTACAAGGCTTCCAAGTGGGCAATGAGCGCCGCCAATAGATCGTCTGGATGCGGTTCTCTGTCCTGGCGGTGATCTCGAACCACGAGCGTGTTGCCGGGTTTTTCAATGCAATAGCCAAGTTCAGTGGCTCGTAGAGCGGCTGGGGGAGCAACCATTGGGGCTATTGGAGGAGCCCGGACGGGGTTCACTGGGTGGTCGCGTCGTTCTGGGGGTTTTAGCGAGATATACCATGACCTCTTTCCATGGGATCCGACTTCTACCCTGTTAGCGAATACTACATGATCAGGGTTTCCTAGGAAAATCTCGCCGAGTGGGAGCTGCTCCTGCCCCTGCTACCCTGGCCTAGGATCACCGTAGTCTGGTCGCCGCTCTACAATGCGCTTGTCCAGAAGTTCATTGACCAACTTCTTCAGCTCAGTAACCTGCTGGCGCAGTGTGGCCTTCTCGGGGTCCTCTTTCGCCTTCTTTACTGAGGCTAACAGGTCGGAGTTCTTGACAGATCCAACATGCTCTTTGACTTTATGGACATTCCAGCTCAGCACCAATGCTTCAATGGGTGGAGGTAGACCTAGGAGGTTCCTATTATAATGATTAATTCTACCTGATGAGTCCATTGGTGGCATGTCATCAGGGGGAACGCCCCCCTCGAGAAGTCCCAACTCATTCGACACTCCGGTCAGATCAGTCATGTTGACCGCCACTCTTCTTGGGGGCATGTCATCAATACCGCCAAGGGAGTCAGGCTGTCAGAGAATCGCACTGAAGAGGAGAGCAGCGTACTACCCCCATCCATGAACTTACACGTGGGGGGTGGCCTCCTCGACAACTCTACGAAGTACTTGGAAACTCTGAACGAATTGTTGCTGGAGGTCCCTGTGGTGGCCAGGTGACTCAGGGCGTCAGACCACAGGGTGTGTGGCCAGGTCAACCAAATGGCATTGTTTGCCGATGTCTTGCAAGTGCTCTTGGATCTCAGGATAAGTCACCCACTGGTGGTGAAGACGAAGGAGAGTCTCCTAGAGGGTCTGGCAGAAACATTCAAACCCCTCCGGGGTGAGCAATTCTGGAGTATCAATGTTTGATCCCAAAACTAGAAAAAAATCATTGGGGAAGTGGACAACCATGAGGATGGTCTAGAAGCCCCCCCGGCTCAGATTCAGAGTCTTGCCTCTGATTTCCCCACTCTTCAATTGAGGGTGGTTGAGGAACCGACAGTGGCGCTGAGGCGGGCCGCTGGGATGGCAGGCTGGCCGGTGGAGAATATAGCGAGCGGGCTAATTGGCCGTCGAATCTTGGGCTGTCCTCTGAGGACTGCAATGGCCTAGGCTCCATATCACGATAGGATGGACCGGCGACCAAAGCTCTTGACACAATAGTAGTGTCTTTCGGGGGTGGGTTACTCCCCGACTTTTCTGTCATTGACCCCCAAAATAGCTCTGAGGCAGAGGGTGCTCCTGGAAAAGATGGTGGCGATTTCATGGTCAGCCCCTGGAGACATGCCAGAGTATCATACTTCTGAATATACCTTTGGAGGGAGACAAGGATCCTACGGACCTCACATTCCATGAGCACAAGGCTGATGCGCCACGTTCCTGCCCCAACCCTTGACTCGAAGGACTGAGGGGAGGGCTCCTGCACTGAATCGTACTCCGCCTCAGAGTCTGAGAAGCGGACGGGTCTGATCCCCATCCAGTTATTCCCAAAATCCCTCTTGTGGTAGCAGTGACCTACTCTTCTGCCTCTGGATGGTTCTTCAGGACATGGATGATTCCCAACATGGGGTCCTCCCGGTGTACAGGTGCTAGGGCGGAGAAATTTTCAACCCGAAGAAGCCAGGGTGCGAGGAGCACCGGGAAAAATGAATAAAGGGACACGGGGAGAACCTCAAGGTATGAGAGTGACCAAACATGCAACGTCTCTATACTCGTGGTCTGCGACAGTGGGAGTGACCCCATACCCAGTGTAGTGAGCACAGGACAGACCCCCATATGAAGTGTTGCTGTCATGAAGAAGACCCTTGCCTGGGTTGAAGGTTGCATGGGGAAGACCTCCAAGCTGAGGTTGGAAGCAGGGAGGGCCCGCAAATTCCGTAGTGGTGGTGCGGAGTGAGCCTCCACGTAGGGTAGCACTGCTATGTATTTGTCCACAGCAGCCATCGCCTGTGCCAATGACCGAGAGAGTTGACCAAACCGGCCAGTGGGGCGGTTGGGGCCTCGATCTAGGTTGGGCATATATCTTCCCCTGCTCAATGTACACAGGGATTTTGGGATATGTACCAGTGGTGGCTTGAGCCATAGTAGTCGCTGGCATTGATGCCACACAACAAGCATCTTCTTTTTCTCGTGCCCGATGTTGGCGCTGGGTCAGATGGACTAGAGCCGGTGGTGCAGGCGCATGGCTTACCTGCTCTTTGGCTCGGGGAACTGGGCGGTGGCACTAACGCAGCCTGGTAGGGACCCTCGCTGGGATTCCTAGAAGCGGGACCTGATCGGGTCGGCTTGGATATCCCCTACTTCAACAGTGTAAGGGAGGGATTTGTCGAGGCACTATGGGGACAAACTCCCGAAGATATTGAATGTTGGGGTGGGGAGAAACGACTCCCTGCGTGGACCTTGGGGGCGGCATTGACGGTGGAGCGCGACTGCCTCAATATCTAGGCATGTCATACCCCTGGTAGAGATGACCCCCTCCTCCTCGTACCTGCATACAAGGTCATTGATTACCCTTCATTGGATAATATTTTATGGGGAGAGGGGGCATGGGCACCCACCAGTCATGGAAGTCGTGGCTGTCGTGGAAGAAGCAAAACTGTGCGGGGGAGACGCTTTGATATTACCCCTTCCCCTACATTGGTGGGAAGGTGATCGAGCTCCAGATGCAATGACTTGATTCCTAAAAGCAGGGAGATGAACTCATTAATATTTCTAGAAAAAAGAATTGAGAACCAGTGCCCCAGCACCATTCCGTCTTCTGTGGTCAGCAAGAGGGATCCACGTAGACAACGTCACAAAACAGAACACTCAACGTCCTGACTATCCCAACTTCTTGAGAGTTTCACATCAGGACTGTTTGGTGGGACTTGGTAGTGGATGGCGAGGTTAGACAACATGATTATCCACTGATGTCCATCCCGAATGCTACTATCCTCCAAGATGAGGAGTGGAGATTCACGTCGGGTTAACCATTTTTTGCTTCTGATGCTTTTTCTGGGGCACGTGCATCCGTCACACAGAGGACGCGGTACTGTTACCCCACATTCCCACATTCCAAAGGCGGGCAACATCTGCTCCTTATTCAGGGACGTCTGCTCCTTGATCAAAACGAGATGATGGGATGTTGGTTCTTCCTTCCATGGATTCCTCCTCGGTGCTCGTCACCTAGTCCGGGTCTCCCTCATAGATTTTAAACATAGCTCGTGAACCACTTCCCAACACCATATCTTCATAGACACTAGTTAATTACGCTTCTTCTGTCAGGACCTTCTAAGGAGTCCGGTCAGGACAACAAACTTCAGTTAGGAGAATAGTCACGTTGTGGCATCACTGGCATGTCTTGACATTGGGGATTGTCTTGTCTATCTTCTGTCCCTTATTATAGGGCTTCTTGAGGGTGTGGAAGCCTGAGGCATCCCACATCGAATGCGGGGAATTGTATGTCATAGGAATGTATCTGAGGTTTTCCTCAGCTTCAAATGTTTAACTTAGGGTATGCCGCAAGTTTAACATCCAGTGGAGATGGATCAGACTGGATTTGACTGATCAGAACACTATCTAGAGTGTATCAGATTGAAGAAACCCCTTGAGGGAACACCAATGTTGGGTCCATCACATGGGCGGCTTACCGAATGTTGTGGCAGGGAGTGAGGAGTGGAGTGGCATGTTCTCAGCAGGATGTGGTGGCCCATGTAAGAATCAAGATGGATGGTGGGTTTGGGATTGGGTCCTGAAGAGACTTTATACGTATCCCCGTGGAAGGGAATCAAAGTCCGCATAGTTTGATGATTTGGTGGGACACCTGAAGAGGCGAACTGTGAGAATGGACACATGGATGGGACCTAGAGGATGTGGAACCTCTGGGTTAGGGCATGAGCTTCCTGAGACACGTGGGCTCGAGGGAGATATCAGGATGAGAGAAGAGTGATGAGATTGAGCCTCATGGAGGCATCCTACGTATCCCCATGGTAGGGAATCAAATTCTTTGTAGTTCGGGATGGAGTGAAGTTTAACATCATGTGAGATGGGGTTCATTTGGGGATTATGCTCAGAGATGGCCCAATGTAGGGTCGGTGAACCGACGTGAAGAGGGACCTGGGGTCTTGGTGGATTGGGGGCTTGGCACACCGACATGAGGACGGTCGGGGCCAATGGTTTGTGGGGCTTGAACCTAGTGGAGGATTCCTATGTACCATGCCTTAACACGGATCAAAATCCTCGTAGTTCAGGATGGTTGGGGATTATGCTCTGAGACGGCCCATGGTGGTGGGGCTTGAACTTCGTAGAGGCTTCCTACGTACCATGCCTCAGCACAGATCAAAGTCTACATAGTTATGGATGGTTGGGGATTATGCTCTGAGACGGCCCAAGGTGGTGGGGCTTGAACTTCATAGAGGCTTCCTACGTACCATGCCTCAGCACAGATCAAATTCCCCATAGTAAGGGATGGTTAGGGATTATGATCTAAGACGGCCCAAGGTGGTGGGGCTTGAACCTCATGGAGGATTCCTACATACCATGTATTAGCACGAATCAAAGTCCTAGTAGTTCAGGATGGTTGAGGATTACGCTCTGAGAGGGCCCAAGGTGGTGGGGATTGAACCTCGTGGAGGCTTCCTACATACCATGCCTTAGCACGGATCAAAGTCCCCATAGTTTGGGATGGTTGGGGCTTACGCTCTGAGACAACCCAAGGTGGTGGGGCTTGAACCTCATGGAGGCTTCCTACGTACCATGCCTTAGCACGGATCAAAGTCCCCATAATTTTGGATGGTTGGGGATTACGCTCTGAGACGGCCCAAGGTGGTGGGGCTTGAACCTCGTGGAGGCTTCCTATGTACCATGACTTAGCATGGATCAAAGTCCCTATAGTTCAGGATGGTTGGGGATTACGATCTGAGACGGCCCAAGGTGGTGTCACAGTCGGTGCTCACTCTAAGCTCACGGAAGTCATTCTCAGTGTGAGAAACAAGAGATAGCAGAGACCTAACAATCATGTCACAAAGGGTGAATTCATGGGAAGCGAAAAGGGGATTACGCATTGAGCGACCCATGGTGTCGGTACTTACTTCAGGATGAAGGCCTAAGGGATACAAAGAACAACAGGAGAGGGATTTTCCACCTAGGAAGAGAGGAGGGGCCATATTCCCTATCATACCCTATGCTGGCCTTGGCACTGAGGAAGTGAGGAGGAGCAAGGGTTATGCCTCCTGGAGGGAAATCTAGGGGCTTACACCAAGGTGGCTACCCTTCCTCGTGAACAAAAACCACTCCAATAAATCACTCCCTTGAGAGATGATCCCATCCCCGTGGAGACGAGTGGGCATAGAGAATGTCCGAGGCCGGGGGAACCTGCGTGCGAGGCACGAGGTCAGATCATAGTTTAAAGTCATGTGTTGAGGATAAGGTGCTTGGCAGTTTAACGTCCTGCAGCTTAGACGAGGTGGGTTTACCCCACACCCCTAGGACATACATAACTGGTACCCTCTACTCCTTGTGGGAGGGAAGGTACTGGAAAGGCCGTGGCAAGGGGGTATCGCGGAGCAAACCATCGAGGGGTCCATGTTAGCGTGGCTATGCAAAGAAGCAATAGCCATTAGCATGCCTATGCGAAGAAGCACAAGGTGAATCAATGAAATGGGAAGGATTGTCCAAGGGACATTGAAGTTACTTTGTACGAGTCTGGGAGGTCTCATGGGAAAACCATGCATGATACAGATGCCCGGGATGCACAGGACACCTGCAAATGGCACCCGGAAAAAGGACATCGGGCGCTCACGCAAGGGGGGTGCCTAGGGAGTACCGATGTGAAGGGCCCTGAGGATTGCGCGCAACTCTCAGGGGCTTGATCAAAATAACTGGGCCCTGCACAAAAAAGCCCCGAGATGGCACGAAATTAATGTTCCTTGCGTGAAATAGGGGTCCGAAGTATTGCCCACGGATGGGAGGAATTGCGCGCAAGAGAAAGGATTGCATGAAAAGAAAGGGGTGCACGCGCAAAGGAAGGATTGCACGCGGCTTAACTGACTTGCCCACCCTGGAAGGGATTGCGCGTAAGGGGAAGACCCTGAAGGGTTTGGAGTTTAGTCTAAGCCACGAGGATCTCACGTGAAGGTGGATCCCAGGGAATCTTGGCGCGAAAAAGAACCATACCTAAAGGCCATATTGTGCGCTCGTGGAATGCCAATTACACGCATGAGAGGTGGTTCGAATTCTTCAACCCCGAAAAGAAAGGGTGTCACCTTTTATTTATAGGCATCCGACGGCGCAAAATTTAGGGGGGTGTGCAATAATTTGGGCGCAAAGAAGGCGGCGCAAAATATCACCGCGTGGGGTGCGAGCGTGAAATTATTTCACACCGGCTCCGGGACCCTTCACGAATCTTGGGATGTTCTGCGCGGGAGAACATTTTTCGTGCGCTTCACCCTTTTTTCTGCACAACACCTCTGGGCCCTCTGGACCAAGCCTCTGTGTTCGAATATGCCTTCGCTTTTTCGTTTTGGAATATTCTTCCGCACTTAAGCACATTTCAGAATCTACACATATAAAGAATAATAATCATGAAATAATTATCATATTTATATATAAATTAAACTTTTAGAACCAATAATAAAATATGGTAACAAAAAATGAACCAATGTTTCAATCATTGAGATGGTAGGCTATACGTACTTATGAGTAACGTTCCCATTCGTCAATTATTATTATGAAAAGAAGGTAAGTGACATTTATCTTAAAATAATTATCATTATATCCTAAATTCCATGATATTTAATCATATATACTTATATATATTATTATTTTTATGTAAAAGGAACCACATCGCGTCGAGGAGGCTGTAGTCCACTCGTCGACGAATGACGTTATCACCTTTTCATTGTTTTAAAGGGTAATAACGAAAACGATATATTATATTTATAGAAAATTAATTGTGAAATTAATATCATATATATGTTATTTAAGTAAAATATATATAATTAAACTCATCTTTAATGCATTCCATGTAATTTGTGAACGTATCATATCGCTTTGAGGAGACGGTAGTCCACACATCCACAAACGAGGTCATCGTATTTCCATAAAATAGAAGTCATGATGTTATGTGTTAATTAACAAGTAAATAAGTACAAATATAGAATAAATATTATATATATAATATAAAATATTGTTTCCATCATAATTCTAAACCATGGGAGACGGTAAAGGAAAAAACAAATGACATCGTTTCGTGAGGTGGTAGTTTTTTGTAAAAATGAACAGTAATTTCATTACCCATTTGATGGAAGTGTGAATAGGTGTAGGTAAAATAATTATAATAGTGAAATATAATTATACCGAGGATACTGATTTTATTATATAATCATGATATAAAAATAATTTAATGGGTGGAGAAAGAAATAAAGAAAAAATGCATGGTGAAGAATGTTAACTCTTCTTTGAGTAACTCCTTTTTGTTTGAACCATACGAATTCCTTGGTTGAATTTATGAAAAAACAGGCTTATGGGAATAGGGGAGGTATTTTGGGAGTTTATTTTTATATTTATTTTATGATCTAAAACAATTGTGGGGTGTGAAGATAGGATAAGAGTGAATGCTTTTTTATAGTGGAGGAGGACTGAAATTCTTATAAATATAAAAAGGTAAACACTATTGGGAGGTATCCCTTACCTAATGTGATTGAAAAATAAAAAAATGAATTAAAGTAAAATTATGGTCTGTACACATTTACAAAACACAAAAAATAAATTCATTTTTATCATTTGTTCCTTAGTCATTAAGTTCCCTTATTTTTTTTTCATTTTGGGTTTTCATTTTGGTATCTAGTTTTTTAACCTATGTAATTCATCCATTAAGACTAAATTAATGTGGTAAATATTAGAAAATTTATAACCAATTATTATAAAATATTACATCTAATATATAAAATAAAAAAGTGATGTGTTGGAAATTAATTTTAACAGAAACACATGTAACGCGCAAAATCACTCTTTTAACCCTAACTTTACTAATAAAGTTTTAACTGTTAATGGGTAAATATTTTAATTATAAAAGATAAATTGGAAAATTAATGTAAAATAACTTATATTTAATAAATATTAAAAATAAATTGGAATAAGGTAATATTTTTTTAAATTTTAATTCATTTAATAAAATATCATCTATTTTATTTAATTATTAACTAAATATACCATGTGTTGACATTTCTTAAGCATTTAGTGTAATTATATCATCTCAAAAAATTAAATATAAATTATTATAATAATAAAAAATAATTTATATTCCAAAATATAATTTATAAATAAAACAATGTTGCTTATTCCCTACTCCAAATCATTATATGTGTTAAAGATAAGGAATGTTCCTTTTTTATCATTTTTCTTACTTAACATATTATATATGTCACTTTCATGGAATAATATCCTAATAAATCATAAAAATTTATCCTAATGTGGTTAGATACTAAATATTTCTATTCATTAGGTGTAGTACAAGTTTTTTTGCATTTATATACCTTATATTATACGTTTAATCATTAAATAAGTTTGTTTTTACCATAATTACTGTAATTAATTTTAATTACTTTCATTGAATTTTTTTGAAAAAAAGTTATTTTGAACTTATTAGAATTTTTTATAATTATTATAAATATTTATATCCAGTTTTTTAAATTTCATTCACATAAGTGGTTAAAATTTATTTAAAATTAACCCCACAGACGCTTCGAGATAACATGTTTTTAAGGAGAAAAGTTCAAAAGATTGAAATGTTTTTATATTAAATTTCAATGTGAAATTTATAAAATTGATATAAATTGGATTTATTGATTTATAATTGAACTAATTATACTTTAAACTCAATTTAAAATATAATTTAACTATATAAATAAATTAGATGAAAAATAATCCAATTAAAATTCATTATTTTTCACTATTTATCAAAAAATGAAACTTCTATTAAAAATACCAAAAATTAACCCAAAGTAAATTTATATATTCCAATTTTAAAATTTAATTCTTTTTTCATATATAAATTATAAAAGTGTAAAATTTTATTTTTAAAATAGGCAAAACATTAAAAGGCGATAAAACTGCTTTTACAAAAATAGAGATTTTAAGCACAAAACTTGATTTATTCTTATCTTATGCATATAAAATCAGTTGGATGACTGTCAAAAAAATTTATAAAAAAGTGTAAAAATAATATAGTTAGTAATATTCATTCCTAATGATATGATGACTAGGCGATTACTATAATATAAAAAATATCAATAATATATTATTATTTAGTAAGACTCAAACATTCATGTAACACAAGTTATTGATGAAACATGATGTTACATGAAATGAAAGAAAAACTTGGTTTTGCATATAACACAAGCTATCAAATAATTTAAATAAATTTGGAAGAATATATTTCTTAAAATATCAGGATGTTACAGTTTCTATTGTTTTCAAATGTTTTTAATTTTTCTTTCACAAAATTTTATATAAATTTTAGCGCATTTTACTTTTGGATTCAATTTTGATTTTTCTTCTTCTTCTTCTTCATATGATTCCATAAAATTATTTTTCTTGAAAAAAATATATATAAATTCCCAATGACCCAACAATTAAAACATTTAATTGTTAAATTTCTATTATTCTTATCTTTTCTACTTTTAAGATATTTAGATATGAGATCCATGATTTTCTTGTGATTATTACCAATCTCATAATATTAATCTAAATACCTTTGGGGTGAATCAGTTCTTCCTCTTTAACTGTTAGCCTATTTAAATCTTTGAAATTCATTTATTCCTTTTCCTTTTTCCTTAATACTAGTTCTCTTATCATATAAAAATTTAGGAGAGTATTATGAATTTAATCAAGATATATATATATATATATCCTATATTTCTTCCAAAGATAAAATCTTAGGGTTAAATCTATAATAATTAAATCATATAATTTTTCAACAATGTCTCTGACATAGATAACAATCTCACTTAACCTTGTTAAAGAGTCATAAACCTTATCATATTAAACTATTTTTATATATTTTAAATGTATACCTCTACAATATAAATTTTACTTATTTGAGTTTTATGTTTCTCTCATACATATTATCCTATTTATCCCACATTTCATTCCCTATCTGCAGCCCCATCACCTTGTTGTAAATTTTTTACATTAAATATGATAGTGGAGATGTAACACCCCATAGTTTGAGGTATATATCCTTTTTTATTCCTTTTTATGTTTTTTAAGTTCTTAGGATGAGTTGGGAAGATGTTGGGAGAGTTTTAGAATGGTTTTTGAATAAGTTTGGAGGTTTTTCTATGGGCACACAGTTAGGGAAAACTATGTGGGTTCTCCAAAAACTGTGCAGGGGGAGATAGTGGGATCACACAGCCTGTGCATGATTTTCCAAACCATGCGATGCAACTATGTGGACCCCTTCTCTTGATGTAGTAGTGTGCACATGATTAGCACACATTTTGCCAAACCGTTTGGACTAACCGTGTGGGAACTTAAAAATGGGGGTTTTAAATCTGGGCTCCCTCAGGGTTACCTCATTTCACTGCAAACTCTCTCCCACTCGAGACTCACCCAGAATTTTGGGTTCTCAAAGATTAGAGGTGCTCTCCCAAACGTTTTGTAAGCAAATAAAATCGGTTTCTTGGTGGATTGAAGGTAGTTCTTTTCGGGTAAGTCTCCTCTCGTGGTCCTTTGTGGTTTCTTCTTGATCTACATCTACCTCTCTCTTAGTTTTCAAGATCTACACCCTTTGTGTGTAGATATAGGTTTATGGTTGCATTGGGTTTCGATTTTAAGGATTTTTGATGATAGTGAAGGGGATCTATAGTGGTTTGGGTAGTGCATTTTCCTGGATTGTGGTGCGGTTGCATGTGGGTTGAATTCACCGAAACCCTAAAGGTATGTGCCTTCTCTCTCAACTCCACTTTTCTAGTACTTGAATCTTGGTTACAATAAATTTTTTTTCTTCTTGAAATTAATTGGGTTTTTGATGTGTGAAATTAGTTGTAAATCCCTTTGGTGATGTTTTTGGGTTTTTTGGGAAAAAGGGGTTTTGTGCTGAAATGCCCTTATTGTGGATTTTAAAATAGAGATGTTAGAATGGGTTGCTGGGATTGATTTGTGAAAATATTTTATGAAAATGGTTTTCAATAAATATGTTGTTTATTGAAATGACGTTGGGAATGGAAAATTGGTTTAAGGGTGTTTTCATTAAATGGGTGATTTATTGAAGTGGATTGGCAAGTGGTGGAAATGGTTATTTGCATGTTGTGTGGCTATGGTGGGTTTTATTCTTGGTTTTGGATTATTGGAATGTTGTGTAAAATTGGTTGGGAATTATAACTATAAAATTTGATGGATAGTGGTAATAATAACCACCAATATGGATAGTGGTTGTGAAGCACCGCTAGTTGGGAATGGGTGAACGGGTTGGATAGAAGCTCTATCATTTTAGTTTCCTTGTTGTGTGTTACTATGAAAGATGAGAATTTTGGTGATAATGTGAAATGGTGAAATGTATTTTGGCATAGTTGTTTGTCTTTCTTATGTATTGTGGTAATTTGGGTGGAAATTTCTTGATAAGGAGTGTTTGGATTGTTGTAAGTTATTGCACTATTGATTATTTTATATAAAATGTTTTATATAAATGTGCTAAAGGTTTTATCCTAGTGACGTATGTAGCGAATTCATTTGGGAAAAACCTACTGAATATTTGTACTCACCCCCTACTTTGGCACTTTGGTGCTTTTGCGTATGTTGTATTCCATGACACAGGTAAGAGGAATGAATCTCATTTTGCTAGCAGTTTGGAATGATGATTTGGTGATGTTGTGGTGCTTGGAGCATGAAGCTTGGTGTGAAGATATGGATGGTTTCCTAGTTCTGTTGGAGTCTTCTTCTTGGTACTCTGATATGGTTTTAGTGTGTTTGGTTGTATTGGTTCTTGGGAATTATTGTGTAATTGTTGGTTGTGTTTTGATAATGTATGGGTTTGGTTATTTTTTCCACATGTATCATATAGTTTGTTGTTAGTGGATTATTTGGTTGGTTGGTTGTATCTCAAGGGAAAATCATTCCTCAATTTATTCTCAAATCCCTCAACATTTATTCTAGCCTTTGGCTCTTTTGGAATGTCACTTAAGGCCATGTAGTATTCGTCAGCCATCTCAATCCAATGAGATGGAGCAGGATGTTATAAGTGGTATCAGCTTGTTTGGTCCTTGGATTTCAAGTGAGAATAGTTGTTTGGTCCTTTGTCATTGATTGTTGTTATGGGTGTTGAAATTAGTTCATGGTCTATTCCTTGAGTTGGGATGGTAGCAAGGGGTAGGATTTTTAGAACATGGAATTTAATGCATAAAATGACGTAACTAACTCTTTTATTCTCAACTTCAAGTTACCAGGGAGTTGGGTACATAAGTTTTTGAAGACACTTATAGGCATTGGATATCTCATTATCGTGGGTGTATCCAATGAGATGAGCATGGCATGCATGGTAGAAATTACTTCCCATTAGGATGAATATTTCATTGGGGTATAATGATCTATGGTGTGATATTAATGTTTTGATTTTGAAAATATGTATTAGGTTTCAAAATAGAAGTATTTGAAACATTGAAACTAGTGGTATTTTGAAAATGGGTTGATTTTCAAAAACATGGTGGATTTTTCAGAATAGTGCATCATGGGAAATGTGAACTTGTGGAAATTCTAGTTGTTATACTTTTTATTTGATTGAATTTGAAAATTTTATACCCTTTCTTGTTAAGCGAGTGAGACTTATAGTTGTTTTTGTGTTGATAGAAATGGCACCGGGTAGGCGTCGTAGAAACCAACCTGAGGAAGCAGCTAAAAATGTGGTTTCATGTAATCCTAAGGTGAAACTGAAACTTGTGCAGAGTATAGTGAAAGATTTCCAAGATATGGAATGTGGGAATAAGTTGGATGAACCAAAACATGTGGATCATGCAGTTCAGTTTCAAAGGCAGAATCCACCAATGTTCAGGGGTGATTCAGAGCCAGAAATGGATGAGGTGTGGATGAATAGAATTAATAGGATATTTGAATTCTTGGGAACATTGGAAGAGATGAAAGTAAATTTATCCACATATATGTTGGAATATCTTTCCCTCCAGTGGTGGTAACTGGCGGTCTACTCTGGAATGGACCAAAGCACATAGGAGGGGTTTGAGGAATTGTTTAAAGAACAATTCTACCCTCATATGTTCAGAAGTCAGGGTACAATGGATTGATTTAGTTTGAAGTAAGGGAACATGGTAGTGAAGGAATATGTGGCTAATTTTATGAACTTAGTGTGTTCTTAACTCGAGGTGGCGGGTAGTACATCATTAAAGGCACACATTTTTGAAGCTCGGTTGAACTAGGAAATTCATTCCAAGATAGTGGTGCTATTTATAAATGATTACACTATAATGGTGAATAGAGATACGATGGTTGAGTGAGATCTTGTGTGGTCTACAGGAAGGTAAATTATGTTGTTACCCATGGGAAATAGTGGGAACTCAAACACTGGGTTCAATCAGAAGAGGAACACTTATTTCTAGGGTGGGAGTACAACTTAGAATCCAATGGAAGGATCGATGAATCTTTCACTGAAGCCTTGGACCAAGACGATATGTTTTCAATGTGGCTCTACGGGGTACATCAAGTAGGACTTCATGACACAACCTTGAGAATGTCATAATTTTAAGAATATGGGGAATCTATAAGATTATTTTCGAAATACTATGAAATTGGGTGTCTACGACACTCCTCAAGGGTCACAGGGGTCTTATACCTTGACAGGATGGGGGCTGAAGCATACCCCTTAGCAGTAGAGAAAAGTGGGTCATGGTGATTCTTAGAATACCACGATGCCTCAGTAGGCTCATAAAGTGCAGAGTGTGGAAAGAAATCATTTGTTTGGAGATGAGAAGGTTATGGTGGATGATCAGTTGGGACCATCCATGGTGCGAGGTATGGTTCTATTAAATTCAACATTGATGCAAGATTTGTTTAATATAGGTGATTATCATTCTTTTATTTCTTATTGCATCATTGATTTGTTAGGTTTATATGTGGAAATGATGCCTTATATTCTGAAACTACAAACTCCTTTGGGTCAAAGAGAGTGTCAAGCCTTCCTATTTCGAGGATGTTGTTTAGTTTTGGATGGCATTGAATTGATGTTGGATTTCTCAGTGCTTGAGATGGATTCTTATGATATAATCCTATGAATGGATTGGGTGGAAAATTTTAAGGCCCACATTGATTTCTATGCACGAACGGTTCATTTTGTGACAGGCGATGACATTTGACATCTCTTTAGAGGGGAGACGAGTTTAAAGTTTAGTATAATATATTTTTTGGCACCAACGGTTCGCATGATCTCATAACAGTTAGAGGCCTTGTCATTGGAATCAATGGAATGTTTTTAGCAGAGTGTTCTTCTGGTAGATGTGGATATTTTTATGGATGTATTTCCCAAAGAATTCTTAGGGCTTCTACCCGTGAGAGAAGTGGAGTTTACAATTGATCTCATTTTGGGGACCAGCCATATCTCACTACCATATAACTGAATGGAACCAGTATAGTTGCATGAATTAAAAGTGTGGTTGGAAGAGTTAGAGAACAAAGGGTTCATCCAGCCAAGCATGTCTCTATGGGAATCACCAGTTTTTTTGTTAAAAAGGAGGATGGAACCTTGCGATTATGTTTTTATTATCATAGACTTAATCATGTTACGATAAAGAACTGATATCTACTTCCATGAATTGATTATTTTTTGACTAGTTGAGGGGAGCTTAGTGGTTATCGAAGATTAACATTAGGTCAGGGTATCACTAATTGTGGGTAAAGAAATAGGATATTTCGAAAAAAGATTTCAAAAATATAAATGGCCATTATGAGTATGTGGTTATGCCCTTTGGTCTAACGAATTCACCAACTATGTTCATGTAATTGATAAATCTAATATTTCAGATATATCTAGATTCTTTTGTGGTGGTATTTTTTGATGATATACTGGGGTATTTGACAACAAGGGTAGAGCATTATCAGCACATGGCGATAGTGTTGGGGGTCTTAAGGGATCATCAGTTCTATGAAAAATTATCAATGTGTGACTTTTGAATATAAGAGGTTTGTTTTCTTGGCCATGTTATTTCTAATAAAGGTGTTTCAGTTGATCTAGAAAATATAGACTTTGTTATCTCATGGAAACTTCCAAAGAACATTTTTGAGATACAGAGATTTGTTGGTCTATCTGGGTATTATCGACATTTTTTTCATGATTTATCATGATTTTTTTTGCCGATGAAACTTTTACAAGGAAGAATATCCCATTTGAATGGGATGAGCATTGTCAGAATTTCCCTAGAGAGTTAAAGGGTGACCGTACATCAGCACCAATCTTGGTTTTTCCGAAACTAGTGAAAAGGTATGTGGTGTATTATGATGCATCAAGATCAGTGTTAGGGTGTGTTATCATGCCGGGGGATTATGTGGTTGTATATGGCTCACAGTAGTTGAGGTTTCATGAGAAGAACTACCCAACACATGATTTGGAGTTGGTAGTATTTGTTTATGCTTTTAAAATATGGCGTCATTGTCTTTTCGGTGAGAAATTTAAAGTGTTTACCAATCACAAGAGCTTAAAGAATATATTCTCATAAATAGATTTGAAGATGAGGCAAAGGAGATGGATGAAATATCTCTATATGTTTGAATTCGACTTAATGTACACACTGGTTAAGGGAAATTCAGTGGCAGATGCATTAAGTAAGAAATCATATGCTCAAGTGGTGAAATAGGTATTGGATCAATGGTAGTTGATGTCGATCATAACCAACATGAGTTTGGAATGTGAGGAATGGGGCGAAAGAGTGGCCTTATTTCTAGTTTCATTGGTTTCTGACTTGGATGGTTTGGTTAAAGAGGCATAAGAATATAATTCCAAGTGTATGGCGATGAGGTTGAAACTCAATTATGGGGAGACCATTTAGAGTTGGGAATGTGAATTCAGTATTGTGTTTTTAGAATCGTATTATAGTACTAGTGGCTTGTTGGGAGTAACTTATGAGGGATTATCATAAATCTAGGTGGGCTATCCATCCTAGAATTAAAAATAATTACAAGGCATTGAAAGTGTAGTTTTGGTGGGATGGTATAAAAACGGATATAACTGAGTTTGTCTCGAGATGATTGACTTGTCATCAAGTCAAGGTAAATAATTCGAGGCCAACAAGCATGTTGTCATATTTACCTATCCCAGTGTGGAAATTGGAGAAGATATCATTGTATTTTCTGATAGGCCTTCTGAGAATGTTTAGGAAACACGACACCATATGGGTGAGTGTGGATGGCTCACAAAGTTGGACCATTTCATCCCGATTTGTGAATCTCATATGGTGAAATATCTATTTGAAATATATATCCGGGAAGTGGAAAAGAGGCATGGTGTTCCAATTTTTATTGTATCAAATAGATATCTAAGGTTCACATCTCATTTCTAGAAATCCTTGTAGCAAGCCCTTGGAACACATCTGACTATGAGCATAGAGTATCATCCGCAGACGGATGGCCAATCCAAGAGGATGATACAAAACTTGGAGGATATGTTAAGGGATTGGGTGATGGTTTTTTTGGGTTTATGGGAGGAGAACTTACCATTAATGGAGTTCTCCTATAATAATAGTTATCAATATTCAATATATATGGATCCGTTCAAGGCATTATATGGCCGTCTGTGTCATCTTCCCTTATGTTGGGTGGGAATGGGAGAGATTTTGATGATAGGACTGAGCCTTGTCCAAGAGACTATGAAGAAGATCAAGTTGATCAGAAAGTGGATGGAGATGGTTCAAAGTCGTTATAAATCATATGCGGACCACCATCAATGACTATTGTCATTTGAGGTGGGGATCATGTGTTTTTGATGATCTCTCCTAGGTTGGGACATCATCAGTTTGCAAAGCCAGGTAAGTTATCTCTGAGGTATATTGGGACTTTTGAGATACTTGAGTGTATTGGAGAGGTGTCACATCATTTGAATTTTCTATAATGGATTAGTGTGGTGTACAATGTGTTTTATGTGTCACATTTGAAAAAGTATCAGCCAGATCGTGACCATGTGATTTGTTGAGATCATGTTAAGCTAGAACTAGATGCTTCCTTGATGCACGTTCCAGTGCATATTGTGGATAGGAAATAGAAATTCTTGCATGGTAAAAGCATTTGTTTAGTTCATGTTTTGTGGAAGCATGGTCAGATTTAGGAGGAGACTTAGGAACGAGAGAAAGAGATGACCGAGAAATGGCCCGAGCTCTTTCAACAAACCGATGGTTCCCTACTTTCTGAGGATGGGAAGTCCAATGGTGGGGTGAATGTATCACCCTAGGATTGAGGTATGTAGAATTTTTATGCCTTTTTTTATGTATCAAATGTGATTTTTATGAATTGGGAAGTGGTTGGGAGAGCTTTGTAATGGTTTTGAATAAGTTTGGGGTTTTTTCTAAGGGCGCACGGTTTGAGCACAGTTAGGGAAAACGGTGCGGGTTCTCCAGGAAATCGTGCAGGGTGAGACAGTGGGCTTCGTGTGGCCTATGAACAGTTTTCCAAACCATGTGAGGAAATCATGTAGAACCCTTCCCTTGAGGAAGTGGCATGCGCACATTTCGTGAAAGATTTTCTAAACTATGCGGGTTAACCGTGCGACCACTTAAATATTGGGTTTTTAAATTAGGTATCCCTCGGGGTTTCCTAATTTCATTTCAAACTCTCTCCCACTCGAGCCTCACTCAGGATTTTGGGTTCTCAAATGTTGGAGGTTCTCTCCCACACATTTTAGAAGCAAATCAAAGGGGTTTCTTGGTGAATTGAAGGTGGTTCTTCTTGGGTAAGTCTCCTCTCGTGGTCCTTTTTGGTTTCATATAGATCTATATCTCCATCTATGTAGGTTTTATAGATCTACAACCATTGTGTGTATATCTAGGGTTTTGGTTTCCATGGGTGTTGTTTTTTAGGATTTTTTGTGATATGGAAGGGGATATAGAGAGGTTTCGGTGGTTCATTTTCCTGGATTGGGGTGAGGTTGATTGTGGGTCGAATTCATCAGAACCCTAAAGGTAGGTGGATTCTCTCTCGACTCCACTCTTCTAGAACTTGAATATTGGTTAAAATTAATTTGTTTTGCTTAAAATTAATTGTGTTTTTTATGTTCAAAATTTATTGGAAATCCCTTTGGTGAGGTTTTGTGGATTTTTGGGGAAAAAGGGGTTTTGTGGTGAAATGCTCTTGTTCTGGATTTTAATATGGTGATTTTAAAATGAGTTGTTGGAATTTATTTGGGAAAATGGTTGATGAAAATGGTTTTCAATAAATATGTTTCTTATTTAAATGTGTTTGGGTATGGAAAATTAGTTAAAGGGTGTTTTTAAAAAATGAGTGATTTATTGAAGTGGATTGGCATGTGTTGGAAATGGTTATTTTCATGTTGTGTGGCCTTGGTGGGTTATATTCTTGGTTGTGGCTTGTTGTAATGTTGTGTGGAAGTGGGAGGGAAATCTCACTATAAATGGTGATGGATATTGGTCGAAATAACCACCATTATGGATAGTGGTCAGGATGCACTGTTAGTTGGTAATGGGTGAACGGGTTGGACAGAAGCTCCACTATTTTGGATTACTTGTTGTGTGATTCTATGAAAGATGATAATTGTGGTGATAATGTGAAATGATGAAATGTATTGTGGCATGGTTTTTTGGATTTACTATGTATTGTAGGAATTTGGGAGGAATTGACTTGATAAAGAGTGTTTGGCTTATTGTAAGTTGTTTCACTATTGAATGTTTTATATAAATTGTTTTATATAAATGCGCAAACGGTTTTTTCCTAGTGGAGTGTGTAGGGAATTCATTTGGGGAAACCCTATTGATTATTTTTAATCACCCCCTACATTATCACTTTGGTGCTTTTACAGATGTTGTATTCTAGGACATAGGTAAGAGGAAATCATCTCATTTTACAAGTGTTTTGGAATGATGTTTTGGTGATGTTGTAGTGCTTGGATCATTGAGTTTGGTGTGGAGCTATGGATGGTGTCCTAGTTCTGTTGGTGTCTAGTTGTAGTCTTCCGCTTGGTACTATGATATGGTTTTACTATGATTGGTTATATTGGTTCTTGGGAATTATTGTGGAATTGTTGGTTTTCATTTGGTAATGTATGGGTTTGGTTTTTTATCAACATGAATCATATAGTTTTTTTGTTAGTGGATTTTTTGGTTGGTTGGTTGTATCTCACTGGAAAATTGTTCCCTAATTTATTCTCAAATCCCTCAACATTTATTTCTATTCTTTGGAACCTTGGGAACGCTGCATAAGTCCAAGTGGCATTCATATGCCCTCTCAAGCCAATGAGATGGGGCATAATGTTATAGTAGATTTCATTACATTACCATTAACCACAATATTTATCTTTTCTTAAAAATTCATTGAATATTAAATGAAATTGGTGTATATCTAGTTGTGATAGTATCAATATTTTCCATCCATTTTGATAGAAGAGGTGGCTGCATTCAATTATTTCACCCATGAATATTCATTCCACATAAATATGGAACTCCAATACCATTCATAGAATTCTATATCCCCATAATATCATTCAAATTACTAGAAACTTAGGGGAACATGGTATTATCATATTTCACTAGAATATCCCAAGTCAATAAGGGTATTTATGGGGGGGGTGAATTAGTAGCACCTACCACTTTTCTTTTTATAAATGAATCCTTTTTAATAAAACCCCAATATCTGATTAAAACCTTGATCCAATCATTAATCATTCTCTCTTTCTCATATGTTTGAAAATAAATAGAAGGAAAACACAAGAGTTTTTTACAATGTTTGGTCTCAATGTGAGATCCTAATTATTTTCATGATCAACATATGGTTGTTTCAGGGATTTCATTATCACTTGTAATTATAGTGATCCAAAGTATAGAACAATGTGCACATAATGTTTTATATTGGTAAAATACACTTATTATAAAAGAAAAAATGCATTTTTTATAATTTAACCTCCAGTACATCAAAAGACTATACTTCCTCTTGATGATTAATAAGACATTCTTGGATTTATAGGATCTCACACCAAAAAATAATAAGATCTTCTTCAAATATTATTTAAACTACCAAAATTATATTATTTAAATATCAATATCAATGGTTTATTTCTAAATATTTTAGGATAACATTCTCATAAATAAGATATTTCACAAAAGAGAATAATTTCCCTCCTTTTTTAAAATTGAATAAGTATGAGAACTCATCAATTACTTCTACACCTTTTTGAAAACCAGATGGATTGAAAATTTTCTCTATTTTTTATAGACTACTTCAAATGAACTGATCAATGTGAACATCTTTATGCATCTTCAATTGTTGAAATAGTGGGTTCCCTAGACCCTACTATTCAGTTATTTTGATTACCATATCGTGTATAAAGTTAGTTATACATGATGTTATCCCATTATAGTGTAAAATTATCTGCATCCACTATTTAAATGGTAATGTCCAAAGATTAATTTTCATATAAAAAGATAACAGTATATTCCAGGCTATAATGAGTACCTCTAAATACTATGAATGTAATCTTAAATATATGTTCTATGGTCTAGATAAATATTACTTATAGGACACAATAGATGTTTGACTATCAGGTGTTAGGGGCTCAAAATCATTGAGACTTCTTATCATGAATTTCTCACTTGGCGATCTCTAGTAGAGAGATCTTGAGGAATGCCCCTCTAATAGAAACACCACATGTTTCAGGTGTCATTGGATGTTCCTATCTACGATCATTTGTAATGGTCTCCTTACTTGAGATCATTACCAATGTATGTTAATTGATTGCGTACTTTTATACAAGACTAAAACCATGGAAATGAAGTCATGGAGAGGTAGTTTGTGTTGGGTACATCATTGGTGGCATGACATTGGTTGAATGGTCAAGAAAGGATTTGTCACTTCTGGGTTATTGAAGATATATATCTCCAGCCATGTTGATATAGATGGAAGAAAATTTAAAAGAAAATGGCCATGGAAGTTGAGGGTAAATCTGTCTAGTTACATAAACCAACAATAAAGCAAGAAAAGGGTGATGACATAAGAGTGCGTCATGCTTAATGATATATTACTAAAAAAGAGATTATATTACACAATACATGTTTATAGGTTGGTTGTCACTACTGTAACAATCCTTATTTCTTCAGGGGTCATATTGGGTTGCTAGATCCCCCTCTTGGTCTGTGAATACTATTCACTACTGTCGAAATAATGGCCTAGAGGGTCACACATAATAGCGTATTCAAGAATCTACCCTATTCAGTTAAGAGTTTTGGATATAGTGGGCCCCACCACATAGGTCCAGGATTTTTCCATAGTTAAATGATCACCAATGAAATAAATAAATTCATATTATTCAAGTTTAGAATAATGATTATTGAATTTATTTATTAAATGTATTTACGAGTATAAGTAAATACATGAAAAAATATTAATTGACATATATTAAATATATTTAATGTTCAATTAATATTTATGGGAATGAAAATTCGAGTTAATGATTTAATTATTATCACGTGATATGTTTTAATATATTACAAGTGAGTGATAATAATATTTATGAATCAGAAAAGTAGTCATAAAATATCATTGATAGTGCGTTAAGTATTCGAGGGCCGAGTTGGAAATTTCATGTAATTAATTAACCATTATAAATATTAGAGGAGAGGAGATTTCTAATTACTATTTAGGGAGATTCTTTCTCCACTCTTCTCTCGCATGATCTTGAGAGAGAGGCTCTAGATCCAGGGAGCAAGGATCGAGCTCTCTCTCAGGCCTCGCTAGTGAAGCGATGTGGTGGTCTTGGAGCATCGAAGGCATCATCGCAATTCTGCGCTAGCACCTAGATTACGATGAATAACACTCCCGCAGATTTCTTGAAGTAAGTGCGGGCGATCTAGAGGAATTCGACTTTGGCTTCTTTGAGTAGTGATCACCAACGATGAGCAGACGTCATGCATGACTTCAGATCTAAACTAGGTATTTTACGATTTATTTTTTGTATATAATCCCTCATGAGTGGTCCTTGGCTAATACCAAATTTCTATTCACCGACCTCAACAAGTTTACGTTGATCGTCGGTGGAATGTTTTTAAAAACCCACCTATTTGGGGCTTCCCTTACACGCCTGGTTCCAAAAAGTGGTATCAAAGGGTCATGTGATGATTTTAAGTCAAATAAAATAATTAAATTTTCATTAAAATGTTAAATGGGTGTTAATGCGGTCCCAATGTCGCAGACCGTGTTTTAACCTGATACCGAATGATCATTCTATGGTCATTTGAAGTTTTAAGTTCAGATTAAAACTGGTAGCTTAACAAAGTTCAAAATTGATGAAATATTTTTATCTAAATAAGTTCACATTGTAATAGTATTTTTTAGTGAGCACTAGTAATGATCATTTTCATAATAATTTATAATAATAATAATAGTTCTATTATTATAATAATAATACTATAATAATATTATATTATAATAATATCTTATTATTATAATGTTAAAACCTATATATTAGGCTAGATAAAAACAAACAAAAAAAGGATGTTGGGTGCAAGACCTGCTTTACAGATCATACACATTTAAAAAAAAGAAAAAAAGGAGGAGTAAAAGGGGGAGAAGACTTGCATGTGCAGGTTGTCAAAAAAAAGAAAAAGGGGAGAACTGCATGTGCATGTCTCAAAAAAAACATTGGATGGGAGGCCAAGCGACCCCTCATCTCTGTCACGTGGTGGACCAAATAGGGCTGCCTCCATTAGCCTCCCACGCAGTAAGCACTAGCACTGCCTTGCGTACAAGGTGGCCAACCGACAACCACAGTTACCCTAGGCCGCCTCTCCCTAGCCCTCCAAGGTGCCTCCTCCTCTGCCAGCCAAAGGCTACATCTGCCAGCCCTGACAGTCACCCTCTGCACACAGTGTACGGTGCCCCGAATGCCGCCAGTTCTCCTCCCTAGCACTGCAGCGACAGGATACCGGGCACGCAGCGCCCCATCCGAGTCGGAATATCACCCCCCATGAAAGGACACCAGCATCCAACATCCTCTCCCCATCACGCTGTAGTGGACCTGCACCAACCAGCGACCTCCCGCGCTGCAGCTGGCCGCCCGCACAAGGTTCCATGTGGCCTTCTCCTACACCTCATCGAACCAGCTGCTGCCACCCTCGCGGAGACCCGCTGCAGCATATCAACCCCTCTAAGCTGGCTTCCAGCCTTCCCACACTGCAATTCCTACCCTCTCTACCATGGTATGGCACTGCTGCTCCACCTCGATCAGCCGACCAAGCTTCGGTAGTGACAAAACTAGTTTGCTAGAATGGCAGAAGCGGTGCACCGGTGAGCAGTAAAACCCACATTCATCCACCCTCAAGGTGATGAGTTTGGATGGCATTTTTTTTTCTTAGTGGACAGGTAACCATCTATACATACTAGGTTTTCCCTAAAATAGGCTTGGGCAGGTCTGCCTGGCCTGGAACGGACTTAGGCGGACATACCCATCCCGAAATGCCCCTGCACGGGGTTGGTACCCCTTGAATTAGGCCTGCGAAGGTTCACCCCAACCCGCACATGCCTTGCACAGTTTTTCAGGGGGTTTGGACATTTCAATTTAATAAAAAAATAAAAAAATAATTAATTTAATTATATTGGATAATTAAATTAATTAAATATTAATTTTTCTTACTAAGAAACCTATGCATCGTAATTAATTTAATTTAAATTTTAATTAAAGTAATTAATTAATTTAATTTTTAGTTTTAAAATTTAATTAATTAAATGGGAATGAACGATGTTAAATTGAATTAAAAACAAGAGTAAAGTTTTTAATTCAATTAAAATTCCCTCAATTTTATTTTAATGCACGTTTAATTTTATTCTGCATTTAATTTATATATACGCAAGTTAAAGAATATAATGGTCCTAAGCCGTGGACCTACCAATGTATGTTTGAAGAATTTATTTAATTTAATTATTTAATTGTTGCATGGTATTTTAATAATTAGTTTAATTAAATTAAATGAGACCCGTGTATCGTCTTAGTGTCATTATATGTATAAGGACCTGCGTGTCTGCTTCTCTGAGTTGTACTTTTTACTCCCTGAGATCTCCTCACCTGCATATGGGTACTGTTGTGTAATGAATAGATGAGGCATAATGAACTTAGTTCCATTTGACGGTGATGCACCAGACATGAGTTGGATGCATTGGATGAGCACGCATTGGTATTCAAGTTTCAGGCCTCGCGACTGAAGTTTTTGTCCCTAGGGTCTCAGTTTGTCTATTATTCACTCAACGAATCAACCTTTAGAGCCAGCTCATGATTAGGTGTTCATTTTGATTGCATGCTTTATTATTTTGGTGTATGTGTAGTATATTGTGCGATCACATAGAATAATAATAAACAAGCATGCAAGATAAAATGAACATGTGACGCGATGAAATTTTTATTTCATGCATGATCAGTTGTGAGTGCGATCACATAGTACATGATTATTAAAAATAGAAAATGGTTCATTTTTTAATATTAAAAATAATAAAACCATCAAAAATATAATAAGTCATAACCGCCTTCCTTCATCCATGTTCGGACAAAACCGGTTATTTGAGGTGCCGGTCATGCCATAGCTGAGGATGAATCTTACTACCGAGGAGTTCTTATAAGAATGATGGGTTGAATTGACTAAAATTATAGAAAATAAATATCCATAGATATATTGTTGTAATTTTATAATCAAGCATTGAGTAAATCATGTTCTGATTTTAGGATGCTGGGACTTCACTCAACAGATCAAGGAACTCCAAGTTAAAGCAGTTAGCCAGCCAAAAGTCTACCTCAAACCCTCCAAGTAGTGGCGTAGCCATAACTTGTAGACTATGAGGGGTGGTTATGGGATTCTTTCCACTAGAATACTCAAGCTACATATTATTCATATTATAGAACAAAGGGTTCATAAAATCCAATAAAATAGTGGGAGTCATTAAATGATTTAAGTAATTAATCAAAATTTCTAAACGGGTAATCCGGATAAAAGGCACAAATATGATAAAAAAATTTTTTGTAGAAAAATGGAATGTTATATCAAAAGTTTAAACTATGATAAATATTGGACAAAATAAATGTCCACACTGACATGAATATCTATGAATAGTACAATCCCATGTGTATAGTACTATGATATAGTAATATCTAGGTGCTAATATCTCCAACACTATTAAACTACCTCTACAAGCAAGGGTGAAAATTTATTAGAGGAGACTAATGTACAAAGAATATGATAGTTATATCATTATGATTTCATCAACAACTGGTGTTAGTTGTGGTCGTTACACTAGGACATAGATGATATAACATGATGTCTCATCTCCAAGATGTTTTAAGGAGAAATATAAGCAATGATATAAATAAGGTGATGTTACACCAGCATGTGTAAAGTGAAAGATTGATCATGATCTCTAAATGGATCCCTTTATTATATCATTTTAACCACATTACTTGGCTCTCATTTTAAGTTAACAAAAAAACAAGTATAGATTAAATTCTTCATTACCATTCTAGGTAAGGTTTTCCAAGTGAATAAGAATTAAAAGACAGTTTTATCTTTAATTATTATGGCGAATAAATTGAAAGATAATATGGAAATTTCAAAGGTATTAAATTCCAATGACACATTAATTATGTCCTTTAATTAGTGAGGTAATAACAATGATTATTTTCATTTCATATTATAAAATAATACAATGGAAGTTTAAAAGCAATAAACTGAATTAAAGAGGAAAGTTACCCACTTCTTCTTCTAAAGTATTCATCAATTGTAATGATTCCTTTTACTACTTGGGTATTAAATACAAAATTTTAGTGACATATGTGTATTCAAATACAATAATCAAGTAAGTATAGAAATATTACTAGAAGTTAGGTGTATTCTCTAAGTGGCTGCGAAAGGGTGATACCTAGGCCAGTGTTGAGAAGTACACGACTTCTTAATTTCCAAGTGAAAGATTCGTGTTGAAAAATTATTGATTGTAACCACCAAAATTAATCTCAATTGTACTTGGATGCAAGGAGACATTCTTCCAAGTTATGGAATGAATGTGGTTTTTGGTAAACTCAATCACTAGTTCAGTAATACGTGAACCATAGGCATTTAGTGATGAATATAAATGTAATACTTATATGAAGTTATGTAAAATTAATTCTTTGTCAAGTAACACTAAAAGTGGAAGTCATGAATATACCAAGTTTGGTATTTAGTCTTGGAACAACTAAATACTTTTGGTATTATTGACGTCTTTAGTTTGGACAAAGGATCCTTTAGAAATAAAGGTATGTCACAATGATTTTGGAAATAGTTCAAAAAGTAAGTGTGAACTATTCCAAGTATAAGCTAGAGGTATATATACTTCATTAGATTCCTTTAAGTAATTAAGGAATAATAAATTGAAGTATATGCATTTTCAGAAGATGTGAGTTGCTTCAGTTTGGGATACCGAAGAATATCTCAACCAAGCATTCATCAATCATGATAATGTAGCGTGGAGTAATTCCTAAACGCACATTACCTTATCAACATGACAACATTTATGTTAATGAGGAGGATTGATGATGAAGTATTACATATCAACATTGATAAAAAAACATGTAGCATGGAGAAATTTCTAAACGCATATGTAATACATCAAAATTTTGATGTAAGTAATATCACTATTGCAACTTGAAGAAACCTAAATTATATTTTATGAAATGCTTTTCAAATAATAGGGATATCCCACAACCATATGAAAGCTATAATTATAAATGGATATCATACGAGTCATAGTATGATGATAAACCCATTATGTCATAAGGACATGTGTTGAGATAGAAATAATTTTTTAGGAAATAAACAAACTTGCATAAAGACAAACACATTGTGAATTTAGTATAATAATCATAATAGTTGATTAGAATATTAAAAAAAATCCCCATCATAGAAAATATATATTCAAGTTATAGACTGTATTTATATAAGAGGATGCACATCTCCATTAGATATAGTGGGGGCTATGTTGTCTTGTGTTAAGTCAATGCTCAAAATGCACAAATAGTTGGCATAGGAACTAGTTCTACAAGTGCATGTGGAACAAAGTATGTTCCAAGGACACATACTGCATAGGAAGTATAAAACCATGGTGATGGGTTTTATATTCACTACAGTCAGTGATATATTATTCAATATGAATAATATTTCCTACAAGTAATCAGTATATGTACATTAAATAAAATTGATAAGACCAACTAAAATTCAATTAATGGATTCCATGTATCAAAGTGAAAAGGGGCTTATATTTTGAATACTATAGTGGGTATTCAACTGAGTTGATATAAGAGTGGTACAAGCATAGTACCAATAAGGGTCGATTGGTTTTACTAAGTTTTTATGCCTAAATCCATTAGAATTTTATTTATCATTGGTAATATCTATGATCAAATTATTAAGCATTGGATGTAATGAACACCAATCATGGAAGGTGTCTATACAACACAGCCAGAAAGAGATGGACATGTCACAAAATACTAATAAAGGTTTAAAGTCACTAAAATATGGTTTCGGATTAAAGTAAGCAACGTAATCATAGAATATACATGTGAAACAAATGAGTGACATGTGTCTACCAGAGGTTAGTGGGAGTGCTAATGTTTTTCAAATGAAATATGTTCAGAAACATATGGAAAAAACAGTGGTATTACAGTTAGTTAATACCAAAATGAAGTTTATTATCTATTGATTTACTTAAATTAGCAACCTATGTTCTAGGGAACCAGATCTACTGAACTAGATCTATAGATTACTTGGTCCTAGTCAATTGTACATATATTGAAATTGTATTGAAAAATAAAAGTTAGAACAATTCAAGAGATGAATTATTTCTTATGTCACAGGGCATAATCTCTCCATGTTGACCTATCCATGAAATGGGAATATATAAACTTGGTGAGTTAAAATCCATACGTCAAAGGAATGGATCAATCACGCATGCCATAATATGTACAAGAACCGATATTTACAAGGTATATTTTACAGTATTCAAATATCGGTTATATCCAAGAGAAATACAAGGGATGCAGTCAGAATTACCTAATTATACTTTAGTAAATACAAAAGATTTGTACCTGGTATGTGGAGAAGAAATGATACTATTTTTTGGGGATAAAAACTAGTCTTCCATAGATCAAGAGATATACTATTACTGTTAAGATAAAGGTGATGAGTGAGTCAAGCTCATATAAACCAGTGGTATCCATACCTATGAAGACCGAGTACGTTGAAACTTCTAAGGAATCTAAGAAGAAATTAAATTCAATGATTTTGTTCCAGTTCTTGGAATCACACCTGCTAAGAAAAGTATTATCATAATTTATATTATGATATTATTTCTAGCCAAGATGTAAAGTTTCGATAGGGGACAAGTGGGATATACTCAAGATACAATCTCTTGAGAAGTTTTACTCAAAGATATGATGTCTCTATAGCAGATTAACCACATGGTGGAACAGTGGCGTACCCATTAGCTAAATCCATTACTCATCAAAAACATGATGTTAATCATGTGAATATCTAACAAGTTTGGATAGCAAGTGGCTCCTGTGAAAGTGAGAGTGTTGAAATAGTGGGTTCCCTAAAACCAACTATTCAGTTCTTTTGATTACCCTATCATGTATATAGTTAGTTATACATGATGTTATCTTACCATTATAGTGTATAATTTCTTGCGTCCACTATTGAAATGGTAATATCTAAAGATTAATTGTCATATAAAAAGGTTATAGCAGATCCCAGTCTATAATGAGAACCTCTATATACTATGAAATTAATCTTAAAAATATGTTTTATAGTCTAGATACATCTTACTAATTGGACACAGTAGATTTTTTGCTATCAGGTGCTAGGGGATCACAAGCACTGAGTCTTCTTCTCATGAAGTTCACACTTGGTGATCTCTAGTAGTGAGATCATGAGGACTGACCCGCCAATATGAACACCACATGTTTCAGGTGACATTGGATGTTCCTATCTACGATCATGTGTAATGGTGTCCTGAATTAAGATAATTACCAATGTATGTCATTTGATTGCATACTTCGATGCAAGAATAAAACTATGTCAATGAATTCACAGCGAGGTAGTTTTTGTTTGGTGCTTTATTGGTGGAATGACATTGGATGAATGGTCAAGAAAGGATTTGTCGCTTCCGAGTTATGGAAGTAATATATATCATCAAATGTTGATATGGATGACAGTACCTTTAAAATACCATGTCCATGGAAGTCAAGGGTAAATCCATGCAGTTACATCAACAAAAAATAAAGAAAAGGGTGATGACACGGGAGTGCATCCTTCTTTATGATATATTACTGACAAAGAGATTATATTACACAGTACGTGTTCATAGGTTGGTTGTCACTGTTGTGACAATCCGTATTTCTTTAGGGGCTATGATGGGTTGCTAGATCCCACTCTTAGTATGTGAATACCATTCACTACAGTTGAAATAAGGTTCTAGAGGGTCACACATAAGAGAATATTCAAGAATCTTCCCTATTCAGTTGAATATGAGTTTTGGACATAGTGGGCCCCACCATAGAGGTCCAAGATTTGTCCAAAGTTAAATGATCGCCAATGAAATAAATAAATTTATATTATTCGAGTTTAGAGTAATGAGTATTGAATTTATTTATTAAATGTATTTACAAGTTTAAGTAAATACATGAAAAATAATAATTGACAGATATTAAATATATTTAAGGTTCAATTAATATTTATGGGAATGATGATTCGAGTTAATGACATAATTATTATCACATATTATATTTTAATATATATCAAGTGAGTGATAATAATATTTATGACTCAGAAAAGTAGTCCAAAAATGTCTTTGATAGTGCATTAAGTATTCAAGGGCCCGATTGGCATTTAAAGGTAATTAATTAACCCCTATAAATATTATAGGAGATGAGATTTCTAATGACTATTCATGGAGCTTCTCCCTCCTCTATTCTCTCCCATGATCTAGAGAGAGAGGCTCTGGATCCAAGTAATAATGACTGAGCTCTCTCTCAGGCATCATTAGCGAAGCGATGTGATGGTCGTTGGATCGTTGAAGGCATTGTCACAATTCCACGATAGCACCCGGATTATGACGAATGACTCTCCCACAGATTTCATGAAGCATGTGTGGATGCTCTAGAGGAATTAGACTTCAAATTCTTCGAGCAGTGATCCCTAATAAAGAGTAGACGTCATGCATGGCTTCAGATCTAAACCAGATATTTTACGGTTTATTTTAGGCTTAAAATCCTCCATGCATGGTCCTCGGATAATATCGGGCTTCTGTTCACCGACGTCGACAAGTTTACATCAATCCTCGATGGAATTTTTTTAAAAACCCACCTGTTTGAGGATTATTCTACAAGCCTATTTCCAACATAAATTATAAACTTTTTAGAAAAAATATCATTAATGGTCTCTAAGAATTTATAGATGATAAAATTTAATTTTTTCCAAGTTTATTATGAAACAAATTCTTTAAAACCATGAATATTCTAGGATCTCATTTTACATTGAATTAAAAAACCCTGAACTTTAAAATACTTAAAAGATTAATACCAACCAATTTATTCACATGGTATATTAAATATAGAATACTCATGGATATCAATTTCATCACATGACCTCATTATTGGATGATTCCATAACCCTTTTCTCAATTGAACTTAGATGCATGCAAATGTAACAGAATTCATGTGAATTTATCTCAAGGTTTATCATTAATTTAATCTATTTTTGTTTCATTCAATGGTGAAACTTCATTAATGTTTATTTCATTGGTCAATTTATTCTATTCATCCATGGAAGATACATGGAAATCAAATCTCATGGAAAAAAAGAAATTTTGGAACAAAAAGGTAGAACTAGATGGTAGCATTCTTGATGGAAGCATGTGATGATAACTTCCTAGAAGTACCATCCCAATAGTATCAATTTTGGTATTATCATAACTCGATGTAGCATCCTAGTGGTATAATCTCAATGGTAGCATGCCTGGTGGTAGAATACCTTATGGTAGCATCTTAACTTCTTACCCTTATACAAGCTATGGTAAACAGTTACACAACCCTGACTATAATTACACAATCTTATTTATGCTAAAATTACCCTTACACAAGTCTCCATATACCCTCAAATAGGCCCCAAAATGTGTTTTCTATTCTATACCCTTATGAAAGAAATTTACCCTGATGTGTGCCTCTTCCTGTACCCTTATACAAAGAATTTACCCTTACATGTGCTTCTTCAAGTACACTTGTATAGGTAATGTCCTACCTTGAGACGTCCTATATATGTTTATGAAGCAACCTAAGAAATTTTTCATAGCACCCCTAAGTACCTTTACATACTTCTTATCCTGATCTGTTTATCTGTACATGGTGTCTGGTTACCCTCATATTGGTTAATAATATTTAGTCTGACTTGTAATGTTGAAATGAATTTCTCAATTTTCTTTTGCGTATGAATGAGTTACCCTTACGTATATAATGATTTTCTCAATTTCAATTTCAATCTATATTAAATAATATTAAAAAAATTCACATCTCCTCTTCAAATTATAAGAATATTTCATGGCCTTCTTGAAAACTATTCCCCACCATGTTAAGGGATTACTTCACTTGTTGAAAACATTATTTACTTATTCAAATTACATTACCACATTTCATAGGTATCAAGACGAATTCAACAATAATTATAATTAAGTGTCACAATTATTGGTAGATCATAATTACAATATAATAAAAAAAATAAAATGGCACTTTATATCGATTAATTCATAATAAATTAGTGCTTTATTTTTATTAAAGTAATTTTATTCATTAAAAATAAGTTTTCTACAGAAAATGATTTCCATTACATTTTGTGAATGGATATTATAATTAATTTATGCCGTTTTTTGATATTTTATTTTATAAAAATGAAATCAATTTTGAAATCATCATATAATACATATCTTAATGTAAAATTTTGATTTCCTTAAAGAGATTTTTTAGTGAATAATTGAAAATACCTATTTTTATAGAAAACTATAATTTGCATTAAAGTATTTAAAAATTATCTTTTTGTTTGATTTTAAAATTTAATTAGTCTATTTTTATTAGAAATAATATAATTAATGTCATTGGAATAAAAATTATACTTAATTTTTTTATAAAAAAAATTATTACTAAAAATAAATTTTATGGAAAAATTATTTTCATCATGTTTTCAGTTTCATTTTATAAGTAATTTCCACCCCATATGGAATTTGTTTTGAAAAAATGGAATCCATATTTGGAATCGGTATTTAAAAATTTGGTAATGATTCCACTTTAATTTCTTGTCATCATGAATAATAACTTTGTTAAAAACGTCAGTTACCACAATAAGTGTCCAAATGGGTGAAAAGGGATAAAAATAAAATGATAAGGTTTAAAATTACCTATGATTTCCTTAGTAAATGTTCACTCCCAAGACTATATTATTAGAACCATGATAAAGATTCCTGGAATAAAACCACTAAACTAAAACATACATGAAAAATGAAACTATTAACACATGGAAACAATGATTTTGATAAAGAGTTAGTAATAAATGGGTGTTAAAATGTTATAAGTGGATAATATATGATATTATAAGTATTTATATTGATCTAGAAATATTTTAAAAAATTTAATTTTATTATATAGGAGTATAGAGAGATTACAAATTGAGTAAAACTTGAGGTAAGGGATTTATGATCTAATATCATTTTAGTCAATATTTTTTATACCTTAATTTCCATTGAGGGAAATTATATGATCCTTATTTGATAAGCCCATTTTATTTTGTTCTACTATTTATATTTATTTGATTTTGATGTTTTAGTATCATTTTCATTTATTTGGTACTCAAAATTATTTAAAAATTGTTTTTAAGAAAAGATGATTTTATTCCTCTGGTCAATATCAAAGTTCTCTAAAATGATTTAAATTATTTTTTATTAAAAATTGTATTCTTATCATTTTCTGAACAACATAAATTTTACTTTAGGTGTGAATAGTATCTTTTTTTTTAACTATTATGTTATGAATGGAATTTTACACTCTTAGGTCCACACAATTATATAAATCTTCTATTACATGTTTCCATGGTTAATTTTAAAGTTTTGTTTTGTAAATTTTTTTAAATTTTTATATTTTAAATAACTGATATAAAAATAATATGGGTATTTTACCGATGAAATATTTTTGTGATCTTTTTAATGAAATTTTCTTCTATGATAACTTCCTTAAATGTTACTTATACTATATTGTAGATATTATCAAATTATATAATCATTTCTCTAGATATTTTATTATTATGATAATGATTTCTTTATGAAACCTATTTATTTTTCATGGTATTATCTAATATTGTATAATGAATGTTTTTTATCTTATGAAACACCTATGTATGGTTTTCATTATGTGACTGATGGGACTATAATTATATATTCTAGTAATGAATTGTGTAAAGATGAATATTTCATTAGATAATATGATCTAGAATGGTTAGTGAAATTAGTTTAGTAAGGGACTCTATCCAATATGACAGTCTTTGGAGTGAACCGTGACTAAGGAAATGATGGAATGAGGAGTGAACACAATCCATTGTGATAGTATTGGAAGTGATATTTTATTAAGTAAATAATTTTATATGAATATTTATATTATAAAAAAATTATTTATTATGATTATGATATATTCTTATGGATCTTGGTTAATTATTTATGATTCTTCATGCTTATGGTTTAGGTATTTTGTTATCATAAAAACATAAACCATGATTTTTTATTAAGAGACTTTGACTAATTTGAGTATTATTTTCATATGTTATGATCATGTTTTCATAACTTTATGCTTATCTTATGCCCACTTATTACCATTGATTGACATCTCTTATATTTACATGTTTTGATCATATGATCTCACCCCTTCATAATTTTCCTTCCTGAGGTTAAAGTTTTTATGTTATATGAGAATAACATTATGGGAGATGTTAATGATATTTGACGAAATAAAATGATCATGTATCTAGTATCTAATGACAATAAACATTTGAAGTTATAGGGTGTGTTTTTTATCATATTTATTGAATTATAATCTAAAATGGTGTAATATATAGAAATTAAATGCCTGTATCACCTCAATCCTAGCATGTCAAAGTTCTTCACTTATTTTTATAGAGGGATTCATATGGATCCAACTGAATGCTTAGGTGAAATCTATTATTATAATAAATTTTTACTAAAAGAAGGTGTTTATCCCAACCTACTTTAAAATTCATAGAGAATGATCTCAACATATACTCTAGGGTTTGAATGGTCCTTTCAAACTAACCATCTATTTGAGGATTAAATACAGTGCAAAAATTTAACATCGTATTCAACGCCTCCTAAATAATTATCTATAATTTTGAGGTAAACTTCTATTCTCAATCTGATACAATTGATATTAAAACTTATTGAAACCTTAATAAATACTTAATTTATATGATTTCAAGTTGGTCAAGTTAAGAAATATTGTATGATAGAAATGAAAAGCTCTCACTTCATAAGGTGATTGACTATAACCCAAATATTGTTATAACCTTTTGATATGTTGGGGATTATAATGATGAAATCCTTAGTGAATTTTTCCCATTTACATAAAGTTATGGGTAATGGATTCATCACCCCCTTATACTTCTGACATTCAGCTATAACCTGTGGACATAGTAGGCATTGGTATACATACTCCGAAATAGGCCTCTTTAGGTTGTCTCACTAAATATTATAATTTATATCTATATAAATAAATTTAATTTCAAAATGGATAAATATTTATGAGGTATATACTTCATAAAATAGATCATTCTTCAATTTTGGTATTATAGGAGTACATGTAATACCCAAAAATTCTAAAATAAGAATATTGTATTTGATAGCATCATGATATGTAGCACTAAGAATAGAATAAAATATAACAACCCAATACTCTATGATATTTTTTTAAATAAGTTATATATCTTTAATACCTTGAATTATATGAAACACTAAGTTTAGCTAGTATTACACACAACACCGTGTTTAAATGAAATGCGGCATATTATTAAAATAATAATATTTATTATCATAGTTAGCAACTAATGGATAAATTGGATGTTATGAATAGTTCTAATTAAATTAAAAAAATATGGTTATCTATTTAATATAAATAAAATAAAAATAATTTAAAATGAAAATAAGTGTTTTCAGAAAAACATTATTTTTCTGAAAGACAGTTCAGTCATGCTTCACACATAAGACTTAAAATTAGTTTTTAACAATTTTAGAAAATTTACTTTGGAAAATTAAATCCATTTTTTAAATCATTATATAAAAATTTTCTTATAATTAATTTTTTGGATTTTTATGAGAAGTTTCATTTTTTAAGGAATAGTGAAAATTCTTTCCTAAATGGCCTAAAGGCCTTCATTTTTTTGATAATCCACCTTTTAAGGGGTGAGGTAGAACCATTATAAGGCCTAATGGCTTAAGAGACAATTATATGACCTGTAGGTCTTAGAGGAGATCACTCAAACAAGACAACTTGGAATTGATCCTCCTTAAAAAACGTCGTGAAATCCACACTCCACATTTGTAAGGATGGTCGACTAGCTGTTTTGTGCATAACTATACAAGCTTGGTACCGATAGACATTCTATAGCCTCTCAATCTTGAAATTTTTATTATCTCTTCTTTGGTGAATGCGCCTACCCGAAATCCTCTTCTGGATCCTTGTCCTTTATAATCTAACTGCTACATCTGCATATTTTCATTTTGCTGGAAGGAATTAGGGTGGAATGAAGGTCTTGAGGTGGCCCTAAGGCCTTGAGAGACAACTGGACCAAAGGTCCTGAGTGGCACAAAATCCTTCCAGGACTTGAGGACCGAACCAGTGTCCCAAAGTCCTAGATGGATGAATAGTTATGGCTGCTACAGTACCGGACAATACCTTCTAAAGTAACTACTACAATAACTGCTACAATAACGGCTACATTACCTAGTACCGTACCTACTATATTTCTTACTACAGTCTATTATAGTACCCCGGAAATATGTCTCCACTCGGATTTGATATTGGGTCTCTTGGATTCTCTTGCTGAGTCCTCACCAACCGGGCTAAGGCGCATGTGCGAATAGTGACAAATATTAAATTAAAATTAAAAAATTCATTTTCATTTAAATTATTTAAAATGATAAGTTATATTTTTTAAGTATTTTAAAGTCATATTAACTCAATTTTATAGAAATTAATCTGATTTAGTTCATTTTAATAATTGTCATGATTAATTTTTATATAAAAACTTTCTAATCTTTTTTAACAGTTTCTATTTAAAAACCTGGTTTCTCATTATATACGCGGGGACTAATTTTACATTAATATTTTACACTTATATGAATGGGAATTTTAAAAATTGATTCCATATTTATACACATCAAAATTTATATAATATAATAAGGTCAACTTAATTTTTCACCAAAATGAATAGTTAAAATAGTATAAATTATTTACCATGCTTAAGGTAAAAATGGATTTATCATGGGGTTAACCTAAAAGGAGAAGTGTTAAAATGAACTATTAACTTGTAAAAATATAATTTTATGGCCATATTTCCATCCTATACATCCCAAGTTATAATATATGAAAAATTTTAAGCATCTTTCTTATGAATGACTATATCAATTTGGATTCTTTTAGGAAAATTCCATGTAATTTCCAAGAGGGTTCCTATTCCCCAGTTATAAAAGGGAACTCCATACCCACACATAATCACACCTCCCAATCACATTTTCTTCAAAAAAAACTTATCTAATTATCTCTGAAACATATTTTTTTTTACATTCTATAGCTTATTTTTCACATAAAAGATGATCATTAGGGTCCTTGAGAGTAGATCCGAATGAGGTTTCTCTTAGAGAATATAATTATCTTAACAATCCTATTTCATTTTTTTATTATTTTTCCACATTAAATTATGTCTTAAAAGTTTAAATATAATAAAACTAGTATAAAACATATACCGAGATGTTATTATGTAGTTTTGAAAATAATTATTCATCTACACTTCTATCATATGGGTTATAAAATCATTATTTGTGTGAATGGAAGACTAATGCCTCACGAACTGATTCTATTCATTTTTCCATTATCACATCTCATGGTTGGATATAATGATAAATTTACTATATTTATATGATAAATATGATATTTTAATTATTATATGATTTTAATATTACATATAACTTTTTATATTCCATTTCTTTTAAAATACGATAACACAGCTCATGTGTACAGTGGATTTCCGCTTCCCGAAGCAATGTGATTATCTTTTCAATTACGCATTATGGAATATAATAAGGATAAAATTAATTAATATATTTGATATATATGAGATGATATTTACTCCTTAAATTTAGTATAAAATCCACTTCCTTACCCTTCAACTCATTAACATAATGATGTCATTACTCATTCATACGTACGACTTACTATCTCCATAAAGCGATGCGATTCATTTTCTATGTTAAATACTATAAATGGTTATAATAATGAACCTAATAAGAAAAATATTATATATATTTATATAATTAATATAATTTTGGATATTATGGATATATATTATCTTCAAATGAACCCAAAATTTAATGAAAAAATGTGAATGAGAAAACAAGGCGATTAACACCCAAAATGATGATAATAATGAAATTTTATTAACAAATGAGTGGAAAAATGTAATAAGAGGATTATATATGATATTATAAATATGAATATGTTTCGTTTAAAAATTAATAATATTCTTAAACCCATTTTACATGAGGTCAAAGAATTTTTAACTTACAGAAAGTGTGGGGTAAGGGATTCTATCTCAATTTCTTTCATTAAGTTATATTTGTATGTTATGCACCAATTTATATTATATTATGTGTAAATTTACCATTTCACATATAATAAAATGAATAATTCATACTTAATGTAAATTTATATATCAAATTTATTTATTTCATCCTTTTGGATTTGCATAAATGTTATCAAGTGGTAAGAGATATTGTTTCAATTTACATTCCATTGAGAATTATTTGTTATTATGCACTAATTCACTTTTATGTGGTGTGTATGCTACCCCTTTGAAATTTCATATAATTATTAATTCAAAATTCATTATATTTTAAGTTTAAATTTGAATAATTTCATCTAATGGGAATGGACTTGAAAATTACCAAGTGGTAAAAGTTATTGTAAAACCTCAGTTTCTTTTCTGGTTTATAACTTTCTCTTGAAACAATCACTTTACTAGGATAATTTTTCACTGGTCATTAAATTTATCTTAAATATCAATATTATTGTATGATATAAATTATTATTTCCTAAACCAAATACCATTTTTTACATATAATTTTTACTTTTAATGTTATTTTATTAACTAGGGAAATATAGATAAATATATATCCTTCACTCAATATTAATATATATTTATTAGTCACATTGTTAATGAATTAAAAAAATAAATCTATGTATGAGAAATGATTCAGACATGAATATATATGTGGGGTATAGATATAGGTAGTGCCTTAATGAATTGATTGGTCCCATGAGACCAATTATGTGGCTAGCCTTAGATAAATGGGTTTCTACCATTTAGTTTTAAATTATCTTGAGGATAAATCTTGATTGTAGAGGTTACCTGTTTATGAGACATGAAATAAAATATTTAACCATTTCCTTCATTGATAACTCAGTTATTATCATTATGAAGGAGATTATTACTGTTATCTATGGATTCATTTCAATACCATATATTAATTAAATGGAACATGTTTTCAGTTAATTACCTTTCTATATTGATTATGATTTATATTATCATGATATTTAAGCTATTTAAATGAAATATGTGTTCATATATTTAACTTTCCATGTTGATTATGATTATTTATTCATGACAGATTCTTCTATACTTAACCCTTATTGATCATTTGAGCTCAAAATTATTTTTTTTATTTCCCTAGGATATGAATAATAATTCTTATAATGAGTTTTCAAGGATGAAATTAATTTGATTTTATTATGTATTATGTTTCATTTTCTATTACCAATATAAAATGGGTATTATATATGTATTTTGTCCTCCAAAACTGTTAAACTAATCAGTCCTTTGGTATTTGACCATTTTTATCAATGCTAATATAATAATGTAGTCACTAGCTCCAGGGTACTAGGTTCAGGGTTGTTACAGTTGGTATCATAGAATGTTTAGTATAAAACATGGGAAATTGATTTTGGAAATCATTAATGAGGGAACAAAACGTCATGATATAATTTTAGGATAAGTATATAAGAACATACTTATGTTTTTGTAAGGAAGATTTTATTTTTTCCCCTAAAATACACCCCTATCTAGATACTACAAGTAGATGTGGTTCTAGCACAGTGGTACCTAGAGGTAATAACTACAAAAAGGGATCACTGGGTTAGACCCAATTATCACCCAGTGGATGACAATGGGCCCTAATAGGCCCATGTTTTGACACTCCTCATGGATTTACTTAGGATAATTCAAATTTTATTTAAAAATCATTATGAAATATTTGAAAATAATGATATCCTCAAACAAACCAAGATTATGATGTCTACATTTTAAATTTATTCTAAGTGTTACACCATATTTAGAATTATAAATTATGATTTAAAATTCATAATTTTATGAGTTAATATAGTATATTCCATAATTTATAAATGGAACCTATAAGGAAGAATGAAATCAATACTTATGGACAATGTAAATATTTACCCACTGATGAAGCCAATATAGCTAGTATTATAACATAGAAAATTATGGCTATATTATGGCAGATTGATCAAGTTATAAAAAGTAACATTTTCTGATCAAGAAACCAATTACAAAGAGATATTTTCAAATGTTGGATCACTTCATGTGATAGAAGCCCCCAATATTTTGTTGGACTACTAATCTAACGGTAGCCGAACAATGGATTAAGTCTTAGAAAAAGATATTAATGGCCTTGGAATGTAGTGAAAAGGAAATGGTTAAAATTGAAATGTACTATATCAACAGTGATACTAAAAAATAGTGGTTTTTGATCGAGAATACTATGGAGGAATTGAAATTGAACTCCAATAATGGAAATATTTTAATTCTATATTCTTCATCAAATATTTCCCTCACAAGAAAAAAATGAGATAAAGATAAAATTATTTATATTAAAGAAAAATAAAGATAAATGTTTTGTGAGGAATAAATATTCCTTTAAAATTTTATCTAGGCATGCTACAGACTGCATACACAACACAAAGTGAAAGATTGACCATTTCGTTGTAGGCCATAAGCCAAGTCTCTAAAGGGAACTGGTGTCTAAAACTTTTTATTCATATTATGAAATAATTTAATTTTTTTTCAAGATAGATAATTTATTTTACAAGTATTTTGGATTAAAAGGGAATAAAAAGAATAATATGTTGTTAGACAAAAAATGGATAAATAGAAGAAGGTAAAGAAGGATTTTCCAACAAGTGATATCTTTGGATATAATTACCCTTGAAAATTATTGAAGGGATTAGGAGTTTGTTATAAGAGTAAAGACAAGATTTACTTGGATAAATAATACAAAGGGAATAATGAAAAAAATAGATATTCAGTGATTCAACTGTAAGGAGACAAGAAACTATGCAAATGAATGCCTCAATAATCAATAGAATACACCTTAGAAGAAGGCAAGGGATTAAGGTTATGTTTATGCTATTGATATCCCAATGTTGAATGATTAATGTGATTGTGTGTTTGGAACCTAGAAATATGTTTAAATAATATTTTATTGATGATATTATTATTATAAGAATCATGAAACATATTGAAATTATACAACAATAATATTTAATAATAGATTTTAAAGAATGTGTTGAATGGTACCAAGAAATGTGATTTAGTGGAAAGTTGAATTTTTTGTTGAACACACGATTAAGGTAATGTAATACTTAATATTATCTCTATGTTTATATAATAATTTAAATGATATTATTTTGGTATAATATTGGTGAACATGAAATTGGTTAGTGATTTGTCAATTTATGTTATCTTTTCTGAATTATACTACATGTTTGGATCTATGAAATAAATTGAACTTCTTGAGATTTTATTCTTGTAAGAATTCATTATTCATTAAGGTTTTATGAAAATAAAGGTTTTCCATATTTTTAATGTGACATTAATAAGACACACTATATTTTCTGGTGAATATAATTTTTATTTAGTGACCTTCCTTCTAAATTTGGTTAGACATATTTTGGAAGAGTCTTGAGGTCAAATATTTTTTAAAGTAATTAAGTTGAACTTTGGTTGTTATTGGATAACTTTTTATAACCATTTTTGTTTTATTAAATATAAGAGGAATATACTTTTTCTATGGTTCTTATGTAAACATTGAGTAATATCTTGTTACTATGGATCTTATGATATATTAAAAATTAATCTCAATGATCAAGAAAACAAATTAATTTTTTGGATATTAATTTATTGGGGTAAGATATGGTGTAGAAATTGATTGAAGCACAACCAATGGTTGAAATTATGACTATGAAATAAAAATGTATCATATAATTATATTTCATTATATTCTTATAGAGTGAATTAATTTTTCAATTCAAGGAAAAGGATCTTGAAACAATTTTTTTTCTATTATCACCATTTTTTATGATATCAATTAACTTTTTTACACCTATTTTTTTGTGGATTTGCAGCCGTTAACTTCCTCCTAACCATTTTCTCCATAACTCTCCATCAATATTTAGCTATTAGATATCTCTTCTATATACATGTTTTCAGTTCATACCTATATTCCCCTATTTGGAAACCTAGTATGCCTTATTCAATATTACCTTTTTACTTTCCTTTATCTCTTATTAAGAGGATGTTTTATTAACCATTTTTATGATATGGGTTTTAAACACTCGTATTCTATAATATAAAACCATTGATTAATCAAGATAAACTTTAAATCATGAGGATATAATTTATTTATGTTTGGGAGAATTTAACACCACAAAATTAAAAAATAATAACATTGTATTTGATAGAATATAGGATAAGAAACACCAAGATTAGAAGAAAATATAACACCCAATGTTTTTATGATATATTATTTTTTAAATAAATTAAATCTCTTCAATAACATCCATTACATGGAACTCCGAGTTTAAAGAATAATTAGTTTTATTTTATATCAATTAATCTAATTTAGTTCATTGGAATAATTTTCATATTGAATGTTTATAAAAAAACTATGTAAACTTTTGAATATTTTATCTTTAAAAATTTGCTTTCTCATCACATCAGCATGATTAATTATAAATAAAAAAATTTCACTTATGTGAGGGATTTTTTAAAAATGGAATAAATATTTTTATTTTTAATAAAAAATAATAAAAAATAAATTAAAATTAGTTCTTTACAAAAATGAATAGTGAAAAGAACAAAACTTATTTACCAAAATTAAAGTAAAAATGGATTTACCGTGAAGTTAAACTAAAAAAATAAGGGTTAAAATAATCCTAAAACTTGTAAAGATCTTATTAGATAGAAATATTTCAATATTATACATTCAAATTTTTAATCTATATCCATTTAGAATAATTTCTCACATGCAATTCTTTAACATTTTTGATTCTTTTGGGAAATTTCCATGTAATTTCCAACAGAGTTCCCTTTCACCACTAATAAAAGGGAACACCCTCCCCTCACTTCTTCATAACTCCCAAAAACTTTTTTTCAATAGAAAACAACCCAATTCTCTAGAAAACATCATTATTTTTATTATAGTTCTTATTTTACACCAAAAATACCACTCCTATGGTCCTAAAGAGGATATCTAAAGGAGGTTTCTATTATAGATGGTAATAATCTTAACAAATATCATTCATTTTAAATATTCTTATTACACCATAAATTATGTATTAAAACATACAACATAATAAAAATATTATATCCAATATAATTATATGTAATTATGTGAATTTAAATATAAGTACCCATCTCCCGTTCCATAAAATGTGTTACAAATTCATCATTCATGTCTATGGTGGACTACCACCTCACGAACATATGTCATTCATTTTTTCAATTACCACATGTCATGGTTGAACATAATTATTTATTTATCACATTTATATTATATTTATGATATTATTATACTATTTAAAATTGAATATCATATATACCATTTTACATTCCATGACTTTTAAAATACTATAAATTCGCTCATGTGTATGATAGAATACATCCTTGTGAAGCAATGTGATTCATTTTTGAATTAAAATTTACAAGGAATATAATAAGAATAAAATAAATTAACATATGTAATATATCATAGATGATATTTAAATTGATAATTTTAATATATCACCCACTTATTTACCCTTCCACTCATTAAGAGTATGATATCACCGCTCATTCATACATACGACATACCATCTCTATGAAGAGATCCAATTCATTTTCGATGTTCAACATTCATAAATGGTGATAATAATGTATCTAATTAGTAGATATAATATTTATAACCTTAATATCATTTTTGAGATTATGTATATATGTTATATTCGAATTATACAAAACTTTCATGACAATATTTGCATGAGAAAAAAGGCAATTAACACCTGAAACAATGGAAATAATGAATTATTATTATCAAACAGGTAAAAGAAATTTAATAATAGAGTCATATATGATATTATAAATATGAATATAGTTCTTTAAAAAATCAATAACTTGATTTAAACAGTTTTACATAATTTTAGAGTATGTTCAACTAAAGGAAAACATGAGGTAAGGGATTTTATCCTAATTTTCTTTCATTAAGGCATATTTACCGTAGGGTTAAACTAAAAGGATAAGGGTTAAAATGACCTTAAAACTAGTAAATATCTTATTGGATATAAATAATTTAATATTATACATTCAAATTTATAATATATATACATTTGTAATAATTTTTTAGGTGAAATACATTAACATTTTTGATTCTTTTGGGAAATTTCTGTGTAATTTCCAACAGAGTTCCCTTTCACCGCTTATAAAATAAAACACCCTTACCTCACTTATTCATAACTCCCAATCCATTTTTATTTGTATAAAACAACCTAATTATCTACAAAATATCATTATTTTCATTATAGTTATTATTTTACTCCTAAAAGACCACCCCTACGGTCCTTAACAGCAGATCAAAATGATGTTTTTCTTAGAGAAGGTAATTATCTTAAGAAAGATTTTTCATTTTCAATATTATTATTACACCATAAATTATGTCTTAAAACATCCAACATAATGAAAATATTATATCTCATATAATTATATGTTATTATGTGAATATAATAATAATTATCCATCTTCAGTTCCATAAAATGCGTTACAAAATCATCATTCATGTCTACAGTGGAATACCGCCTCGCGAACAGATGCTATTCATTTTTTCTATTTCCACATGTCATGGTTGGATATATTTATTTATTTATCACATTTATATTATATTTATGATCTTATTATACTGTTTTAAATTTAATATCATATATACCTTTTTACATTCCATGGATTTTAAAATACGATAAAGTCGCTCATGTGTATGATAGAATACATCTTCATGAAGCGATGTGATTCAATTTTGAATTACAATTTACAAGGAATATAATAAGAAGAAAATAAATTAATATATTTAATATATATTAGATGATATTTAATTTTTTAATTTTAATATATCACCCACTTCTTTACCCTTCCACTCATTAAGGGGATGATATCACTGCTTGTTCATACATATGACAAACCATCTCCATGAAGCGATCCAATTAATTTTCCATGTTAAAACTTCATAAATGGTTATAATAATATATCTAATAAGTAGATATGATATTTATAACATTAATATAATTATGGAGATTATGTATATATGTTATATTCAAATGATATAGAAATTTTATGACAAAATTCGCATGAGAAAAAATGTTATTAACACTTGAAATAATTAAAATAATGAATTTTTTTTATAAAACAGGTGAAAATATGTAATAATAGAGTCATATATGATATTATAAATATTAATATTGTTATTTATAAAATTAATAACTTTATTTAATCAATTTTCCATAATTTTTGAGCATGTTCAACTAAAGGAAAGCATGAGGTAAGGGATTTTGTCCCAATTTCCTTTCATTGAGGCATGTTTGTATGTTATGTACCAAATTATTTTATATGGTTTATAAACGTCCCATTTCAAATATAATATCATGAATAATTCATAAATCATGGTATATTATAATTGAATTTGAAATATTTCATCAATGTGGATTTGGATTCAATAATACCAAGTGGTAAGATATTTCATTTGAATTTACATTCCATCGAGACTTATTTGTTATTATGAACCAATTAAATTTATGTGATGTATATACTTCAACTTTTATATTCAATATAATGATTAATTTATAATTCATGCTATTTTAATTTTTAATTTGAATTGTTTCATCCAAGGGGATTTAAAAAAATTACCAAGTGGTAAAAGTTATTATGCATTCTCATTTTCTTTTGCGATTGTTAACTTTCTATTAAAACAATCACATTCTTAGGATAATTTTTAATTAGAAATTAAATTTATCTTAAATTTATATATTATTATATGATGAAAATTATTATTTCTTAAATCATACAGTATTTTTATGTATAGTGTTTACTTTTAATGTTATTTGATTAACTAGGGAAATACAGATAAATCTGTATCGTTTAATCAATACAGATATTTTTTAATAAACTAAATTGTTTATGAATTAAATTTATCATTTGATATATGAGGAATAATTTTTATATAATGAAATGGTTGGGGACTAGTTATAGATAACCCCTTGATGCATCGACATGTCTCATGAGAAATCAATTGGCTATCCATATTTAAATGGGTTTTAACTCATCAGTTTTAAACTATTTTGAGGATAGATATTGAAGGTAGAGGTTACAAGTGTCTAATAAATGACATAAAATAATTAAGAATTTAATTAATTTTGAATTCAGTTATTATCATTATTCAAGAGATTATATCTATTATCTCTGGAATCATTTCATTTTCAGTTATTGATTAAATGACATGTTTTTTAGTTATTTACCTTACCATATTTTTTATGCCTTATATTATCACGATTTCAAGTTATTTAAATAGAATATGCGTTAATGGGAACCAGTTACCCAAAAACCAGCTATTTGAAAATGGAAAAAAATGGTTTGCAGTAAATGGAATGTGTGTTCATTTATTTACCTTACCATGTCAATTATGATTATTGATTCATGATGACTTCCACTATACTTTACCCTTACTGAGCATTTGTGCTTACCCTTTTTTTCTTTCCCCAGGATATGAAGTATAATTCATGGAATATTTTTTCAAGGATATATGTCATTTTATTTTTTTATGTATTATATTTTATTTTCTTTTCCTAATTTAAAAAGGGTGTCAAGTATATATCTTATTCTATAAAACTGATAAAATGATTGATCCTTCAGGATTTGACCCTTTTTATATATGAAAATGTAATACTGCTGATACTAGCTCTAGGATATTGGGTTTGAGGTTGTTATAAGACATATTTGGTTCCTAAATCGTATCATTCCATCATGTTAAATGTTGAACTTCAAAACATTCATTATACTCTTTTTCAGTTCCACATTCTCTTTTTTTACCTCTATAATATTCACATGGATAGACGATGAAAAATACATTTTAGAATGATAGGATATATCCCAATCCCTAATTATTTCTAGGTCTATCCTCTACATATCCATAAGTATTGGATTTCAATCAATACTTATCAGGGATGATCTAACATGGTCCTTTAAACTTAGAGCATCGATCGCCTTTTTTAATTTCCTAGTGAGGTAATTTATTATGATGACATAATCTTTAATTGAATCCCATAATATTCTTTGGTGTATATTAAACTGTTTTTATCTGAATATATACTTCAGGATTTTTTAATCAATATATACATCAAAAATTTTAAAATATAAATAATACATTGATATTATAAAATAAGAAAATTAATTATACCAGCTCCAAATTTTGTGTCGTGTAGTTTTTCTCATCGATATTCAATTAAAATGAGGAATACACTACTACCATGTCATTATACATGAGAACACATATAATTTACCTTTTAATACATCACTATATATCATAAACACTTCTCCACAACAGGGTTGTTTGAGAACAGGTTCACTAAAAAATCTGCTCTTTCATTCTTTGAAATTTTCTTCACATTAATATAATCAAAGAAACTTGGAATTATTCTAAGTAAACATACATAATAGATTCAATAACCTTGATAAATTTATCACAATTCATTGGTATTATCCATCCAATCCATGAAAACTGTGGATCTAAACCAATTTTTTAATTCTCGGATATCGTCAAATAACCTCTGTCCTAAATGGATCTACAAATATATTATTGCAGATGATTACAAGACCCAATAATGATACTTTATATGGACATAATTCATATTTACCACATTTGGAATATAGTTTCCCCTTTCTTAAGGTATTTGACACAATCCTATGATGACCATCATGCTCTTCATTTCCCTTGGAATATATAAGAATATAAACTGTAAATACTACCGAAAACTAGTCAAATTAATATTTAACGACTCTATTAAAGGGATCCATGAAGATAACATGGGAATATATAAGTCCAAATGGAATCATTATAAATTCATAGTGACCATACATCATACAGATGTTTATCTTGGAATATCATCCTTTATAACCTTAATTGATGATATATATATATCAAATATAATTATTTAAAAAGTATTGATTTATGTGTATTTGATCAAACAAGTCATAAATATGGGGTAAACGACACTTTTTATTGATTGAGATCTTATTATATTCCTGATAATCAATGAAATAGAACATTGACCTATATATCTTTTTAATTAAAAGAATCGGTGCACCCCATGGTGACACACAAGGGTATATGAATTTCTTATCTAGATTCTCATGTAGTATATTCTACAATTAGCATAACTCATTTGGGTCTATTAAATAAGTGTTATTTGAAATTTATAGAGCACCATGAATGATTTATATTTAAAAATCAACTTCTTGATTTGAGGGAAAACTTGGAAACTATTAAAGAAATACATCATCATATTACCATATAATAAGCATATATTTAATAATTATTTCCTCCCCAACCATTTGGAATTGATACCCTTCTTGATTGGGTATTAATATCCTTGTAATGTAAGTAATTTATATTAGAATTTCATATTCATCCCCACAATGATAGATGGTCATTGGTTGATCTATGATATCAAATGTGACTCCCCTTACTCAATAATTGATATGGACTATATATAAATAGATATATTAAAAGATAAAAAAAATTCATCAAATCATATTATAGTTAGAATAATAATATTTATATGAAGTAAATTCCTACAAACCCAATTGTAGAGGACTTATAGACATGATATGTGATCATCACAGCAAAAGGATTTTCACTAATAATTTAACATCTAATCATTTAGGTGGTGATGTGATACCTATATATAATTCTCTAAATATAATATAGTTAGTATAACTGAATCAAAAAAATACATTTTCTAGTGATATTGGGAATTATAAGTGTACCTTTCACCACCTCACCCTGGTGACCCAATTCAATAGTTGTAATCACATAAGCCTTACGTTTACCATTCCTCTTAAAAGGATACAGATGTTGATTCTGATCATTAACCCTTGTATTTTTTCATTGATTGGTGTAATATCTGTACTCCTTAAAATTAAAACAATAGAATGTGGGTGGTGATTTTGATAAATTTTTTCATCTCATCATTGATTAAGATCTTCATGTCTCTTCAATATTAATTTTATAGATTTTAATTTTTCCCATTTTAATAATTTACCTATTCCCATAATGAAATTTTATCAATACTTATTTCTACAGTTTTTGCATGAAGGGGGATTAATTTTCTTTCCTTTGTGGCTTTTATTATTTTAATTTTAATCATAATACATTTTTATCTTATTTTCTCAAAAACCATGAGAATAATAAGTCTCTATATTCTCCATTATCTCGAATGATTTATTCATAACTATTAACGTCTCTTATATCTAATTCCATTCTAATAATTCATCTTAAGACACTAAAAAATTGATAAATTTTACTTTTAGGGTTGATGATAAAACTAAATGTATACCTTTCATTTTTAGTGCAATTTTAATCATTGGAACTAATGTATTCATAATCCTTTTTCTTCAATTCCATGAATTATATATCTATTATTTTGAAATGAGTGTTAGGAAAATAATTATTGAAAAAAATCATTCTTAAACACTTCTCAGTTCATGGGGTCAATTTCCACTTCTTGACTCGTATTTTTTTAATATTCCAATATTTATTTGAATCACCTTCTAAATGATACACAACCAAAACAAACATATCATGGTCTGAGCACTAGAGATTAGAAAATATCAATCTATATATTTTATGCATTTATTAGAAATAAGTGGATTAGTGGTACCACTAAAGTATGGTGGGTGTTGTCTTATAAAAGACTCAAAAAGTTACTAATTCTTTAGTGAATTCAAGACCTCAATGTGGTTATTAGTTATTCATAACATAATACATTTGGGTGAAAATTTTCTTGAGGTGTTTCACACCATCTCACATCCCATTTGGTTTCTATTTGGGAAAATCATTGCATTATTCTTAACACCCATTGTTAACCTGGATCCTCTTAGTTCCAACCATATAATAAAATAAATGAAAGTTTGGGAAGATAATAATATAAAGTTAAAACTATAAAATTTTAAGAAAAAACCCATAAATAATTTGTATACCCTAATTTAAGAACTTTTAGGTCTCAAGAAAATATTTTCATGGTCAATTCCTATAAATATTTATAACTTAATTATATTAAAATTCCATGTAATGGCTTATAAAGAGATTATTAATTAACCAAAGAATTTCCCCTATCAGTCTCAAACCCATTTTGTAGCAAGGTCACTTTTTCATATATTATATGAATATTTAATTAATACTCAACTAACCATTTTCGGCGTTGTTACCCTATTGTGTATTTTTTTAGAGACTGTATCCACTTGTTTGTATCCAAATATGTATTTCATTACTAGGAAACCAAACACTCTATACTGTACAAAAATTTTAGGGTATTTAATAAATTTAGTAATCAATAAGGTTTTCTACTCATAATCCCCAAAATAGCTAAACCCTACTCGGATACTAGATGGGGTGACCCAAGTATAATCTACATGCATATACATTCATAGTAGATGGTTATTAATTACATCACTAAATAATAAAAAACCCATAACTATAAATATTTAGTTTCTTTATAGAATATACACATAATAAACTTATATCAGAATAATCTTCAATATCACCCACATTTTATTCTCACATTGTACCCTTCTTAAAAATATCCAACTCAATACCTTTCTTCATAATTTGGGGAATTGAAATATAAGAAATACGATTTCAGATTCATAGTAAGGTTAAAAATGAGAGATTTAATTAAATGGTCTTAATTTGGAATAATATAATCCTAAGGGTATGAAACCATTATCATAACTTATGAAAGAACACTTAACATATCATAGACCATAAATAATGAGTCATGGAATAAGGATTTGTCTTAATACATGATTCATAAGAGTGAAAAATCATCAATTACCAATCATGATCCATGAAATCATATCATAATCATAATATATTTTTTTTAACATACACATAAGAATATCAAATCATTTCCTTAGGCAAGGATCACTACCAAGATCATCATAATATAGTAGACAGATTCCAATAATGGATTGGATTTACTCTCCATTCCATTTTATATTGTCTCATGAGATATATATTTTTAAACGAATAATTAGAGGGATATTTAATTTTTGTACCACCAATAACATAATGAAATATATACATATGGGTGCCTCAAGATAACAATAACTATACATCATTTAATCATAGGTTAATTAACATGTGTAAAAGAAATAGGTGTTTGGAAAACATCTATAAAAAATAATCATAATTAGATATCAAGGGAAATGAAGTTTGTGGTATCATAATATCATGTTTCTAGAAAATAATTACAATCCTTAAAGGATATCTACATGGATGATTTTATTCTAAAATAATTAAAAACTTTCTTTGAAAAATAATTAGAAATTGATTTGTTGTTTGTAAATTTTTAAAAGATAAAATTAAAAAAAACTATGGAAATAGTGTTTTTTTTGAAAATATATGGAAACATGGAATGGAATTTAAATTAATAATAATGTACATTATTATGGTAAAATATATTCATTATATATATATTAAAAACATTGTTTTCATGATATTGTAAAGAAAGTCAAAAGTGAGTCCTATAAAAAATGTTTAAAAAATTACATTTAATAATTTGTTAGGATAGTAAAAGGTAGTAGAAAATAATTTTTAGACATTTATTTATATATAAAATATTTCATTAAAAAATTTGAAGAATATTGACATGGGGGATAAAGATTCTATTTCACGAGGAGAGAAAAAAGGTAAATTTTTTTTGTAAATTTTTTTCAGTTGATTCTGAAACCCAAGGGGGGAGGAATTGATAAGAAGACATGTAAACCCAAATAAAAACCATAGGATAAGAATGTATATGGGATTTAAGAGTAAAAATTAATATAATTACCCAAATATAATTTTAAATATAAACAATCTTTATAAAAAGTGAGATTGTAACATCAACCCATACAGTTTTGGGATCCCTTGAATTAAAACCTCATAAAGGAGATAACATTTGATGGATTAGTAATTAACCATATTTTTAATTAAAATTATCATAAAATACAATATTTTATAGTATATATACAACAAAAAATAAATAAGTTGGTGATTATAGACCATATCGCAATGAAGGAAAATTCAAATGAGGATACCCTTACCTCAAGTCCCAAATTGCTTCATCCATTATTAAAACTACAAGATAAAAAATTTATATTTATTATAAATATATATTAAATATATATTAAATATATATTAAAACTTATTTAAATATAAATCATTTCATTTATAATTTCCTACCACCCATTTATTTACAAATCATTAATAAAATCAATATATGGCTGTTAACTGTTCCATTTTCTATGGGTGTTTCTATTTGAAGGCTCCAATACTTTCACTATGCTCATGGTTCCAAAATCATAATATTATGAAAAATATAATATTTTTTTTGTAGAAACTTTTAAAAACATCAGTGTAAGGTGGTGAGGAAAAATTGAATACTTTTTCTTTGTAGAAGTAGTAGTTCACATGTACAAATGAGCGATGTTTTCATATTTTAATAGATGGAAGGAAATAAAAGTAAATAATAATTTTTTATTTATATAATAATAATTATATTATAAATATAATTTTTATTAATTATATCAATATATATAAATATCCATGTGATCTAGTGATGAAAAAAGAAATACATTATTCATGGAGACGGTAGTCTCCACGTACGCACAAGTGACATTTTAATTTTTCAAATAGTTGGGAGGAAGGTAGAAAGTGATTTTTCCATTGTAATAATAAAATTTTAGTATACTTATGATATTTATTTAATTATGTTATCATGGTTGGAATATATTTTGATTAGTTAGAAGATGAAATAAAGGAATATAAATGAAAAAGTTATATTAGGAATTTTTACATTACTCTTTGGAACAAATCCTTTGAAAAAATATTAGTCCTTTGAAGGGTGGTCCTATGATTAGTAATGGGAATATATTATGTGGATAAGAGTGTTAATTGGTATTTGGATATATTTTGGTAGATATATAGTCTTATGGTTTGTGGAGAAGTTGGGCGGTGAGGGGATCCTTTTATAAGGTGAAGGGTAGGGAACTTTTGTAAAAATTCATAACAATATATTAATTCCTTGTTAATATCAAAGGAATGTGTCTATAATAGTGATAAATAATTGATATGTTAAGATTATTGGCTTATCCACCTCTCATCCACACAAATAATGGTTATTTTGTGAAATATATTATGTATTTTCCCCTTAATTTAACTTTTCACCATAATTTACTTTTACCACTATAACTCATTTTTTTATCCTCGATAACTTATTTTTATGACTAAAAATGTAATTTTTCTCATTAAATAATTATTATATATTTATTACAAATAATAATTTTATTTATAATATTATATTTACAAAATTAGTAAAAATAAATCTAAAATAATAAGTGTATAATGTGTAAAGAGGTTTTTAGAAAAAATATTATATAGGTCTTAAAATGTAAAGCTTGTATTTATAAATTAAATTTAATATCTATAAATTTATAATTTTACTTATTAAATAAATTATTGATTATAAAAAAATGTACATAAATGTTTTTTCATTATTATATCATAACTATGTCATAAAATTCATTGTATTTGTAATATTTATGTAAAAATCACATAATAATAAAACTCATCAAAAAAAAACCAAAAAATTTATCTTAATATAATATTTTATTTAAAATTACATGAATGAAGTTCATTTTTTCAAACTCAAATTATAAATTTCTTAAATTTATCCTTTAAATAAAACACATAGAATATATAATAAAAACAATTAAAAAAACATTTTCATTTAGTAATGAATCATTAAAGTAAAATTACTTATAGTAGATTAATTATTTATTGGATTTTTATAACTTATCGCCCCTTTAATTTAATCAATAAATTATATTAATTTAATAATATGTGAATAATTATAACACTTGTTTTTATAATAAATATTTATAATGTATTTTTATATACTTTGGGGTTTTATTCTTATTTATAATTTTCTAAATGATGTTTCACATTAAATTTTTATCATTTATTAATGTTTACCTTTCATTATAATAAACAATAATTCCACTGTTTACTTTAGGTTTTAACGCGATACAAGCTACTGAACATTTTTTTTAATAAAGAAAAATATATTCTAAAATCTCAAGGTGTTAGAATAACTAAAAACTATTGTTATAAGAGATATTGGTAAGTGGTGTATAAATATCAAATAAACTTCCAAAATCATGGATTCATGCTCACAAAATGTCCTCTAACACTTGAATAGTTCTATTAGACTTACTATTCATTTGAGGATGCTATGTTGTGCTCATATGCACCTGTGTATCCAACACCATTTATAATCTCTTTCAAAATGGAAACTTAAATTTGGAATCCAAGTATGATAGAGTAATTATAATCATACCATATAGATTTGATATCTCCTAAACATATGATCTTATAAGTTTATCAATATTATAATTCTATCAAATTAATAAAAATTGAGCCATTTTTTAATTAATCAACAATTACCCACACTACATCACTACCCACAAGTTAGAATGGAAACTCCATCATGAATCCATTGAAACATCATCCCAATTACATTGAAGAATAAGTAGATGCTAAAGAAAGTTGGAAGGTAACTATTATTTGGATTTATCCTACTAGAAACTGAGTAATCATGAAATAAAACCCATAATATCATTCTACATCATGGTCCTTGAATATTACCCTCAAATTTAATGTTACATCTTGGTTATCCTTTAGTGAATACATCTTCTCTCAAGGCATGTGAATCTCATATCATCTGCCCATGAAATTAATTAAGGACCATAATTCATAATCATACATAATGAATCCCATCAGCTTTTAGGGTCTAATATGGTGGTGCCACCCCACCATATATGTTTCCTCACACCAATAGAAAATCTAAATAAAAAATTAAATTTATTTAACCATGCTAAAGATTATGTTAGAAAATACAAAGGATACGAGAGTTTCCCATCCTTTATACTCTTAGACATCCAAATATATCTCCATAAAAATACTAAAATACTTATAATCACTATTATTGCTTCACATGACATCATCCTAATTCTTTTTATGTAGTACATCAACCATAAAAATCCCCCTACAGTGGGTGCACATCATATCGAAATCAAAGGACCAGAGATGTTATATCAACATTTTCTATAAAATGAACATGCCACACTTTTAAAAGATATACCAAAGGATTTAGTTATCAGTATAAACCATAAAACTCTCACATAATAGGTACAAATTTCAACATATCAGTGTATTAAATACCCCCTCTAGCTCTAAATCACGTGTCAAGATGTTTCAATCATGATGCCTAAACTACCTAGAACCAAAATTGATATCTTCCTCATCCTACATCAAAATTACCCCCTTTAAAATTTTAGACGAATCATAGTACAATTAATAATACTCGCCTAACAGATTTTATTTTAATATTGATTCAATTATTATACTCCCTTTAACGTCAAAGAAGTCTCTCTCATAAAAATTACACCACTCAAAAATTTCCCCCTTCTTTATCGAAGTAATCATAAGTGCTACCAATCAAGGGAATTTAAGAGTAAATTTTCTAAAACACCCTGCCAATTCTAATAATATATATATATATATAAACCATTATTGGGTCTCCCCAAAAAAATCGTATCCCTAACCCTATTAGGGTCTACTAATATATTATCCCTTAAAATCACATGCTCTAAGAAGCTTAACTCTCGGATTCATAAATAAAACTTTGAGATAATGGAATATAGTTGATTCTCACTCAGTATACTAAAAAACGTCTCATGATTTAAATCATGATCCTCAAAAATCTAGGAATACATAAAAATTTAAATAATAAATACAACCATGACTGAATAAAAGAATGGATGAAATCCCCAATTCATTAGGGTCATAAATGTTTTTGTTGGATTTTTTAAACTAAATTGAAACATGAGAAACTCATATAATACAAACCAACTACTAAAAATAGTTTGAATAACATCAATATTCCTCCCTCATAACTAGTCATATATTGAACTTATATCAAAAATTGATAAACACTTGACCCCCATTAACTAATGAAATAACTCATCTATCTAAGGAAGTGAATACTCATTTTTTATTGTCACTTGATTCATCCTCCAATAATAAAAACGTAATGTTAATGAACCATCAAAATTCATGGTTAATATTACCAAATAAACCTATGGGGATGTTCTATTGGGGATTAATCCTTTCCCCTCATGGTCCTCTAGATAAAAAATCAGAACTCAATTATTTTCCTGAGACATCTTATATAGAGAAATAGATACCTGCATCATATCAAAAAACTATTAAATCCAAAACTCATACTCTCTCTAGTGGTATCCCAATGAAATCATCATTAAAATATATTAAAACTATTTAATAATAATTTTATAGACTAATTGTCTCATATCCTCATAATTATTTATAGAATTGGTTAAAAATGAGTTAAAACTAACCCCTACCGCCAATGGACAAGTCCTAAATGGCCCATTAATAAATCCCACACTCCAATGAAGGTATATAAATCAACCTTTATAGATGAAATATATAACCATAAATGATATAATTTGATGTCAAATAGGTAGAAAAGCTACTCAGTGAGAAGTTATACCTACCTTATATTACACCAATATCATTTTGAACATATCACCAGTAGTAAAAAGGGTCAACATGGTGTCCAGTCATATAATCTGAATCAAGATAAATAAAGATACACATTTATATTTATATAATTATAGATAAAAAATCATGTTTAATATTTAATTTTGTAATATTTTAATTAAGAATATATATGACATATATTAACTTCACCAAGTGATCAATGATTGGGAATGTTTTCCCAATACATAACCAAGATCAAACATATACTAGTGTGCCATCTTAATCTAGAATATGTGATAGAGTGAATGGTTTAGAGTTTCATCACATAATTGATGTTAACAGTGAATGGTATTGTTGTATCATACCATACAAAATGAAAAGAGTGAATAAAATATCATCTCATATCATACATCATGAATGTAATGAATATTTGTATTATTCCATTCCATAACTGTGATGAGGATGGAATGAGTGTGTCCTTACATCTCACTTTTGAGTCTATGGAGGATCGACATAGAGTCCCAATCTTATAACATAACAAGAAATTTTTCGAAATGATGTTCCACCTAAAAAATCATTGTCACAATTATTAATCATATCAAACTCACCACATGATGTATCAAATAATAACTCATGATTATTACAACATGAATGAAAATAACATCCGAAACCATTAGTAATCAATTTGAATTATGCTATTATATAATTTTATTTCATTGTTAATATTAGGTTACACCTATTATATCTAACCCCTTTCCCATAATACACTATAAGATATATAGATACATGGAACCATTTATATTTATGGATAAAAACTCTCATTCTTTACATATAACAGCAATCCAAAAGGCTAAAAACCATTACAAAATCACTCATCTAAGATAAATAAATGATATCCAATTAAATAAATACACACCCCATCATTTTATGTGACATAATGAATAATATCTTAGTTCACTAAATTTCACTATATCCCAAAGATAACCCCACACACACTAAAATTAGTAGATATCCAATGATTTAGATTAACCTCATGATCATCAGTGAAAATTTTACTAAAATAAATCATCTAGAGGGCCTCTCACAACTATAACATCAACATTATACCTATTATAAATGAAGAAGCCTAATTTGATTTCATATCTATACATTTATACATGCCTTCCTTAATCCACACATCCCAATATACATAAAACTAGTATAAATAAATGGTAATGATTATAGACCACCTAATCCATTGTCATAGGATCCCACTCAATGAACATCATTAGCTGATCATTCTTTTACTAGTAGGAATCTCAAAATATGACATAATCCCTAAAAAAGGGATTTCTAGAGAAAAATACAGTAACAATGAAAAAACTTAACATTAAATAGAATATAATCAATAATATAGCCTGTATAAATAATATGGGATAGATAAAAGTTAAATGTGATAACAAATAGAGGAGAAATAAAATTAGAAAAATAATTATCAAGGATGAATAGATTTTAGGTTCAAGTGTTCTTAAGAAGGAATGATATGGGAAACTCATTTAACTGTTTTTAATATTATAATATGTTCAATTAAAACTATAAGAAACTATATATCTAGACTTTGTAGCATAACTATTTTGGTTAGAGTAGAATGCCTCATTTTATGGTCACACTATGATATGATTCCCCATTCATGATGAAATTATCCATTCCAAAGTTGCACTATGAAATTAAAGCCATCTAATTATACTATGATCAAGGGATTCAAAATAAAACTCACCTTATTATGGATTTAAACCACCCCATCACACAGAATTAAATCTTATATGTAATCACCATAACATAACACCATATATTTCATCATGATGTTCTATATATACTAAAAATACACCCTGTATAGGAACTAATGCATTAAACACCAACCCCATCCCTTTTCAACTCCATTGATAGTCATAAACTAACGTATTACACTTATTTTAGTAAAAAACTGCGTAGAATAATAATTTAGGGTATTTTAGATGTTATATAGAGTTTGAAAAAACTTCTTCCTTGAATAAGTAAAGGTAATAATTTTTCTAGTTATGGAAACTGAAATAGGTATGGAATTTTGAAGGAAATTAACTAGATGAAGTATGTATACTCATTTTATTTTATGGGTTGCATTATATGGGTATGTTACTAGTGTGGAATTATAAACCACCTCAAGTAATATTTCCTTTATGAACTTAAGGTGGGTCATTATCATATAGATTTAGGTTTATTTAAATCTGTTTTGTATATTCCCCAATCAAGGATACAATGTCATGGGTTTTTAACCTAATATAAGGATTATAAATTCAAATAATTAAACTTATGAATGTTGGTTATAGGTAATAATCAAGAAAATTTGGTGACCCTAATGAGTTAAATGACTACTTTGTAACCATTGGTTTAAAAATATCAATACACTTTATATTGAGTTTCATTTAACTTAATGCTGTTTGTTTATGTTTTTCTATGAAAACTTAACTTTTTAATCTTGGTTACAGTGAACTAAGTGTTCAATTGAATTTCTATAACTTTGAGAAGCCATAATGAACTGAATATAGTATAAGATAGAGCTAACTTAGATGCTATTATAACAAAACTTGGGAATATATGTGAAGTTAGTTACACAGACACATACAAACTATACTGAGTATTAAGGAACAAATGTAGCAATTGAAAAAAATTCAATCATGAATATGATCCTAATATCTCTCCCTAGTGTACCTGTGATTTATTTTTTTTCCAACCCTTTTCTTAGAACTTTAGTTCTATGAGAAAATATATTTTAAATATCTATGTAATTATTATTTTTACCATTTCTTTAAATCATCTTGATCGATGAGATTCTGAGTGTGAAATTTACTTGCATCGGAAATATGAAGTTCAATGAATTACTAGTGGGGACTTTACATAAATGGTACTAATTGAAGATGAGATAAAGGAGAGAGATAATTTATTTGGTTGGGGTTTTATAGAGTTCATAGTCTTAATCATTTAAAATTTAGATCTAGTTACTAAACCTGTTATTTTTCAGGATAAAAGTGAAGAGTTCCCATGATCAGAATTGTTTAGTAAATAATATACTTTAATGGAGTGATTGGATTATTATCTAATACTCCATGTTTTTTAGATTTTTTTATTTTCCAATAGGTTTATATTTTGGTTTAGTAATTTAACTTTTGCACACTTTATTTCTAATACTTATTTACTTTGATATACTCTAATTGATAAAAAATTATATCTTCTAGAAAAATTACTTTTTCAGTTTGAGAAAATTGTGAGTTTGTTTTATGACATAAATTCACCCCCTTTATGGTTTCATGCATGTTTATCTAGAAAAACATTTCGTATCAGATCCTAATTATACTTTTTTCTAATACACTTTTTAACAATGTAAGTTTTTATATTTGAGCTCATCTTTATACTTTTATATCTTCTATCTATTTATCAAGACTTGTCTCTATTTTTTCTTTACACTAACCATGTAGTAGGTGAATGAAATTTTTTCTTGATATGAAAGGTGTTACACTAATTTTAGTACAATAAAATACTAATTCAAGTGGACCACCAATTTTTCATGGTGTTGATTATGGGTACTAGTGAGATCATAATTAAATATGGATAATAAATACCATATTTGAGAATTTTATAATAAAAAATGATAAAAACAATATTCCAAATAATCTAGTTCAAAAATTTACATGTGATGAGATGACTAGTTTTGAACTTAATTTCAGAGTATAAAATACTCTGTTATTTATAATAAAAATGGAACCTCTACAGCCATTTAACATTATGTTGGGCTATATGTGAAATATGGAAAAACTAAAAGTGGATCATTTTTCAACTTTAATTATTATGAAAATGAAAAGTAATATACTGAGAGCATACTATCATTCATTCTAATTTCTTCTATATGAATATATTCTATAGATATATCAAAGGTTTATGAAAATTTTTAATAGTCATTAGTCTCTTAGAAAAAGAGAATTATTAGATGAACACCTTAGGGAAAAATATAATGATATATTACAAAACATTTTGGATTCTAAAATAACTAAAATTGATGAAACTAATCACATAAAGAATATTAGTTTGGATGACTTAACTAGTGCTCTTATTAAGTATTGGAATGTATTAAAGCGAGATGTATAAAGATAGAAAATGAATAATTTAGTAAAATTTACTACAACTACTGGAGATTTGACTTCTAGGGATCACTCTTCAGAGACAAGTACATTGAAAATAAATTCTAAAAAGTGTTTGGATGATTATTTTTCGTAACACACTGAGTAATAATTTTCTAACATGGCTATAATGATATTTAGAAATAATAATTTTCCTAGAGATTACTGGAAATACTTAAAATATAAAAATGATAAGAATGAATCATCAAAAGTTGTTTGTTATGAATTAAAGAAGTTGGATTGTATCAAAATTTATTTTCTAATGTTAAAGAAAAATGATTGAGTGTAACACCCCTTAAAATTTTAAAAACGGGACTATATTCGATAACATATATGATATGAAACACCAATCTTAATTAAACCATGAAATATTATTATTTAAATATAACTATTATAACCAAGCTGTTGAATTGGAGTGTGTGAATTGGAATAACCAATTTATGATATATATATATACATTTCATACTTAATAATTTATTTTTTTACTAATTATAAGGAAGTTAGCAATAAATTTTTACTAAATTTATTTTATAATTGAGAAACAATTTTTATTCAAAAATGATTTTTTTTAAAATTTTGTGAATTTATATTTCAATTAATTTATTGAACTTTTAGAAATTATATTTGGTAAAAATGAAATATTTTTTTAAATTCTCGTATCATAAATAATTTGTGTAAAATTTTGGTATTTTTTGTGAAAGTAAGATTTTTTAGGGAATGTGAAAAATAATTTTTTTGTAAAGTCTTCATTTATTTTCATTAAGAACTACAATTATAATTATAATTTAATTTTAAATTATAATATGACTCTATAATTTATATATAATACAATTAATTATTTACGAATCATATTTACACTTGATATTCAATATAATTTCATTTTTGGATTAAAACAATTTTTTTTCTTCTAAAAGCTGATTTTGTTTTGTTTTAGAAATTTATATTAAAATAAATGTATACCACTTATAGTAATTAGAATATATCAAATTTACTCATGTTTTGAATTCAAATATTAATAATTTTCCTTTTATGAATTTATTAGTATTCTTTTGAAGTAGTTAAATTTTTGATGGATAATAAAAAACACAGTTTTTATGAAATGTGACATCTTTTCTGATATCACAAAGACATAAATATAATATAAAAATAAGTTAAACTTATGGAATGAATAATTTAGGCCAATTTACTAAAAATATCTTATTAAAATAATTTAAAAAATATAAATTATAATTTATTTGATGATAAACATGAAATTCATTTTTTACAGGGACATAATACTTCCACACTGCTGTAAAAGTAAACTTTAGTGATCTAATGATAATAATAGAGAAATAAAATGTAATTTCAAATTTCTTTTAATAAATAATATTTATAAATTTTTAATTTTATTAATTTTTTCTTATTTTGGAGTTATATAATTTTTTTTATCAAAATACTTTTTTAATGCTTACATAGGGCTATAAAAGTTAAAATATATATTAAATAAATTATTATGACATAGATGCGAGTAAATATACATATTTAATTAATATAAAGGTTTATATTGAAGTTAATTAATTTATTTTTATGAATTTTATTTATTTTTAATTTTTATAAATGAAATAATTACCTCAAATTCTTAGGCAATACCACCACAATGTTTGTGCAAGCAATAAAAAAAATCAAGTAAATAATATTAAAAACTCAACAAGTATATTTTTTGTGATTTATAGTGTTACATGAACTTTATATATAAATATAAAATATTATGGATGTGTGAAAGGTTTTTATTTTAATTATGTTTTTTCATTTTATTTTCAATGTCAAATTAAATGAACAGTTTTAAAAATTGAAATTAATTATATTTTTGTAAAATAATATTTTATTAAATTGTTTAAAAATAATAAAAAAAATTCAATAAGAAAAATAAGATTATTAATGGTCTCAAGATTAATATATTGTCCATTTATAAGAAACTTTTCAACTTATAAGTATAATTATAACCCTTTAACATTGAAAAAGTCATTACCACGATTAAGGTTAAAATTAGTTAACCAAGGGGTTAAACTAAATGGAAAGATTTAAAATGTTATGAAAACCTATAAAAATTATATTTTTTATTTATATTATGAAAATATATCATATATTTTCTTATCCAAGTCATTTTGGAACCATTTTACTTGAGTTGGAAATATATTATAGTATAATATTTTATTTATATCAAAAAATGACATTACTGATATTTTATAATATGAAATATTTTATTAAATGATGTAAAATTAATAAAAAACTAATATTATTTCATTTTTATTAGATATTGTTGAAACTTTCATGTATGGTCTATAATTATGGTCCATTTATGGGCCACAATTAATTTTTTTCAACTTTACTGACCACTAAAGAGTGAAGAACATTGATATCACGGTAACTGTAAAAAGGATTAACATGGGTTAAAAGAAAGAGGTAAGGGTGAAAAAAATTACATAAAATTATACAACTTTTTTCTTATGAAATTATTTTTAATAATTCCCATTTTATCTTCTTATAATACTTTTTAGATAATTTTTTATAAAAAAATAATTTATATTAATTTAAAAATATTTGGAATTCTGAGAGTACCCCTCCACTCATTTATAGAAGGAAACCCATTATCATATCATTTACAAACTTTAAGATACATTTTTTAAAACAATATATACCCAATTACCTTATTAAAATCCATCCCCTTGATCTAATTGTATTATTCTGGTCATAATAAAAATATTAAATGGATTATTGGTGTAAAGAAAAGGAGGATGTTTCAAGAAATAGTATAACTTTAAAAAAATTTAGCTTTATTTATTATTCTGTATCCTTGTAGTATTATTCAAAAATTATGAAATAAAAAAATATATTACACTTAATTATATGTTTTTATGTTAATGGAAGAAACTATACACATCTTCTTCTTTGATTAAATGGGATGTGAAACCACTGTTCGTGTGTACAGTGGACAACTGCATTTTGAATCGATGTAATTTTATTTCCATAAACTCCTATAATAAATGGACATATCTATAGATTTAATGTAAATATATATATATATATATATTATATTCACGAAATAGTTTTTACTCTTTAAATATGTTTTCTCATCTATTCTGTTACCTTTCTATCTGTTTAAAAATGATAATGTTTTCTGGGCGTAGGTGTGCATTACTACCTCCACAAAATAATGTGATTAATTTTTCATTACCACATTACATGGTTGTTATATATAAGTGTTTGTAATGGAATTATAATATATATTAGATATAATTATAATTTTTAATATCAAAATAAAACATACCATCTTTCTGTTATGTTCATTAAAAAATGGAAATGTTACTCACGCATACGTATGACCTACCATCTCCATGATTATAATGTAATTCATTTTCCATAACCATATTTCATATTTGGTTTTAGAAATGTAATTAATGTATAAAAATGATAATTATTTTTTAATTATTTTTCTGTATATTATGGAACAAATATCTCTTTGACCATTGTCTACAAATAGAAGTCATTTTGAAATTATGAACTGAACATCCTCAAAGCGCACGATCTAGACATAAATTATTTAGTATTTAAATATATACTTAAAATAAATTAAATAAATGGTCTAAGGAAAATGTAATAAACCTCGAAATGTTTTTAGGAAATTAAATAACTTATATGAGTTTATTATATAGGAGTTAAAGGACAAAACTGAAAATTCTAGACTTGAGGTAAAGGATTTCATCTCGTTCTCTACTCAATGAGGTATATTTTAAAGTTATTTAGATAATTTATTTATATAGTGTATTTGTTTAACATTGATATATGTTATATAATTAATATTTCCTACGTAATTTCATTATATTTTTTAATTAAAAGTATTTCATCAAATACGATTTGGCATGAATGTTCCTAGGTATTAAAGAGCTTCTTAACTCAATTTCATTTAAGTAGGTTATAAATAAACTTCATTGAAATTATTATATAATTATTATGTGTGAATTTATTTATAAATAGTTTTATTATTAATCTAAACTTGTTTTATTTTTATTTACATATATTCATATAATCAATTCAAGGATTAATTTTTACATCAAAATTTATGATCTTTGCATGGGTTTTTATGGTCCCAATTTCATTTCTTTGAGACATAATTCATGTTACACCCCATGATTTATTTTATATGGTTTAATTAAATTTCTATTATTGTGCTTTCAAGTACCCATTCATTGAAATTATGGGTTTTATTTAATCATTTGATGTTCCTTCATCCAATTTATTTTTGATCCTAATATTACCCAAGATGCAAGAGTTTCTCTTATCAAACTTCTTTCATTGAGGTATTTTTTGACGGATGTGACTATATTAATTTATATGGTATATAAAATTTTTCATGAAATATAATATCATAAATATTTTTATACTCATGTAATTTTATATTCATTTTTATTTTATTTCTTTCAAATGGATTTTTCTTTTAAAAGGCAAAAATGGGTTTTCCTTAAAAATATTTTTTTAATGTTTTAAAGACTTTTTCACAAACTCTACCTTATCATTATTTATCTTATTTAAATAATGTTATTTTATAAACATAAATGGTTTCCTAAAAATATTTTCCATGGTCTTTGAACTTCTTTTAAAATGTTTTGAAATTAAATTTCTTAAATTTTTCCACATGCGTCACTTTAGACTCTCATTACAAAATTTTGAAAATAATTATTAATTTTAATGTTTATGACATGATTAGATATTCCTACCATCATGAGAATTTTTTTAATTTAATATTACCTTATAAATTTTCAAGGTTGTTTTAAATAAAAATATTTCTTCCAAATATTTTGATTTTTTTTATAAAATATTAACCAAAGGAAGGGGTATTTTCCCTTATTTTTTAATGAAATGGTTTTAATGTTCTTTTAAGGTATATTTTTCATGTAACCACACTATACTTATTCCTATACATATCCTAGATTATGATCTTATTATATCATCCATATTATTTAGTTTTACTTATTATGATGTTTTTTAGAAGGATTATTATGAAACCCTTTTCATTTACATGGGTTAATCATGATATAATGGAATGATGACTACTTTCAAGGGTGTGATGTTAAACTATGAAATATCATCAATGTTTTATTCATGAATGGTTCTTAGCCATAATTTATTATTATTGGTGCGCCTGATATAACTTAAAATAATGGGTGATCCCAGTACAAGTTATATGATGGGTGAGCCTGATACATCTTAAATGACGAGTTATCACGATATAGATTATATGATGGTTTATCAAAATAAATCTATCTAATTCATTGTGTAGTATTCCTTATCATAAAAATTAATAAGTAGGGAGTTAAATAGGGTAATTTATTTTATGGTTTTTACTTTGATCAAGTTATTTTTGACATGATTTATAAAGAAAATGTTCCATGATACCAACACATTTTTTTTATTACTTTAATGGCTTTTTAGTGGTTCCTTTGATCAAAATTGATATCACACGGCTCATGATTATTGATTCTCACGAATATTTTCTTTGATAACTATTTATTTCATGTCATATTTTTTATGATCTAGGTTTTGAAGGGTCTGAATTCTTTTATGTTATTCTCATGAACATTGATTATGTCATTACACCCTTTTGAAGATCTTTTTCTCACTGATGAAATTTAATTGTTAATGCTTATGATTACCCTTACTGAGAATTTGAGATCACCCTTATTATGTTTTCAATTTCTTAAAGTTATGAAGAAATTTTTTAAGTATGTTATTCCTAAAAATTTTACTAGATGAAAAGAACATAGTTATAGATGATGTAGATTTTTATGAACTTGTTATTTATGTATCAATATTTTTATTTATGAGTTTTTAAAAATTCTCTAACACTTTAAACCCAAAAAAATCATTTGGTATGTAAGTGATCCAATATTTTAGTTTCAAATTATATTTTTTAAAGGGTTAAAGTTGGGAGATGTTTATAAATATTGAATCCAAATATTTAATGATTATATTTTTAGTGTTGGATCTTAGAATGTGGGTCCAGGGCTATTATAGTTTTTATCAAATAAGGGTTTAAAAAACATTGGAAAATAATATGTTTTCATTTGAGGTTATATTAAGATTCATTGATACCATAATGGGTTTATAAGTTTATGTTTTATCAAAAGCTCAAAGGTGTATACACGCTTTTGAGGTTTTAAGTTACATGATTTTGTGGCGATATGAAACTTTTACTTGGTTTAGGAAGAATACTCTATTGAGTTTTAAATAACCCAATAGTTTATTATATAATATTTTGTTAAGTTAATTATTTTTTATTAGACAGTCAAAAAAGTTAATAATGATGGTTGAAAATTGATTCTTTAACAAGGTGAGTTTTTCATAGATTTTTATTGTCTATGTTAGGATTACTTTTTAGGTTAGTATCCAATTTTTTTTCAAGATATTTTGGTGAATTTAAATACATTATAAGATTTTATAGATATATATAATTGGGATTAATGATATTTTGGGGGATTTCACACTTGGTTGAGGTATATATAACTCATAGGTTTAACATGATAGTTAATTTTATTAGAATACTATTATCTTTTTGGGGATGTATGATAAAAGGTTTGAGATAATCTTTGAGGGTAAAAAGTTATTTATTTTTGAGGTTATAAAGGTTATTTCAGATATAGTTTTATTTATTTATAGAACTATCGATGTTAAAATCTTGGTAATATTGAGTAAATTATGGATATTAATGTATTATTTCTTCATTTTATGTTTTATTCATTTTTTGAATTATCTTATAATGTGCTGACCATTTTGGTTTTGGTTAATGTTTAAAGATAGGAGGGATAACTTGATATAATTTTGTGGATTATGTGGTTTGATAGAATTCGAATTTAGTGCTTTTATCATGAAAAGTTCATCTTGAATACTCATTATTGGGAGTAAAAGATGATATTGTGGTAGATAATAATTCAATAATGAAATTATACTTATCATGTATGTATATTTCTTTATGTTCTTAGTCTAGATAGTAAAGAAATTAAAAAACTCCAGAAAATGGATCTTGAAATAAACTTTTATCCTATTACCTTAATTAGTTATAAATTTATGGTTCTTTTATCACGTCATTTATTTATAGATTTGTGGTAGTTAAATTTCTCATAAAATTCAAATTCTTGTGATTAATTTTCTCTATCACACTCCATCATTATTTTGAAATTAACTTTTCCAATATATCCTTATTTTCATTTCCAATTAATGCTCTCTAATTTGGAAACCTAGTTATGTGTTATTCTCATTGAACTTCTTATTTCTCTTTCCCTCTTTTCAAGAGGAACTTTTATTAACCCTTTTTATGATGTGGGATTTCAAGAAATATATTTTCAAATATTAAACCCTTTATTACCAATCTTGAGTTCCAATCTAGAGGATGCAATTTAATAATTGGGTATGTAATGACCCCTAGATTTTAAAATGAAGACTATGTTTGATAGATTTTATGACACAAAACACTAATATTAAATGATCCACAAAATATTATTATTTAAATATGATTATTATAACCAGCATTTGAATTAGTGGGTGTGAATAAGAATAAAAAAATTATGAAATACCTATAAAGGTCACACTCAATACTAATTATTTAATTAATTATTTATAAGGCCCCATCCTTATACACTACATAATCTTGAGTTAAGTCAAGAATTTACATTGTGGATATTTTTAGGTTTAGAGTTTTAGATAATTATGCCATAACTATTACTTAACAACTCAACTATTACAATGTAGAAACGTCTAATCCCTATTCATTTTTTTCATAATCTAAAACATTTTAAAAGAAAAAAATATTCATAGAATTCATCTTATCTTCTTCCTTTATCTTACCCATCATTATAACCTTTGGAAAAAATTTCAAAAATGTGTGATCAATAAAAAAATCTTAGTAAGGGATTTAAAATAATAAACAAAACTGTTAGTCAATGAATATTTTATTCCCATGAAAACATTTAAAAAAACCATTATTTTTCACCCATAAAACATAAACTCTTTAGCATACCACATGAAATCATAAAATTAAAAAAAACTTCTTAAAAAATAATAAATCATAAAGGTAACTTTTGTAATCCATATCATACTTACATTGTATCTTTCACAGCTACATAGGGAGTAACCTTCATGGTTACATTTGGAATACCCATCACTATATATTCACTAAATCTCTTATAAGAAACCCTACTATAAAACTCTGTATCATTACCCAATTCATTGGAGAGCTATCACGAGCTCACCCACCATAGGTTTATCTCAAAACCATCCATATACATATACAATTACAAGGGACCTCAACATTATCATAACATATAAAACATGCACGAAGGAAAAATAGAATTTCCACATTGTAATAACAAGACATCATTTCAAGATATTGATATAATCAATACATTATAAATACAATTCTCAATACCAAAATACCTAGAAATAGAATATGGTATTTATTTTCTTTTTAAAAACATTAAAGATTATAGAGGAATCCAAACATCAAATAATGCTCACAGTAGTCGAGAAGTTATTATTAGAGCATATGTTAAAAAAAATTGTTTTTCCATTTAATAAAACACTTCATAGAAAAAAAATATTTTTAAAAAAATTTGAATGAAATTAAAATATATACAAAAAGTTTTATGTATGATCCTTTTATGTCCATATAAATAAATATTAATATTATGAAGAAAATATTTGATAATTAAGTCATTAAATGTTCAAGGTGTCTCATACCACATTGAACATTTAAATCTTAATCACAATGAATTAATACATTTAACAAAATATTAAATAATATTAGTATAATTAAAATATAGATATTAAATATCATATGGATTTATATACACCTAATAAAATAATAAATGTGCATATGATCAATAAATACCTTAATGAAAGGAGATTGAGATGAAATCCCATACCTTGAGTCTGAATAAACATGTACAATCATTATATTTTGGAATAATAATATTAGGTTAAATTATAACTGGTTAAGAAACTTTTTAATGTTTATTATTCCCTTTTTATCACTTATTACAATTTCATAAAACTTACATAATTATATAAGTTCATATGATACGTTTTATCAATATTCGGTACTTGAGTCGAAAATGAACTTGTAATGATGTAAATTTTCCATATGCTTATAAGTATATCATATCATAAATATTATTCATGAAATAATAATAAGTTTTATAAATTAATTATAATTTCTAAATCCAACCATTAATTATGGTTATGAAAAATGAACAACGTTATAATCTGGGAGACGGTAGGTCATACGTACGCATGAGTAACGTTTTCCATTTTTCATTGATCATTATGGAAATAAGGTAATTATTAATTTATTCTCCATAATTATCAACATATTACTAAAATAATAATAAAAATTTAAATATACTTATATATATCATAAAATTGATGTGGTGAATAAAAACAATTCACATCGCTTTATGGAGGTGATAGTTTACAGATACTCACAAACGATGTTTTCATTTTTATGTGCATGGAAGGTAAGAAAATAATTTAAATATTATTATTTTAAAATCATAAATATGTCATTAATATCATATATAAAACTTTATTCCATCATTATAACCGTTCTTGATAAATGGTAATGAAAAATGATCTATATCGGTTCGCGAGGTGGTAGTCCGCTGTATGGACGAACGAAATGTAAATTTCCCATTTGATGAAATTGGTGATGGATTTAGGTGATGATATTAACATAATAAAATATAATTATATTTAGGATAATAGAGTTATTATCTCATATTATAAGAATAATATTTAATTTAATTGGAATAATAAATAAAACAGAAACATTTAAAAAAACGATACCTCTTCATCGGTTTATCACCTTTGAAGAACACCATAACACCTCTTAGAAGGGTGTTTGGACAAAATAAAGGACTCAAGAAAGTGGGGATGGATTCTAGGAAGGGTTTTGGGTATGTATTGAATGAACTAAATTGTTCTTGAATTGTGAGTATTATAGAAGCATGGGTACCTTTTTATAGGAGAGGGGAGGGTAACCCTTGTAAACTTTTAAAATATTAAATTAATATAATTTTTTTATTACGAATGACTCCAAATTGAGATATGAAGAAGATAATATGAGGATATTTCTAAATCCTCTCATCCAATAAATTTCATACATGTATTTATTTTATTTTAAACCTTATCTTTTTGGTTAATCCTTAATTATTCTCTTTTAATTTTAATTGTGTTAACAAAAATTTAAATATTAAGAGGTTATAAATTTTACTTATATTGGGAAAATTTCCATTAATTGGAAACTTAATGAAATTTTATACCTTATAATAGGTACTTTTTTATTTTTCAATATTTTTATATTTTTTAAATAATTTAATAAATTACTATTTTTAAAAAATAGCAATTATGTCAATTTTACACTATTTATTTCATTGAATTTAAATAAAATCCAGACAGAGTGATAAATTAAAAAAAACAATTTAACAGACTTATAACATTTCATCATAAACTGGAAATTTATTTTATGGAATAAATTATGTCATATAATATCGTTTTTTATATTTATAATATCATTTATTTGATTCATTAATTAATAAATTTATTATTGCATCATCATTGTGTCATAATTAAATTTAATTATTTATTTTCTAAAAATGTAAATAAATTACCATGATGTAGGTATTCTTTTTATATTTTTAATTACTCTTTATAGTCGAAGATATCACTTATATAACCCAATATTAAAATTTTTTTAGTAAGAAGATACATGATTATGAATTTTTTTTCCATTCCTTTAAATTAAATGTTATATGTGCCATAATGACACCCAAGTGGCTTCCAATAACCACCATTTAGAAACAGTGATTTTCTTGGCTGTCCATAACTCAACCATTAATATTAGTACAAGTGTTATGGTAGTTTTATACTATAATAATATTATTTTTTCCATTAATTACTCAATTTTCCTTAAAAAGTGGTAAATAAAATACTAAAGTTACTATTTACCAAAAATTATTTTGATCCTATTAGATCAACTTTTACATACTGATTACAACCAAGTATGTACATTTTTTAAAATTAAATTAACAAAAAGTGTCTAAAATTAATTTAATGTTAATCTCATTGAAAAATTGAGGAAATGAGTTTTTAAAATGTAAAAACCATCAACATATTGACATGTATTTATATCGAATTTAAATGTGAAATTGATTCTAATGGAAAAAATGGGATTAAATGATAAAAATTTAATCTAATTATATATTAAAACCATGTATAATTATAATCTTACAATATAAAAAAATTATATGAAAATGTATATTTAATTAAAATGCAGTATTTTTTCACTATTAATTAAAAAATGAATTTTATCAGAAAAATTACAAAAATTAAATCAAAGTTAATTTTGATGACCTTCTTCTAAATAATAATTTTTTTAAATATAACATATAAAATCGAAACAAACTAGATTTTAAAATTTTTCTCTATCAAAAGTCTGTAAAACTACATTTTAAAAATATTATAGTATTTTTTTTCTTAAAATTTGATTTATTCTCTTTTTAAGCCTCTAAAATTTATTATAATAATATAATAATATTAAATAAATATTCATAAACATAATATAGGTAGTTATTTTTGTTCCCACCAATAAAATGACTATGTATTAACTACCATTTTAAATAATAATATTAATAATGTATTATTTTTGGTATATCTTAGTCTTGTGTGCAATATAAGATTTCAGAGAAACCCATTATTGCATGTTGTGTATGGTATCAGAAAAAGCATTCATTTTAAAGTAAAATTGTTATTTAATTCATAAATACTAATATATATAAAAATTTCTTATTCTATAATTACCTAGTATGTTTCATCCTTCCCCCCTTTTGGAAATTGTGTCCTCATAATTTTAAGTTTGATCTTGTTAACTAATGTTTCACTTTTAAAAATTACTTCTTTAGAATACCACATCAGAAAAAGAGTCAATAAAACTTCCACATTAAAATAAATAAAGTGAAGTACAAAGGTAGCCTGAGATAACACATACTAGGATTCCATGTTGGAAAACATGTATATGGGAGAAACACTAACCATTATGTTTTGATGAAGAGTGATAGAAAACATGATTAAGAAAAAGTTAAAAATCAGAAAACCGCAAACTTTTTATGGGTTAAACAGTCTTTGATTTCATAGTAGGAAAAGTAAATAATAATTTTTTTTTGTTTTAAGATCCTTTTCATATATTTTTATAATTTATTTATTACCTAGATTAAGATCATAACGAAATGCAATTACTTGAAAAAAATAGTTTCATCAACTAATCTAATTCCACCACAAAATAATATTTTTCTCTAAATTATGAGTATTCAAGTGGAATTTTTTACACATTAATCATTATAATCAACTCCTAGAAAATCACATGATCCAAAAAAGTTGAAATATCTATTCAAAAATTCTTAAAACATTAACAAAAACCCAAAAGTTAGGATAAAATAATATAATTTCCCAAATACAATAATCTTTTGAAGAATAAATACTACTTTTAATCTCCAAAATTCAATTATAGTACCCAAAGTTCAACATAGATCATTCAACAAATAACTATCCTTAAAATTAATTAAAATAATGGAAAATAAGATTGATACCCAAAATTAAGAAGGATTTTATCACATAGTATTCAAGTATAAATTTTAACATTTATCTCCAAATAACGTCAACCACTCTTAATGTCTTATACCAAAAAGTAATTAACCTAATCACATATTCTCTAAGATAGGTTATTCAAATCCCTAAAGAACCCAAATATCTATAATTATATAATAAAAATAATATATTCTTCTAAAATATAAATAAACCATTACTCCTCAATTAAAATACCATAGTATTCTATTTACCTTAATCATATAAAGTTCCCAAAATAGTGAACGTCTACCAAAATAACATTTATCACTTAATTCCCAAATAATTTTCGAATAGAATAGATATCCATTAAATATAACATAAGTTCTTGAAACCACATTGTTCATATTCTATCAACTCATTTAACTAAAAATAAAAGTCATACTAACTAGGGAATTCATATAGGCCAGTGGTAGGTGATAAAGACTTGTCACACTTTGGTTGTGGGTTTGATTTCCACAGCCTTGTCCAACGCGATGGGTTGTCACCCTTCATGTGGGTTGTCCTTTTAAAAATTATATAATTTTATAACATTCCTAAAATGAGATAAAATCCTAAAAAATAAACGTAAAATGTTTTATCCTCAAAGTTTATCTCATACCTTTCATTTTGAATCCCAAAATTTAATAACCCATAATTAACTCAAAATCAAAGATCATATAAACCATAATAGTTATTCATAAATTTATAATCATGTCCATATAAGAAAAGATAATTCTTACTCAAATAAAATTTTCAAATAACCAACTTTAGGGTTACACATACTCTAAAATGTCTTCAAAAGTAATCCCATCATCAAAATAGAATTAATAAATTTAAACATTTCATCATCCATAGATATAATATAACTCTTGAATACCTTATATGCATACTTCTTAATAATTTCACATTCATCATATTAAATTAAGAGTAATTTTCCATATTATTTCTTAATAAATCTTTCCTATAAACAAAAACATGTATCATGTCCTAAGATTTAATAATGTAAAAAAACAAGACAAAAAAATAATTCATACATTTCATATGTCATTTCCAGTTTCCTCATCTTCAATTAAATCCTGCTTGGAATCCAAGAGACCTAGTTTTAAAAACTAGGTGAAGGTGATTTTTATGGGTTACTATAACAGTACTGTAGCATCCAGAACTATTCACCTGATTTGGGCCTTCGGGTCATCGGTTTGGGCCTACGGGTCTCAAGGGACTTCGGGCCATAAAAGGCCTTTGGACCACATGTAATTAGAGCCATTGAGACCATGGAGTATCCCAATTCACATAGAGCAGGCCCCAGAAGAGGATCAGAGCAACAAGAATAGCATTTACCAGATGTAGAGCTAACTACATTGGAAGAATGAGAGGGTATGACAACTGCCATCAGGACCAGACACCGTGCAACTTTGTATGGGGAAATTCTATCCAATCAGCAATTCAAGGTGGGGAGCTAAGAGATCATTGATGCAGATGCTAGGGAGATGAAATTCTAGTGGGTTGGGCCTACGGGTCAAGTATTAGACTTGGTATGCCTCTGGGCCTTCGGTTCATGTATTTACAAGTCATGTTGGGCCTTATGACTTGGGCCTATGGGTAATGTATGGGTCCCCCTTCAACCCTTAAACGAGGGATAATCCATAATAAAATAAAAAAGAAGGCCTTTGGGCCATTCGAAGTAATTGATAACTCAAAAATAACTTCTTTCCCTTTCCTGGAGTCAACTGAAGGATTCATTTTTATTTTGAAGGTTATTGATTTATACCTTCATTACCACATATATAACACCTTCCTATCCCTTTATAAAAAATTTCCTAGGAGTTTATTTCCATATCCTTGACACATATGTTGATGAATATTCTTATCTTTATGATCATTATTACCTGAAGTTCAACAATGATTTTTTTCTCTCATATATAATGAATTATAAAAATAACCAAGGTTCAAGTGGTTAATAATTACTCTGGATATTTGGTTTATAATAACCAAGAGAGTTCTCATTATATATCCAATTTCATTTGGTTTCTTATTCATAGAACCACCAAATTTTCCTCCATATCCATTGTTACTTTAGTTCCTACTGGATCCAACTATTTACTAAAACCAAAAAGTTTAGTGTGAGTATATCAATAAAATCATCATGTGAGGATGATAAACACTAAGATATAATTATTCATGTTATCTCAGAATAATTTAATTTATCAAAAATTACTATGACACTTTCTATTATGATAACTATTGTGGTTATATATAATGTGTAACTTATACTTAATTATCACCCTGACCTCTAAAGTTATGTAAAACGAACTCTATACCAACAATAAGGCCCCATCCTTATACATTACATAATCTTGAGTTAATCAAATAATTCATTTTTAGGATCTTTTCATATTTATAGTTTTAAATAATTATGTTATAACTATTACATAACAACTCAACAATTACAATGTAGACACGTCTACTCAGTATCCATTTTTTCATAATATAAAAAATTTTAAAAGAAACAAATATTCATAAAATTCATCTTGTCTTCTTCCTTTCTCATACCCATCCTTATAATCTATGGAAAAAATTTCAAAAACATGGGATGAGCACATAAATATTAGTAACGGATATAAAATAAGGAATTAAACTATTAGGCCATGCATATTTTAATACCATGAAAACATTTTCACTAAATCATAATTTCACCCATAAAACATAAATGCTTTATAATACCTCATAAAATCATTGGATTCCTAGAAGAACTTATTAGAAATAATAAATCATACAAGTATCTTCTAGAATCTATATCATACTTACATTTTAGCTTTCACATCTATATATAGAGTAACCATCATGGCTACATTTGGAATACCCATCATAGTATATTCCCTAAATCACATATGAGAAACCATACTGTTTAAATCTATCTCATTACCCAATGCATTGGAGAGCTATCATGGGCTCACCCACCCTCAGTTTTTCATAGAACCACCCACATATAGAAGCAATTCTCAAGAACCATAACGTAATCATAACATTAAAAATGTGCATAAAGGAAAAATAACATTTCCAAATTGCAATCATAAGAAATCATTTTGAGATATTGATACAATCAATCCATTCTAAAAACCATTTTAAATAATAAAATACCTGAAAATGGAATATGGTATTTATTTTCCATTTAAAAATATTGAGGCTTATAGAGGAATCCAAACATCAAATAATGGTTATGGTGGCAGAAAAGTCATTGTCACTCTATATGTTAAAAACATTCCTTTTAGAGTTTAGTAAAATGCATCGTAAAAAATATATATCTTTGGAAAAACATTGAATGAAATTAAACTATAGACATAAAATATCATGTATAATCCTTTTATGTTCATATAAAAAAATATTAATATTATGAATAAGAGATTAGATAATTAAATCTTTAAACGTTCCAGGTCTCCCATACAAATTTTAACATTTAAATCTTAATCTCTATGAATTAATATATTTACCAGAATATTAAATAACAATATTATAGATAAAATATGGATATGAAATTTTATATGGCTGTATATACACCTTATAAACGAATAATTGTTCATATTATCAAGAAATTCCTCATTGAAAGGATATTGAGGTGAAATCCCATATCTTGAGTTCGAATTGTCACGTACAATCGCTATATTCTTGGTGGAGGTGATAGTTCACATGAATGCATGAACTACATTATCATTTTTATGTACTTGTAATGTAAGAACATAATTAAAATATTATTATTTTAACATGATAAATATGTCAGGAATATCATATATAAATATAGATTACTTCATAATAACCAATCTTGATAGATGGTAATAAAAAATGAACTATATCGGTTTGTGAGGCGGTAGTCCGTCGTACACATGAACGAAATGTTCATTTCCAATTTAATGAAATTGGAGATGGATTTAGGTGATGATATTAAAACAATAACATAGAAATATATTGAGGGAAATTTATTTTTTATTTCATCTTACAAGAAGAATATTGAAAGAGTAAGAAGAAATAAAATAGAATCACTTAAAAACAATACATCTTCTTCGGTTGATCACCTTTGAAGAACACATTAACTCCTCTAAGAAGTGTGTTCTGCCAAAAATAAGTCCTCAAGAAGGTGGGGAGGGATTTTTATAAGGGGTTTGGGAATAACATGGATGAACCATATGTATCCTGTAACACCCCAAGCTTCTACGGTACGCTTCTCTTTGAATAATGTGATAGCGTGTGTTGTACGCAACACCGAGTTCTAACACACCATAACTAATCAAACTAGCCGTTATGAATAGTAATACCTACTTTTTGAAATTATATATATTTTATATTTTAAAATGGACTTCATTTTTGGATTCGGAATATCGAATTTAGCCTAAGGTGAAATTTTGGTACATTTTGGATAACTTTCATATTTTGATGAATAGTGAAAATTACTAAATTTTAATTAAAAACAACTTTTTTAATCAAAATAATTAATAGTGATAAATTATGAATTTGAGTGGTTTTAAAGTATATTTAGAATATATTTTTACCATTTAATATAATGTTGGTCATTGGACATAATTTTACAATTAAACCGAACATAAACGAGTGTCAATCTTTTGATAGTTATTATCTCTTAAAAACACGCTTTATGTTTTGACAGCGGGAATTAATTTTAAATTAATTTCTGCCACTTCTGTGTTTTGAATTTAGGAAAATGGATTCCATATTTGGAATCAGGATTTTCAAATTGTGTAAATAGGTAACTTTTATTTTTAGACATTTTGAATAATTACTGCGGTAAATATTTTATTTACCATGGTTAAGGGTAAATCCGGTAAATAAGGGTTAAAAAATAATATTATAATAATACTAAATTACCCTAAAACGTGTCTTAACCCTATTGGTTGATACATGGTCGACCATGGGAATCTTTGGGTCTATTTTGGGACCCCATGGATCCACTTGTAAGTGATAATGACACTTTATTTTAATTAAGTTAAAATGAATACAAAAATGACACAAGCATATATCTTTTAGAAAAACAATTGTTACATAGGGTTATATATGTTGGATTTTAGATTATAAATATTCATTAGAAATATAAAAAGATTTCCTACATAAGTATATTTTATTTATAATTTTTAGACATTAAATAATTTATTTTATTTATGACACAATGATGATGCAGTAATTACTATAATAGTGAAAAATTAAAATAATTGATATTATAAATACCCAAGTAAATATAATATGAAACTTTTAATGAATTAAACTAATTTTATAGGATAATATGGTATATTAGGATTGATTTAATTGACTTTGTTCGAAGTAATCAATCTGTTATGAGTTTCACAAAAATCAACTATTGAATAGTGTCAAAATTGACATAAAAGAGTTCTTAAAACAAATATTATATTATTAATTGATATTAAATTCCTAAAAATCTATGGTTCGGCCAAGAGACTTATATCATGATAGGTTCATCATTAATGTACCACTTGGGGGTCGCTTGGATGTATATAGTAAGTTTATTAACCATATTATATAAAAATACAAAGAGACATTGTAAAAGTGAAACTAATTAACTTAGAGTTAATACTTAAAGATAAGGTTAATATAAGTACCCAAACCTGTCTAAATTCTACTTGTTGAGTGGTTTTCAACCTATCCCCACCTTAAACTTTGAATAATAAGCTTTTTAGCCATTAGAAACCGAATATGAATTTATTATAAATTAATATTTCAAGATTTTCCAAAGGTGCCCCTCACCCCTCTTATAAAAGGGCACTCCTCCTTCTCATTTCTTCACACCTTCAAAGCCTTTTAATTCGGCCAAACTCTGCCCAAATACTCTCCCAACATCCCTAACTACAACCTAGAGGCATTAGTTTGATCAGAAAGCCAACCTAAGGAGCCCTTTTGATCAAATCAAAAGGAAGAACCCGAAGAAGAGGTAATGATTTCACCACCCTTCTCCAAGTTCATTTCTTCTTCCACTTCTTCTTACTTTGTTCTTACCATTCTAAAATAATAACTCCAGTATCTCACATATACTGCGATGTTATTATAAATATGGTACAATCATATTCAGTATTCTATCCACCCTTTGAATAACATGTCACCATACGTGCGTACGTACGGCTTACCGTCTCCACGTCGTGGTGTAATTTTTATTCAATATAATATTATTTGGATGGGTATAATAATGATGTGTAACTCATGTAAATAATAAATATAACATGTTAATGATTCTGTATATATGATATACCATCCATTTATATATTATTTTAATATCAAAAGAATGATATTGTCGCTCGTGCGTACGTACGGACTACCGTCTCCACGAACGCGATGAGATTCATTCTCCATCGTATCCATTCAAGTATAATTATCATTTGATGATTTAAAAATGATTTTTAAGGACTGGATATCATTCTGGATATGAATAAGATACAACAACCATGGCTTATGTAACAAAACATATAAAAGAAAATGAGTAAGTTAACTCCCGAAACGACGATAATTCTAAGATATTATTAACAAATCAATGTTAAAAGATCATATATGATATCATATTAATATATATGACTCTTGTATAATTTAATAACAACTATTTCACCATTATACAGGAGGTTAACCTACCCCAACCAAGGAAAAGTACAAGGTAAGGGTTTACTTTACAACCTCTTCATTATCCAAGGTTGTTTATACGTAATAATCTACTGGGATCTCTTTATCATCCACATCCATGTTTCTTAAAAATGCATTTCAAAACATTTTTACTATTTACTAGAATATGAGTTAAATTCATTTATACCCTTTTTGACTTTTATAAGTGGTTTATAAAGGAATCTTTTGGTTGTTTTCAAAAGAAGGTCCTTTTTAACCTTTTCGACAGAATTAAGGTAAGAATGTTTGTTTTAACTTATACGGCGGGTGCGGCTATTTTCCGCCGTTATAAAATCTTCAAAGCTTCCCTTACAAGCTTATAAGAATATTTTCAAAGAAAATGTTTTATTTTATATGGATCTTAAATTATTTCAAAATAAAAGGAGATATTTCTTTAAAAAGAATTTTGATTTCATCTATGTCAACATCCTTTGATGGATTTTAAGATTATTTGAAGTTGATTTATTATGATACAAAACTTCTATATTGTATTGAAGGTTTTGTGATATGTTTGACTGTGGATGTGCTATTTTTATACCATTCATAGTTTATGGTGAAAGTATTGACATTTCGTATGCTAGTTTTAATACGAATGTTTATGTTATGTTTAAACCTTTTCATATGGGAATGCATTGGACTTAATATGTGACGGGTGGAGCCCGCTATAGCTCCTCGATGAATCGGTAGGTCTCATGAGACAAACTAGTGTCTTGGCACAAGGCCTTGACAAAATCTTATTTGTAGTCTTGGCACGAGGCCTTGGCTATGTGGTTATGATAGTCTGGCATTATGCATTCCATCATTATGAAAGTGGTTATTGATTTTGCATGTGATTATTCGTTTAGTAGAATAACCATGTGAATAAGTAAATGGAATTATTTCATTTTATTTATGCCATACTATGTTAAATGTTCAAGTTTAAAAGGATTTTGTTTTAGTTATTCATTGCCTTAAATGTTTATTCTTATTTATGAAAGTTTCCGTTATATTGTTATCCTTACTGGGCATTTGAGATCACCCCTTTTCTATGTTTTATTTTTCCCAGGAAGTGAAGAAGTAAATTATGAATGACCTGCAGGGATATTATGTGGGGATATGAGTGTGGATTATGGAGACATTATGTTATTGTAGTAGTTTTTCATTTTATGATGTAATGTAAAACTTATGAATATATCTAGTGTTTCCAAGGCCACTAAACCAATCGGTATTTCGAGATTTGATCTTTCTTGTGATCATGCCAATGTTATGTAATAATGCACCAAATCTGGGTAACTGGGGTCGGGGCGTTACAGTTGGTATCAGAGGAAGTTTAGTACAAACCTTGGAAGCTAGATTTAGATAAACTCTGATTAGAGCACGTAGACCTAAGATGAACTTTGAGGATTAGTATAGAAGAACTTCCTAGAATTTTGGTATTGTAGAGATTTTGTGAGTTTTCCGAGCAATACATCCCTGTCTGGATACGAGCAGGTAGAGGTGGGTCTGGCACAGATGTACCTAGGGGTAAAACTCGAAAACACCGCTTTGAGCTAGACTCGAACGGGAACTGGTGCACGACAACGGGCCTTGCTGCACTCTTGGTTACAACACTCCCGGGGGATATGCTTAGGATAAATCTCATTTTCTTTACAAATCATTTTGAAGGGATTATGAGTATATACATCCTCAAAGAAAAAATTCTTATGATTATGGATTATATCCATAAATAGTTCAATTTATGTTAAGTGTTTTATAAGTACGGGATTATGTATTTTGATTCATAAACTGATCTAGTTTATGCCATTGTTTAGAAATGGCGCCTAGTGGAAGAAATGGAAATCGTATCAATGCACGCACTCCATGTAGGGATTGCCCTCCTGATCAAGATAATTATAGTGGGGCTGGTGATGCAACTGGTGCTGATCATCTAATCACCATACTGGGACAACTTACTCAGGTTATGAATAATAACCTTACCCGTATGGAGCACCCTGATCCGCAGCGTGGAGGATCAATGTTAGATCGATTCATGAGGCAACAACCACCAACGTTCAATGGGAATAAAAATCCCTTAGTAGCTGAGCAATGGATATTTTCCCTAGAGAAAATATTTCAGGCTTTGGGGAGCAGTGAAAGGGAAAAAGTTATCATGGCAGTTTACCGCCTCACTGGAGATGCTGATCAATGGTGGTCATTGATTCAGAACATGAAGGAAGATGATGAAGTATCAAATATGGAATGGAGGGAGTTAAAAGATCTGTTTTTAGAAAAATACTTTCCTCACGACCATCGAGCAGATATGGAAAGACAATTTCTGAGTCTGAGACAAAAGGAGGATGAGAATGTCACAAAGTATGAGGCTAACTTTACAAGGTTAGCGAGGTATGCTGGAGATTATATTCGCAACCCAAGAAGTAAGATTGATCATTTTATTGATGGGTTAAAACCATATCTCCGTCGAGCATTAGTCTCACAATCCTTTTCATCGTACGAAGACATTGTCTCATGTGCTATCAAGACCGAAAAGGAATTCTCTAAGTCTTATGACTTTAAAGCAAAGCAAGAGAAGAAGAGACCTGCTGATCAATCTGGGAATGGAAATAAGGGGAAGAAGGGAAAGGTTGAATATCCATCTTGTGGTAAATGCGGGAAGAAACATCCTGGTACTTGCTTGAAGGGAATGGGAGTCTGTTACAAGTGTGGTGAAAAAGGCCACCAAGCTCATGATTGCAAGGGGAAGAAGGAAGCTACCAACGTTCAGTGATATAATTGCAGGGATATGGGGCATTATGCAAATTCATGTCCTAAGCGTCAGGAGAACTTACCTCAGAAAAGGCCAAGGGATCAAGGCCAGGCTTATGCTATCACTACTGCTGAGGTAGAAGCTCCGAAAGACGTGGTGGCAGGTAATTTAATGGTTTCCTCAAGTTTAGCAAATGCATTATTTGATTCTGGATCATCACATTGTTTCATATCTTCCCAGTTTGCTAAGAAAATTAGATATTTCCAATTTGATTTAATAAGGGAGCTGTCAGTTAAAACTCCTAAGGGAAGTATCGTTGCAACAAAGTTTTGTGAATCAGTCCCCATTAGAGCACATAAATTTTCTTTATCTGCTGATCTCATCGTCATACCTATGATTGAGTTTGATATAATCCTTGGTATGGACTGGCTTTCGGACTATGATGCGAAGATTTATTGTAAGAAGAAAGAGGTTACGATTCTTGATGATAATGATAAGGAACACCTTATTTTTAGAGCAGAATCGTCACCACCTAATTCTTATTTAGATCCACCCTCAATAGCTCAACTAAATTCAATTATTGGGGAGGAAGAGAATGAAATAACTGCGGGTGAGGAAAGGAATTTTCAAATAGAGGATGTACCTGTTGTGAAAGAATTTGTAGATGTATTTCCGGAAGATTTACCTGGACATCCTCCAGAACGAGAAGTTGAGTTTTCCATTGATTTGATTCCTGGATCAAGGCCTATATCGAAGACCCCTTATAGAATGGCCACTGTAGAGTTAGTCGAACTAAATAAACAACTAGAGGAATTGAGTAATAAGGGATTTATTCGCCCTAGTGTTTCTCCATGGGGAGCCCCTGTTCTTTTTGTTAAAAAGAAAGATGGATCTATGAGGTTATGTATCGACTACAGGGAGATCAATGCTATAACGATAAAGAACAAGTATCCCCTACCTCGTATTGATGATTTATTTGACCAACTGCATGGAGCTCAATACTTTTCAAAGATTGACCTTCGATCTGGATACCATCAGTTGTGTGTGAAGAAGGAATACATTCCGAAGACAGCATTTCAAACCAGGTACGGGCATTACGAGTTTACTGTAATGCCGTTTGGATTGACTAATGCACCCTCTGTATTCATGGATCTGATGAATAGAGTTTTCAAGGAGTATCTCGATGAATTTGTGGTGGTATTTATTGATGATATCTTGGTATACTCCAAAACCTACGAAGATCATGAAAATCACTTGCGCATTATCTTGAAGACTCTGAGGAGGCATGAATTATATGGGAAGTTTAGAAAGTGTGAATTCTGGCTTCAGGAGATTTCTTTTCTTGGCCATATTGTCTCTAAAGATGGAATCTCTGTTGATCCTTCTAAGACCAAGGCAATCCAAGAATGGCCAGCACCTACGAGTATAACTGAGGTACGTAGTTTTATTGGCTTGGCAGGTTATTATCGACGTTTCATCCAGAATTTTGCCCGATTGGCTAACCCATTAACGAAGCTCACACGTAAAGGGGTTAAATTTGTTTGGACAAAAGAGTGTGAAGAATGTTTCGAAGAACTGAAGAGAAGATTAGTCAATGCTCCTATATTGACTCTACCATCGGGGAATGATGGGTTCGTTATTTATAGTGATGCATCAAAGAAAGGACTTGGTTGTGTCCTTATGCAGAATGATAGAGTTATTGCCTATGCATCACGACAGTTGAAAATTCATGAACAAAACTATCCTACTCATGATCTCGAGTTAGCAGCTGTGATCTTTGCTTTGAAGATATGGAGGCACTACCTCTATGGTGAAAAATGTGAGATTTATACTGATCACAAGAGTTTGAAGTATATTTTCTCACAAAAAGAACTCAACATGAGGCAAAGGAGATGGCTTGAATTACTCAAGGATTATGATTGTACGATACACTACCACCCGGGGAAAGCAAACAAAGTAGCAGATGCTTTGAGCAGAAAAGACCATGGAGTTCTGAACATGATGAGAATTGAAAGGGATCCAATTTTCATGGATCTAGTGAAGATGGACATGGGAATAACCAGGGAAGGTGAAACATCAATGCTTTTTCAAATGGTTGCCAAACCATCTTTACTAGAAAGGATTAAGAATTCTCAGAACGATGATGAAGAATTTCAGAAGAAGATTAAAGCTGTGAATGATGGGAGATTGAGAGACTTTGTGTATGAAGATGGAATTTTGAAATTCGGGAAGAGACTTTGTGTTCCCGATTTACCTGATCTAAAAAGGGAATTTCTAGATGATGCTTATAGTTCCAATTTCTCTATACACCCTAGGAGCACCAAAATGTATAGAGATTTGAAGGAACATTTTTGGTGGGACAACATGAAGAGGGAGATTGCTGATTTTGTGTCAAGATGTATGGTTTGTCAACAAGTGAAAGCTGGAAGGCAACAGCCTGGAGGAGTCATGCAACCTCTTCCCATACCGGAGTGGAAATGGGACAATATTACGATGGACTTTGTCATGGGGCTACCAAAGAATCCTAGAAGGAACGATGAAATATGGGTTATTGTTGATCGTCTTACCAAGTCAGCACATTTTCTTGCTATAAGAGAAGATCTACCCCTGGAACGTCTAGCAAGACTATACATTAATGAAGTTGTGAGACTTCATGGAGTACCCCTATCAATTGTTTCTGATCGTGATCCCCATTTTACTTCAAGATTTTGGAAAAGTCTTCAGAAATCCCTGGATACTGAACTTCATTTGAGCACTGCTTACCACCCTCAGACAGATGGACAATCAGAATGGACTATTCAAACCCTAGAAGACATGTTGAGATCTTTCTCACTTGACTTTCAGGGTATGTGGGATCAATATTTACCACTGGTAGAATTTTCCTATAACAATAGCTTCCATTCGAGTATTCAGATGGCACCATATGAAGCGTTATACGGAAAGAGATGTCGTACACCAACCTGTTGGGATGACGTTGGTGAAAGAAAACTTGTAGGCCCAGAACTGGTGGAGGAAACGGTGGAAAAGGTGAAAGTAATCCAAAATCACATCAAAGCTGCTCAAAGTAGGCAGAAGAGCTATGCCGATAATCGAAGGAAGGATTTGGATTTTCAAGTCGGTGATCATGTTTTTCTGAAGGTATCTCCGTGGAAGGGAGTCATACGTTTTGGTAAGAAAGGTAAATTGAGTCCCAGGTACATCGGACCTTTCGAAATTCTAGAACGAATTGGGGTTGTAGCTTACCGATTGGCAATGCCGCCAAGTCTCTCCAAAGTTCACGATGTGTTCCACGTATCTCTATTGAGGAAATACATGCCTGATCCGACGCATGTACTCACCTATGAGGAATTAGAACTGGAACCCGATCTGTCTTATTGCGAAGAGCCCGTCAAGATTCTTGATACGAGAGAACAAGTGCTGAGAAACCGGATGACGCGTCTGGTAAATGTTTTGTGGAGAAACCATAAGATGGAAGAGGCAACGTGGGAACCCGAGGAACTTATGATGAAGAACAACCCGAGTCTTTTTATGCAGTAATACCCTAGAAATTGCGAGGAAGCAATTATTTGAAGGAGGGGAGAATGTAACACCCCAAGCTTCTACGATACGCTTCTCTTTGAATAATGTGATAGCGTGTGTTGTACGCAACACCGAGTTCTAACACACCATAACTAATCAAACTAGCCGTTATGAATAGTAATACCTACTTTTTGAAATTATATATATTTTATATTTGAAAATGGACTTCATTTTTGGATTCGGAATATCGAATTTAGCCTAAGGTGAAATTTTGGTACATTTCGGATAACTTTCATATTTTGATGAATAGTGAAAATTACTAAATTTTAATTAAAAACAACTTTTTTAATCAAAATAATTAATAGTGATAAATTATGAATTTGAGTGGTTTTAAAGTATATTTAGAATATATTTTTACCATTTAATATAATGTTGGTCATTGGACATAATTTTATAATTAAACCGAACATAAACGAGTGTCAATCTTTTGATAGTTATTATCTCTTAAAAACACGCTTTTTGTTTTGACAACGGGAATTAATTTTAAATTAATTTCTTCCACTTCTGTGTTTTGAATTTAGGAAAATGGATTCGATATTTGGAATCAGGATGTTTAAATTGTGTAAATAGGTAACTTTTATTTTTAGACATTTTGAATAATTACTGCGGTAAATATTTTATTTACCATGGTTAAGGGTAAATCCGGTAAATAAGGGTTACAAAATAATATTATAATAATACTAAATTACCCTAAAACGTGTCTTAACCCTATTGGTTGATACATGGTCGACCATGGGAATCTTTGGGTCTATTTTGGGACCCCATGGATCCACTTGTAAGTGATAATGACACTTTATTTTAATTAAGTTAAAATGAATACAAAAATGACACAAGCATATATCTTTTAGAAAAATAATTGTTACATAGGGTTATATATGTTGGATTTTAGATTATAAATATTAATTAGAAATCTAAAAAGATTTCCTACATAACGATATTTTATTTATAATTTTTAGACATTAAATAATTTATTTTATTTATGACACAATGATGATGCAGTAATTACTATAATAGTGAAAAATTAAAATAATTGATATTATAAATACCCAAATAAATATAATATGAAACTTTTAATGAATTAAACTAATTTTCTAGGATAATATGATATATTAGGATTGATTTAATTGACTTTTTTCGAAGTAATCAATCTGTTATGAGTTTCACAAAAATCAACTATTGAATAGTGTCAAAATTGACATAAAAGAGTTCTTAAAACAAATATTATATTATTAATTGATATTAAATTCCTAAAAATCTAAGGTTCGGCCAAGAGACTTATATCATGATAGGTTCATCATTAATGTACCACTTGGGGGTCACTTGGATGTATATAGTAAGTTTATTAACCATATTATATAAAAATACAAAGAGACAATGTAAAAGTGAAACTAATTAACTTAGAGTTAATACTTAAAGATAAGGTTAATATAAGTACCCAAACCTGTCTAAATTCTAGTGGTTGAGTGGTTTTCGACCTATCCCCACCTTAACCTTTTAATAATAAGCTTTGGAGCCATTAGAAACCGAATATGAATTTATTATAAATTAATATTTCTAGCTTTTCCAAAGGTGCCCCTCACCCCTCTTATAAAAGGGCACTCCTCCTTCTCATTTCTTAACACCTTCAAAGCCTTTTGGTTCGGCCAAAATCTGCCCAAATAGTCTCCCAACATCCCTCAATACAACCTAGAGGCCTTAGTTTGATCAGAAAGCCAACCTAAAGAGCCATTTTGATCAAATCAATAGGAAGAACCCGAAGAAGAGGTAATGATTTCACCACCCTTCTCCAAGTTCATTTCTTCTTCCACTTCTTCTTCCTTTGTTCTTACCATTCTAAAATAATAACTCCAGTATCTCACATATACTGTGATGTTATTATAAATATGGTACAATCATATTCAGTATTCTATCCACCCTTTGAATAACATGTCACCATACGTGCGTACGTACGGCTTACCGTCTCCACGTCGTGGTGTAATTGTTATTCAATATAATATTATTTGGATGGGTATAATAATTATGTGTAACTCATGTAAATAATAAATATAACATGTTAATGATTCTGTATATATGATATACCATCCATTTATATATTATTTTAATATCAAAAGAATGATATTGTCGCTCGTGCGTACGTACGGACTACCGTCTCCACGAACGCGATGAGATTCATTCTCCATCGTATCCATTCAAGTATAATTATCATTTGATGATTTAAAAATGATGTTTAAGGACTGGATATCATTCTGGATATGAATAAGATACAACAACCATGTCTTATGTAACAAAACATATAAAAGAAAATGAGTAAGTTAACTCCCGAAACGACGATAATTCTAAGATATTATTAACAAATCAATGTTAAAAGATCATATATGATATCATATTAATATATATGATTCTTGTATAATTTAATAACAACTATTTCACCATTATACAGGAGGTTAACCTACCCCAACCAAGGAAAAGTACAAGGTAAGGGTTTACTTTACAACCTCTTCATTATCCAAGGTTGTTTATACGTAATAATCTACTGGGATCTCTTTATCATCCACATCCATGTTTCTTAAAAATGCATTTCAAAACATTTTTACTATTTACTAGAATATGAGTTAAATTAATTTATACCCTTTTTGACTTTTATAAGTGGTTTATAAAGGAATCTTTCGGTCGTTTTCAAAACAAGGTCCTTTTTAACCTTTTCGACAGAATTAAGGTAAGAATGTTTTTTTTAACTTATACGGCGGGTGCGGCTATTTTCCGCCGTTATAAAATCTTCAAAGCTTCCCTTACAAGCTTATAAGAATATTTTCAAAGAAAATGTTTTATTTTATATGGATCTTAAATTATTTCAAAATAAAAGGAGGTATTTCTTTAAAAAGAATTTTGATTTCATCTATGTCAACATCCTTTGATGGATTTTAAGATTATTTGAAGTTGATTTATTATGATACAAAACTTCTATATTGTATTGAAGGTTTTGTGATATGTTTGACTGTGGATGTGCTATTTTTATACCATTCATAGTTTATGGTGAAAGTATTGACATTTCGTATGCTAGTTTTAATAAGAATGTTTATGTTATGTTTAAACCTTTTCATATGGGAATGCATTGGACTTAATATGTGACGGGTGGAGCCCGCTATAGCTCCTCGATGCATCGGTAGGTCTCATGAGACAAACTAGTGTCTTGGCACAAGGCCTTGACAAAATCTTATTTGTAGTCTTGGCATGAGGCCTTGGCTATGTGGTTATGATAGTCTGGCATTATGCATTCCATCATTATGAAAGTGGTTATTGATTTTGCATGTGACTATTCGTTTAGTAGAATAACCATGTGAATAAGTAAATGGCATTATTTCATTTTATTTATGCCATACTATGTTAAATGTTCAAGTTTAAAAGGCTTTTGTTTTAGTTATACATTGCCTTAAATGTTTATTCTTATTTATGAAAGTTTCCGTTATATTGTTATCCTTACTGGGCATTTGAGCTCACCCCTTTTCTATTTTTTATTTTTCCCAGGAAGTGAAGAAGTAAATTATGAATGACCTGCAGGGATATTATGTGGGGATATGAGTGTGGATTATGGAGACATTATGTTATTGTAGTAGTTTTTCATTTTATGATGTAATGTAAAACTTATGAATATATCTAGTGTTTCCACGACCACTAAACCAATCGGTCTTTCGAGATTTGATCTTTCTTGTGATCATGCCAATGTTATGTAATAATGCACCGACTCTGGGTAACTGGGGTCGGGGCGTTACATATCCTGATATGTGAGTGTTATAGAATAGTGGGTACCTTTTTATGGGAGAGGGGAGGGGCACCCTTAAAAACACTTAAAATATTAAATTAATATAAATTAATATTTAAATAAAAATGAATCCAAATTGAGATATGTCAAATATAAGATGAGGATATTTTTAAATATTCTCATCCAATAATTTTTAGACAATTATAGATTTTATTTTAAATATTATGTTTTCAGTTTACCCTTAATTGTTCTCTTTTAATTTTAATTGGAGTAACACAATTTTAAATATTAATAGAATATACATTTTACTTATATTAGGTCAATTTCCCATAATTGGAGACTTAATTAACATTTATACCTTATAATAGTCACTTTGGAATTTTTAATTTTCTTAGGATTTTTAAATAATTTAACAACTAATTATTTTTATAAAATATCAGTTATGTTAATTTTTACACTATTTATTTCATGGAATTTAAATAAAATAAAAAAAGAGAAATAACTTCAAAAAACCAATTTAATAAACTAATAAAATGTCATATTAAACTATAAAATCTGTGTATAGAATAAATTATGTCAAATAATATTTATTTTAATATTATAATATCATTTATTCGATTCATTAATTTATAAATCTATTATTACATCATCATTATGTCATAATTAAATCAAATTATTTTTTTACAAAAAATTGAAAATAAATTACCATGATGTAGATAATATTTTTATATTTCTAATTTATATTTATATTCAAATATATCACTTATATAACCCATATTAAAATTGTTTTAGTAATAAGAGACATGATTATGACATTTTTGCCTTTCCTTTAAATTAAATGTTATAAATGTCATAATCACACATAAGTGCCTTAAAAAGGCCACCATTTTGACCCAAGGATTGTATTGGTAGAAAATAAATAATACACTAATTTTAGGACATGTTTTAGGGTAGTTTTTTATAATATTAATTTTACTCTTAATTACCTAATTTACATTTAAACATGGTAAATAAAATTGTAAAGGTACTATTCGCCAATAATTATTTTAATCTTATTAGATTAAATTTTTTATACTTATTAAAAAAATTTAAGTAAATTTTTGTAAATAAAATTCAAAAAAGTTACTAAAATTAATTTAAAGTTAACCCTATTGAGGGATTTAGGAAACATGTTTTTAAAAAGTAAAAACCATCAAAAGATTGACATGTGTTTATATCCAATTTAAATGTGAAATTACTTGCAATGGACAAAATTGGATTAAATGATAAAAACATAATCTATTTATACCTTAAAACCATGTAAAAGGATAATATAAAAATATAATTAAATTAGATGAAAAGGTAGTGTTGAATTAAAATGTAGTATTTTTTACTATTCATTAAAAAATAAATTTTATAAAAAAAATACCAAAAATTCAACCAAAGTGAATTTTGATGTCTTGATTCTAAATAATAAGTTTATTTTTTTCAAATATAATATATAAAAGTGGCAAAAACTATATTTAAATAGGGTCCTCCATCGAAAGGCTGTAAAACTACCTTTTAAAACTATTAAAGTGTTTTATCCTTAAAATTGGATTAATTCTCATTTATTCCTATAAAATTTATTAGATGAAAGTAGAAACATTTAATAAACATGTGAAAATATAATATAGGTAGTTATGTCCATTACATCCATTACAATGAATATGTGTTAAGTATAATTTAATATAATAATATTAATAATGTATTATTTTTTGGTATATCTCAGTCTTGTATGTAACATAAGATTTCAGAGAAATCCATTGTTGCAAGTCAGGTATGCTATCAAGAAAAGAATTTATTTTGAAGTAAAATTAATATCAAATTCATAAATATTAATATATATTAAAATTTAATATTCTATAATAACCTAGTATGTTACATTCTTAGTAAATAAGTACGTAATTTTCAGTTTAGTTATTTTATGCTTCAAAAATATGATTTCTTCAAAAATGATTTTATTGATTTTTGTGGGTAAGTAATAGGATTAATTTAAATAAATTTATGAAATTTTATTTTACAAAAATCATATCATTTTTGAAATAAGTATATCAAAATTATATAAGTGTTAAATTTTAGGTTTTTTTTAAAAGATTGATTCTTTAGTGAATAGTGAAAATAACAAATTTTTTAAAATTACCAATGTTTTCTATAAAAGGTATCATTATAATTTTAATTTGATATTAAATTAATATAAAAATATTTTAGTTATAAATTATATAATAAATAACAAATGAATCATCATTATACTTTATTTTTTGTATAAGTTCATTTTTGAGATAGAAAAACCCAATTTTCTAAAAATAGTTTTCATTTAGCTTTATAGTTTTATATAAAAATTAATCAATGAAACTTATATAAATTAAAACCGATTAAATTCAAATAATTTTTGTATTTATAAAGTAAATTTTTTCTAGGTATGATTTTCTGATATTTTTTCTAAAGAAATTATTATTTAAGATGAATAGTAAAACATATAGTTTTTACAAAATATTATATTTTTATGATAAGTAGAAGACATAATAATGATATAAAAATTTAATAAATTTATTGAAAGGATAATTTGTTTTAATATGATACAAATATAATATTTAAATAAATAAAAACATATAAATCAGAATTTATTTCCTAATAAATATGAAAATAATTATCAGCGCATGCACCACACTGGAAAAGTCAAATTTGGTGTCCTAATGAGAAAAATGAACAAAGAAAAACCAATTTCAAAATTTTATTAATTCAATATTATCTATAAATGATTATTTTTATTTATCTTTTGAATTTTTTATTTATTTAATAAATATCTTATCTAAATACTTGTGCAATGCTTGCACAAGGCTAGAAAAGTCAAAATTACATATTAAATAAGTTACCATGACATAGATATGAGTAAATATACATATTTAATTAATATAACTGTTTATATTGAACTTAATTTATTTTATTTTATGGTGTTAATTTTTTTTTACATGTGAAATAATTATCTTAAATTCTTATGCAACGCTAACATAGTTCTTGTACAAGTAGTAGAAATATCAAGTTAAGGATATTAAAAATCTAATAGTAATTTTTTTGGTGTATTTTAGTACCCAATTTGTTTTATAGATAAATATAATATATTAAGGTTTTTTTGAATCATTATATTTTAATTCCTTTTCTATCATGTTGTCTCCAATGTAAAATTAAATGAATAATGTTTGAATTAACATTAATGATATTTTATATAAATAATATTATATTAAATTATTTAAAATTAACCAAAATCATGAAATAAGAAAAATTATTTTGATAATAGGTAAAATAATTCATCATTTTTTCATTTATGATCCAATTTTCTATGTATAAGTAAAATTATATCCTTTTAATATTGAAGAATTCATTTCCACATTTAAGGTTAAAATTGGATAACAAAGGGGTTAAACCAAATGATATAGTTTAAAATGAAATCAAAACCGATAAAAATTTGATTGGGTAATTATATTAAGAACCTATACTTATTATATTATAATCCGTGTAATTTTATAACCATTTTACATGAGTTATACTCATATTATATTTATAATATTTCATGTATATCCAAAAATTAAATTAATGATATTTAATAACAGAAATTATTTTATTAAATGACTTAGAATTCATAAAATTCATTTATTAAACCCAGTTCATTAGATACAGTTTAAAATATCAACTATATTTCATTTATATTACAAATCTCTTTTTATCATAACTTTATGGACCACTAAATAGTGAAAAAAATTGTTATCACGGTAATTATAAAAATGTATAACATGGAGATACATGAATATGGTCAAGGATTACTTGGCCTCCTGGGCCTCTTCTGAATTTCCTTTCACTTTACTGGGATCCCTTCCCCATGAATGCGTTAACCTTGTTAGGTCTTAAGGTATTGGGCTTCATTACATTAGACCTCTATGACTTTTTTGGGGATTTGGCCCCCTTATTAATAAAAGTTTGGTAATGTGGGATGGATAGAGAGTATTTATACTCATACTCATAATATATTATAATTATATCATTTTTGATACATTTTTCGATTAAAATTAATTTTTATTAATTTAATACATTAAGAAATCCTATGAATTCCCATCCCCTTATTTATAGAAGGGAACCCTCTCTCCTCTACTCTCCACACTTCAAGATAAATATGTTATGGAAAATAACTACCAATGTACCTTACTAAAATCCCTCCCTATATTATAGATTTCATATTTGTGGAATAATACAAACCTTAGAGGGATTAATGAGTAATGTAATTGAGGTTTTCTGAAGAAGAGTTTTGGATTTTATCAAATGTTTTAGTTTTATTTCTTCTTTTCCCCCTTAGAATCATATTTTAAATTTATTAAATATAACACCAAAATATTCCATATAATGAGATGATATTGAATAAAATATATCCATATCCTTCTTCCATCAAATTATAAATGAAATCATCATTCATGTGTACAGTGGACTACCGCCTCACGAACCAATATAATTTATTTTCCATAAATTCATATCATGGATGTTTATAATTATTAATTTAATATATATATATATGATATTAAATACATAATTATAAATTTTTAAATATAAGGTATCATTTATTATCTTACATTTCCATCCATTGAAAATTGATAACATCAATCATACATATATTTGGATTACCACATCCAAGAAGAAATGCAAATATTTTTTCAAAACCACATAAAAAGGATTATATATATAATTTTATCTAAATAAATAACATTATATTTATGACATAATAAAAATTTTTGAAATATAAAATGATACTTAAATTCTTTCTCTCATGTTATTTGAAAAAGGGAAGCTTTACTCATGCTTAAAAACAAAATATATTCTCTATTATTATAATGTAATTGATATTTCAAAACCATATTTCATAGTCAGTTTTAAAGATATAAGTAATTTATAAAAATTATAATTATTTCAACATTATTATTCTAGATATTATGTAACAAATATATCATTTACCATAGTCAATATACTGAAGTATTTTTGAAATTATAAATCAAATATCATTAAAACACCAAACATGGACTTAAATGATTAAGTATTTAATTATGTCATTCAAATAAATGAAATAAATAGTCAAAGATAAGGGATTATTCTGGGTAACGATTCTTAATAATTTAAAAAAATTATATAATTTTATATTACAAAGGAGTTAACAAACATACATGGAAATTATAGACTCGAGGTAAGGGATTTTTCCTCAATTTCTCTTCATTGAGTTATATTTTAGTGTTATACACCTATTTTATTTTATTTGATGTATATTTCCCCTTTTTACATTTTATATCTTTAACGTTTCATAAATCATGGTATTTTATGTTTAAATTTAAATGTTTTAATTCAAGGGGATTTGAATTGAATGTTACCAAGTGGTAAGGAGTATCTTAACTCAATTTCCCTTCAGTGGGTTAAAACTCATCATAATTAACTTTATTATGGTATGATTTTGTGTGAATTTTATGATAAATTGAATTATTATTTATTTATACTTGTTTTATGTGGATTAATATATATGTACATAATTAATTCATGGATTAAATATCACACAAAAAGTTATAGTCATTGTAATTTTTTTCCTGGTCTCAATTTAAATTCAGTGAGACATAATTTATGTTATACATAATGATTTATTTTATATGGTGTAATTTTTACCCTATGAGTGTGTTTTTAAGTATTATTTAAGGGAAATTAATAGTTTTACATAATCATTTTATGATATTAATTCGATGGATTTTTTATTTACCTAAGATACAAGAGTTTCTTATCTCAAACATCATTCTTGAGATATTTTTTATTAATGAACCTATATTAATTTATATGTTGTATACACTGAATCTTGGAATCTAATATCATGAAACATATTTTTCTCATGGTATTTTAAGTTCCTCCTTATTATCTTGTTTTTAAATGGTTTTTAGTTTTAAAATGTCGTAAGGGATTTTTATTTAAAAACATTGTTTTAATGTTTTAAAATACTTTTATCCAAAATCTCATTCGATGATTTTTATTTTATTCAAATAATGTTACTTTATAAAAAAAATAAAAAATATTTCTATGATTTATTAACTTATTTTAAATAGTTTTAAAAAGTAAATTTCATAATGTTTTTCACATGGGCCACTTTATAATCTATTTTCAAAAGTTTAAAAAGAATTTTTAGTCTCAATTTCAATGACATGAATGGAATTTACCACCATCATGACCTCTCTTTTTCATTGAAGATTACTTTATATGTTTCCATGTTTATTTTCAAAGAATAATTTTTTTCCAAATATTTAGTACATTTTTATAAAATATTCCCCAATGAAAAGGTAATTTTCCATTATTTAAAAAATGTTTTAAAAGTTATTTTAATGGTATATTATTCTATTTAATCATCCTTTAATGATTAATATACTTAACTGGAAATATGATATTATTATACCATCTATGTTCTATCTTTTGATGGCCTGTGATGATTATTTTAAAAGGAATATTGTGAAACCTATTTCTATTCCTGGGTTAATCAAGCTACAAAGGAATGATAATTGTTTTTAAGGGTGTTATGTTATAAAATAAATTTTTTTAAATTTTTTATTCAGGAATGATACTTAGAAATTACTAATGATGATGGGTGAGATTTATATATTTGATATTAATGTTCGATTATGGGATATCTTATACAACAATAAATCCTCATACAACTTATACGAAGGGTGCTCCTAATAAAGCTTATACGACAAGTGATCCCAATATAGCCCTATAATTCATTGTGTAATATTATTTTTCATAAATTAAATAAGTTAGGAGTTAACTAGGATGGTTTATCCTATGGATTTAATGAGTCTCTAGTTATTTTTGACATAGTTTATGAAGTTAATGTTCCTAGAAACCAAAATGTTTTCTTTACCATTACTATGAGTTTTTAATGGTTCATTTGATCATGATTAATATCACATGGCTAAATAACATTGATTATCATTACTCTTTACTTTGATAAATATTTATTCCAAGTCACATGTTTCAGGATCCATGTTTTTATGGGTATGAATTCTCTCTTTTTTTCTCATGAAATTTTGTTATGACATCATATCGTTATGCTTATATTATTCTCACTAATGACATTGATTTTTTAGTTCTTATGTTTACCCTTACTAATCATTTGAGATCACCCTTATTATGGTTTCCATTTACCCAGTTTATAAATAATGGTTTTATGTATGTTATTACAAATAAGGATACAATATTTGTAAACTTAATGGGAGATTATTTAGATTTTTATAAACCAGTTGTTCATTTATATTTGTTTTTTGTAATAGTTTTTTCAAATTCTTCAAAAATATAAAATAAAGGACATCGGTTTACTAAGTAATAAAATATTATAGTTTCATTTTATATTTTTTAAATCATTAAAATTGGCTCATGTTATCAATATCAAGTCCGAAAATGTAAATATTAGGTTTTAATCACTAGATCTGATAGTGTGGGTCTAAGGCTATTATATAGAGAGTCCAAAAAATAAATAAAAATAAATGTATGAAATTATTAAATGTGATATCTAATTGATGCATGATTGAAGCTTCATTTATATCTTATGGTTCATTACATGAAAATGATTATAGGCCAAAAATAAATGAATTTTTTAAAAAGGATCCTTCAAATAAATTTTTATGGGGAAATAGTCCCTAAATCATTAATGAATTAATCTTTAATTTCTAGATTCCCCTTATCATCAGATAATGTGGAATCATTGATGTATGGTGAATAAAGAAAATAATAACCATAATATAAATAAATTAAAGATTATATAATGAATGTTAAATATTCACATATATATTTTTTAAGAAATATTTTGAAGTGAAGTATGATATAGTTTAGTATAAGAATTAAATTTTAGAGTTAAAATTTGAGCTAAATAACATGGATGTTGAAATATATAATATGAAGAATGAAATTTATAAACTTTATTCTGAGTTGGAATTCAAGTTTAGTATTTTTCATATATCTAATGGAAACAATGTTTTAGAATCCTAAAACAGGTTCCACATACTGGTTCACCGACATGGTTCACTACATGGCCTCAACTACGCCTCCCCATACACCACATTACCGAATATTAGTGAGAGTCTAATATATCATGTGGGGAGACTATACCCAAATTAGAAAAGAAATAAAATAATGGAAATAAATATAAAAATAGATATGATAATAATCAACAATAACCAATAAAGACCAAACATCACATGGCAAATCCCAGAAAAGGGAAATGGCCAAAACTAATATAGTTGATATGTCCTTTCATATAAGTTTCAAGTGTAAAATAACAATACTAAAATAAAGACACAATGAAAACTCCCAAGTGGGTCCTGCCACCATGTTCATATCCCTCATACATTCTCCTTCCTAAATACTAACTTGACCATCTAACAGTGGGCTATTTCCCTTATCCTATAATACAAACATGAAGTCTATTCAGGTAACAATCAGTTGACTAAATAGGGTTTGAGTACAACTCGTTAGACCACCACCAATAGTGTATAAAGCAATATAAAATCTATAATAGTGTATGATGTTGTATAAGGAATAAAAGAAAAAATTATAAAAGTTAATTGGTTTCACACTTATTATCATTTTTTTAACCACATTTGCCCTTGAGTTTATGATGACTCCTTAGATAATCAAACCCGCATTGGCCCATACTGGATTATGAATCATACAAGATAGGTATTTTATAATTTTTTCTTTAATGGGATTTCATTATTTAATTAATTACAATTTCATTTTAGTAACTTTGAACGTCAGTCCATGTAGCATTATCCCATATACCAGAAGAATTAGTCCATCATATTTATTTCAGGTACATGGAGTATTAGTCTATAAAAAATATTATGGGTACTTAGTACATCAATGTAGCACAAAAATCACGGGAACTTAGATCATAAGTATAACAAAAATCCACTTACATATATCAAGGGCCCAAAGAATCATTATTGACACCCATGGATATAGAGAATCAATTTAACACCCACACCTCATTACTCACGTTTACATATCAATGATCAACATTATTAACCATTTTTATCAACCATTCACATATCAATGTTCTATTTCATTATTCCAACATAACCATGGTTCTTTAATTTTTACACAAGAAACAACATGAGAAAACACCCATTAATCCATTTTTTATAAACTACCACACAACTCATTGAATCTTAAAAATTAATCCAATGAACCATTTAAATCCCATTATCAAGCCATTAAATAAGGATTTAGTTCAATTCAAAAAAACCCATTATTTACCTTTTTTCAATTCATAATTATAATTTCAAGGTAATTGGAACACCACATAGATTTCCATCAATCCGGATCTTATAGTCTCTAATGGATACAATGCGATCTGAAGAAGTTCTCTCAAATTTGTGGGAACTCAATTCACTATTACAATTTAAAAGAAATTTAAAAACATGGAAACAAAATTATACAATATAAAACACAATATATTTATCAATAATATAGGAATTAGAATATAAAACACCTACCATAGGTTCATTGGTGAGCACTCTCTCAACAGTAAAACTTGGATTGAGGTGGAATGGATGAAAATGAAGAATGAAACACCAGTCACCAAGTTTTGAGATTGGATATTCTTTACTTAAATTGATCCAACCATAAAACATTATAATTTCTTTCAAGTACAATGAATCTATCCACATCATATTAGATATAAGGTTCTTAAAAAGAAAAATAAGAATAGATCTTGGAAAAATGACTAAGAATAGAGACTTATTAGTGAATCTTGATCTCCAATGGTCTTAGAATCACCTAAAACATACTCTCGGATCAAATGGAATTACCTCTCAATCATATGTAGGAAAAATAATTCTTGATTTTGGATGATTAAAAAATCAAATGGGGTATTAGAATTTAAATTTAATTAGATCCCAAAAATTCATATATTAAACTACATGATTATGGTGAAAGATTGGTAAAACCTTGCACTAACCATGAATGAGATACTCTCTAAATGATAGTAGGCTTGAAATGTTTTTCTTTAGAATCCAAATTTCTTATCCAATAATGTTACAATTGTACAAAATCCACTTCATCAAGCCAGCCCCTTGCATGGCTGGCTTGCACAATTATGCAAACTTTATGCCAATAATTCTTTTTCTTTGTTAAATATTACATGATTTTTCGGGTGGGTGGGGTGGGGGGGCTACATGGTCTAATAAAATTGTGAGCCCCTTCTAGTGTCTTAAAATGGGGTATAATATTTTCTATGTAAAACTACATGGTTTTCCCCAACCGTGCACCAACTATAAACTACACTAAGGGCATCCAAAATTCTATAAATTAACCTGAAATGACTATGAAGAAAGACTTAACCAAAGTATGGTATAAAAAAGGGTAGATGAATAGCTGAAAATGGGTATGATAATTCTAAAAAAATGCTTGATATCTTACAATTTTCCCACCTTATAACAACTCATTCTCGACCTGCACTTCCAAGCTTCACTAAAATTCAAAGGTGAAAAGGTTAAGCCACTGGGTCAGTATATCTTCTTCCTTCTCCCATTTTTCTTCCTTAACACAGCCATGTTTTCAAAAACTATGAATAATGGCATAGTATTTCCCCAAAATAATTTCTCACTATGATCCAAAATATGAATCATATTATCTTCAAAGGATGCATCAATGTCAAGATCATCATCATGAATATCAATTAGATGTGAAGGGTCTGGTTGATACTATTGAAGATATGATACATGAAAAACATCTTTCATAGTACTATTAATTTGTATAAGATAAAATCGATACACCACCATTAAGATCTTATTTATAATATCAAATTCTCTAATAAAACTAGTCACTAACATTCCCTACTTCTGAATCTGATGGTGGTCAAATCCCGAAGACACCTAAAGAAATACCTAATCACTCACTGTAAAATCAAGAGGTTTACGATGTTAATCAACATAATAATTCTATATACTTTGAACTATATCGATAAATTTCTAAATCAACTATAACTTTTCTGATGTATCTTTCATGAGACTTGGTCCAAACAACTCTCACTCACCCACCTCTATCCAACATAAGGGTGACCTACATGCTCTAACATAAAGTGACTCATATTCTTCCATCTAAATAGCCTCTAATAACTATTGTTATAGTATAAATCAACCAGTGATAAGTTTTTCTCCTAATATCCCCAAAGTCTAGGATTAATTCCCATAGAATTTCCTCTAACACCAGAATAGTAAACTCCAATTTACCATCTATCTATGGGTGGAAAGTTGTACTCAAAAACTAATAATTACCCAGTATCTTTTGAATAGTATTATAGAAGCATTAAGTAAAATATGGGTCACAATCTATGACTATAATCCAAGGAACCATGTGAAAATGAACTATCTCCCAAACATATATATCACTTAACTAATCAAATGTGAAAGTCTACCTAATTTAAATTAAATGGGAAACTTTCATCAACTAGTTCACAATCACCCATATCACATCATTCTTCCATGGGTTCCTCAAAGGACCTATCAAAAAGTACATGGGGACATCATCCTATTTCCACTTTGGAATTAGAAATGGTATAACAAACAACTAGGTTCTTTATGATCAACCTTAACCTACAAATAGAAGTTGGATTGTGTTATAAAACCTATTGTGTATTTCTTTATTCCTGGACACTAATATTACTAATGAAGGTCAAGGTACATTTTGTTCAAAACAATGTGTATTGACCAATTCAAACCATGTAACTCAAGGATCAAATCCTCTTACATACAAGTAGGCAAAAAAAAACAAGGCTACAAACATATATTATGTTATCCTCATATATAGTCCAATAATGAGGTGGATCCCCACAATCTAGGATTTCCCTCAAAGAAAAAAACTCTGAATCCTCATACTTACTCTCCTTGATCTAACTCATAAGTGTGGAATCCCCTGATAATAACATGGGGTTAATCTGATCCTGACCCACCTAAACCTCTATATTTATCTAATCCAATAAAGAAATTATCTTCCTCTCATAATATTACTAATGCAAATTCTGAGTTTGTGTTTTTGAGTTTAAAGTGTTAGAAAAACAATTCTTCTTACTGGGTGTATAGGCAAGCTCAAACTCAAAATGATTATATATACTCAACAAATCTCCACTAACGAAGATTGAAATCTCACTCCAAAAATATGTAATTGAAAAGTTTGTGGTTAGTATAATTAATAAAAATTTTCCCCAAAAAGTAAAGTCTCCATCACATCAAGGCATATAAAACCACTTCTAACTCATGATTATGAATAGGGTAATTCAGTTCATGCAGCTTCAACTATCATGACCCATATTCGAAAACCCGATCTCCTTGCATCAACACTACACCAAGTTTGATTATAAACGCATCAAAAAACAAGGTATACTACTCACTTGACATGGGTAGGACCAAAATCAGTGTATTAGTAAAAAAATTCATTAACACCTGGAAGGAATTATCACATGATCCAAACCATTAAAATTTGACACCCTTCTTGGTCAATATTGAAAGTAGTTCTATGAAGTGATAAAATTCTGGGATTAATCTCTAATAATATCCCACTAAATCCAAAAACAACTAATATCAAATATATTCTTGGGACGATCCCAAGAAACAATTGTATGAACATTCAATAGAACCACTAACACACATTCCATAGAGATGATGTAACCTTAGAAATGTACCTTGAAGATCTAGAATTGAACTTAGATATCATAGAGTATAACCTATTATATCTCAATTTACTTGGGATGATTTCAATATGTTTGGCATGATCATCATGAATCTGGGAGTACATGAAGATTTCATCGATTAAAACAACCAAAATCTAATCCATGTACCGATGTAATATTTTTTTCATTAAAGCATTAAACACATAAGGATCATTTTTCAATCAAAACATCATTACAAGGAAATAATACATTCCATACCTACTTTTGAAAGTAGTATATGGCATATCAGAGGGTATCACTCTCACATGATGATATACTGATCTCACATAAAGATTAGATAACACACAATAACCCATTAGCTAGTAAAACATATCATCAATACATGGAAGATGATACCTATTATTAACTGTCATCTTATTCAATTTCCAGTAATTTACACCAAAGCATAACATTCCATCATCCTTCTTGGAAAACAAGATTAGAGAACCCCAATGTGACATACTCTGAGGTATAAATCCCTTATCCATCTATTATTCCAAACGAGTCTTAATCTATTGAAGATCTGCTAGTGTCACTTAGTAAGGTGGAATGAAAACAGTTTTAACTTGAGGAATCATCTCAATCATAAACACAACAACTCTCTCAGGTAGAATCCCTAATAAGTCTTCAGAAAATACAACCTAAAATCAATTCACTATGGGTGGAAATACACTATTCTTCACAACTCCTCCATCTAAAAAAATAAAAAAATAGGTGGTGATATCCCCTAGATTATGATGAATTAACCCCACACAACCTTCCCAAATATCTAATTCTCCCAAACAAACATATTGGTCACCCTCATATGATGTGAAAGTTACTATCATATGGTAAAAATCAATGTGGTATTAGTATGATACTGGCCATTATATACAGAAAACGAAGTCAAAACATAATATCTCAAGTATGTAGAGATCCAAAAGGAAATGATAGTCACCAACCTTGAGGGTACACCCCTTATATTGACATATTTCCTTCAACCATACACTTAAAGGGCTATATATTATCATAACCCCATAGAAAAACTCCATCATTAGACTCAAAAAATTCACATGTTTAGAAGATATATAATAATGTGATACTTATGTATCAAATAAAGTAACAAAAATCATTGAGGCTACAAGAATTTTACCTCTTACTATTAACGACCCAACCTTGTTATAAACAAATGAAACTTGAACTGTATGAAACTAACATATCCCTCTACTTCATGCTATAGTCTAAGTACCCCCTACTACACTATTCTACTAATATGTTCACTCTTTCCCTAAAGTACCACATATGGTTCCTTGACCTGCACAACCAATATAACCCCAACAACCCAAATGGAATGGGGTAGAAGACCCCCTTCCAATTCTCTAGTTTGGCCTAGATCTTCCATCACTACCCATTGGTCAAGGGTTACTAAAGTACATATATAAGTGTCCCACCCTACCTCATACACAAAACTCAACTATGGGTCATGTACACCGACTAAGAATGTGTCCCTTCCTACCACACTAATGGTAGAACACTTGATTACTACCCTGAGTAATTGACCCTTCCCCCTGACTACTTTTTCTTCACCACTCTAGTGAATTTTCTCATAATGATGCTTCATAATCCCAAAATATGTACCTCTTATTCATCTAGAATAAACCACCTGTCATCTACTTGAAGCTTCATTTAGGTTCCCCCAATAAATGAGAGCCTAATTTACTACCTCTTTAAACTTCTTCAATAATAAGTTATTAAACTGTGACATAATCTCACATTTAAGTCTACCGTGAATATTTTTATCCAATGTAGCTTCATATACCACTAGTGATGGAAAAAATTGATCGAAGTTGGTGAAGTGACCATCATAGTCCATCAATTACATGTTTAACTAGGCTAACTGTATAAACTATTATTCCCTTTCCCAATTTTAAGTCTCAGGGTAAAAGTGTTCCAAGAACTTATACTGAAATCCCTTCCTTACTAGGCCCTCCAACCACCCATCCTGATCCTGAATATACTACCAGCGATTCGCTGGTCCTCATAGAATATGGGATATAATTTTACATTTTTATCCACTAGAGTCTCTATATGATCGATGATTTTCTGGATATACTCAATCCAAAACTCATCTCCCTCAGGTCCCCCCATCTCTGGTGAATTTTTGATGGTGCTGTAACTGGAACTCCCATGTCATATCAATAATACTCTACATAGCCCGTCCTGAGTCTCTTTTTATGAACTGTATAATGTGAGATAAGTTCTAATGTAACAAATATTCCAAAACTTCACCCAAAACTATCGAGGCCTCTTCTCCCACTACTGGAGAAACATTCTCATCAATTTCATCTTTTCATCCTTCCAAGATATGTCATCATGTAGTCATGTATCTAAAATTCCAAACACATGCTTTAAAAAAAATAACACACCATTTAAACATTTACACAAGTGAGATTTATGCAAATTCACAAAAAGTCATCCACACATAAATTTACCTATGGTCAAAATCGAGGCACAATTACCACCCTCAACCATCTCTAATAAAGACCATATCTAATATATAGTATTTTTTTCATAATTATAAGCTTCCCATGAGAAACCCTTTTTAAGCTTTTCAAAATTACCATTTTCTAACATCTTTTAACCATTATAATTTCATTATCAGGAACCATTTAATTTATGTTACTTCGAATAAAGATAATCATTTTCATTTCCCATAACCCACTCATAACTATCTTTTTTGTGCAAGCCTAAAACGATACATTTCACATATATATCCTTGAGTTCCTAGAACGACGAATGCATACTAAACTCTCATTCCATTCCAGACCATGAGTAAAATCTTATAAAACAATAACATCACACAACAAGTGTATCACCCATGGTGAAATAACAGTCAACTGTAATATAAAACATCAAGAACAAAAATCAAACCATGGGAACTTGGGTTTCCCCCACACATGGGTTAGATACTCCCGTATATGAGCTCATGACCAAGTCACGACTCATCCTCTTCTTCAATCCACATTTCCAAAATAATAAAACAAATGAAATGAAATTAAAACCTCTTCTAATACCATCTTGCAGTGTCCAGATCAGGGTTCCACATATCGGTACCCCAAGCCGGTTCATTACATGACCTAAAGTGCACCTCCACATATGCTATAGTCTACTGATTATTAGTGAGGGTATAATATTTTACATAAAGAGAGTATGATATATTTATCAAAGTAAGACAATAGTACAAATCAATATAAAAATAGACATAATAATAATCAATAATAAAAAATAAAGAGAAAACATCATAGGATAAATCCAAAAACAGGGGAAATGACCATAAACCAAAGTAGTAGATATGTCATTCCATATAAGTGTAAATTTTCAAATGAAAATCCAAAATAAAGACACACTAAAAATTCCTAAATGGGTCTTGAAATCAAGTTTAGATCCCTCATCCATGATTCTTCACGAATCCCAAATCAATTATCTTACATTGGGATCATTCCCTTATCATGACCTCCAAACATGAAGTCTACTTGATTACCAATCGGTGTCCCAATTAGGGTGTGAGTAAAACTACATAGGCCACCGCCAATGGGGTTTAAAGTAATATTTAGTCTATAAAATATCAGATAGTTTTATAAAGAATAAAAAGTCAAAATGATAAAAGTAAAAAAGTTGCACATTTATTATTATTTAGTTAACCACATTGGCCCTCAAGTTCAGGGTGACACCAAAGGCAATAATACCTATACATAATAAGGATTTTACAATTTGTTCTTTAATGGGATTTCATTATTCAAATAATAAGAAAAAAATCGGTACCTTGGAGCTTATGTTTATGTACCATTATCATGGATCCTTGGATTGTCGGTCCAACATCATTATCTTGGGAACTTGGAGTGTTAGTAAATACCAATATCATGGGTACATAGAGAATTATTATAGAAACAAAATCTTGTGTAATTAGAGAATCAATACAACACTAACTCACATGCATGAATTGGGGTCCTAAAGCATCACTCTACTACCCACGAATGAGGAGAATTAGTCCAATAGCCACACCTCATTGCTTAAATTTACAAATCAAGGTTTATATTTCTTAAAAATTTTTATAAAACATTCACTACATAGTTCTCTATTTCATTATTCAATCATAAATATGGATTTTTAGTTTTAATAGAAGAAAAACATGAGACAACCCCCACTATGTAACAAACTATCTTTTCACTAAGGTTTGTATCATTTTGATTTCAGTTTGATTCTTTTTTTAAAATGGTAAACATTCCCTAAGGCTTGAATAAGTATTTGGGAGTGTTAGGGGCTTGTTCATAGCCTGGAGATCTAGAAAATTGAGAAACAGAATGGGTCACACAATTAGTGCATGGTTAGTGCTAGCTGTGAGACTGAACTAGGAAACTTACCCAGTGCATAGAGGAGGCCACATAGTCTAGAAGAAACCATGAGAGCCAGGAAAAATTCCTTGTCCAAAACTAGAGAGGGTTTGATAGAGTAATTTTTCATGGATTGTGTAGAGTTAGGAAAACTATGTGCATAGCCTCTGTTAGTGGGGTTTTTGGACAGTGGCTAGTGCATGGTTGCAGAACAGTTTGGCCAACCATGAAGCCAAACTGTGTGACCCAATTTTGAGGGATGATTTTAACATTTTTTGATTAATTATTTTAAAACCTCACATTCTTTTTATTCTCATAGAGTGAAAATAAGATGCTCATTTATTTATATTAGAAGCTCCTCCTCAAGCTCTCCACCTATGATTTTTCATTGTTCCACTATCTGATATCTAATCCCATCATTGTTGATAAAGTTCGATATGAAATGATTAGATTATTAATCCTATTAATTTTTATCATAGTTTATCTTTCTATACCTTGTTCTATTCTAGTGGGAGCACATTTTCCCTATTTTCAAGGTATTTGTCTATTATTGGTTATTTCTTCTGTTCTCAATAAAATAAAAGGTCGAGACTAAACGAGTGGTTTTATATGAACCTAAGGTTGGTGGTATAGTAATTTTACCTCAAGGTATATATAGTTTATAGTATTAGACGATGTTTTGTATTCTAGAAATTTCTACTTAATTACATAAAATTTAGCTTCCATTTATAATTATTTAAACCATGCTATGATACTTCATTTAGTAACTCATTTAGTTATTAGAGGTTTCCAACATCATTGATCACCACCCATATGGGTGTGTTAAATTAATTTACCACCCTATTTAAATGATCAGTGGACCAAACCACCTCCCAAGAGGTTCATATTAATATAGAAATTGAACTTCTATACTCATTAAATTAAATGGATTGATTTAATTAAATGGAAATGGGTGGAATTCCCACACCACATGTTATGTATTTATAAAAGTGAATTATAAAAACTATGAACCATTGGTCAAATATTGTTAATTTATTATTCATGATTATAAGTAATTCGTAATTATTATTATTATTTGACCATGGATATTGGGAAGTGAACAACTGTTAAGGGTTCTACTGAGCATGTTGTTTCACTCTCTCTTATATTGGGTAATGGCCATGACATATCACACCATTATAATTTTATTTTGGTGGTGGTCATGATGTTTCACATTCCTCCATATTGGGTGTTGGAAATGATGAATCACCCTAACATCTTGAGTGATGAGTATAATGTATCACGTTCATATGATATTCAGTGCTAGTACCATTTTTGGAGACATTAGCTCATTAGAGTAGTTATTGATGCCTAAGTTATACCCCGAGTCTAGATTTCAACTATTGTCCATGTATAGGGCTCTATATTTTCACACATATAGAGTGTAAATACATGTATACATATTATATACATATGTGTGATTATTATATATATGATATAATTAGTAGACTTATTTCAGCCGATTTTGATATAGGTATAATCTATAAGGTGTCCCTATGGAACTAGAGATGACTGGTATTTAGCTTTCTTTATTTTTAATTATTCATTTTCCCTATACACTTATATGTTATGTACACAAGCTAGATTATTATAGACACCATTGGTTGTGGCATACTATGTTTATCTCACACCCTACTCGGTCCCCATTTAGTACCTGAGTAGACATCATAAATACATGTGTGGATAAGGGAAATCAACCTTCCATAGATTCTTGATCAATTATACTTATATAATGGAGCATGGGATCAATGTACCATGTGTATGATCACAATGCTTGTGGAATGATCTTTTTTTCAAGTTGTGATTTTGTATAGCATGTTGTATATTCCTGCTATATTGTATTCCCATATCCCATTTTTTATATCAGTATGAAATTAAATCATTTTTATGACTTGGCCTATTTATTTTAGGTATTTATTCCAGCTTCTTTGTTATTTATGCTTCCACAATTTCTCATCGTACTTATTTCCACTATTCCATCTATTATATTATTCTTATAGTATTATTTATTTATTTATTACTATCACTACACTATGTTAAGAAGGTATATTCTCCCCACCACACCACTTGGGACTCTCATTGGTAGTTGGTAGCCTCTGTCATATGGGAAGTCATGCTTGAGGTCATGTGACCGACCAGCTTGGGGCACTAGTTAAGGATCTCCCGGGTTAGGATATTATAAAGTATTATCAGAGATGTTTCTTTTATTTGTATTATTATTTTGGTATTAGAAAAGAGAATGTGGAGTTAATTGAATTTGGTAATAATCTTTTCCCTTGGAGTAGCTAACCCATGTATAGGGGAAACCTAAAATACATGGTATGGGTTATTATTTATCTAATTTGTGCCTATTACTATAAAATCACTTCTCTTGATTTCACATTAATACATGATTTTTTGTATAATATTACACATAATGAAACTCATAATATTGATAATTATACTGTCTTTGGGAATTATTTACATTACATAAAAACTTAAAATAGGAAATACATCAACATTATTGAAATTCTTTTAACCTGATCATAATATTCCATGCCTTTTTAAAACTGTAGGGGATAACCTAGGGACATACATAAGAAACGGGTGATCTATAAATCCCATTAAGAGAATAACAATTTTATAAGAAAAAAAAATTATATAATAGTAATATCAATATGGGATAAAATGAACATGAATAATAAGGCATGATATAACATGATAATCATAACATAGGTAATGTGGCAGTAACTTAAAACAATGCATCATAAATATAGGTCAAGGATAACTGCCAAGACATCATTATGGAAAATGCACCATAAAGTAATTATGTTCAATGAATATCCTAATATGAAGTCTCATGAGACTAAACATTACCAAATAAATTGGAGTGCTATATAATTCCAGGTGCACCCATCACATCCATTTCATTCTCATGAATAAGTGTGCAACATAGATATTACAACATGATTTCATTCATAATCATTTTTTATTACGTGATCAAGGAGTGTAGAATAAATAAATGTAAGTCCCAAGTCAAATATGTATAAGTGAATAATGTTTAATACCCTTGATAAGAAATGGGTATGTTATTCAGCACATAATTATTTTGGCATTGAAAATTGCGGTTAAATTTCACCAACATAATGACGTCACATGAAAATTCATAAAGTGGGTTGATGAGAGAGAAAGGGGTATCTAATAATTTTTACATAAAATTATTATTTTTAGTGAAAAATAATACATATACCAAAAATATGAATTGGAAATATAATATATAATATAATAAAAAACATGAATAAAGAAGAGAAGGTGAGGACCCCTTACTAAATTTTGGAATGGTAACAGGTGCACATTAGGGTTCATGAGAGGAATTTAATGATAGAGAAAGGGGTATAAATTATTAAAAAATAAAATGGACAGTAAGGGAGATATTTAATAACACATAACATCATGAACAAATTCTATTTAAAAGGCATAACATAATAGAGGATCTTGAACTTGGAGATAGAGTGATCCCTTACTTGAGTGTGTGACTCCAAATGTTTGAGATTAGCTTCTTGAGAGATTTTGAGAACCCTAAGAGTACTATAGAGAGGTGTGGAAAGATTAATGACATGATCCAATGTTTTAGTTATGATAAATGGGATCTTGGGTGGGTTCATATTAGAAATGAGTGGGTATTTCTTTATTATTTCTCAAACATAGGTTATAGACTCTATATAATAAAATAACCAATAAAATAAATATTCCCATGTTTTTTGGACATTTTCCTTCCAAATTAGAGTGTTTTTCATTAATTTATAAGTTTAATGGCCTAACATTACAAAATAATTTCCTTTCTTATGTGAAGGTAGGTTATACTCTTAAAGAAATGATTTTAAAACCATAAAATATATTAATGGTTTTGGAGGATTTATAAAGGATATATAAAATTAATAAAATAAAAATAAAATATAATAATTTTAAATATAAAAACATATTTTTGGTCATGGATACATTTTATAGTATTAATTACATCACTTTTGGGTCATTACGATGTAATAATAGGTAATGTATATTTATACTGTATTTAATTTTTACCCATAAATTCAACTATCTCAAAAAATTATGAAAAAGTCACCATTGGATAATTTTGAAATTATTATTAAAAAAATAATATTATTTTCATATAAATTTTTTTATAAATATGTTAATATTCACTTTTAATATAAAATCTACATTTATTAATAAATGCTTGGTTTTTTTTGACAATAACCATTTTCAAACCCTTATAAAAATTACATTTGACTTCATAAAAATTATATGATAATTTAAATTTAATGAATATTTTTTAATAATAATATTTTATTGAAATATTATTAATTTCAAAAATCCATTAATTCATCAAAATAAATTTGTGAATTTAGTTTCAATATTACCAAAAAAATACAATTTGTGTTTTACTATATCACAAAAAATTCATTTATAAAGTAAAAATAATAAGATGAAAATATATCAATTGTTCTACTAAAAATAATTTAATAATAATATCACTAGGGTATTGATACATATCCATTTAATACACCCAAAAACTATCTAAGATTAAGGTGCATGATAGTTATATTTTTATTGGGTGGTTCGACAAAAATGGTTTTGGATGTGATTTCGATGAGCTTGAACTTCTCCCAAAAATGGTTTTGATCGTTCTTATGTTATCAGATATCAGATTGGGATTGGTAAAGGTTAAATACTAGTGATTCAATATCCCTTTTAATCTTTAATAAATGGGATTCATAGGGTTCTGTCCTATTGGTTTAGGCCATCACTACCCTTTTCTATGTCAATTGAACTTATTAAAATTTTATATTTATACTAAGCACGTGATTATTATTCAATGAATATATTATCAATAGTAATGATACTTGATGGTATTTTAAAATCTTATATAAATAAATAAAACCAAATAATTGTATGGGTTTTCTATAATCATATTACATATTAAGACATTCTATTAAAATTACATGGGAATTGTTTTTATAAAAGTTCGTGTTGTTACAATTGTCCCCCCTTAAGAAATTATACACTTGAAATTTTAATTTACCACAATAAAAACATGATGGTAAATCTATTTCATCACCTTCTCTAGTTCCCATGACACTTACTCAGACTTTTTTTTCTCTACAACACTTTGAAAATGTGTGTTGTCTTATTTCATAGAACTTTTTCTCTATGATATAAGATCTTTACCCTCTATTATTCATAGGAAAGTTCATTCTCTAATTGTGCCACCACTTGATTGAGTATATGGGAGAGGTATGGTATGTATTTTTTCAAGATGGATACATGGAATACATCATGTACTTGATATAGGTTAGGTGGGGGTGCAAGTCGGCAGACCACTACTCCGATGCAATCAAGAATCCAAAAGGGACAATTTATCTTGGACTAATATTTACCATCTTCACAAATATAATAACTTTCTTACATGGAGATATATGGAAGAATTACATCTCTCTAACATAAAACTCTAGGTCACATCTATGATTGTTAGTATATATCTTCTGTTGACTCTAAGCAACCTTGATGCAATGTTGAATGATCCTAACCTTTTCCACTATTTCCTCGACCAATTTAGGTGATAACAGTTTGTGGTCCCCAATTTCATCCCAACATGTAGGTGTTCTACAAATATTACCAGAAAGGTCTTCCTTGAGATTAATTTGGATTCTTGATTGGAATCTATTGTTGTAAGAGAACTTGACTAGAAGAAGATGCTAGTCACATCCTCTTTTGAAGTCAATTGAGCATTCTCTCAACATATCATTAAGTGTTTGGATAGTCTGCTAAGATTGATCCTCATTTTGAGGGTGATAATCCAGGATAAAGTTCAACTTAGTGTTTAGAGTATGTTGAATACTTTTACAGAACTTGGAGTTGAATCTCAAATCTAGACCAGATACACCCGATAGTGGTACTCCACGATGCCTCCTCAATTCTATGATGTATATCCATAAAAGTTTATCTAGTGAAAATTTCTATCAAATTATGATAAAGTGAGTTATCTTTGTAAGATGATCCACAAAAACACATATGGGATTGTTTACCATGGATGTCTTTGGAAGTCTGATGACAAATTACATGGTGGGTTTTATCCATTTTCATGTAGGTATGGGTGATGGTTTCATCATCCCCTTGGATTTTCTCTTTTCTATTTTTACATGCTGATATACAAGACATTCGATGTATATTACATGATCTCATACTTCATATTATTCCACAAATATTACACTCATAGATCTCAATATATCTTTTTTTCTTCCTGGGTGGTTGGAAAAGGTTGAGCTACGTACATCATCCAATATCTCCTTTTTTAATTAATAATTTGATGTTAAGCATAGTCTTGAACCAAATCTCAAAATTCCTTTTTCATTAACATTGAACTTTGAGGATTTACATTTACTTATAATTTCCACATTCTACTTAAATCCCACATTATCTTTTTGAGAATCCTTTATCTTCTCTAGAAGGGATGATTGAACAATTAATTATGAAATGATAGATCATGTTCCTTCTTTTATGATTCCCATGTCCATCAATTAAAAATCTAATAAGGTAATATCCTTCTCAATTATTATAAATGATAAAATTAACGTATCCTTTCTACTTAGATAATCAACCATAACTTTATTCACTGTAACACCCTGTGATTTTGTGAATTATTGTTTTCGAATTATTTTTGTTGTTGATATTTTTCATTTCAGGAAACCCTAAAGATATCATATTTTATATTAAAGAACTATGTTCCACTTTTTTTATATGCAACACAACGTTAATTATACACTACACACAATAGAAGATTTGTCTTTCTCTATACAGAACACAACAGTAAGATTTCCTTATACGCAACAATGACTTTCCTCGATGACTTGCGTAACATAGAAAAGTGTGGTGTACCAAAAAATAATATATTATTAAAATAAAATTATTTAATATAATAAGATAAAACCTTGACGTTAAATTATAGATTATTAATATTATTAACTAATTTATGGAAATATATGGTTTACACAATATAATATGGATTTATAGGTTACCAACAAATTATAATTGAATATGAAAATTGATTGAATATAAAAGAAAATATTATTATGGTCACAAATATATTTTACCCAAATAAATTAAATTTTAATTTATGTATTTCAATGATCTAAGTCAAACATTCCTTTCACACATAACATCGACATAGTGTATATTACACGCAATACTAAGTTTTTACGAAACATCATTTTATTGTTATAATTATTTAAATGAGTTACTTATAGCCTAGTAGTTAAAACTTAATAATAATAATATTAATAACTAATTTTAAATTTTTTTATAATGTGTTTATACAAATAAAACACATTTATAATGAAAAATATTATTTTTGGTAAAGTCCAATTATGTTTAAAAATATCATTTTCTCAAATGAGTCACTTTTAATTCCCTTTTTGTGAAAAATATTAAAATTAATTTTAGATAAATTTAGAATTAAATTTTGATAAAATAAAATTTATTTTTGAATTTATAATGTCAAAATTATCCTAGGATTAATTTTTTGGATTTTTTTGAAAAACATCATTTTTGATGAATAGTGAAAACTATTACATTTCAGTTAAAAACTACCTTTTTTAAATAATTAAAATTGTTAAATTATGTTTTTAAATTATTCTAAATTCATATTAGATAAATTATAGATATTTTAAAACATTTGTTATAATTATAATCATTTTAACTTTGAAATTAAATATAAAACGTTAACAAACATTTGAACAATTTTCTACTTTAAAATCTCATTATTTCGTCACGTTTGTGGGATTAGCATTAATCATAATTTTACAACTTATGTGAATTTAAATTTTAAAATAAAAAATAAACCATTTTATTATGTATAATATTTTATATTCTAATTATAAAAATATAATTTTTTACCAAAATGATTTGTAAAAGTGATTAAAATTAATCACAGTGATTAAGGCCAAATGTATCTTAATTAGGGACTAAACCTTAATGTTAAGGGTCCAAATGACCTATAAACTTGTAAAAAACAGATTTTATATCCATATTTCTTCCATAAAACTTCCATTATTTAGTTTTTGTGGTTTGGAATCACTTTTTTTAGGTAGGAACATGTGTACACCTAACTTGTTTCTAAAAATTCAGTGTGAATCATTTTCCTTCCCTACAAATAGCCACCACCTCTCCATATTCATCACACCTATCAAAACTATTAGGTTCGTCCAATATATGACTAATAAACTTAAAAAAATCCCTATATTCATCCTTTACCCCCCCCCCCCCCCTTTGTAGAAGGAAATGAAAGGTAGCCCTTCGGCACAAACCAAAAGGATTTACCTGATTCAGAGGTAATACCTTATCTCAAGCTTCCTTCATTTACTTTCTTTATCGACCCCCTACAATTTATTATTTTCAATGATTTTATAATAAAAAAAGTATAATAAGTATAATATCATGTTTTTATGATAATATTTTTAATTATACTTATACACACCTTCATCTAATGGGTAACAAACATTATGTTTTTGTGTACATGGAACTACTGCCTCACAAAACGATGATTGTTCATTTTTCTACTACCACCTATCATGGTATCCATTATTATGGAAACCATGTTTATATATTATATATATTATATTTAAATGTATTTATGATTCTTTAATTTTTGTTGGAACATACCTTTATGTTTCCCATCTTATGTGAATATAATAATTTTTTTTGAGGAAGTGTGGACTACCGCCCCTCAAAGCGATATGATTCATTCATACACTACATGGATTTTTTTAAAGATGGATTTATTTAATATATATGATATATATGATATTATATAGATAATTAAATATTGATATATATATATATATATTAATTTATTTCTCTCAACACGATAATTAACAGGAAGTAGCATTCATGCATACATATGACCTACCGTCTCCATGAACAATGTATTTCATTTCATACTTATATATTAAATAGATTATTATAATTCACATATAATGTATAATAATGATATTTTTATCATGGTTTAAATTATGGAATCATGATATATGTATTACCAACAATATAAAAAATTAAGACACATATGAAAAATAAAGTGAATATTACCTGAAGTGAAACCTTAACATAGGATGGTTAACAAGAGGGTAATATAAGGCCATAATAAAACCATATATGGAGTTAGATTTAAAAATATGGTTCTAAAAAATGTTTATAATAAATTTATATTTATTATATAGGTGTTTTGAATGAGTACGATGAGATTTAAGAAATAATGTATGAAGGTTTTTCTTACTTTTTATTTTCATGAGATACATGCTATATTCGCCACACTTTCATTTTTTGTGTAGTATATACTTACCATGATTATATTTGAAATATATTGTACCTAAATTTATGGGTATTAAAATACCCATTTTATTAACTCTATTTCATGTGTTTTATGTTCCAAAAGTTACCAAATCAGTAAAACAGTTTTGTCTCAATTTGCCTTCTTTGAGACTCATGTTTTGTTATGCACCTAAACACTTTTTTCAAGGTGTATATAGTTCCATTTTACATGTAATATCATGAATATAATTATTTTAAAAATATTTTAGGATTAATTTTATTTTATTTTCTTATATTAGGATTATGATCCCATGACACCAAGTTATACTAGTTTATTGAGATAATCTCATCGCTTTTTGAGATTGTTTATATTTATGCATTCTTTGATGAAATGTTATGATACATCTCTCAAGAAAACTCATGGATTTTCATATACTCTATTAATTTAAGATATAATAATATTTTATTACCATTTTTTAACTCTTTTGTACTTAAGATACTCTTTTTAATTAAAATTCGATAGTATCTCTCTTTGGTCGCAACTCTATTGTATTCAAAAAACCTTTTTTTCATAAATGTTTTCTAAATATCTATGAAGATCATTTTCATGGAAAAAATATTTTAAAAATATTATATTGTTTTTAAAGAATCCTTATTATTTTTTCAAATATATTTTCAATGAAAATTGGGAGAAAAAGTTTTTATGTTATAAAAACATCTTTCAAAGAAGAAAGGAAATTTTCCTCATGAATTTTTTTGAAGGGTATTTCAAAATTATTATCCATCTAAGATGAAATCAATTGATGTTACTCATGAAATTATAGGATATTATTAAATGGTTCTATTAATATTCAAAATATTAATGGGTTATTCCTAATATCGTGGTTTTTATGAAATCCATTTCTCTACCATGGGGTATATGCATTTGAAACCTGCTTCTTTTCACGGGTTATGAATTCATGAAGTGATTATAAAACCTGTCTATTTTCATAGTTTATGATGTGGTGAAATGTTAACGATGCCCATTACATTTCAATGGTTATGATTTAATTTTTATAAAACCTATATATTTTTTTGGGTCATGATATGTTGAAATTTTGAATTATATTTTGGAACATGGGTGAAATATTTAATTATGATATGGATGGGACATATATCTCCCTTTAATGCATTAGGTAATGATAATTTGTATATGAGATCAAAGGGTACAGTGGTTGTAGCCCAATCCTAAAATAAAGAGGGTAAAAGGGTTGTATCCCAAGCCCAAAAACAATAAGGTACATGGGTTGTAGCCCAATCCTAAAATAAAAAGATCACACGAGTTGTTACCCAACCTTAAAAACAAGAAGGTACATGGTTTTGAGACTAAGCTTTAAAGTCAGAGGGAACATGTAACAACCTGAGATTTTATGAGAATTATTATTTTTTTAATTTCATTGATGTCTTGTGTTGTACGCTACACTAATATTATCTTATTCTATACACAACACCGTATTAGCTTGTAGTATAAGCAACACTATTCTTGGCTCGTCTTACACACAATTTAAAGTTCGTTTTGTAGAAATTATTCTACGCAACATTAAGTGTAGAATTTGTTTAATGTATAAATGAAATATGGTTTTATTTTGTTATACGCAACAACAAAAAAGTCTTGCACTACACGCCACCCTGACTTGGCATGCATTACACACAATCACGACCTTCCTCAATAGCGTGTGCCGTACACAATACCGGGTTTCACTAAACAATGATATATTGTTATAATATTATTATGGACTAGATGTTATGAATAGTATTAACTTTATTTTTAATTTTATAACATTATTATTCATCTTACATATTTTCTATAATATGGTATGAGAATAAAATAAATTTTTCGGGTAAAATAAGTATTTTTTAAAAAATGCATTTTTTCCACCTTTTGATGGCGCACCCACATTAAATCTAGTTTTTGACATGTTTATAAGTTCAATTTGACAAAATAAAATTCTTCCTTATAATCATGATATAAAAATTAAATTTGGATAAATTTTTCATATTATTCTGATAACTTTCATATTTTGAAGAATAGTAAAAACATGCTATATTTAAATTAAAAACAAATTTTTTCATCGAAATAATTTATATGGTTAGATTATCTTATTAATTGGTTTTAATGTGTAATTAGAATATATTTTTACCATTTAATCCAATGTTGGTCATTGGAATTAATTTCACTTTGAATTTGGACATAAACAAGTGTCGATCTTTTGATAGTTATTGTTTCTTAAAAAACACGCTATTTGATAACGGGAATTAATTTTAAAATTAATTAATGCCACCTATATGTTTTTAGTTTGGAAAAATGGAAATAATTTTTTAATTTGGAATATAAAATATAGCTTAGGTTGAATTTTTGGTATTTTTCTAAAAACTTTCAATTTGTGATGAATAGTGAAAACACTAGGTCACTATTTAAAAACCGACTTTTTATTTAAATAATTATTTATTTTATTTAAATTTATTTTAGGTCAAAATAGATACATAATACTTATATAAGTTCAATGAAATTCATTAGAGTCATTTTATAATAATTTTAGATTTATAAAAACTGTATTGAACTTTTCACTATCTTTTACCCACCTCCTAGAAGCTTTTGCAATTGTTCATAAAAACTAATTTTACAGCTTCTGTGAGTTGAATTTTGAAAATTCGAGAGACACAGTTAATATCAAGGAGTAAAATTTTGTTCAATTATATAAAAATAATTTTTGGTGAATAGAAACTTTTTACTTTTATTTACCACGGTTAAAGGTAAATAGGGTAATTCAAGGTTAAAAGAATATTTTATTAATTCAAAATTACCTTAACAATTATCCAAACCTTATTTCATGAGTAATTGATGACCATGGGAATCCTTGGGTCTATTGTGGTACCACATGGAGCCACTTATGAAAGACAATGACACATTAGATTAATTAATTTAATGTAAAGACAAAATTGGCATTAAAACAAATCTTTTAGTGATAAATTTTTATAAAGGGATATATAAATTATCTTTTCGACTATAAATATTCACTGGAAAGCTAAAAATATTTCATATATGTTTCTATTTTTTTTATAATTTTTAGATATCAAATAATTAAATTATTTATGACACAATAATGATGCAGTATTTACCTCATTAATAAATGATTTAAATAAATTAAATTATAATAATTAAAATATTATCCAAAACATGTACAATTATGATTGGATGATTTTTTTTCGAATATGAGTCATCTTATCTTCGACATTAATGTGTTTTTTACCTCTTTAAACCGAAGATAAGTTAATAATAAAATAATGTTTTCACACTTTCTTAAAGAGCCCCTCCTCTCCCTTATAAAAGGAGACCACTTCTATGCAATTCGTCACAACTCTCAAGCCTTTTGGATCGTCCAAACTCTACCCAATTATTCTCCCTACATCCCTCTACCCCCCCTATAGGCCTTACCATAGGAAGAAGTCACTCCAAGAAGTTTTTTTGGTTCAAACCAAAGGAAGTTACCCAAATTAAAGGTAACACTTTCTCTTAAATTGTTTTCTTTTATTCTACTTATCCAACCCCTAAAATACTTTTAATCCTTTTTTTTGTAACAAAAAAAGTATCCTAAATATACTAGTATGTTTTTATGAGAAGTATTAGAACTACACTTACACACACCTCCATCTAATGGATGAAGAACATAATGTTTCTGTGGATGGAAAACTAACGCCTCATGAAACGATGATTGTTCGATTATCTCCTACCACCTATCATGGTGGCCATTATTATGGAACTATATTTATATATAATATATATTATGTTTACGATTTCCTTATAATTCTTTACTTCCCAATTATATCAAACCTTTATGGTTTCCATAGTGGGTAAATATGATAATCTCATTTGAGGAAGTGCGGACTACCGCCCCCTCAAAGTGATGTGATTCGTTAATGCCTTATGTGGGATGTATAAAGGATGTAGTTAATGATATTATATATTATTATAATATACCTATGTATCATTATATTTTAATTACATTAAAATAAGAAATAGAAATGAAAGTAGCGTTCATGTGTACGTACAGCTTACCGTCTCCATGAACGGTGCATTTCATTTCTTACCTCCATATGTTATGTACTATTATAAATACATGTATATGATGGATATATAATGAATATATATGATATATAAATCATGATTTACCTTTTTTAAGTAATTAAATCAGGATATAAGTAATAATAACATCAAGAACAACAAGTCCAAACACGTACAATAAATAAGATGATTTTACCCAAAACGTTGCTTTAACATGTGATTTACAAAAGAACGGGTAATATAAAGTTATAAGTGAACCATATCTGATATCATAACAATGAATATTATTATTTAATAAGTCAATGACATTATTTAAATAATTATACAGGAGGTTCGGATACATACGAAGCATATCCAACCTAAGGTAAGGGATAACTTTTCCAATCTCGTTTTTATCCGAGATTGTATATTCGTAAGTATTCACTGGGGTTATATTTATCATCCATGTTTCTATTTTATAAAAATGTTTTCATGTATGTTTAAAGTTCATTTTACCCATTTTTGACTTTTACTACATGGTATGTAAGGAATATTTCTTTTTTTTACGTTACGGGGTACTTTTTTGACTTTTCCGGCAAAAGTACAAGAAGAATGTTTTTTAACTTATATGACATGAAAGGATTTTTATGGTTTTATAAAGCCTTATTTTCATGAAGCTTCCTCCAAAATATTTCATGAATATTTTCAACAAAATATCTTTCTTTTAAAATTGCATGGAATTTTGTGAAATGAAAATAATTTTCAAGAAGAAAGGAAATTTTCCTCAAGAATTCATTTAAAGTACTTTATCAAAATCATTTTACATATAAGATGACATTATTTCATATGTGTATGTTTCAAGTCTCTATGATTTATATGGTTTCACTTTTCTTATGATGAAATGATATCCATTTGTTTTATATGGATTATGTTATGATGGAATGAGGTTTATGAAACACATTTTATTCTTCAGGTTATTATTTATGTTTATGTTGTGGCACAAGTAAGAATGATTTCATTATGAGATGGGTGAGACCTATATCTCCCTCCAATGCATTGGGTAAAGATTTATATCTCATGAGATAGACATGGCTGGAACAACAAGTAAACCCGGTTCAGTAAGGGATTTTGTCCACTCAGATGGTCTTGCAAGCAATGCCTTGGCTACTATGGAAATCATATCAAGTGCTTAATGTTTTTCCACAATTACAAGTTTTATTCTCATGCTATTTTATCATGATTAACTTTCTATTATGATCTATGTCTTATTTACTGTCATGTTTTATGTCATTGTTCAAGATTTTGAGGTTTAAACATTATGTTCTTGTTTTTAAGTTCAAATGTATATGGTTTGATTTATTTTCTCCATGATTACCCTTACTGAGAATTTGAGATCACCCTTTATATGCTTTTTTCCCCATGATATAAATAAATGTTTTAGGTAAGAAAACAAAAAGGGGAAGATCTTTATGGGAGATGTTGAAGATCTTTCACTAGGATTAGAATATTATGTTCTGAGTTTCCAAAGACACTAAACTATTAAGGTCCTTGTGTGTTGGTTTTTGTTATGTATTAAGTATTCCACAAAAGTAATGTAATGTCCATGTATGTCAAGCTATGGGTCTCTACAGTTGGTATCAGTGGAAAGGTTTAGTCAACCTTTGGAAACTAGGATGCGAAAACATTAGTGAGATCCCTAGAGATATTTCTAAGGTTTGTCTAGGTATGTCCCTAAGGTTATGTATATGTATAGGTTATAGTCCTAGAATTATGGTAACGATGTTAGAGTTAAACCTAAGATGTTAGATATTGAAGTTACCCCCCCTTTATTATGTCGTTTTCCCTAGCATGATTTTTTCCTCTCACACTATTCTTTTTGGGTTTTAGAAAATAGATGGAAATAGGAAGATTCACGATAATGGAGAATATGATGGACAATGGAATGATATTCTTCATGATCAAGAAAATGAAATGGGATTTGGAAGGTGAAGCATCGTTATTATGCCTAATCAGAAATCTCATAATATGATCAATAATCTCATCTTTTGTAAGTTTCCTGACTCAGCTAATAAGAGAAACATGGAGTTTCATGATGATCATAGAGGAAAGAAAGTTTATTTTCCCTCATGTAAGTCATGTGGGAAGAGGCATCAAGGAGAATGTTTCAAAGGAACTGGAAGATGTTTTGGGTGTGGAAAATAAGGACACAAAGCTAATAATTGTAAAGGAAAAGGTTCAGTTAACACCATGGAGAAGGATAATGGTATTGCTAAGACATCAATAATGGTTAAGTGTTTTAAATGTGGAATGTACGAGCATTATGCAAACCAATGCCCTAAGGGAAAATCTCATAAATAGAATCACCATGGTTATATGGGTAGTATTTATGTGGATGATGATGAAGAGACTACAAATGATATATGAGATGGAAGAAATGATGAAGCTCAGTCAGTGGTTTAAGAAGGTAATGTAATGATTGTATGTTTATCAAGAATAATGTATGGTACTATGGAATAATGAAAAATCTAAGGATTGCTACACTGTTGCCTTTGTTTGATTTTTGAAAGTATATGATGAATGGTACCAGTAACAATGAAAGGTTATTCATATATTTTTCGAAAATAGATGATGTGAACATAATGAAGGGATAAAGAGAAAATGAAATGTTTGACAATATTTATGAGCTCATGACTGATATAAGGACAAATATATATCATGGTTTGAGTATATAGAATTTTTTGGATTTTGGTATGTGTAAAGAGTTAACTTTTGACAGTATTCATGTTTTCACTAAGGTTTAATGGGTATTCATTTTTTCAAGAGAATACAAGATTAAGGTATTCACATGTTTGGATTGCGATCAACAAGATATATCTTGTGATATATGAGGGATAAATGATCGTATTCACGTGCTTGTTATATGACCTTTTTAGTAATCGTTCTCTTTATACTATGAGTTTGGAAAGAAGTATTTTGGAAAAGCCTAAATATTGGAATGGATTATGTTGAACATAAGTTAGTATTGTTTAAGGCTAGAAATTTTTTCGATATTATTGATAGAATGTTATAATAGTGTAGTTTAAGAAAAGGGACAACCTGTAAGACAGGCCACAACCTGTCGCGGGAATCGAACCCACAATCGAAGTGTGACAGGCCTTTATCACCTACCACTAGCCTACAGGAAGTCCCTGGTTAGTAAGAACTAGTTTTATTTTATTAAGCGGTATGATAGATGAAGTATAAGTCCATTTCTGGAATGATATACGATAGATGGACTTATGTATATTTAATATCTTATACTCACCTTTTATTGTGATAGAGACAGATGGAATGACCTATCATTCTATCGCGAGATATTATAATACTTCAAGAATTTCAAATTCAACTTTATATCTTTACATAAGAGATGAAGAGGAAATTGTTCATGGAATGACCAATGATTATTTTACACAGAAATCAAGTAAGTATTTATCCTTATTCAAAAAATCATCAACATTAGGGAAATGATCTTGAAAACAAAAAAATGTTGTCCTAGTGCTCTTATATCTGATAAATCAGATGGTACCTTAGATCATCACAAATTTATGGCTTTGTGATTATTGGACTTTTCATATCCATGTTCACTGCCACTCTCCATCAAAACTTGATGGTTAGATTTCTCCTCCATATCCATATTTTCACCTATGATCTCCTATATGGAAACCTAGTGATGAGTTAATTTGGGTAACTGTTATGTTTCATACATCACTTTTTAAAATTAATTTTTAGCATTCCTTTTTACGATGTGGGTTTCTATGAAAGAAATTCTCAAGTAACAAACCATTTATAACCCTGACGAATTTCGAGGGTGAAATTCATTTTAAGGGGGGTATAATGTTACAACCCGAGATTTTATGAGAATTATTCTTTTTAATTTCATTTATGTCTTGTGTTGTATGCTACACCAAGATTATCTTGCACTATACGCAACACCGTATTAGATTGCAGTATACGCAACACTATTCTTGGATCGTGTTACACACAATTTCAAGTTTGTTTTGTAGAAATTATTCTACGCAACATTAAGTATAGACTTTGTTTAATGTATAAATGAAATATGGTTTTATTTTGTTATACACAACAACAAAAGTGTCTTGCACTACACGCCACCCTGACTTGGCTTGCATTACACGCAATCGTGACCTTCCTCGATAGCGTGTGCAGTACGCAATACCGGGTTTCACTAAACAATGATATATTGTTATAATATTATTATGGACTAGCCATTATGAATATTACTAACTACATTTTGAATTCTATAACATTATTATTCATCTTACATATTTTCTAGAACATGGTATGAGAATAAAATAATTTTTTTGGGTAAAATATGTATTTTTAAAAAAATGCAGATTTGCCACCTTTTGATGGCACACCCACATTAAATCTAGTTTTTTACATGTTTATAAATTACATTTGACAAAATAAAATTCTTCCTTGGAATTAGGATATAAAATTTTAATTTGGATCGATTTTTCATATTATTCTGATAACTTTCATATTTTGATAAATAGTAAAAACACGCTATATTTTAATTAAAAACAAATTTTTTCATCGAAATAATTTATATGGTTAGATTATATTCATAATTGGTTTTAAAGTGTAATTAGAATATATTTTTACCATTTAATACAATGTTGGTCAGTGGAATTAGTTTCACTTTGAATTAGGACATAAACTAGTGTCGATCTTTTGATAGTTATTGTTTCTTAAAAAACACGGTATTTGATAACAGGAATTAATTTTAAAATTAATTAATGGCACTTCTATGTTTTTAATTTGGAAAAATGGACATCATTTTTTAATTCGGAATATCAAATATATATTAGGCTGAATTTTTGGTATTTTCCTGAAAACATTCAATTTTTGATGAATAGTGAAAGCACTGGGTTACTATTTAAAAACTGACTTTTTATTTAATTAATTATTTATTTTATTTAAATTTATTTTAGGTAAAAATAGATCCATAATACTTATATAAGTTCAATGAAATTCATTGGAGTCATTTTATAATAATTTTAGATTTATAAAAATTGTATTGAACTTTTCATCAGCTTTTACCCACCTCTTAGGAGCTTTTGCAATTGTTCATAAAACTTAATTTTACCGCTTTTGTGAGTTGAATTTTGAAAATCCGAGAGACACGGTTAATATCAAGGAGTAAAATGTAGTTCAATTAGATAAAACTAATTTTTGGTGAATAGTAACTTTTTACTTTTATTTACCACGGTTAAAGGTAAATAGGGTAATTCAAGGTTAAAAGAATATTCTAATAATTTAAAATTACCTTAAAACTTGTCCAAAAATTATTTTATCAGTAATGGACGACCATGGGCATCCTTGGGTCGATTTTGGGACCCCATGGAGCCACTTATGAAGGACAATGACACATTAGATTAATTAATTTTATGTAAAGACAAAATTGGCATTAACAAAAATATTTTAGTAATTAATTTTTATAAGGGGCTATATAAATTATAGTTTCAACTATAAATATTAACTGGAAATCTAAAAATATTTCCTACATGTTGGTATTTTTTTTTTATAATTTTTAGACATCAAGTGAATTAAATTATTTATGACACAATAATGATGCAGTATTTACCTCATTAATAAATGATTTAAATAAATTAGATTATAATAATTAAAATATTATCCAAAAAATGTCCAATTCTGATTGGATGATTTTATTTAGAATATGAGTCATCTTATCTTCGACATTAATGTGTTTTGGACCTCTTGAAACCGAAGATAAGTTTATAATAAAATAATGTTTTCACACTTTCTTAAAGAGCCCTTCCTCTCCCTTATAAAAGGAGAACACTTCTATGAAATTCCTCACACCTCTCAAGCCTTTTGGCTAATCCAAACTCTACCCAATTATTCTCCCTACATCACTCTCCTCCCCCTAGAAGCCTTACCTTAGGCAGAAGGATCTCCAAGAAGTCCTTTTGGTTCAAACCAAAGGAAGTTACCCAAATTAAAGGTAACAGTTTCTCTTAAATTGTTTTCTTTCATTCTACTTCTCCAACCCCTACACTTCTTTTAATAGTTTCTTTTATAACAAAAGAAGTATCCTAAATATACTAGGATGTTTTAATGAGAAGGATTCTAACTAAACTTACACACAACTCTATCTAATGGATGAAGAACATAATGTTTCTGTGGATGGAAAACTAACGCCTCATGAAACGATGATTGTTTGATTATCTCCTACCACCTCTCATGGTGGCCATTATGATGGAACTATATTTATATATGATATATATTATGTTTATGATTTCCTTATGCATATTTACTTCCCAATTATATCAATCCTTTATGGTTTACATAGTTGGTAAATACGATAATCTCATTTGAGGAAGTGCGGACTACCGCCCCCTCAAAGTGATATGATTCATTAATGCCTTGTGTGGGATGTATAAAGGATGTAGTTAATGATATTATATATTATTATAATATACCTATGTATAATTATGTTTTAATTCCATTAAAATGAGAAATAGAAATGAAATTAGCGTTCATGTGTACGTACGGCTTACCGTCTCCATGAACGGTGCATTTTATTTCTTACATCCATATGTTATGTACTATTAAAAATACATGTATATGCTGGATATATAATGAATATATGTGATATATAAATCCTTATTTAAATTCTAGAAGTAAGTAAATCATGATATAATTAATAATAACATCAATAACAACAAGTCCAAACACGTATGATAAATAAGATGATTTTACCCAAAACATTGCTTTAACATGGGATTTAAAAAAGAACGGGTAATATAAAGTCATAAGTGAACCATATATGATATCATAACAATTAATATGATTCTGTAATAAGTCAATGACATTATTTAAATCATTATACAGGAGGTTCGGATACGTACGAAGCATATCAGACCTAAGGTAAGGGATAACTTTTCCAATCTCGTTTTTATCCGAGATTGATTTTTCGTAAGTATTCACTGGGGTTATATTTATCATCCATGTTCCTATTTTCTAGAAATGTTTTCATTTATGTTTAAATCCCTTTTTACCCATTTTTTACTTTTACTACATGGTATATAAGGAATCATTCTTTTGTTTACGTTACGAGGTACTTTTTTGACTTGTCCGGCAAAAGTATGAGAAGAATTGTTTTTAACTTATACTGCATGAAAGGATTTTTACGGTTTTATAAAGCCTTATTTTCATGAAGCTTCCTCCAAAAGATTTCATGACTATTTTCAACAAAATCTATTTCTTTTAAAATTTCCTAGAATTTTGTGAAAAGAAAGTGATTTTGAAGAAGAAAGGATATTTTCCTCATGAATTCATTTCAAGTGCTTTATCAAAACCATTTTCCATCTAAGATGACATTATTTCATATGTGTATGTTTCAAGTCTCTATGATTTATATGGTTTCACTTTTCTTATGATGAAATGATATCCATTTATTTTATATGGATTATATTATGATGGAATGATGTTTATGAAACCCATTTTATTCTTTGGGTTATGATTTATGTTTATGTTGTGGCACAAGTAAAAATGATTTCATTATGAGATGGGTGGGACCTATATCTCCCTCCAATGAATTAGGTAATGATTTATATCTCATGAGATAGACATGGATGGAATGGAATGTAAATCCGGTTCAGTAAGGGACTTTGTCCACTAAGATGGTCTTGGCAGCAACGCCTTGGCTACTATGGAAATCATATCATGTGCTTAATGTTTGGCCGCAATTACAAGTTTTATTCTCATGCTATTTTATAATGATTAATGTTATTTTATGATCTATGCCTTATGTACTGCCATGTTTTATTTCATTGCTCAATATTTTTATGTTTGAACATTATGTTCATGTTTTTAAGTTCAAATGTATATGGTTTGTTTTATTTTCTCCATGATTACCCTTACTGAGAATTTGAGCTCACCCTTTATATGTTTTCTTTTCCCCAGGATATAAAGAAAGGTTTTAGGTAAGAAAACAAAAAGGGGAAAATCTTTATGGGAGATGTTGAAGATCTTTTACCACAATTAGAATATTATGTTCTGAGTTCCCAAAGACACTAAACTATTACGGTCCTTGTGTGTTGGTTTTTGTTATGTATTAAGTATTCAGCAAAAGTAATGTAATGTCCATGTATGTCAAGCTATGGGTATCTATAGAACATGGGTTGTTAGCCCAAGCCCACAGTGGGTACATGAGTCATAGCCCTAGCCCAACATGTTATAATTGTCCTAATAGGTAGCCTTAACATAAAAGTTTCTATTATTATATGTATGCCACAAATCCTATGCCTTATTCATTCATTGGAATTTCATGGATCATGGTGTTTATTTTTTATGATTCATGTCTTATGAACTACCAATATTTATTCCAGTATTCTTGTATATGATCTTCGATATATAGGGTGTGATCTTTAATTTTCATGATCATGTTCTCATGCCTTTATTCTTCTAATTATGATTACATATATCCCTTGTATACACATACTGAGCATTTGAGCTCACCCTTTTCTTATGTTTATTTTAACCAGGTTATGAAGAATGGTTTTAGGTAGAATTACAAAAGGTTGATATATTTATGGGAAATTTTGAAGATATTTCACAAGGATACAATATTTTGTTTCTAAGTTTCCAAAGACACTAAACAATTACTATTATTGAGAATATATTTTTTGTAATGTACTGAATATTCATCTAAAATGATGTAATATCCATTTATGTTATTCCTGGGTTGCTATAGTTGGTTTCAAAGGAAAGGTTTAGTCAACCTTTAGAAACCAGTATGAGAAAAATTTAGGTATATCCCTTGGTATATTTGTAAGGATATGTCTAGGGATGTATCTAAGGATGTGTATAAGGATGAGTCAATGTTTTGGAAATTTTTTTGAATTTTAGTAAAGGATAGAGTGAGTGGTTTCCTAGAAATACATCCCTATCTGGATACAACATGTGGATATGGATTTGGCATAGATTTACATAGGAGTAATAACTATGAAAAGATGTTCTATGCTAGACTCGGGGTAATCAGGTACACGACAATGGGCCTTACAGCACACCTAGTTTGACACTTTTGAGAGATATGATTTGTGAATTAACAAACTATTTATGAACCATCATGAAGGATTTAAATAGAGTATTACTATTAATAACATTGGATAAACCAAAGGTTTCATATATTAAAGAGGTAGGATCCATAATCTAGCATCCTTATAAATAATTTTTCATGATTATATAGTATCCCATTATGGTATACGTTTCTCACATTATGATTTCTTATTTTATTCAATATGGAGAATTATAAGGATCATGGTTAACATTGAAAGTTTCAAATGTCGAATGTTTGGAAATTATGAGAATTTATTTTCCAAGTAGAAATATCATATAGAGAATCAGAAAGCTGGTATGAGTATTTTTCATATCTTTGAATACAAATAGACTACAAATGAGAAATGAAAGTTATGCGATGCTCTTCCAGTATTGATTACATTAATCATAATAAAGAATAATAGATTTCTATTAAGGAAACTTAATACGTGATTCATATTTCATATTCTTGGAAAGAGGTATTAAAGAATAAGTTCATGAAGACTAAATAATGGTTTAAGAATAATTTTGGATGAATAAATTATTTACGTTTTGTAATTCAATGATAATGATTTATATGAGTATTTTTAGTATAAGTTTTCATTAAGGATTGAAAAATATAGTTTTAATGGCGGTGAAGACATGGAAAATTGATTTCATGGATCAGTGATATTTTGATTAAGGGATGGTCACCCTTAATTAATGCATGGTGTCAAGATAATGATATTTAGATAATGATATACTGGATATGAATAAGTAAATTAGACAATACAGATTACCCTATAATTGGTTATTAAAAAAGTGTTCTATGTCAGCAAGGATTAATTTTACAACTTCTTGGATTTAAAAATAAATCCAATAATCATTAGAATAAGGAAATATGATTGTTTTCCAAAAATAATTACGGTAATTAATTTTAATACCATGCTTGAAGGGAATATATGATGAGGGTATTCACATGTCCAGAATGTGACAACAATGTGGTACTTTATAAAATATGGGATCAATGTTAAGTTGATTTCATGACTTTCTTTCTAAAGATTTAAATTTTCATATTTATGAAGGGTTATAAGGTTAACTCTTTATGGAATGTTTATGTCAATATTTAATAAATGTTTTTGAGATTAATTTATTATATCACCACATGAAGACTTATGAATATTGGACATTCTATTTGTGTTGATGGTAACTGAAGAAAGATGGGTTGAATAATCTTGGATATCATGATCTATTAGTACATTAGAAAAAAAATAATTCTCATTCATTTAATAGAGAAAGAGATAACGTTTGAATCTATCAAGGCATAACCAAAGTTTGTTATTTTTTATAACTTCACGTAAGTATATTTCCATACATTATTAGTCAATGAATATAATTACTCAATGATTGGATAATTATCAAAAACAATCTTAATACCTTATTTTCTGTTGACTTGATCTCATTTTTAATCATCGTATATTTATGAATTTGAGGCCCTTAAATTTTATTTTTCATTCACTTGTTTATGATTTATGACCTCAATAACTCCCTATAAATATTTACTCTTTTACTCAATGTCCAATATTCACTCCCAAACTATGTTATCATATGAGAAAACCTAGCTATATATTACTTTGGGTAATCGTTATGGTTTAAAATTTCCCTTTTAAGGGATGTTTTAGTGTTTATTTTTGTTATGTGGGTTTCTATGAATGAAAATTTCAAGTATTAAACCTTCGATATCCCAGATGATTTTCGAGGGAGAAATTCATGTTAAGTGGAGTAGAATGTAACACCCTAATATTTTTGAATTATTATTTTATAAATTAATTTATCCTTTTTGATATTTTTCATTTCATGCAACACTAAATATTGAATATTTTATATTAATGAAATATGTTTGGCTTACGTTATAGGAAATACCAAGTTAATCATGCAATACATGAAAAATAAACTTTGGCTTGCTCTACACAGAACACTGAGGTTAACTTGCATTATACACAACAATGACTTTCCTCGATGACTTGCGTAAAAAACAAGACCAAGTTTTACGGAACAATAATATATTATCAAAATATAATTATTTAATATAATAAGATAAAAACTTGACATTAAATTAGAGGTTATGAGTATTATTAACTAACTTATAAAAATATATGGTTTACACAATATATTATGAATTTATAGGTTACCAATTAATTATAAATGAATATAAAAACCGACTGAATATATAAGAAAATATTATTATGGTCACAAATATATTCTACCGTAATAATATATTTTTTTCGTGAAATTAACTAAGTCAAATATTCCTTTCACATGGAACATCAACTTGGCATACTATAAACACATTACCTAGTTTCTACGAAAAATCATTTTATTGTTATAATTATTTAAATGAGTTAGTTATAACGTAGATGTTAAAACATAGAATTATGAATAGTAATAAATTCTTTTCAAATATTTTTATAAATTTTTATATAAATAAAACTCATTGATAATGAAATATATTATTTTTGGTAAATTCCTCTTATGTTTAAAAATATCGTTTTCCTGAATGAACCGCTTTTAATGCCTTTCTATGAAAAATAATAAAATTTATTTTAGAAACATTTAGAAATATCATTTGATAAAATAAACACAATTTTTTAATTCCTAATGGCCAAATTATCCTAGTTTTAATTTTTATGATTTTTTTAAAAACCACATTTTTGATGAATAGTGAAAACTAGTGACTTTTAGCTAAAAACTACCTTTTCGTTCAAATAATTATTAATGTCAAACTATATTTTAAATTTGTTTTAAAGTAAAGTTAGATCTATTATACATCTATTAAAAAAATTAATTTCATTATAATCAATTTCACTTAGAAATTAAATATAAAAGCTTAACAAACATTTGAAAACAATTCTACTTTAAAAACTCGTTATTTCTTCTCGTCTGTAGGATTAGAATCAATCTTAATTTTTCCACTTTTGTGAATTTAATTTTTAAAATTTTAAAAACACCAATTTATTAAGTATAATATTTATATTCTAATAATACCAAGTTAGTTTTTGACCAAAATTTTAAGTAAAAGAGATTAAAATTAATCACAACGATTTAGGCCAAAATTAAGCTTAATTAGGGACTAAACCTAAAAATTAATGGACCAAATGACCTTTATACTTGTCCAAAAACCATTTTTTGTCCATATTAAGTCCATGAAACTTCAATTATTTAGTTTTGGTGGGTTGTTATGACTTTTTTCAGGAAATAACATCTGTACACCAAACATGTTTTTAAAATTCAATGTGAGTCATTTTCCTTCCATACAAATGGCCACCACCTCTCCCTCTTCCTCACACCTATAAAACCAATTATGTTAGGTAAATAACTGAAAAATACACTTAAAAAAATTATACTCTTCATCTTGAATCCCATTTGGACAGAATGAAATCCAAGGTATCATTTTGGCACAAACGAAAAGGATTTACCTGATTAAGAAGTAACACCTTCTCCCAAGCATCATTATTTTACTTTCTTTATCCACACCATAAAATTTACTTTTTTCCATGATTTTATAAAAAAAATATACTCAATATAATGATATTTTTTAATGAAAATTATTATAATTACACTTACACACACCTCCATCTAATGAGTAACAAACATAATGTTTCTTTGTACGACGAACTACTACCTCACGAAATAATGATTGTTATTTTTTTCCATTACAACAAATAATGGTGGCCATTATGATGGAAAATATATTTATATATGATATATATTGTATTTATAATATATTTATTCTTTGTTAATTTTTATTTTTAATATACCTTTATGTTTTCCATCTTATACAAATATGATAATTTATTTTGAGGAAGTGCGAACTACCACCCCCTCAAAGCGATATGATTCATTAATAAACTACATGGATTTTATTAATATGGTTTTAGTGAATATATATGATATCATGAATATAAAATAAAAATGAGATATATATATATATATGTGTGTCTTTTATTTTCTTTCTCTCAACAATACAATTAAATAGAAATTGCTTTAATGCGTACGTACGAATTACAGTCTCAAAGAACAGTGTATTACATTTCATAATTATATATTCTATAGATTATTATAATACCAATATAATTTATATAAACTATATTTATATCATGTTTTACATTTTGGAATCATGATATAAGTTTAAGGACAAAGAATATAAAAAATTAAGACACATTCAAAAAACAAAGAGAATATTACCTGAAGTAAAACCTTAACATAGGATGGTTAACAAGAAGGTAATATAATGTTTTAACCAAACCATATATGGTATTATAAATATGAATATGGTTATTTAAAATATTAATAATAAATTTATATTTATGGTACTATTGATTTGAAATAGTACGATGAGAGTCAAAACACAAGGTAAGGGGATTTTTGTAACTTTTTATTTTCACGAGATACATGCTATGTTCAACACTATTTATTTTTGTGTATTGTATGTACTACCCATTATTTCACTATATTTAAATTGTACTTAAAATTTATTTTTATTAAAATATTCATTTTATGAACTATCTTTCTTTGGTTTTAAATTTTAAAAGTTACCAAATCAGTAATATAGTTTTGTCTCAATTTTCATTCTTTGAGTCTCATGTTTTGTTATGCACCAAAACTCTTTTTTAAAGGTGTATATACTAACATTTTATATTTTTTATCACGAATATAATTATTTTCATGATATTTTAATATTAATTTTATTTTATTTTTTTACAATAGGAGTATGATCTCATGTCACCAACTTATTAGAGTTTATTGAGACAATCTCATCACTTTTTGAGATTATTTATATTTATGAATACTTTGATGAAATATTATGATCCATATCTAAATAAAACTCATGATTTTTCTTATCCTATATTTATTCAAGATATATTCATGTTTTTGTACCATTTTTTAACTCTTTGGTACTTAAGATATTGTTTTTAAGTAAAATATGATCGTCTCTCTATTCTGTCAGAAATCTATTGTAATAAAAAAACCATCTTTTCGAAAATGTTTTAAAAAATGTTTTAAAAATATCCTTGAAGATAATTTTCAAGGTAAAAGGAATTTAAAAATGTTTTATTTTTTAAAATTATTCCTTATTATGTTTTCAAATCTATTTTAAAAGATAATGTTTTTCAAGAGTTTTTCTGTTATAAAAAGAATCCTTCAAAGAAGAAAGGATATTTTCCTCAAGAAATTATTTTTAATGATATTTCAGAATTTTTGTCCATATAAGATAAAATCAATTGATATTACTCATCCCCTTCATGGATATGATCAAAAGTATCAATTGATATTGAATACATAAATGGTTTATGCCTAATGTTATTGTCTTTATGAAATATATTTCTCTTCTAAGGGGTATATGCTTTTCAAGAATACTTCTTTTAATAGGTTATGCATCCATGAAGTGATTATGAAACCTATATATTTTCATAGGTTATGATGTGATGAAACATTAATGATACCCATTACATTTCATGGGTTGTGATTTTATGTTTTGAAAACCTATTTCTTTTTATAGGTCATGATATGTTGGAAGTTTTAATTATATTTTTGAGCATGTATAAAGTATTTAATTATGTAATGGGTGGGAAATATATCTCACTACAATAAATTGGGTAATGATAATTTTTATACTAGATCAAAGGGTACATGTTTTTAGCCTAATACTAAAATAAAGATGGTGCAAGGTTTGTATCCCAAGACCAAAAACAAGAAGGTACAAGGGTTGTATCCCAAGCCTAAAAAAATGAGGGTACATGGGTTGTATCCCAAGCCCAAAAACAAAGAGGTACGTGGGTTATATCCCAAGGATAAAATAAATAGGGTACATAGGTTGTAGCCCAAGACTAAAAACAAGAAGGTATAAGGGTTGTAGAACAAGACTTAAAGTAAGAGGGAACATGGGTTGTTATCCCAAGCCTGCAGCAGGTACAGAGGTCGTAGCCCAAGACCAACATTTTATAAAGGTCTTGGTAGGTATCCTTGACATAATTTTTCTATTATTATATGCATTCCACAAATCCTATGTCTTATTATTTCATTAGGATTTCATGGCTAATGATGTTTATTTCTTTATGATTCATTTTTTATGAATTTCAATATTTATGCCATGATTCATCTATATGATCTTTTATATTCAGGGTATGATCTTCTATTTTTGGGATCATGTTATTATAACTTTATTATAATTATTATTCTTACATATCTCCATTTTTTACCCTTAATGAGCATTTGAGCTCACCCCTTAATTAGGTTTTCTTTCTATAGGTTATAAAGAAATTTTTTTGGTTGAAGTACTAAAGGTAGAGATATTTATAGTATATGTTGAAGGTAATTCACCAAGATAGATTATTTTTTTCTATGTTTCCAAAGACACTAAACCATTATGGTTATCAGGAATGTATTTTTGTAATGTACTAATTATTCATATAAAATGATGGAATATCCATGTATTCTAAGCCTGGGTCGCTATAGTTGGTATTAAAGTATTGGTTCAGTCAGCCTTTTGAAACTAGGATGAGGAAACTTTAGAGATATCTGTAGGTATATTTATAAGGATATTTCTAGGTAAGTCTTTAAGGATATGGATAAGGATGAGTTAATATTTAGGAAAATGTCGTAGAATTTTGGTAAAGGATAGAGTGAGTGGTTTCCTAGAAATACATCCCTATCTGGATACCTAAAGTGGATGTGGATCTTGAACCGATGTACCTATGAGTAGCACCTCCAAAAAGATGTTCCAGGACTGACTCGGGGTAATATGGTACACAACAACGGGCCTTGCTGCACACCTAGTTTGACACTCATGGGGGATATGCTTTGGGAATTCAAAAACTATTTATGAACCAACATAATAGATTTAAATAGAGGATTACTATGAATAACATTTGATAAACCTAATGTGTCATAGATTAAGTAAGTAGAATCCATAATATAGGAATCCTATAAGTAATTTTTCATGATTATATGGTATCCTGTTATGTAAAATGTTTCTCACACTATGCTTTCTTGTTTTAGTAAATGGTGAGAATGAGAAGAAACGTGGTTAACATTGAATGTTTCATATGTGGAAAGTATGTGAATTATGATAATTGATTTCCCAAGTGGAAATCTCATATAGAGAATCAGGAAGGTGGTATGGGTATTTTTTATATCTATAAAGATAAAGAGACCGAAAATGACCTGTAAAAGGTACGTGATGATCTTCCAGTATTTTTTACATTAATCTTAATAAGAATGATTATATTGAGGTTATGTAACCTTAATACATGATTCATATATAATATTATTGTAAACGGGTATTAAGGAATAAGTTGATGAATACTAATTAATGGTTTAAGAATAAAGATAGATGGATAAAGTATTTAATTTTTGGAATTCAAAGATTATAAATTATATGATTATTTTCAGTATGAGTATTAATTAAGGATTGAAAAGGACATGTTGAATGATGGTAAAGACATGTAAAAGTGATTTCATGGAAACATGATATTTTGATTAAGGTAAGGTCACCCATTATTAATGGATAACTTCAAGATAATGATATTTGGATGAGGATATATTTTATATGAATAATTAAATTGGATGGTATGAATTAACCTGGAACTGATTATCGACAAAGTGTTCAATTTCATTAAGGATGATGTTTATAACTTATTGGATTTAAATAATACATCTAATAATCATTGAAATAAGGAAGCATGCAAGTTCTACAAAAGGATCTATGGCCATTAAGGTTATTACCATGTTTTAAGGAAATATATGATGAGGGTATTCACATATATTTAATGTGACAAATAAGTTGTACATTAGGATATATGGGGGATCAATGCTAAGACTATTTCATGACTTTCTTTCTATAGATTGAAATTTTGATCATTAAGAAGGGTTATAAGGTTAATAATTTATGAAAATTCCAAGTCAATATTTAACTAATGTTTTTGAGATCAATGTATTATCTCACCATATGAGGTCTTATGAATATTGGATAACCTATTTGTGCTGACGGTAACATAAGATGGATGAGTTGACTTATCATGGATCTCATGATCTATTAGTACTTCAGAAAAAAAAGAATTCGCATCCATTTATTAGGGAAAGAGATGAAGTGGGAATCTACCAAGGTATAAACAAAGGTTGGAATTGTGAATAAAATAAAGTAATTATATTTCTATATATTATTGTTCAATAAAAATAATTACTCAATGATTGGATAATGATCAAAAAACTTGTTGTCCTAATACATTAATTTTCATTGAGATGGTGGCCTTTTAAATCATCACAGATTTATGACTTTGAGGCCCATAAATTTCATTGATCATTAATTTGTTTGTGATTGATGACCACAATCACTCCCTATAAATATTTACTCTTTTCCTCTATTTCCAATATTCACTACTAACATATGTTATCCTTTTAGGAAACCTAGTTATATATTACTTTGGGTAACCGTTATGGTTCTAACATTCCATTTTTAAGGGAAGTTTTAGTATTAATTTGTATGAAATGGGAATCTATGATTGAATATTTCAATTATTAAACCTTTTACAACCCTGAAATAATTTCAAGGGTAAAATTAATTTTAATGGGGGTAAAATGTAACACACTGAGATTTTGTGAATTATTATTTTTGAATTAATTTATCCTTTTTGATATTTTTCATTTCATGAAACACTAAAGATAGAATATTTTATTTTAGAGAACTATGTATGGATTTATTTATATGAAATAATTGATTAATCATGCACTACACATAACATAAACTTTATCTTGCTCTACACGGAACACAGATGTTAGCTTGCATTATATGCAACAATGACTTTCCTCAATGACTTGCATAACACTAAAAACCGGGGTTTACTGAACAATAATATATTATTTAAATATTATTATTTAATATAACAAGATAAAAACATGAATTTAAATTAGAGTTTGTGAATATTATTAACTAATTAATGGAAATATATAGTTTACACAATATAATATGAATTCATAGGTTACCAATTAATTATAAATGAATATGAAAACTGATTGAATATAAAATTAAATATTATTATGGTCACAATGTTGTTTTAACCTAATAAATTAAATTTTCATTAATGTCTTGAAATTCACTAAGTAAAACATTCCTTTCACCCAGAACGTCGACTTGGTGTACGTTACATGCAAAACTGAGTTTCTATGAGACATCATTTTAATTTTATAATTATTTAAACGAGTTAGTTTTAACCTAGCCATTAATAATTAGTATTATGAATAGTAATAACTAATTTTAAAATATTTTTATAATGGTTTTATATAAATAAAACACATTGATAATGAAATATATGATTTTTGGTAGAGTCCTCTTATGTTTAAAAATACCGTTTTCTCGAATGGACCGCTTTTAATTTACTTCTGTAAAAAATAAAAAAATTAATTTTAGAAACATTTAGAATTATAATTTTATAAATTAATCTTAAATTTTTAAGGTAATCCAAAGTATCCTTTTGTAACAAACAAAAAGGATTTACCCGATTAAGAGGTAATGCCTTTTCTCAAGCGTCTTTCGTTAACTTTCTTTCTCAACCCCTCCACTTTATTTTATTACAATATTTTAAAACAAAACAAGTATCTTATATATACTAGAATGTTTCTATGATAATTTTTTGAATTACAATTACACACACCTCCATCTAATGGGTAACAAATATAATATTTCTGTGTACGATAAACTACTGCCTAACGAAACAATGTTTGTTCATTATTCCCTCACAACCTATCATGGCATCCATTATTATGGAAAATATATTAATATATGATATATATTATATTTAAAAGGTCTTTATGATTCTTTAATTTTTATTTTTAACATACCTATATGTTTTCCGTCTTATGTAAATATGATAATTTTGTTTAGGGAAGTGTGGACTACCGCCCACTAAAAGTGATATGATTCATTCACAAAATACATGGATTTTATTAAGGACTGTTTTATTAAATATATATGATATATATGATAATGTAAATATACTTTAATAATGATATATATATATACATATATTTATTTTACTTTATTTCTCTCAATACAATAACTAAATGGAAATAGCGTTAATGCGTACGTATGACCTACCATCTTAATGAACAATGTATTAAATTTCATAATTATATATTCTATAGATTTTTATAATACACATATAATGTATATAAATGATATTTATATCATGTTTTACATTCTGTAATCACGATATATGCATAAGGACTAACAATATAACAAATTAAGACACATATGAAAAACAAAGCGAATATTACCCGAAGTGAAACCTTAACATAGGATGGTTAAAAATCGGGTAATAGAAGGTCGTAATAAAACCATACATGGTATTAAATATAATAATATGGTTCTGTAAAATATTTATAATATATTTATATTTATTATACATGTGGTTTGAATGAGTACAATGACAGTTAAGACACAAGGTTAGAGGATTTTTTTCATTTTTTATTTTCATGAGATACATGTTATGTTCGCCACAATTTCTTTTGTTGCGGTGTATGTAACGCACATGATTTTATTCTATGTATATTGTAATTAAATTTATGGGTATTAAAATATCCATTTTATTAACTCTCTTTCATGGGTTTTATTTTTCAAATGATACCAAATCAGTAAAATTGTTTTGTTTCAATTTTCCTCCTCTGAGACACATGTTTTGTTATACACCTAAACTCTTTTTTCAAGGTGTATTTACTTAAATTTTACATGTTATATCATGGATATAATTATTTTAATGATATTTTAATATTAATTTTATTTACTATTAATACATGAGGTGTACGGTCCCATTCCACCAATTTATAAGAGGTTATTGAGACAATCTCAATTCTTTTTGAGATTGTTTATGTTTATTAATCCATTGATGAAATATTATGATCCATATCTCAAGAAAAATCACAAGTTTTATTATACTAAATTTATTCAATGTATCCACATATGTTAGTAAAATTTTCAACCTTTTTTTCTTAAGATAATGCTTTTATGTAAAATATGACTGTCTCTCTCTTCGGTTAGAAATTTATTACATTCAAAAACCATGTTTTAGAAAATGTTCTCAAAAATGTTTTCAAAATATACTTGGCGAAAATTTTCAAGGAAAAGGATTTTAAAAATGTTTTATTGTTTTCAAATACTCTTTATTTTGTTTTCAAATATATATTTCAAGGAAAAAAAATTCAAAAGTTTTTATGTTATAAAATGAATCTTTCAACCAAATAAAAATATTTTCTCAAATAATTTTTTTGAAGAATATTTAAAAATATTTATCCATATAAGATGAAATATATTGATGTTAATCATGCCCCTATAGGAGATGATCAATAGGTTCCATTCATATTCAATATATTAATGGGTTATTCCTAATTTCGTGGTATTTATGAAATCCATTTCTCTTCCATGAGGTATATGATTTTGAAACCGAATTCTTTTCATGGGATATGCATTCATGATGCGATTATGAAACATAACATTTTTAATAGGTTATGATGTGATGAAATTTTAATGATATCCATTACATTTCATGGGTTATGATTTTATATTTATAAAACAAATATCTTTTTATGGGTCATGATATGTTGAATGTTTTAATTAACTGTTGGAACATGTATGGAGTATTTAATTTTGAGATGGTTGAAACATATATCTCCCTCCAATTCATTGGGTTATGACATGTTGTATATGAGATTAAAGGGTACACGGGTTGTAGCCCAAGCCTTAAAGAAATGGGGTAAATGGGTTGTATCCCTATACCAAAAACAAGAGGTTACATGGGTTGTAACTTAATCCTAAAAGAAAGAGGGTACATGGGTTATAGCCCATGCCAAAAACAAGAATTTACATGGGTTGTAGCCCAAGCCTAAAAAAATAGGGTACACAGGTTGTATCCCAAGCCTAAAAACAAGAAGGAATATGGGTTGTAGCCCAAGACTTAAATTAAGAGGGAACATGGGTTGTTATCCCAAGACCAGAGTAGGTACACAGGTCATGGCCCAAGCCAAACATGCTATAAAGGTAATGGTAGGTAATCTTGACATAAAAGTTTCTATTATTATATGTATGCCACAAATACTATATATAATTCCATCATTAAGATTTCATGGCTCATGATGTTTATTTCTTTATGATTCATGTCTTATGACCTTCCAATATTTATGCCATTATTCATGTATATGATTTTTGATGTGATGGGTATAATATTCTATTTTCAGGATCATTTTCTCATATTGTTATGCTCATGATTATGCTTACATATCTCCCTTATTTACTATAACTGAGTATTTTAGATCTCCACTTTATAATGTTTCTTTTACTAGAAGTTGTGGAGAATGGTTTTATGTATAATTACTAAATATGGATATATTTATGGGAGATGTTGAGGAAATTTTACTAGGATAAAACATTTTCCCCCATGTTTCCAAAGACACTAAACTACTACAGTCCTCCGCCATGTATTTTTGTAATGTACTGAATATTCATCTAAAATGATGTAATATCTATGTATGCTAAGCCTTGGTTACAATAGTTGGTATCAAAGTAAAGGTTTATTAAACCTTTGGAAACTAGTATGAGAAAACTTTAGTGATATCCTGGGGTATATTTCTAAGGATATGATTAGAGATGTCTCTATGTATATGTATAAGTATGAGTTAACATTCAGGAAAATGTCCTAGAATTTTGGTAAAGGATTGAGTGAGAGGTTATTATAAACATATCCCTATATAGATACTACAAGTGGATGTGGATATGGAATAGATGTACCTAGTAGTAATAACTTCTACAAGATATTGTAGGCATGACTCGACGTAATCTGGTACATGACAACGAGCCTTGATGCACACCTAGTTTGACAGTCCTGGTGGATATTCTTTGGGAATTAAAAATATATTTATGAACCATCATGAAGGATTTAAATATAGGACTCATATAAATAACATTCGATAATATTAAGTTGTCATAGATTAAAGAAGTAGGATCCATAATATAGGAATTCTATAATTACTTTTTAATGATTACATGGTATGCCATTATGGTAAATGTTTCTCACAATATGATTTCTTATTTTAGTCAATGGTGAGAAATAAAAAGAACATGGTTAACATTGAATTTTTATATGCGGAATGTTTGGACATTATGATAATTGATTTCCCAACTAGAAATATCATATAGAGAATCACAAAGGTGGTATGAATATTTGTAATATCTATGAAGATAATGAGTCAACAAATGACACGTGAAAGGTATATGATTATCTTCCAATATTGTTTACATTAATCACAATAATCATGATTATATTAAGGTTAAAGAACCTTAATAAATGATTTATATTTAATATTCGTGGAAAGAGGTAATAAGGAATAATTTTATGAAGACTATGTAATGGTTTAAGAATAAAGTTGGATGAATAAAGTATTTACATTTTTGAATTCAATGATTATGAATTATATGAGTATTTTTAGTATATTTTTCGTTAAGGATTGAAAAGGACATGTTGAATGGTGTTAAAGACATGGAAAAGTGATTTCATTGAAATGTGATATTTTGATTAATGTAAGTTCACCCTTAATTAATGACTGTTGTCAAGATAATGATATTTTTATAAAGATATAATGGATATGAATAAGTAAATTGGATGGTACAAATTACCCCGGAACTGATTATTGATAAAGTGTTCTATGTCATCAAGGATAAAGTTTACAACTTTATGAATTTAAAGATTACATCTATGTTGAGTCAATAATAATTACTTATAAATTTTCCATTCCTTCATGTTTTGAAAATCACAAGCAACCAATCTTAAGGAAATTTTTATTTCCCCTAAAAATTATCTTAATAAGGAAATTTTTTCCTTCCCTGAGGAAATTTTATCCTTAGCTATGTTTTCATTGTTCATACTATAGTTTCTATATTTCTAACTAAGTTTATTTATAAGTGTGAAATTCTGTTTCATATCTAAAACTTCAGAATCCTATAAATACTTATATATAGAGAATTATTTTATCCAGATTAGAATTCATATTCCATTTTTCTTTGAATTCTATCTCCGAATTCCTTTGAATTCAGATATCGAATTCTTCAGAATTATGACTCCGAATTTCTCAGAATTCTGATTCCAAATTCTTCAGAATTCTGACTCCAAATTTCTCAGAATTTGGATTCTGTTTTCTTCAAAATTCCGACTCTGAATTCCTTAGAATTCAGATTATAAATTCTTCTGAATTCGGACTCTGAATTCCTTACAATTCGGACTCCCAATTTTTCAGAATTCTAAATCTGAATTCACTAGTATTCATACTCTGAATTCTATAGATTTCAGGTTCTGAATTCCTTGAAAAACAAAATCTGAATATCCATGATTTATAGTCTTCAACTGTTCATTTTCCTATACATAGAACTTTATTTTTCTTCAGACTCTAAAAAATAGGTTTGGTTAAGAAACGTTTTTTTTCTTAACACTTTTTATAGTTTTGAAATGATGTTGTACATTCTATTTCAAACTAACTGTTGTTTGAGTGAGACGTGTATAGGTCCCTTAGAGATTCAATAAAAAATGTGAACATTGGAGGAGGGATCCAACCATTGGAGAAATTCCTATAAATAGAAGATCATTTAAATGAGCTCAACATTTTTTGATCCATCTAGATATTACATGATACTGAAGTAATTTCCAGAGAGAGATAATCTCTTGCCTTGTGTATACCAAACATATTGTTCAGCATTCATCATGCGAATCCAATTGTTGCTGTGTACAATCAAAGACTTTCAGGGATAAAAAGACAGAAGTGCCAACTACCTTAAAATATTGAGGAATTCCAGGGATAAAAATACAGAGGTGTCGACTACCTTATAGTTCAAGGGCTTGTGGATATAGAAAGACAAATTCCAATATTCCTATTGAGGGTTTACCCTGGTGTGGGTAAGATAGAATTTCTTGAAAGTATAAATCAAGGGACCTTTATCCAATGTTGGTGGATACCCTTCTCTTTGGGTTAAAATATTTCATACTTGTTACTTGTTTTTATTTCATGTTTATTTTCTACTATTTTTTTATTAATAAGGAAAGTATAATGATATTATACATTCTGGTACTTGTATACTCTGATTAGTAATATTCTATACACTTTAAGTTATAATATTTTCCTTGTAAAATTTTCTTAAGTTTCATATTTGGGATCATATTTTCAGAACCTAGCAAGCTTGTAGAACAAGAAGAGGTCTTTTGAATTTACATTGTTTAACTTTGTTAAACATATTTTTTTATTAAGGTTAAAAAATAAAGTTTTTTTTTCAAATTTAAATATTTCAAAGGAATTTTTAAAGGATACAATTCACCCCTCTTGTATATTGAGCATCTACATTCATATTTTAATCCTAAAATTTGTATTAGAGCAGGTCTCTGAAATACTTATATTCACATAAAAGTTTTCTTTCTTAGTTTTCATTGTTCTATATTTTTTTTTCTTGCTTAGGATTTTTATCCTTGTTTAAAAACATTTCCTATTAACAAGTTTCTATGTAGATATTTTCTTTAGATGTCAGGAATGAATTTTTGTTCGATTGATAATCTAAAACCTACTAGACCACCTATATTTGATAGGAATGATTATGAATATTGTAGAGATCTTATGAAGAATTTTTTATTAATAATACAGTGTACAACTTCGTTATGCTTATTGGAGATTACAAGATTCTTGATAAGGACGTCATAACTTTTACTAGTCAAGAAAAGTCAGAATATCAACTAAACTACAAGGTATGCAATACTTTTTAGTCTTCCATGACTAAGAATATATATAGTCATATTTCTTCTTGTGAAGATGAAAATTGTATTTGAAAGAAATTGGAGGTTACTCATTTTGGTAAATCCAAGGTTATAGAAACTAGAAGAGCTATTCTGATAGTAGAATATCATGGATTTATATTTCTTTACGAAGAACCAGTGTGTATGGTACAACAACGATTTATGACTATTGTTAACAACTTACAATCCATGGGTGATAAATGTTTAGATAATGAGGCACTTGTAGACACAATTATAGATATCATGCATAATGACTAGTAATCTAAGAGAAAAGCTATTGATGAGAATAGGAAAGTATCTCAGATTACTCTTTATGAGATTTTTGGAAATCTTATTCAACATTTAACAAGAATGAAAAGAGATGTTGATTTGAATAAGAAGAACAATGGAAATTGAAGTGTAGCCTTTAATACTAATAAAACCAAGAATCCAAAAAGGGTTTCAAGATCCAAGTCAAATAAAGTCACTATTTTACATGAATCAAGTGAAAGTGAACATTCTGAGAATGAGATAGAAAATCTTGCTCAAAGGATGAACAATATAGTTGGGAAGAAAGACTTTCAATATCGATTTAAGAAGAATGAAATAAAGGAGAAGAAAGACTTTGAAGTTACTTGTTATGAATGAAAAAGAGAAGGGAATATAAGTCCAGATGGTCCTATGATTATGAAAAATGATATAAAAGAAAATAATTCTGAGAATAATTGAAAGAAGTACTATAAAGATAAATCTAAGAATGTTTTGAATGCTAATGGAACATAGAGTGCTAGTGGTGGAGACACTTCTGATGAATCCTTAGAGTATGAATCTTCTGGTCAAAAGAATCGTGTTTTGATTGCCAAGTTACCCACTCAAAATCATTGTCTAATGGCCAAGGTACACAATGTTGGGTCTATAACCAATGTATCCTTGAATGCTAATTATAGTGATAATAAATATTATTAATCTTCGGATGAAGAATATTATTCTGATGAAGATAATACTTTACCTTCTTATGAAGAAGTTTATAGGTTTTATAATCTTCTTGTGAATGATAATTCTAATGTCAAGAAAAAGATTGATAAGAAAAATTATAGAATTTCTATTCTTACTAAATATGTATCAAATCTTTCTAAAGATCTTTATAAGAAAAATTTTGATTTTCAAAGTATTTCAAAAACCCTTGAGGAAGTTAATTCTGAGAAGGATAAACTTTTTAAGGATCTAGAAATAGTAATTTATAAGAGAAATATTTTAGAGAATAACTCTAGTGATAAAACTAATGTTTTTTAGGATAAAAACATAGTTATTAGACTGAATTCAGAAATATATTTCTTAATTAAGTGTTTTTCAAACTTTACCTCAGGCAAGGGAAACTTTAATAAGATGCATTCACAAATTCAAACTCTAAGGAATAATTTTGGATTTGGTTATACTTATTGAAAATTGGTTTGTAGTAATAATTATTATTTTTCCTTAAAGTTCTCCATTCCTCACTAAGTGTCAGTGTGGTGGGCATTGGGAAAAAAAATTTCCTTAAACAAAACTCAGTATTTAGGTTTTCATAAATCTTATTTATCTAAGAAAATGTTGATTCCCAAAATTTTTCTTCCTGAAATTTCCGAATCCAAGAATGTTTGGGTTTCCAAAGTATAACACTATTATTTTTAGGAAAATAATGAAAGTACCCACAAAAATACATGATATATAGATAGGGGATGTTCCCGACACCTGACTGGTAACAAAAACTTCTTTGAAAATATTATTAAGATGAAAGAATGAAAAGTAACTTTCAGAGATAATGATCAGGGGTAAATTATTGTTACAATTAACATTGTTCTTCCTTGAAAAACTTTGATTTCAAATGTTTTATTTGTTAAGGGACTTAAGAACAATATCATTAGCATAATTTAATTATGTGATGAAGGTTAGCACCTGAATTTCAAGAATGAAAAGTGCTTAGTACAAAATTCCATGGAAGAGTTTATTTTTATGCCAATAGGAAAGAGAATGTATACACACTAAACATAGAAGACCTTAGGATCCAAGATCTACCTTGTCTTAGTGTAATGGAAGATCATTCTTGGTTATGGAATAGAAGGTTAGGACTCTGTTACCTTAGAAACCTATGAAAGCTCTCTAATAAAAGACTATTTAAGGATTTATCGGATCTTAGATTTGATTCTTCAAAAGTTTTTTATCCTTTTCAACATAAATCAAGTTATGAATAAGTCAGTGAAGTCTCAACTACTGATGCATTTCCGTTGGTGCATATGGATCTTTTTGGTCCAACACAAACTAGAATAATTAGAGGAAAATATTATGTATTTTTCTTAGTTTATGATTATACTATATTTATGTGAGTCTATTTTCTAGAAAATAAATCTGAAGATTTTTCTTACTTCAAAATTTTTAGAGCCCAAGTTAAAAATGAGAAAAATATTCCCTTGATAAATATTCATAGTGATCATGGAGGAGAATTTCAGAACTCTTATTTTGAATATTTTTTTAGTAGAAAATGAATTACTCATAACATCTCAGCACCAAGAAACCCTCAACAAAATGGTGTTGTTGAAAGAATAAACCGAATTTTTCAAGAAGTAATAAGAACCATGTTGAGTGAATATTCGGTAGCCAAACCTTTATGGGCTGAAGCTGTAAGTACTTCTTCTTATAATATAAATTGACATTTATTATACATTTTCTAAATAAAACCTTTTATGCGTTAGAGAATGGTAGAAAACCTAGACTTTCCTACTTCAAGGTATTTGGTTGAAAAGTATTCATTATGAATACTAAAGATAGCTTACATAAATTCTCACCCAAATCTAATGAAGGAATTTTCTTAGGCTACTTTAAAACTTCTAAGGCTTATAGGGTTTTCAATAAACATTCTTGTACTGTTGAAGAAACAGTACATCTTAAATTTGATGAAACTAATCCTTTTTTTAAACAACCTCAACCAACATATTCTGATGTTTTTTCAAAAGCTGATTACCAAACCCTGATAGAAGATCCTTATAATAAAGAAAATGTTCAAAAAAATGTTTCTGAGACATTTACCCCAGAAGATTTCCTACCATATGTTGATAAACAGGTTTTACAAAACCCAAATTAGTTGTTTCTTAAGAATCATCCCAGTGATAGAATCATTGGTGATGTAAATCAACCTGTAAGGACTAGAAGTTCCTTAAGAAATGAATTAGAACATATATCATTCCTTTCTCAATTAGAACCTAAAATAATTGATGAAGCTTTTGGTGATGATGATGGGATAAAAGCTATGCAAGATAAGCTAAAATAATTTGAATGGGATAATGTCTGGACCTTGGTTGAAATACCTAAGAAAACCTCTGTTATTGGAGTAAAATGGGTTTTCTAGAAATAAGTGTGATGAAAATGGAATAATAGTTATAAATAAATCTAGATTGGTTGCTAAAGGCTATAATCAACAAGAAAGAATAAACTATAAAGAAACCTATTCTCTAATAGTTAGACTTGAATATATTCGTATTCTACTTTCCTTCGTAGCATTATTTAATTTCAATCTTTTTCAAATGAATGTCAAATGCTCTTTCCTTAAGGGATATGTTCACGAAGAAGTTTTTGTAGAACAAACTCCTAGTTTTGTAGATACAAAACATCTTGAACATGATTTCAAAATTACCAAAGCTTTAAATGGACTTAAGGAAGCCCCAAGATCCTGGTATGATATACTTACATGATTTTTGATACGAAACAATTAAATTAAGGGAAATGATGATCCAACCATTTTTTTAAATAAAGATAAGAAAGTTGTTTTGATTTTTCAAATTCATGTTGATGACATTATATTTGGTTTAACTTAGAAATATTTTACTAATTCGTTTGCGAATATAATGAAATATAAGTTTGAAATGAGGATGATGGGTGAGTAAACATTTTTCCTTGGTTTTAAAATTTCTCAAAAACTAGAATGAATTTATATATTTCAACATAAGTATATTAAATATCCTCTTAAAAAGTATGGATATGAAAAAACTAAGAGTATAAATACTCCCATTGGTACCTTAAATTAATTTTATCTTAATGAAGCTGGGAAATCAGTAGATCAAACATCATTTAGAGGCATGATAGGAAGCCTACTATATATGACAGCTTGTTGTCCAGACTTAATGATTTCTGTATGATTATGTTCTAGATATCAATCCAATCCTAAGGAATCTAAATTAAAAGTAGTGATAATTATTTTTCACTACATAAAGGGAACCATGGATTTAGAACTCTTTTATACTTATAGAAATGATTTTGTTTTAAAAAGCATTTCGGATGCTGACTTTTGTGGATGTAGAATGTAGAGGTAAAGTACATCTAGAACTTGTATTTTATTAGAAGATTCATTAGTTTCTTGGTCATGAAAAAAGCAACACTTAGTAGCACTTTCCACTGCTATAGCTGAATATGTAGTAGCTGGAAGTTGTTGTGCTCAAGTATTGTGGATGCAACACACACTCACAGACTATGGTATGAGTTTTACTAAAACCCAAATATTGTGTGATAATACTAGTGTCATTTTCCTAATTCAAAACCATGCACATCACTCTCATGGAAAACACATAGATATTCGACATCACTTTATTAGGTATCACACATAGAAAGGAGATATCATTCATCAATTTATCGGAACACAAGATCAACTTGTGGATATTTTCACAAAATCTTTACCCTCCGATAGATTTGAATAAATTAAAAAAAGAGTAAGAATGATAACCGTAAGGTAATATTCCATGTTAAATTTTTTGTTAAAACCTATCTTCTTATAGTAAGAAACTTCTTTTCATAGGGGGGGGTACATTTTCCTGTTATTCAAAATTTTTTGTAGTCAAAATTTTTCTTAGTCAAATATTTTTGTAGTCAAGTATTTTTGTAGTCAAAATTTTTCGTAGTCAAAATTTTTCGTAGTCAAAATTATTTGTAATAATTTTTTTAAAATGAAATTCCAGAATCTAAAGTTCTCCAAGAATAATTTTCCTTATTAAGAATAATTTTCATAGTAATCTCGAAGGTATGTTCTCTTTATTAAATTTTCATAATCATCCTCTAGTATGTTGATATTTTTATCTTGTTTAAGAAACTTTTTCAGATTCACTTTTTCTTAAAACCAAATGTTTACCTTAAAAACCTTGAAAGATCAAAACCCATCAAAATCCTTCTTTGGTTATCATATCAACTCTCAGATCTGATCAAGAGTATTTCAACCATTAGACCAACCATGGAAGTTGAACTGTTGCTCCAATCGCCTATATAAAGACCACCTAATGGTTGTCGAACATCAATCTTCAAGATCTGGCATTATGAATCCTTACTGCTCTATTTAAGGCCATTCCAATTTTTTTAAGATCTTGGTTTTAAAGGAGTGAAGACACTGATAATTGTTTATTTATCCACAAACCTTCAGATTCTTGAGTTATGGGTCCAAGGTTTTGTTATTCCGAGAAAAGTGGATAAGGATACCCTGAAGAAATGTGATATCAATATTCCGAACTTTTTGGTGAACCTCAAGAAGATTAACCTGGTCATGTAAATCATGGTTACAATTGAGAATATCAAGAATGGAAATATGAAGTATCATATTATTATGTATTCAGATATTCGTTCGATGATTATAGTTCTTTTCCATCAGTCTTTCAAAATTCTTTGGAGTCCTAAGTTAAGGAATTTCAAAGTGATGTTGCTAGTGATGATACTCTAAGGAGAATGAAAGTTGGTTTTTCTAGTGATTCTGAAGAATTTTATGAATTTTAGGAAGCTGAAATCCAAAATCCTTCAAATAAACAAGAAGTGGTTGAGACTTCCAAAAAAGGTAGAAGGAAGAGGAAGGTGAAAGAATCGAAAGAAAAAGGAAAAACTCTTATGGATAAGGTAACTCAGTCTCCATCTCTGAAGAAAAAGAAACAAAAGGATTATCCTGATGAAGTAGTAGCTATGTGAAGAATATGAAAGAAGAAAAAGAATGAAGGGGAGGCTATGTTTGACTTCGATCCTATAGAGTCAAAAGCATTAAAAATAAATTCTACTGAAGAACTTGAGAAGAAACAGAAAGAGAAGAAGCAAAGGAAGAAGTTGTCTGAAGCAAAAATTGTACGATCACTTCTCAAGGATGCTGAGAAATCATCTCAACAAATCCTAGTTCCATAATAGTTTTTGATAGAATCGCTTTATGAGACTCCGTGAAAGAAGGTGGTGATTCCGGATCCTGAACAAGAAGAAGAAATTGTTCAAGAATAGTAAGAGGAAATAGAAGAATAATAAGAGGAAGAAAAAGAAGGGAATGAAACTGATGATGTCATAAAGAAAGATGGAGATTACCATGAGAAGGAAAGTCCCCCTATAAAATTATCGATCCAGACTTCCCAAGATGAATCCTCAAAACATGCTACTTTAGGGAATTAAGAGAAGGATCAAGAAGAAGTAAACAAAACTTATAAATAATAAAGTAGTAATCATGATTTTGTTCATCCGAAAGACCAAGTGGCTGATGCAGAGAAAGAGGAAGTTGAGGAAGATAAAATTGTTCAGTTATTGGGTAGTGAGAATGAATCACCTAAACCAGATGAGATCATTTAGATAGTTGATAAGGGAAATCAGGTGTAGGTCCATACACCTAAAAAATATGTAGAAAAAAAATAAAGTTGTTGGAAGTTCATTAAAGAGGAAAGATGATGATTTAGGAAAAGAGTCATCACCAACCAAACTTTCTGATTCAGAATCATCTTTTTTGGACATGATTTTGTGGTACGGTCATTGAAAAAGTTGGTTGGAACTATTCCTTTATTTCCACGAATAGATTCAAGGTGTCAATTGCTTCAGCATTCATTCAATCAGAAATAATATTCATTCTCAATGCTTATGGATGAATTTTTCAGACATGAGGTTGATTTAAAATCCTTTCTCATTGGATATAAGGATCATAAAATGTCATGCAAGAATATTTCACGCTGGTCAAGGAATACTGTCGAATACTTGAGTGCTTTTGATGAATTTCAAGATAATTTCAAATATTCCTTTGACATTGAAGATAGAAAGATGAATTATATTACTAAGAATTTTGAGGAAAAGATAAGTCTCGAATAGACTTCATGGAAGCATGAAGTTAAGGATATGAATGGAAATATTAATTCTGTGGAAATGAATTAGAAGAGGGAAAGGGGTCTAAAAATAGAATTTGAAGAGAAGCTGGTCAAGCAAGAAGAAGTGTTGAAATCTCAAGCATAATGTCTTAAGGCTCAGGAAGAGAATATTAGAGCCTTGGAAAAGGAAAATTAAGATCAAGATTAGTTGCTTAAGAATTTGCAGAAATATCATAAGGAGCTCAAGAAGCTGAAAACTATTGTCAATAAGCTGATGCTGAAGGAGAAATAAGGATAATTTTTCAAATTCTGATCTTTTGTTGAGTTTTTTCTTGTACAAATTCTTTAAATATTAATGAAATTCTAGTTGTCCTCCACATATTTTTTCTTTTTTTGGACTAAATTTTTAGGTACCATCCATTTTTTTCCATTCCCTCTATTTCATTTTGAAAATCACAAATGGGGAGAAAGGAATGATAAAAATAATACTAATTAAGAATAGATTTCTCTAAGTAAGGGGGAGTTCATCTAAGAGGAATTTCTTATCAAAGAGGATTTTCATATGTGAGATAATGTAAAATGTCATTCATGAAATCAAGAATACCATATTTAGTGATTCCAAAGCCTAAGGGGGAGTTAGTTTTATTCACTTTGATCCATAATTAAAGGGAGATAAGTTTTTATTTTTATTCCCATAAAATTCTAATTCCTTATATTCTTTTTAGTAAGGATGTTTGTGCTTTCCAAAAAGGGGGAGATCATTGAGTCAATAATATTTACTTATAAATTTTCTATTCCTTCATGTTTTTAAAATAAAAAATAGCCTATCTTAATGGAATTTTTATTTCCCCTAAAAATTATCTTAATAAGGAAAATTGTTCCTTCCATAAGAATATTTTTTCTTTACCTATGTTTCCATTGTTCATACTATAGTTTCTCTATTTCTAAATCATTTTATTTATAAGTTTAAAATTCAGTTTCATATATAAAATGTAACGCCCCGACCCCAGCTACCCAGAGTCGGTGCATTACTTCGTAACATTGGCATGATCACAAGAAAGATCAAATCTCGAAAGACCGATTGGTTTAGTAGCCTTGGAAACACTAGATATATTCATAAGTTTTACATTACATCATAAAATGAAAAACTACTACAACAACATAATGTCTCCATAATCCACACTACTATCCCCTCATAATATCCCTGCAGGTCATTCATAATTTACTTCTTCACATCCTGGGGAAAAATAAAACATAGAAAAGGGGTGAGCTCAAATGCCCAGTAAGGATAACAATATAGCGGAAACTTTCATAAATAAGAATAAACATTTAAGGCAATGCATTACTAAAACAAAAGCCTTTTAAAATTGAACTTCAACATGGTATGGCAAAAGTAAAATGAAATAATGCCATTTACTTATTCACATGGATATTCTACTAATCGAATAATCACATGCAAAAATCAATAACCACTTTCATAATGTTGGAATGCATAATGCCAGACTATCATAACCACATAGCCAAGGCCTCGTGCCAAGGCTACAAATAAGATTTTGTCAAGGCCTTGTTCCAAGACACTAGTTTGTCTCATGAGACCTACCGATGCATCGAGGAGCTATAGCGGGCTCCACCCGTCACTTATTAAGTCCAATGCATTCCCATATGAAAAGGTTAAAACATAACATAAACATTCGTATTAAAACTAGCATACGAAATGTCAATACTTTCACAATAAACTATGAATGGTATAAAAATAGCACATCCACAGTCAAACATATCACAAAACCTTCAATACAATATAGAAGTTTTGTATCATAATAAATCAACTTCAAATAATCTTAAAATCCATCAAAGGATGTTGACATAGATGAAATCAAAATTCTTTTAAAAGAAATATCTCCTTTTATTTTGAAATCATTTAAGATCCATATAAAATAAAACATTTTCTTTGAAAATATTCTTATAAGCTTGTATGGGAAGCTTCGACGATTTTATAACGGCGGAAAATAACCGCACCCGCCGTATAAGTTAAAAAAACATTCTTACCTCAATTCTGTCGAAAAGGTTAAAAAGGACCTTGTTTTGAAAACGACGGAAAGATTCCTTTATAAACCTCTTATAAAAAGTCAAACAAGGGTATAAATGACTTTAACCCATATTCTTGTAAATAGTAAAAATGTTTTGAAATACATTTCGAAGAAACACGGATGTGGATGATAAAGAGATCCCAGTAGATTATTACGTATAATACAACCTCGGATAATGAAGAGATTGTGAAATAACCCTTACCTTGTACTTTTCCTTGGTTGTGGTAGGTTAACCTCCTGTATAATGGTGAAATAATTGTTATTAAATTATACAAGAATCATATACATTAATATGATATCATATATGATCTTTTAATATTGATTTGATAATAATATCTTAGTATTATCGTTATTTCGGGTGTTAACTTACTTGTTTTCTTTTGTATGTTTTGTTACGTAAGACATGTTTGTAAAGGATAGGTTGTATATTATTCATATCCAGAATGATATCAAGTCCTTAAACATCATTTTTAAATCATAAAATGATAATTACGCTTTAATGGTTACGATGGAGAATGAATCTCATCGCGTTCGTGGAGACGGTAGTCCGTACGTACGCACGAGCGACAATATCATTCTTTTGATATTAAAATAATATATAAATGGATGGTATATCATATATACAGAATCATTAACATGTTATATTTATTATTTACATGAGTTACACATCATTATTATACCCATCCAAATAATATTATATTGAATAACAATTACACCACGACGTGGAGACGGTAAGCCGTACGTACGCACGTATGGTGACATGTTATTCAAAGGGTGGATAGAATAATGAATATGATTGTACCATATTTATAATAACATCACAGTATATGTGAGATACTGGAGTTATTATTTCAGAATGGTAAGGACAAAGGAAGAAGAAGTGGAAGAAGAAATGAACTTAGAAAAGGGTGGTGAGATCATTACCTCTTCTTCGGGTTCTTCCTTTTGATTTGATCAAAAGGGCTCCTTAGGTTGGCTTTCTGATCAAACTAAGGCCTCTAGGTTGTATTGAGGGATGTTGGGAGAGTATTTGGGCAGAGTTTGGCCGAACCAAAAGGCTTTAGAGGTGTGAAGAAATGAGAAGGAGGAGTGCCCTTTTATAAGAGGGGTGAGGGGCACCTTTGGAAAAGCTAGAAATATTAATTTATAATAAATTCATATTCGGTTTCTAAAGGCTCCAAAGTTGACTATTCAAAGGATGAGGTGGGGATAGGTCGAAAACAACTCATCCAATAGAATTTAGACAGGTTTGGGTACTTATATTAACCTTATCTTTAAGTATTAACTCTAAGTTAATTAGTTTCACTTTTACAATGTCTCTTTGTATTTTTATATAATATGGTTAATAAACTTACTATATAAATCCAAGCGACCCCCAAGTGGTCCATTAATGATTAACCTATCATAATATAAGTCTCTTGGCCGAACCTTAGATTTTTAGGAATTTAATATCAATTAATAATATAATATTTGTTTTAAGAACTCTTTTATGTCAATTTTGACACTATTCAATAGTTGATTTTTTTTGAAACTCATAACAGATTGATTACTTCGAACAAAGTCCATTAAATCAATCCTAATATATCATATTATCCTAGAAAATTAGTTTAATTCATTAAAAGTTTCATATTATATTTATTTGGGTATTTATAATATCAATTATTTTAATTTTTCACTATTATAGTAATTACTGCATCATCATTGTGTCATAAATAAAATAACTTATTTATTGTCTAAAAATTATAAATAAAATATCATTATGTAGGAAATCTTTTTATCTTTCTAATGAATATTTATAATCGAAAATCCAACATGTATAACCCTATTTAAAAATTGTTCTTCTAAAAGATATATGCTTGTGTCATTTTTGTATTCATTTTAACTTAATTAAAATAAAGTGTCATTATCACTTACAAGTGGATCCATGGGGTCCCAAAATTGACACAAAGATGCCCATGGTCGACCATGTATCAACCAATAGGGTTAAGACACGTTTTAGGGTAATTTTGTATTATTATAATATTATTTTTTTAACCCTTATTTACCGGATTTACCCTTTAACCATGGTAAATAAAATATTTACCGCAGTAATTATTCAAAATGTCTAAAAATAAAAGTTACCTATTTACATAATTTGGACATCCTGATTCCAAATATGGAATCCATTTTCCTAAATTCAAAACACAGAAGTGGCATAAATTAATTTAAAATTAATTCCCGCTGTCAAAACAAAAAGCGTGTTTTTAAGAGATAATAACTATCAAAAGATTGACACTCGTTTATGTTCGGTTTAATTATAAAATTATGTCCAATGACCAACATTATATTAAATGGTAAAAATATATTCTAAATATACTTTAAAACCAATCAAATTCATAATTTATCACTATTAATTATTTTGATTAAAAAAGTTGTTTTTAATTAAAATTTAGAAATTTTCACTATTCATCAAAATATGAAAGTTATCCGAAATGTACCAAAATTTCACCCTAGGCTAATTTTGATATTCCGAATCCAAAAATGAAGTCCATTTTGAAATATAGAATATATATGATTTCAAAAATTAGGTATTACTATTCACAACGGCTAGTTTAATTAGTTGTGGTGTGTGTTAGAACTCGAGGTTGCGTACAACACACGCTATCGCATTATTCAAAGGGAAACGTATCGTAGAAGCTTGGGGTGTTACATTCTCCCCTCCTTCAAATAATTGCGTCCTCGCAATTTCTAGGGTATTACTGCATAAAAAGACTCGGGTTGTTCTTCATCATAAGTTCCTCGGGTTCCCACGTTGCCTCTTCCATCTTATGGTTTCTCCACAAAACATTTACCAGACGCGTCGTCCGGTTTCTCAGCACTTGTTCTCTCGTATCAAGAATCTTGACGGGCTCTTCGCAATACGACAGATCGGGTACCAGTTCTAATTCCTCATAGGTGAGTACATGCGTCGGATCAGGCATGTATTTCCTCAAAAGAGATACGTGGAACACATCGTGAACTTTGGAGAGACTTGGCGGCATTGCCAATCGGTAAGCTACAGCCCCAATTCGTTCTAGAATTTCGAAAGGTCCGATGTACCTGGGACTCAATTTACCGAATTTCAAAATTCCACCTTCATACGCAAAGTCTCTCAATCTCCCATCATTCACAGCTTTAATCTTCTTCTGAAATTCTTCATCATCGGTCTGAGAACTCTTAATCCTTTCTAGTAAAGATGGGTTGGCAACCATTTGAAAAAGCATTGATGTTTCACCTTCCCTGGTTATTCCCATGTCCATCTTCACTAGATCCATGAAAATTGGATCCCTTTCAATTCTCATCATGTTCAGAACTCCATGGTCTTTTCTGCTCAAAGCATCTGCCACCTTGTTTGCCTTCCCCGGGTGGTAGTGTATCGTACAATCATAATCCTTGAGTAATTCAAGCCATCTCCTTTGCCTCATGTTGAGTTCTTTTTGTGAGAAAATATACTTCAAACTCTTGTGATCAGTATAAATCTCACATTTTTCACCATAGAGGTAGTGCCTCCATATCTTCAAAGCAAAGATCACAGCTGCTAACTCAAGATCATGAGTAGGATAGTTTTGTTCATGAATTTTCAACTGTCGTGATGCATAGGCAATAACTCTATCATTCTGCATAAGGACACAGCCAAGTCCTTTCTTCGATGCATCACTATAAATAACCAACCCATCATTCCCCGATGGTAGAGTCAATATAGGAGCATTGACTAATCTTCTCTTCAGTTCTTCGAAACATTCTTCACACTCTTTTGTCCAAACAAATTTAACCCCTTTACGTGTGAGCTTCGTTAATGGGTTAGCCAATCGGGCAAAATTCTGGACGAAACGTCGATAATAACCTGCCAAACCAATAAAACTACGTACCTCAGTTATATTCGTAGGTGCTGGCCATTCTTGGATTGCCTTGGTCTTAGAAGGATCAACAGAGATTCCATCTTTAGAGACAATATGGCCAAGAAAAGAAATCTCCTGAAGACAGAATTCACACTTGCTAAACTTTCCATATAATTCATGCCTCCTCAGAGTCTTCAAGATAATGCGCAAGTGATTTTCATGATCTTCGTAGGTTTTGGAGTATACCAAGATATCATCAATAAATACCACCACAAATTCATCGAGATACTCCTTGAAAACTCTATTCATCAGATCCATGAATACAGAGGGTGCATTAGTCAATCCAAACGGCATTACAGTAAACTCGTAATGCCCGTACCTGGTTTGAAATGCTGTCTTCGGAATGTCTTCCTTCTTCACACACAACTGATGGTATCCAGATCAAAGGTCAATCTTTGAAAAGTATTGAGCTCCATGCAGTTGGTCAAATAAATCATCAATACGAGGTAGGGGATACTTGTTCTTTATCGTTATAGCATTGATCTCCCTGTAGTCGATACATAACCTCATAGATCCATCTTTCTTTTTAACAAAAAGAACAGGGGCTCCCCATGGAGAAACACTAGGGCGAATAAATCCCTTATTACTCAATTCCTCTAGTTGTTTATTTAGTTCGACTAGCTCTACAGTGGCCATTCTATAAGGGGTCTTCGATATAGGCCTTGATCCAGGAATCAAATCAATGGAAAACTCAACTTCTCGTTCTGGAGGATTACCAGGTAAATCTTCCGGAAATACATCTACAAATTCTTTCACAACAGGTACATCCTCTATTTGAAAATTCCTTTCCTCACCCGCAGTTATTTCATTCTCTTCCTCCCCGATAATTGAATTAAGTTGAGCTACAAGGGGTGGATCTAAATAAGAATTAGGTGGTGACGATTCTGCTCTAAAAATAAGGTGCTCCTTATCATTATCATCAAGAATCGTAACCTCTTTCTTCTTACAATAAATCTTCGCATCATAGTCCGAAAGCCAGTCCATACCGAGGATTATATCAAACTCAATCATAGGTATGACGATGAAATCAGCAGATAAAGAAAATTTATGTGCTCTAATGGGGACTGATTCACAAAACTTTGTTGCAACGATACTTCCCTTAGGAGTTTTAACTGACAACTCCCTTATTAAATCAAATTGGAAATATCTAATTTTCTTAGCAAACTGGGAAGATATGAAACAATGCGATGATCCAGAATCAAATAATGCATTTGCTAAACTTGAGGAAACCATTAAATTACCTGCCACCACGTCTTTCGGAGCTTCTACCTCAGCAGTAGTGATAGCATAAGCCTGGCCTTGATCCCTTGGCCTTTTCTGAGGTAAGTTCTCCTGACGCTTAGGACATGCATTTGCATAATGCCCCATCTCCCTGCAATTGTAGCACTGAACGTTGGTAGCTTCCTTCTTCCCCTTGCAATCATGAGCTTGGTGGCCTTTTTCACCACACTTGTAACAGACTCTCATTCCCTTCAGGCAAGCACCGGGGTGTTTCTTCCCGCACTTACCACAAGATGGATATTCAACCTTTCCCTTCTTCCCCTTATTTCCATTCCCAGATTGATCAGCAGGTCTCTTCTTCTCTTGCTTTGCTTTAAAGTCATAAGACTTAGAGAATTCCTTTTCGGTCTTGATAGCACATGAGACAATGTCTTCGTACGATGAAAAGGATTGTGAGACTAATGCTCGACGGAGAAATGGTTTTAACCCATCAAAGAAACGATCAATCTTACTTCTTGGGTTGCGAATATAATCACCAGCGTACCTCGCTAACCTTGTAAAGTTAGCCTCATACTTTGTGACATTCTCATCCTCCTTTTGTCTCAGACTCAGAAATTGCCTTTCCATATCTGCTCGATGGTCGCGAGGAAAGTATTTTTCTAAAAACAGATTTTTGAACTCCCTCCATTCCATGTTTGATACTTCATCATCTTCCTTCATGTTCTGAATCAATGACCACCATTGATCAGCATCTCCAGTGAGGCGGTAAACTGCCATGTGGATTATGGAGACATTATGTTGTTGTAGTAGTTTTTCATTTTATGATGTAATGTAAAACTTATGAATATATCTAGTGTTTCCAAGGCCACTAAACCAATCGGTATTTCGAGATTTGATCTTTCTTGTGATCATGCCAATGTTATGTAATAATGCACCAAATCTGGGTAACTGGGGTCGGGGCGTTACAGTTGGTATCAGAGGAAGTTTAGTACAAACCTTGGAAGCTAGATTTAGATAAACTCTGATTAGAGCACGTAGACCTAAGATGAACTTTGAGGATTAGTATAGAAGAACTTCCTAGAATTTTGGTATTGTAGAGATTTTGTGAGTTTTCCGAGCAATACATCCCTGTCTGGATACGAGCAGGTAGAGGTGGGTCTGGCACAGATGTACCTAGGGGTAAAACTCGAAAACACCGCTTTGAGCTAGACTCGAACGGGAACTGGTGCACGACAACGGGCCTTGCTGCACTCTTGGTTACGACACTCCCGGGGGATATGCTTAGGATAAATCTCATTTTCTTTACAAATCATTTTGAAGGGATTATGAGTATATACATCCTCAAAGAAAAAATTCTTATGATTATGGATTATATCCATAAATAGTTCAATTTATGTTAAGTGTTTTATAAGTACGGGATTATGTATTTTGATTCATAAACTGATCTAGTTTATGCCATTGTTTAGAAATGGCGCCTAGTGGAAGAAATGGAAACCGTATCAATGCACGCACTCCATGTAGGGATTGCCCTCCTGCTCAAGATAATTATAGTGGGGCTGGTGATGCAACTGGTGCTGATCATCTAATCACCATACTGGGACAACTTACTCAGGTTATGAATAATAACCTTACCCGTATGGAGCACCCTGATCCGCAGCGTGGAGGATCAATGTTAGATCGATTCATGAGGCAACAACCACCAACGTTCAATGGGAATAAAAATCCCTTAGTAGCTGAGCAATGGATATTTTCCCTAGAGAAAATATTTCAGGCTTTGGGGAGTAGTGAAAGGGAAAAAGTTATCATGGCAGTTTACCGCCTCACTGGAGATGCTGATCAATGGTGGTCATTGATTCAGAACATGAAGGAAGATGATGAAGTATCAAATATGGAATGGAGGGAGTTCAAAGATCTATTTTTAGAAAAATACTTTCCTCGCGACCATCGAGAAGATATGGAAAGACAATTTCTGAGTCTGAGACAAAAGGAGGATGAGAATGTCACAAAGTATGAGGCTAACTTTACAAGGTTAGCGAGGTATGCTGGAGATTATATTCGCAACCCAAGAAGTAAGATTGATCATTTTATTGATGGGTTAAAACCATATCTCCGTCGAGCATTAGTCTCACAATCCTTTTCATCGTACGAAGACATTGTCTCATGTGCTATCAAGACCGAAAAGGAATTCTCTAAGTCTTATGACTTTAAAGCAAAGCAAGAGAAGAAGAGACCTGCTGATCAATCTGGGAATGGAAATAAGGGGAAGAAGGGAAAGGTTGAATATCCATCTTGTGGTAACTGCGGGAAGAAACATCCTGGTACTTGCTTGAAGGGAATGGGAGTCTGTTACAAGTGTGGTGAAAAAGGCCACCAAGCTCATGATTGCAAGGGGAAGAAGGAAGCTACCAACGTTCAGTGCTATAATTGCAGGGAGATGGGGCATTATGCAAATTCATGTCCTAAGCGTCAGGAGAACTTACCTCAGAAAAGGCCAAGGGATCAAGGCCAGGCTTATGCTATCACTACTGCTGAGGTAGAAGCTCCGAAAGACGTGGTGGCAGGTAATTTAATGGTTTCCTCAAGTTTAGCAAATGCATTATTTGATTCTGGATCATCACATTGTTTCATATCTTCCCAGTTTGCTAAGAAAATTAGATATTTCCAATTTGATTTAATAAGGGAGCTGTCAGTTAAAACTCCTAAGGGAAGTATCGTTGCAACAAAGTTTTGTGAATCAGTCCCCATTAGAGCACATAAATTTTCTTTATCTGCTGATCTCATCGTCATACCTATGATTGAGTTTGATATAATCCTTGGTATGGACTGGCTTTCGGACTATGATGCGAAGATTTATTGTAAGAAGAAAGAGGTTACGATTCTTGATGATAATGATAAGGAACACCTTATTTTTAGAGCAGAATCGTCACCACCTAATTCTTATTTAGATCCACCCTCAATAGCTCAACTAAATTCAATTATTGGGGAGGAAGAGAATGAAATAACTGCGGGTGAGGAAAGGAATTTTCAAATAGAGGATGTACCTGTTGTGAAAGAATTTGTAGATGTATTTCCGGAAGATTTACCTGGACATCCTCCAGAACGAGAAGTTGAGTTTTCCATTGATTTGATTCCTGGATCAAGGCCTATATCGAAGACCCCTTATAGAATGGCCACTGTAGAGTTAGTCGAACTAAATAAACAACTAGAGGAATTGAGTAATAAGGGATTTATTCGCCCTAGTGTTTCTCCATGGGGAGCCCCTGTTCTTTTTGTTAAAAAGAAAGATGGATCTATGAGGTTATGTATCGACTACAGGGAGATCAATGCTATAACGATAAAGAACAAGTATCCCCTACCTCGTATTGATGATTTATTTGACCAACTGCATGGAGCTCAATACTTTTCAAAGATTGACCTTCGATCTGGATACCATCAGTTGTGTGTGAAGAAGGAATACATTCCGAAGACAGCATTTCAAACCAGGTACGGGCATTACGAGTTTACTGTAATGCCGTTTGGATTGACTAATGCACCCTCTGTATTCATGGATCTGATGAATAGAGTTTTCAAGGAGTATCTCGATGAATTTGTGGTGGTATTTATTGATGATATCTTGGTATACTCCAAAACCTACGAAGATCATGAAAATCACTTGCGCATTATCTTGAAGACTCTGAGGAGGCATGAATTATATGGGAAGTTTAGAAAGTGTGAATTCTGGCTTCAGGAGATTTCTTTTCTTGGCCATATTGTCTCTAAAGATGGAATCTCTGTTGATCCTTCAAAGACCAAGGCAATCCAAGAATGGCCAGCACCTACGAGTATAACTGAGGTACGTAGTTTTATTGGCTTGGCAGGTTATTATCGACGTTTCATCCAGAATTTTGCCCGATTGGCTAACCCATTAACGAAGCTCACACGTAAAGGGGTTAAATTTGTTTGGACAAAAGAGTGTGAAGAATGTTTCGAAGAACTGAAGAGAAGATTAGTCAATGCTCCTATATTGACTCTACCATCGGGGAATGATGGGTTCGTTATTTATAGTGATGCATCAAAGAAAGGACTTGGTTGTGTCCTTATGCAGAATGATAGAGTTATTGCCTATGCATCACGACAGTTGAAAATTCATGAACAAAACTATCCTACTCATGATCTCGAGTTAGCAGCTGTGATCTTTGCTTTGAAGATATGGAGGCACTACCTCTATGGTGAAAAATGTGAGATTTATACTGATCACAAGAGTTTGAAGTATATTTTCTCACAAAAAGAACTCAACATGAGGAAAAGGAGATGGCTTGAATTACTCAAGGATTATGATTGTACGATACACTACCACCCGGGGAAAGCAAACAAAGTAGCAGATGCTTTGAGCAGAAAAGACCATGGAGTTCTGAACATGATGAGAATTTAAAGGGATCCAATTTTCATGGATCTAGTGAAGATGGACATGGGAATAACCAGGGAAGGTGAAACATCAATGCTTTTTCAAATGGTTGCCAAACCATCTTTACTAGAAAGGATTAAGAATTCTCAGAACGATGATGAAGAATTTCAGAAGAAGATTAAAGCTGTGAATGATGGGAGATTGAGAGACTTTGTGTATGAAGATGGAATTTTGAAATTCGGGAAGAGACTTTGTGTTCCCGATTTACCTGATCTAAAAAGGGAATTTCTAGATGATGCTTATAGTTCCAATTTCTCTATACACCCTAGGAGCACCAAAATGTATAGAGATTTGAAGGAACATTTTTGGTGGGACAACATGAAGAGGGAGATTGCTGATTTTGTGTCAAGATGTATGGTTTGTCAACAAGTGAAAGCTGGAAGGCAACAGCCTGGAGGAGTCATGCAACCTCTTCCCATACCGGAGTGGAAATGGGACAATATTACGATGGACTTTGTCATGGGGCTACCAAAGAATCCTAGAAGGAACGATGAAATATGGGTTATTGTTGATCGTCTTACCAAGTCAGCACATTTTCTTGCTATAAGAGAAGATCTACCCCTGGAACGTCTAGCAAGACTATACATTAATGAAGTTGTGAGACTTCATGGAGTACCCCTATCAATTGTTTCTGATCGTGATCCCCATTTTACTTCAAGATTTTGGAAAAGTCTTCAGAAATCCCTGGATACTGAACTTCATTTGAGCACTGCTTACCACCCTCAGACAGATGGACAATCAGAATGGACTATTCAAACCCTATAAGACATGTTGAGATCTTTCTCACTTGACTTTCAGGGTATGTGGGATCAATATTTACCACTGGTAGAATTTTCCTATAATAATACCTTCCATTCGAGTATTCAGATGGCACCATATGAAGCGTTATACGGAAAGAGATGTCGTACACCAACCTGTTGGGATGACGTTGGTGAAAGAAAACTTGTAGGCCCAGAACTGGTGGAGGAAACGGTGGAAAAGGTGAAAGTAATCCAAAATCACATCAAAGCTGCTCAAAGTAGGCAGAAGAGCTATGCCGATAATCGAAGGAAGGATTTGGATTTTCAAGTCGGTGATCATGTTTTTCTGAAGGTATCTCCGTGGAAGGGAGTCATACGTTTTGGTAAGAAAGGTAAATTGAGTCCCAGGTACATCGGACCTTTCGAAATTCTAGAACGAATTGGGGTTGTAGCTTACCGATTGGCAATGCCGCCAAGTCTCTCCAAAGTTCACGATGTGTTCCACGTATCTCTATTGAGGAAATACATGCCTGATCCGACGCATGTACTCACCTATGAGGAATTAGAACTGGAACCCGATCTGTCTTATTGCGAAGAGCCCGTCAAGATTCTTGATACGAGAGAACAAGTGCTGAGAAACCGGACGACGCGTCTGGTAAATGTTTTGTGGAGAAACCATAAGATGGAAGAGGCAACGTGGGAACCCGAGGAACTTATGATGAAGAACAACCCGAGTCTTTTTATGCAGTAATACCCTAGAAATTGCGAGGACGCAATTATTTGAAGGAGGGGAGAATGTAACACCCCAAGCTTCTACGATACGCTTCTCTTTGAATAATGTGATAGCGTGTGTTGTACGCAACACCGAGTTCTAACACACCATAACTAATCAAACTAGCCGTTATGAATAGTAATACCTACTTTTTGAAATTATATATATTTTATATTTGAAAATGGACTTCATTTTTGGATTCGGAATATCGAATTTAGCCTAAGGTGAAATTTTGGTACATTTCGGATAACTTTCATATTTTGATGAATAGTGAAAATTACTAAATTTTAATTAAAAACAACTTTTTTAATCAAAATAATTAATAGTGATAAATTATGAATTTGAGTGGTTTTAAAGTATATTTAGAATATATTTTTACCATTTAATATAATGTTGGTCATTGGACATAATTTTATAATTAAACCGAACATAAACGAGTGTCAATCTTTTGATAGTTATTATCTCTTAAAAACACGCTTTTTGTTTTGACAGCGGGAATTAATTTTAAATTAATTTCTTCCACTTCTGTGTTTTGAATTTAGGAAAATGGATTCGATATTTGGAATCAGGATGTTTAAATTGTGTAAATAGGTAACTTTTATTTTTAGACATTTTGAATAATTACTACGGTAAATATTTTATTTACCTTGGTTAAGGGTAAATCCGGTAAATAAGGGTTACAAAATAATATTATAATAATACTAAATTACCCTAAAACGTGTCTTAACCCTATTGGTTGATACATGGTCGACCATGGGAATCTTTGGGTCTATTTTGGGACCCCATGGATCCACTTGTAAGTGATAATGACACTTTATTTTAATTAAGTTAAAATGAATACAAAAATGACACAAGCATATATCTTTTAGAAAAATAATTGTTATATAGGGTTATATATGTTGGATTTTAGATTATAAATATTAATTAGAAATCTGAAAAGATTTCCTACATAACGATATTTTATTTATAATTTTTAGACATTAAATAATTTATTTTATTTATGACACAATGATGATGCAGTAATTACTATAATAGTGAAAAATTAAAATAATTGATATTATAAATACCCAAATAAATATAATATGAAACTTTTAATGAATTAAACTAATTTTCTAGGATAATATGATATATTAGGATTGATTTAATTGACTTTTTTCGAAGTAATCAATCTGTTATGAGTTTCAAAAAAATCAACTATTGAATAGTGTCAAAATTGACATAAAAGAGTTCTTAAAACAAATATTATATTATTAATTGATATTAAATTCCTAAAAATCTAAGGTTCGGCCAAGAGACTTATATCATGATAGGTTCATCATTAATGTACCACTTGGGGGTCGCTTGGATGTATATAGTAAGTTTATTAACCATATTATATAAAAATACAAAGAGACAATGTAAAAGTGAAACTAATTAACTTAGAGTTAATACTTAAAGATAAGGTTAATATAAGTACCCAAACCTGTCTAAATTCTAGTGGTTGAGTGGTTTTCGACCTATCCCCACCTTAACCTTTTAATAATAAGCTTTGGAGCCATTAGAAACCGAATATGAATTTATTATAAATTAATATTTCTAGCTTTTCCAAAGGTGCCCCTCACCCCTCTTATAAAAGGGCACTCCTCCTTCTCATTTCTTCACACCTTCAAAGCCTTTTGGTTCGGCCAAACTCTGCCCAAATAGTCTCCCAACATCCCTCAATACAACCTAGAGGCCTTAGTTTGATCAGAAAGCCAACCTAAAGAGCCATTTTGATCAAATCAATAGGAAGAACCCGAAGAAGAGGTAATGATTTCACCACCCTTCTCCAAGTTCATTTCTTCTTCCACTTCTTCTTCCTTTGTTCTTACCATTATAAAATAATAACTCCAGTATCTCACATATACTGTGATGTTATTATAAATATGGTACAATCATATTCAGTATTCTATCCACCCTTTGAATAACATGTCACCATACGTGCGTACGTACGGCTTACCGTCTCCACGTCGTGGTGTAATTGTTATTCAATATAATATTATTTGGATGGGTATAATAATTATGTGTAACTCATGTAAATAATAAATATAACATGTTAATGATTCTGTATATATGATATACCATCCATTTATATATTATTTTAATATCAAAAGAATGATATTGTCGCTCGTGCGTACGTACGGACTACCGTCTCCACGAACGCGATGAGATTCATTCTCCATCGTATCCATTCAAGTATAATTATCATTTGATGATTTAAAAATGATGTTTAAGGACTGGATATCATTCTGGATATGAATAAGATACAACAACCATGGCTTATGTAACAAAACATATAAAAGAAAATGAGTAAGTTAACTCCCGAAACGACGATAATTCTAAGATATTATTAACAAATCAATGTTAAAAGATCATATATGATATCATATTAATATATATGATTCTTGTATAATTTAATAACAACTATTTCACCATTATACAGGAGGTTAACCTACCCCAACCAAGGAAAAGTACAAGGTAAGGGTTTACTTTACAACCTCTTCATTATCCAAGGTTGTTTATACGTAATAATCTACTGGGATCTCTTTATCATCCACATCCATGTTTCTTAAAAATGCATTTCAAAACATTTTTACTATTTACTAGAATATGAGTTAAATTAATTTATACCCTTTTTGACTTTTATAAGTGGTTTATAAAGGAATCTTTCGGTCGTTTTCAAAACAAGGTCCTTTTTAACCTTTTCGACAGAATTAAGGTAAGAATGTTTTTTTTAACTTATACGGCGGGTGCGGCTATTTTCCGCCGTTATAAAATCTTCAAAGCTTCCCTTACAAGATTATAAGAATATTTTCAAAGAAAATGTTTTATTTTATATGGATCTTAAATTATTTCAAAATAAAAGGAGGTATTTCTTTAAAAAGAATTTTGATTTCATCTATGTCAACATCCTTTGATGGATTTTAAGATTATTTGAAGTTGATTTATTATGATACAAAACTTCTATATTGTATTGAAGGTTTTGTGATATGTTTGACTGTGGATGTGCTATTTTTATACCATTCATAGTTTATGGTGAAAGTATTGACATTTCGTATGCTAGTTTTAATAAGAATGTTTATGTTATGTTTAAACCTTTTCATATGGGAATGCATTGGACTTAATATGTGACGGGTGGAGCCCGCTATAGCTCCTCGATGCATCGGTAGGTCTCATGAGACAAACTAGTGTCTTGGCACAAGGCCTTGACAAAATCTTATTTGTAGTCTTGGCATGAGGCCTTGGCTATGTGGTTATGATAGTCTGGCATTATGCATTCCATCATTATGAAAGTGGTTATTGATTTTGCATGTGACTATTCGTTTAGTAGAATAACCATGTGAATAAGTAAATGGCATTATTTCATTTTATTTATGCCATACTATGTTAAATGTTCAAGTTTAAAAGGCTTTTGTTTTAGTTATACATTGCCTTAAATGTTTATTCTTATTTATGAAAGTTTCCGTTATATTGTTATCCTTACTGGGCATTTGAGCTCACCCCTTTTCTATGTTTTATTTTTCCCAGGAAGTGAAGAAGTAAATTATGAATGACCTGCAGGGATATTATGTGGGGATATGAGTGTGGATTATGGAGACATTATGTTATTGTAGTAGTTTTTCATTTTATGATGTAATGTAAAACTTATGAATATATCTAGTGTTTCCACGACCACTAAACCAATCGGTCTTTCGAGATTTGATCTTTCTTGTGATCATGCCAATGTTATGTAATAATGCACCGACTCTGGGTAACTGGGGTCGGGGCGTAACATATCCTGATATGTGAGTGTTATAGAATAGTGGGTACCTTTTTATGGGAGAGGGGAGGGGCACCCTTAAAAACACTTAAAATATTAAATTAATATAAATTAATATTTAAATAAAAATGAATCCAAATTGAGATATGTCAAATATAAGATGAGGATATTTTTAAATATTCTCATCCAATAATTTTTAGACAATTATAGATTTTATTTTAAATATTATGTTTTCAGTTTACCCTTAATTGTTCTCTTTTAATTTTAATTGGAGTAACACAATTTTAAATATTAATAGAATATACATTTTACTTATATTAGGTAAATTTCCCATAATTGGAGACTTAATTAACATTTATACCTTATAATAGTCACTTTGGAATTTTTAATTTTTTTAGGATTTTTAAATAATTTAACAACTAATTATTTTTATAAAATATCAGTTATGTTAATTTTTACACTATTTATTTCATGGAATTTAAATAAAATAAAAAAGAGAAATAACTTCAAAAAACCAATTTAATAAACTAATAAAATGTCATATTAAACTATAAAATCTGTGTATAGAATAAATTATGTCAAATAATATTTATTTTAATATTATAATATCATTTATTCGATTCATTAATTTATAAATCTATTATTACATCATCATTATGTCATAATTAAATCAAATTATTTTTTTACAAAAAATTGAAAATAAATTACCATGATGTAGATAATATTTTTATATTTCTAATTTATATTTATATTCAAATATATCACTTATATAACCCATATTAAAATTGTTTTAGTAATAAGAGACATGATTATGACATTTTTGCCTTTCCTTTAAATTAAATGTTATAAATGTCATAATCACACATAAGTGCCTTAAAAAGGCCACCATTTTGACCCAAGGATTGTATTGGTAGAAAATAAATAATACACTAATTTTAGGACATGTTTTAGGGTAGTTTTTTATAATATTAATTTTACTCTTAATTACCTAATTTACATTTAAACATGGTAAATAAAATTGTAAAGGTACTATTCGCCAATAATTATTTTAATCTTATTAGATTAAATTTTTTATACTTATTAAAAAAATTTAAGTAAATTTTTGTAAATAAAATTCAAAAAAGTTACTAAAATTAATTTAAAGTTAACCCTATTGAGGGATTTAGGAAACATGTTTTTAAAAAGTAAAAACCATCAAAAGATTGACATGTGTTTATATCCAATTTAAATGTGAAATTACTTCCAATGGACAAAATTGGATTAAATGATAAAAACATAATCTATTTATACCTTAAAACCATGTAAAAGGATAATATAAAAATATAATTAAATTAGATGAAAAGGTAGTGTTGAATTAAAATGTAGTATTTTTTACTATTCATTAAAAAATAAATTTTATAAAAAAAATACCAAAAATTCAACCAAAGTGAATTTTGATGTCTTGATTCTAAATAATAAGTTTATTTTTTTCAAATATAATATATAAAAGTGGCAAAAACTATATTTAAATAGGGTCCTCCATCGAAAGGCTGTAAAACTACCTTTTAAAACTATTAAAGTGTTTTATCCTTAAAATTGGATTAATTCTCATTTATTCCTATAAAATTTATTAGATGAAAGTAGAAACATTTAATAAACATGTGAAAATATAATATAGGTAGTTATGTCCATTACATCCATTACAATGAATATGTGTTAAGTATAATTTAATATAATAATATTAATAATGTATTATTTTTTGGTATATCTCAGTCTTGTATGTAACATAAGATTTCAGAGAAATCCATTGTTGCAAGTCAGGTATGCTATCAAGAAAAGAATTTATTTTGAAGTAAAATTAATATCAAATTCATAAATATTAATATATATTAAAATTTAATATTCTATAATAACCTAGTATGTTACATTCTTAGTAAATAAGTACGTAATTTTCAGTTTAGTTATTTTATGCTTCAAAAATATGATTTCTTCAAAAATGATTTTATTGATTTTTGTGGGTAAGTAATAGGATTAATTTAAATAAATTTATGAAATTTTATTTTACAAAAATCATATCATTTTTGAAATAAGTATATCAAAATTATATAAGTGTTAAATTTTAGGTTTTTTTTAAAAGATTGATTCTTTAGTGAATAGTGAAAATAACAAATTTTTTAAAATTACCAATGTTTTCTATAAAAGGTATCATTATAATTTTAATTTGATATTAAATTAATATAAAAATATTTTAGTTATAAATTATATAATAAATAACAAATGAATCATCATTATACTTTATTTTTTGTATAAGTTCATTTTTGAGATAGAAAAACCCAATTTTCTAAAAATAGTTTTCATTTAGCTTTATAGTTTTATATAAAAATTAATCAATGAAACTTATATAAATTAAAACCGATTAAATTCAAATAATTTTTGTATTTATAAAGTAAATTTTTTCTAGGTATGATTTTCTGATATTTTTTCTAAAGAAATTATTATTTAAGATGAATAGTAAAACATATAGTTTTTACAAAATATTATATTTTTATGATAAGTAGAAGACATAATAATGATATAAAAATTTAATAAATTTATTGAAAGGATAATTTGTTTTAATATGATACAAATATAATATTTAAATAAATAAAAACATATAAATCAGAATTTATTTCCTAATAAATATGAAAATAATTATCAGCGCATGCACCACACTGGAAAAGTCAAATTTGGTGTCCTAATGAGAAAAATGAACAAAGAAAAACCAATTTCAAAATTTTATTAATTCAATATTATCTATAAATGATTATTTTTATTTATCTTTTGAATTTTTTATTTATTTAATAAATATCTTATCTAAATACTTGTGCAATGCTTTCACAAGGCTAGAAAAGTCAAAATTACATATTAAATAAGTTACCATGACATAGATATGAGTAAATATACATATTTAATTAATATAACTGTTTATATTGAACTTAATTTATTTTATTTTATGGTGTTAATTTTTTTTTACATGTGAAATAATTATCTTAAATTCTTATGCAACGCTAACATAGTTCTTGTATAAGTAGTAGAAATATCAAGTTAAGGATATTAAAAATCTAATAGTAATTTTTTTGGTGTATTTTAGTACCCAATTTGTTTTATAGATAAATATAATATATTAAGGTTTTTTTGAATCATTATATTTTAATTCCTTTTCTATCATGTTGTCTCCAATGTAAAATTAAATGAATAATGTTTGAATTAACATTAATGATATTTTATATAAATAATATTATATTAAATTATTTAAAATTAACCAAAATCATGAAATAAGAAAAATTATTTTGATAATAGGTAAAATAATTCATCATTTTTTCATTTATGATCCAATTTTCTATGTATAAGTAAAATTATATCCTTTTAATATTGAAGAATTCATTTCCACATTTAAGGTTAAAATTGGATAACAAAGGGGTTAAACCAAATGATATAGTTTAAAATGAAATCAAAACCGATAAAAATTTGATTGGGTAATTATATTAAGAACCTATACTTATTATATTATAATCCGTGTAATTTTATAACCATTTTACATGAGTTATACTCATATTATATTTATAATATTTCATGTATATCCAAAAATTAAATTAATGATATTTAATAACAGAAATTATTTTATTAAATGACTTAGAATTCATAAAATTCATTTATTAAACCCAGTTCATTAGATACAGTTTAAAATATCAACTATATTTCATTTATATTACAAATCTCTTTTTATCATAACTTTATGGACCACTAAATAGTGAAAAAAATTGTTATCACGGTAATTATAAAAATGTATAACATGGCGATACATGAATATGGTCAAGGATTACTTGGCCTCCTGGGCCTCTTCTGAATTTCCTTTCACTTTACTGGGATCCCTTCCCCATGAATGCGTTAACCTTGTTAGGTCTTAAGGTATTGGGCTTCATTACATTAGACCTCTATGACTTTTTTGGGGATTTGGCCCCCTTATTAATAAAAGTTTGGTAATGTGGGATGGATAGAGAGTATTTATACTCATACTCATAATATATTATAATTATATCATTTTTGATACATTTTTCGATTAAAATTAATTTTTATTAATTTAATACATTAAGAAATCCTATGAATTCCCATCCCCTTATTTATAGAAGGGAACCCTCTCTCCTCTACTCTCCACACTTCAAGATAAATATGTTATGGAAAATAACTACCAATGTACCTTACTAAAATCCCTCCCTATATTATAGATTTCATATTTGTGGAATAATACAAACCTTAGAGGGATTAATGAGTAATGTAATTGAGGTTTTCTGAAGAAGAGTTTTGGATTTTATCAAATGTTTTAGTTTTATTTCTTCTTTTCCCCCTTAGAATCATATTTTAAATTTATTAAATATAACACCAAAATATTCCATATAATGAGATGATATTGAATAAAATATATCCATATCCTTCTTCCATCAAATTATAAATGAAATCATCATTCATGTGTACAGTGGACTACCGCCTCACGAACCAATATAATTTATTTTCCATAAATTCATATCATGGATGTTTATAATTATTAATTTAATATATATATATATGATATTAAATACATAATTATAAATTTTTAAATATAAGGTATCATTTATTATCTTACATTTCCATCCATTGAAAATTGATAACATCAATCATACATATATTTGGATTACCACATCCAAGAAGAAATGCAAATATTTTTTCAAAACCACATAAAAAGGATTATATATATAATTTTATCTAAATAAATAACATTATATTTATGACATAATAAAATTTTTTGAAATATAAAATGATACTTAAATTCTTTCTCTCATGTTATTTGAAAAAGGGAAGCTTTACTCATGCTTAAAAACAAAATATATTCTCTATTATTATAATGTAATTGATATTTCAAAACCATATTTCATAGTCAGTTTTAAAGATATAAGTAATTTATAAAAATTATAATTATTTCAACATTATTATTCTAGATATTATGTAACAAATATATCATTTACCATAGTCAATATACTGAAGTATTTTTGAAATTATAAATCAAATATCATTAAAACACCAAACATGGACTTAAATGATTAAGTATTTAATTATGTCATTCAAATAAATGAAATAAATAGTCAAAGATAAGGGATTATTCTGGGTAACGATTCTTAATAATTTAAAAAAATTATATAATTTTATATTACAAAGGAGTTAACAAACATACATGGAAATTATAGACTCGAGGTAAGGGATTTTTCCTCAATTTCTCTTCATTGAGTTATATTTTAGTGTTATACACCTATTTTATTTTATTTGATGTATATTTCCCCTTTTTACATTTTATATCTTTAACGTTTCATAAATCATGGTATTTTATGTTTAAATTTAAATGTTTTAATTCAAGGGGATTTGAATTGAATGTTACCAAGTGGTAAGGAGTATCTTAACTCAATTTCCCTTCAGTGGGTTAAAACTCATCATAATTAACTTTATTATGGTATGATTTTGTGTGAATTTTATGATAAATTGAATTATTATTTATTTATACTTGTTTTATGTGGATTAATATATATGTACATAATTAATTCATGGATTAAATATCACACAAAAAGTTATAGTCATTGTAATTTTTTTCCTGGTCTCAATTTAAATTCAGTGAGACATAATTTATGTTATACATAATGATTTATTTTATATGGTGTAATTTTTACCCTATGAGTGTGTTTTTAAGTATTATTTAAGGGAAATTAATAGTTTTACATAATCATTTTATGATATTAATTCGATGGATTTTTTATTTACCTAAGATACAAGAGTTTCTTATCTCAAACATCATTCTTGAGATATTTTTTATTAATGAACCTATATTAATTTATATGTTGTATACACTGAATCTTGGAATCTAATATCATGAAACATATTTTTCTCATGGTATTTTAAGTTCCTCCTTATTATCTTGTTTTTAAATGGTTTTTAGTTTTAAAATGTCGTAAGGGATTTTTATTTAAAAACATTGTTTTAATGTTTTAAAATACTTTTATCCAAAATCTCATTCGATGATTTTTATTTTATTCAAATAATGTTACTTTATAAAAAAAATAAAAAATATTTCTATGATTTATTAACTTATTTTAAATAGTTTTAAAAAGTAAATTTCATAATGTTTTTCACATGGGCCACTTTATAATCTATTTTCAAAAGTTTAAAAAGAATTTTTAGTCTCAATTTAAATGACATGAATGGAATTTACCACCATCATGACCTCTCTTTTTCATTGAAGATTACTTTATATGTTTCCATGTTTATTTTCAAAGAATAATTTTTTTCCAAATATTTAGTACATTTTTATAAAATATTCCCCAATGAAAAGGTAATTTTCCATTATTTAAAAAATGTTTTAAAAGTTATTTTAATGGTATATTATTCTATTTAATCATCCTTTAATGATTAATATACTTAACTGGAAATATGATATTATTATACCATCTATGTTCTATCTTTTGATGGCCTGTGATGATTATTTTAAAAGGAATATTGTGAAACCTATTTCTATTCCTGGGTTAATCAAGCTACAAAGGAATGATAATTGTTTTTAAGGGTGTTATGTTATAAAATAAATTTTTTTAAATTTTTTATTCAGGAATGATACTTAGAAATTACTAATGATGATGGGTGAGATTTATATATTTGATATTAATGTTCGATTATGGGATATCTTATACAACAATAAATCCTCATACAACTTATACGAAGGGTGCTCCTAATAAAGCTTATACGACAAGTGATCCCAATATAGCCCTATAATTCATTGTGTAATATTATTTTTCATAAATTAAATAAGTTAGGAGTTAACTAGGATGGTTTATCCTATGGATTTAATGAGTCTCTAGTTATTTTTGACATAGTTTATGAAGTTAATGTTCCTAGAAACCAAAATGTTTTCTTTACCATTACTATGAGTTTTTAATGGTTCATTTGATCATGATTAATATCACATGGCTAAATAACATTGATTATCATTACTCTTTACTTTGATAAATATGTATTCCAAGTCACATGTTTCAGGATCCATGTTTTTATGGGTATGAATTCTCTCTTTTTTTCTCATGAAATTTTGTTATGACATCATATCGTTATGCTTATATTATTCTCACTAATGACATTGATTTTTTAGTTCTTATGTTTACCCTTACTAATCATTTGAGATCACCCTTATTATGGTTTCCATTTACCCAGTTTATAAATAATGGTTTTATGTATGTTATTACAAATAAGGATACAATATTTGTAAACTTAATGGGAGATTATTTAGATTTTTATAAACCAGTTGTTCATTTATATTTGTTTTTTGTAATAGTTTTTTCAAATTCTTCAAAAATATAAAATAAAGGACATCGGTTTACTAAGTAATAAAATATTATAGTTTCATTTTATATTTTTTAAATCATTAAAATTGGCTCATGTTATCAATATCAAGTCCAAAAATGTAAATATTAGGTTTTAATCACTAGATCTGATAGTGTGGGTCTAAGGCTATTATATAGAGAGTCCAAAAAATAAATAAAAATAAATGTATGAAATTATTAAATGTGATATCTAATTGATGCATGATTGAAGCTTCATTTATATCTTATGGTTCATTACATGAAAATGATTATAGGCCAAAAATAAATGAATTTTTTAAAAAGGATCCTTCAAATAAATTTTTATGGGGAAATAGTCCCTAAATCATTAATGAATTAATCTTTAATTTCTAGATTCCCCTTATCATCAGATAATGTGGAATCATTGATGTATGGTGAATAAAGAAAATAATAACCATAATATAAATAAATTAAAGATTATATAATGAATGTTAAATATTCACATATATATTTTTTAAGAAATATTTTGAAGTGAAGTATGATATAGTTTAGTATAAGAATTAAATTTTAGAGTTAAAATTTGAGCTAAATAACATGGATGTTGAAATATATAATATGAAGAATGAAATTTATAAACTTTATTCTGAGTTGGAATTCAAGTTTAGTATTTTTCATATATCTAATGGAAACAATGTTGTAGAATCCTAAAACAGGTTCCACATACTGGTTCACCGACATGGTTCACTACATGGCCTCAACTACGCCTCCCCATACACCACATTACCGAATATTAGTGAGAGTCTAATATATCATGTGGGGAGACTATACCAAAATTAGAAAAGAAATAAAATAATGGAAATAAATATAAAAATAGATATGATAATAATCAACAATAACCAATAAAGACCAAACATCACATGGCAAATCCCAGAAAAGGGAAATGGCCAAAACTAATATAGTTGATATGTCCTTTCATATAAGTTTCAAGTGTAAAATAACAATACTAAAATAAAGACACAATGAAAACTCCCAAGTGGGTCCTGCCACCATGTTCATATCCCTCATACATTCTCCTTCCTAAATACTAACTTGACCATCTAACAGTGGGCTATTTCCCTTATCCTATAATACAAACATGAAGTCTATTCAGGTAACAATCAGTTGACTAAATAGGGTTTGAGTACAACTCGTTAGACCACCACCAATAGTGTATAAAGCAATATAAAATCTATAATAGTGTATGATGTTGTATAAGGAATAAAAGAAAAAATTATAAAAGTTAATTGGTTTCACACTTATTATCATTTTTTTAACCACATTTGCCCTTGAGTTTATGATGACTCCTTAGATAATCAAACCCGCATTGGCCCATACTGGATTATGAATCATACAAGATAGGTATTTTATAATTTTTTCTTTAATGGGATTTCATTATTTAATTAATTACAATTTCATTTTAGTAACTTTGAACGTCAGTCCATGTAGCATTATCCCATATACCAGAAGAATTAGTCCATCATATTTATTTCAGGTACATGGAGTATTAGTCTATAAAAAATATTATGGGTACTTAGTACATCAATGTAGCACAAAAATCACGGGAACTTAGATCATAAGTATAACAAAAATCCACTTACATATATCAAGGGCCCAAAGAATCATTATTGACACCCATGGATATAGAGAATCAATTTAACACCCACACCTCATTACTCACGTTTACATATCAATGATCAACATTATTAACCATTTTTATCAACCATTCACATATCAATGTTCTATTTCATTATTCCAACATAACCATGGTTCTTTACTTTTTACACAAGAAACAACATGAGAAAACACCCATTAATCCATTTTTTATAAACTACCACACAACTCATTGAATCTTAAAAATTAATCCAATGAACCATTTAAATCCCATTATCAAGCCATTAAATAAGGATTTAGTTCAATTCAAAAAAACCCATTATTTACCTTTTTTCAATTCATAATTATAATTTCAAGGTAATTGGAACACCACATAGATTTCCATCAATCCGGATCTTATAGTCTCTAATGGATACAATGCGATCTGAAGAAGTTCTCTCAAATTTGTGGGAACTCAATTCACTATTACAATTTAAAAGAAATTTAAAAACATGGAAACAAAATGATACAATATAAAACACAATATATTTATCAATAATATAGGAATTAGAATATAAAACACCTACCATAGGTTCATTGGTGAGCACTCTCTCAACAGTAAAACTTGGATTGAGGTGGAATGGATGAAAATGAAGAATGAAACACCAGTCACCAAGTTTTGAGATTGGATATTCTTTACTTAAATTGATCCAACCATAAAACATTATAATTTCTTTCAAGTACAATGAATCTATCCACATCATATTAGATATAAGGTTCTTAAAAAGAAAAATAAGAATAGATCTTGGAAAAATGACTAAGAATAGAGACTTATTAGTGAATCTTGATCTCCAATGGTCTTAGAATCACCTAAAACATACTCTCGGATCAAATGGAATTACCTCTCAATCATATGTAGGAAAAATAATTCTTGATTTTGGATGATTAAGAAATCAAATGGGGTATTAGAATTTAAATTTAATTAGATCCCAAAAATTCATATATTAAACTACATGATTATGGTGAAAGATTGGTAAAACCTTGCACTAACCATGAATGAGATACTCTCTAAATGATAGTAGGATTGAAATGTTTTTCTTTAGAATCCAAATTTCTTATCCAATAATGTTACAATTGTACAAAATCCACTTCATCAAGCCAGCCCCTTGCATGGCTGGCTTGCACAATTATGCAAACTTTATGCCAATAATTCTTTTTCTTTGTTAAATATTACATGATTTTTCGGGTGGGTGGGGGGGGGGCTACATGGTCTAATAAAATTGTGAGCCCCTTCTAGTGTCTTAAAATGGGGTATAATATTTTCTATGTAAAACTACATGGTTTTCCCCAACCGTGCACCAACTATAAACTACACTAAGGGCATCCAAAATTCTATAAATTAACCTGAAATGACTATGAAGAAAGACTTAACCAAAGTATGGTATAAAAAAGGGTAGATGAATAGCTGAAAATGGGTATGATAATTCTAAAAAAATGCTTGATATCTTACAATTTTCCCACCTTATAACAGCTCATTCTCGACCTGCACTTCCAAGCTTCACTAAAATTCAAAGGTGAAAAGGTTAAGCCACTGGGTCAGTATATCTTCTTCCTTCTCCCATTTTTCTTCCTTAACACAGCCATGTTTTCAAAAACTATGAATAATGGCATAGTATTTCCCCAAAATAATTTCTCACTATGATCCAAAATATGAATCATATTATCTTCAAAGGATGCATCAATGTCAAGATCATCATCATGAATATCAATTAGATGTGAAGGGTCTGGTTGATACTATTGAAGATATGATACATGAAAAACATCTTTCATAGTACTATTAATTTGTATAAGATAAAATCGATACACCACCATTAAGATCTTATTTATAATATCAAATTCTCTAATAAAACTAGTCACTAACATTCCCTACTTCTGAATCTGATGGTGGTCAAATCCCGAAGACACCTAAAGAAATACCTAATCACTCACTGTAAAATCAAGAGGTTTACGATGTTAATCAACATAATAATTCTATATACTTTGAACTATATCGATAAATTTCTAAATCAACTATAACTTTTCTGATGTATCTTTCATGAGACTTAGTCCAAACAACTCTCACTCACCCACCTCTATCCAACATAAGGGTGACCTACATGCTCTAACATAAAGTGACTCATATTCTTCCATCTAAATAGCCTCTAATAACTATTGTTATAGTATAAATCAACCAGTGATAAGTTTTTCTCCTAATATCCCCAAAGTCTAGGATTAATTCCCATAGAATTTCCTCTAACACCAGAATAGTAAACTCCAATTTACCATCTATCTATGGGTGGAAAGTTGTACTCAAAAACTAATAATTACCCAGTATCTTTTGAATAGTATTATAGAAGAATTAAGTAAAATATGGGTCACAATATATGACTATAATCCAAGGAACCATGTGAAAATGAACTATCTCCCAAACATATATATCACTTAACTAATCAAATGTGAAAGTCTACCTAATTTAAATTAAATGGGAAACTTTCATCAACTAGTTCACAATCACCCATATCACATCATTCTTCCATGGGTTCCTCAAAGGACCTATCAAAAAGTACATGGGGACATCATCCTATTTCCACTTTGGAATTAGAAATGGTATAACAAACAACTAGGTTCTTTATGATCAACCTTAACCTACAAATAGAAGTTGGATTGTGTTATAAAACCTATTGTGTATTTCTTTATTCCTGGACACTAATATTACTAATGAAGGTCAAGGTACATTTTGTTCAAAACAATGTGTATTGACCAATTCAAACCATGTAACTCAAGGATCAAATCCTCTTACATACAAGTAGGCAAAAAAAACAAGGCTACAAACATATATTATGTTATCCTCATATATAGTCCAATAATGAGGTGGATCCCCACAATCTAGGATTTCCCTCAAAGAAAAAAACTCTGAATCCTCATACTTACTCTCCTTGATCTAACTCATAAGTGTGGAATCCCCTGATAATAACATGGGGTTAATCTGATCCTGACCCACCTAAACCTCTATATTTATCTAATCCAATAAAGAAATTATCTTCCTCTCATAATATTACTAATGCAAATTCTGAGTTTGTGTTTTTGAGTTTAAAGTGTTAGAAAAACAATTCTTCTTACTGGGTGTATAGGCAAGCTCAAACTCAAAATGATTATATATACTCAACAAATCTCCACTAACGAAGATTGAAATCTCACTCCAAAAATATGTAATTGAAAAGTTTGTGGTTAGTATAATTAATAAAAATTTTCCCCAAAAAGTAATGTCTCCATCACATCAAGGCATATAAAACCACTTCTAACTCATGATTATGAATAGGGTAATTCAGTTCATGCAGCTTCAACTATCATAACCCATATTCGAAAACCCGATCTCCTTGCATCAACACTACACCAAGTTTGATTATAAACGCATCAAAAAACAAGGTATACTACTCACTTGACATGGGTAGGACCAAAATCAGTGTATTAGTAAAAAAATTCATTAACACCTGGAAGGAATTATCACATGATCCAAACCATTAAAATTTGACACCCTTCTTGGTCAATATTGAAAGTAGTTCTATGAAGTGATAAAATTCTGGGATTAATCTCTAATAATATCCCACTAAATCCAAAAACAACTAATATCAAATATATTCTTGGGACGATCCCAAGAAACAATTGTATGAACATTCAATAGAACCACTAACACACATTCCATAGAGATGATGTAACCTTAGAAATGTACCTTGAAGATCTAGAATTGAACTTAGATATCATAGAGTATAACCTATTATATCTCAATGTACTTGGGATGATTTCAATATGTTTGGCATGATCATCATGAATCTGGGAGTACATGAAGATTTCATCGATTAAAACAACCAAAATCTAATCCATGTACCGATGTAATATTTTTTTCATTAAAGCATTAAACACATAAGGATCATTTTTCAATCAAAACATCATTACAAGGAAATAATACATTCCATACCTACTTTTGAAAGTAGTATATGGCATATCAGAGGGTATCACTCTCACATGATGATATACTGATCTCACATAAAGATTAGATAACACACAATAACCCATTATCTAGTAAAACATATCATCAATACATGGAAGATGATACCTATTATTAACTGTCATCTTATTCAATTTCCAGTAATTTACACCAAAGCATAACATTCCATCATCCTTCTTGGAAAACAAGATTAGAGAACCCCAATGTGACATACTCTGAGGTATAAATCCCTTATCCATCTATTATTCCAAACGAGTCTTAATCTATTGAAGATCTGCTAGTGTCACTTAGTAAGGTGGAATGAAAACAGTTTTAACTTGAGGAATCATCTCAATCATAAACACAACAACTCTCTCAGGTAGAATCCCTAATAAGTCTTCAGAAAATACAACCTAAAATCAATTCACTATGGGTGGAAATACACTATTCTTCACAACTCCTCCATCTAAAAAAATAAAAAAATAGGTGGTGATATCCCCTAGATTATGATGAATTAACCCCACACAACCTTCCCAAATATCTAATTCTCCCAAACAAACATATTGGTCACCCTCATATGATGTGAAAGTTACTATCATATGGTAAAAATCAATGTGGTATTAGTATGATACTGGCCATTCTATACAGAAAACGAAGTCAAAACATAATATCTCAAGTATGTAGAGATCCAAAAGGAAATGATAGTCACCAACCTTGAGGGTACACCCCTTATATTGACATATTTCCTTCAACCATACACTTAAAGGGCTATATATTATCATAACCCCATAGAAAAACTCCATCATTAGACTCAAAAAATTCACATGTTTAGAAGATATATAATAATGTGATACTTATGTATCAAATAAAGTAACAAAAATCATTGAGGCTACAAGAATTTTACCTCTTACTATTAACGACCCAACCTTGTTATAAACAAATGAAACTTGAACTGTATGAAACTAACATATCCCTCTACTTCATGCTATAGTCTAAGTACCCCCTACTACACTATTCTACTAATATGTTCACTCTTTCCCTAAAGTACCACATATGGTTCCTTGACCTGCACAACCAATATAACCCCAACAACCCAAATGGAATGGGGTAGAAGACCCCCTTCCAATTCTCTAGTTTGGCCTAGATCCTCCATCACTACCCATTGGTCAAGGGTTACTAAAGTACATATATAAGTGTCCCACCCTACCTCATACTCAAAACTCAACTATGGGTCATGTACACCGACTAAGAATGTGTCCCTTCCTACCACACTAATGGTAGAACACTTGATTACTACCCTGAGTAATTGACCCTTCCCCCTGACTACTTTTTCTTCACCACTCTAGTGAATTTTCTCATAATGATGCTTCATAATCCCAAAATATGTACCTCTTATTCATCTAGAATAAACCACCTGTCATCTACTTGAAGCTTCATTTAGGTTCCCCCAATAAATGAGAGCCTAATTTACTACCTCTTTAAACTTCTTCAATAATAAGTTATTAAACTGTGACATAATCTCACATTTAAGTCTACCTTGAATATTTTTATCCAATGTAGCTTCATATACCACTAGTGATGGAAAAAATTGATCGAAGTTGGTGAAGTGACCATCATAGTCCATCAATTACATGTTTAACTAGGCTAACTGTATAAACTATTATTCCCTTTCCCAATTTTAAGTCTCAGGGTAAAAGTGTTCCAAGAACTTATACTGAAATCCCTTCCTTACTAGGCCCTCCAACCACCCATCCTGATCCTGAATATACTACCAGCGATTCGCTGGTCCTCATAGAATATGGGATATAATTTTACATTTTTATCCACTAGAGTCTCTATATGATCGATGATTTTATGGATATACTCAATCCAAAACTCATCTCCCTCAGGTCCCCCCATCTCTGGTGAATTTTTGATGGTGCTGTAACTGGAACTCCCATGTCATATCAATAATACTCTACATAGCCCGTCCTGAGTCTCTTTTTATGAACTGTATAATGTGAGATAAGTTCTAATGTAACAAATATTCCAAAACTTCACCCAAAACTATCGAGGCCTCTTCTCCCACTACTGGAGAAACATTCTCATCAATTTCATCTTTTCATCCTTCCAAGATATGTCATCATGTAGTCATGTATCTAAAATTCCAAACACATGCTTTAAAAAAAATAACACACCATTTAAACATTTACACAAGTGAGATTTATGCAAATTCACAAAAAGTCATCCACACATAAATTTACCTATGGTCAAAATCGAGGCACAATTACCACCCTCAACCATCTCTAATAAAGACCATATCTAATATATAGTATTTTTTTCATAATTATAAGCTTCCCATGAGAAACCCTTTTTAAGCTTTTCAAAATTACCATTTTCTAACATCTTTTAACCATTATAATTTCATTATCAGGAACCATTTAATTTATGTTACTTCGAATAAAGATAATCATTTTCATTTCCCATAACCCACTCATAACTATCTTTTTTGTGCAAGCCTAAAACGATACATTTCACATATATATCCTTGAGTTCCTAGAACGACGAATGCATACTAAACTCTCATTCCATTCCAGACCATGAGTAAAATCTTATAAAACAATAACATCACACAACAAGTGTATCACCCATGGTGAAATAACAGTCAACTGTAATATAAAACATCAAGAACAAAAATCAAACCATGGGAACTTGGGTTTCCCCCACACATGGGTTAGATACTCCCGTATATGAGCTCATGACCAAGTCACGACTCATCCTCTTCTTCAATCCACATTTCCAAAATAATAAAACAAATGAAATGAAATTAAAACCTCTTCTAATACCATCTTGCAGTGTCCAGATCAGGGTTCCACATATCGGTACCCCAAGCCGGTTCATTACATGACCTAAAGTGCACCTCCACATATGCTATAGTCTACTGATTATTAGTGAGGGTATAATATTTTACATAAAGAGAGTATGATATATTTATCAAAGTAAGACAATAGTACAAATCAATATAAAAATAGACATAATAATAATCAATAATAAAAAATAAAGAGAAAACATCATAGGATAAATCCAAAAACAGGGGAAATGACCATAAACCAAAGTAGTAGATATGTCATTCCATATAAGTGTAAATTTTCAAATGAAAATCCAAAATAAAGACACACTAAAAATTCCTAAATGGGTCTTGAAATCAAGTTTAGATCCCTCATCCATGATTCTTCACGAATCCCAAATCAATTATCTTACATTGGGATCATTCCCTTATCATGACCTCCAAACATGAAGTCTACTTGATTACCAATCGGTGTCCCAATTAGGGTGTGAGTAAAACTACATAGGCCACCGCCAATGGGGTTTAAAGTAATATTTAGTCTATAAAATATCAGATAGTTTTATAAAGAATAAAAAATCAAAATGATAAAAGTAAAAAAGTTGCACATTTATTATTATTTAGTTAACCACATTGGCCCTCAAGTTCAGGGTGACACCAAAGGCAATAATACCTATACATAATAAGGATTTTACAATTTGTTCTTTAATGGGATTTCATTATTCAAATAATAAGAAAAAAATCGGTACCTTGGAGATTATGTTTATGTACCATTATCATGGATCCTTGGATTGTCGGTCCAACATCATTATCTTGGGAACTTGGAGTGTTAGTAAATACCAATATCATGGGTACATAGAGAATTATTATAGAAACAAAATCTTGTGTAATTAGAGAATCAATACAACACTAACTCACATGCATGAATTGGGGTCCTAAAGCATCACTCTACTACCCACGAATGAGGAGAATTAGTCCAATAGCCACACCTCATTGCTTAAATTTACAAATCAAGGTTTATATTTCTTAAAATTTTTTATAAAACATTCACTACATAGTTCTCTATTTCATTATTCAATAATAAATATGGATTTTTAGTTTTAATAGAAGAAAAACATGAGACAACCCCCACTATGTAACAAACTATCTTTTCACTAAGGTTTGTATCATTTTGATTTCAGTTTGATTCTTTTTTTAAAATGGTAAACATTCCCTAAGGCTTGAATAAGTATTTGGGAGTGTTAGGGGCTTGTTCATAGCCTGGAGATCTAGAAAATTGAGAAACAGAATGGGTCACACAATTAGTGCATGGTTAGTGCTAGCTGTGAGACTGAACTAGGAAACTTACCCAGTGCATAGAGGAGGCCACATAGTCTAGAAGAAACCATGAGAGCCAGGAAAAATTACTTGTCCAAAACTAGAGAGGGTTTGATAGAGTAATTTTTCATGGATTGTGTAGAGTTAGGAAAACTATGTGCATAGCCTCTGTTAGTGGGGTTTTTGGACAGTGGCTAGTGCATGGTTGCAGAACAGTTTGGCCAACCATGAAGCCAAACTGTGTGACCCAATTTTGAGGGATGATTTTAACATTTTTTGATTAATTATTTTAAAACCTCACATTCTTTTTATTCTCATAGAGTGAAAATAAGATGCTCATTTATTTATATTAGAAGCTCCTCCTCAAGCTCTCCACCTATGATTTTTCATTGTTCCACTATCTGATATCTAATCCCATCATTGTTGATAAAGTTCGATATGAAATGATTAGATTATTAATCCTATTAATTTTTATCATAGTTTATCTTTCTATACCTTGTTCTATTCTAGTGGGAGCACATTTTCCCTATTTTCAAGGTATTTGTCTATTATTGGTTATTTCTTCTGTTCTCAATAAAATAAAAGGTCGAGACTAAACGAGTGGTTTTATATGAACCTAAGGTTGGTGGTATAGTAATTTTACCTCAAGGTATATATAGTTTATAGTATTAGACGATGTTTTGTATTCTAGAAATTTCTACTTAATTACATAAAATTTAGCTTCCATTTATAATTATTTAAACCATGCTATGATACTTCATTTAGTAACTCATTTAGTTATTAGAGGTTTCCAACATCATTGATCACCACCCATATGGGTGTGTTAAATTAATTTACCACCCTATTTAAATGATCAGTGGACCAAACCACCTCCCAAGAGGTTCATATTAATATAGAAATTGAACTTCTATACTCATTAAATTAAATGGATTGATTTAATTAAATGGAAATGGGTGGAATTCCCACACCACATGTTATGTATTTATAAAAGTGAATTATAAAAACTATGAACCATTGGTCAAATATTGTTAATTTATTATTCATGATTATAAGTAATTCGTAATTATTATTATTATTTGACCATGGATATTGGGAAGTGAACAACTGTTAAGGGTTCTACTGAGCATGTTGTTTCACTCTCTCTTATATTGGGTAATGGCCATGACATATCACACCATTATAATTTTATTTTGGTGGTGGTCATGATGTTTCACATTCCTCCATATTGGGTATTGGAAATGATGAATCACCCTAACATCTTGAGTGATGAGTATAATGTATCACGTTCATATGATATTCAGTGCTAGTACCATTTTTGGAGACATTAGCTCATTAGAGTAGTTATTGATGCCTAAGTTATACCCCGAGTCTAGATTTCAACTATTGTCCATGTATAGGGCTCTATATTTTCACACATATAGAGTGTAAATACATGTATACATATTATATACATATGTGTGATTATTATATATATGATATAATTAGTAGACTTATTTCAGCCGATTTTGATATAGGTATAATCTATAAGGTGTCCCTATGGAACTAGAGATGACTGGTATTTAGCTTTCTTTATTTTTAATTATTCATTTTCCCTATACACTTATATGTTATGTACACAAGCTAGATTATTATAGACACCATTGGTTGTGGCATACTATGTTTATCTCACACCCTACTCGGTCCCCATTTAGTACCTGAGTAGACATCATAAATACATGTGTGGATAAGGGAAATCAACCTTCCATAGATTCTTGATCAATTATACTTATATAATGGAGCATGGGATCAATGTACCATGTGTATGATCACAATGCTTGTGGAATGATCTTTTTTTCAAGTTGTGATTTTGTATAGCATGTTGTATATTCCTGCTATATTGTATTCCCATATCCCATTTTTTATATCAGTATGAAATTAAATCATTTTTATGACTTGGCCTATTTATTTTAGGTATTTATTCCAGCTTCTTTGTTATTTATGCTTCCACAATTTCTCATCGTACTTATTTCCACTATTCCATCTATTATATTATTCTTATAGTATTATTTATTTATTTATTACTATCACTACACTATGTTAAGAAGGTATATTCTCCCCACCACACCACTTGGGACTCTCATTGGTAGTTGGTAGCCTCTGTCATATGGGAAGTCATGCTTGAGGTCATGTGACCGACCAGCTTGGGGCACTAGTTAAGGATCTCCCGGGTTAGGATATTATAAAGTATTATCAGAGATGTTTCTTTTATTTGTATTATTATTTTGGTATTAGAAAAGAGAATATGGAGTTAATTGAATTTGGTAATAATCTTTTCCCTTGGAGTAGCTAACCCATGTATAGGGGAAACCTAAAATACATGGTATGGGTTATTATTTATCTAATTTGTGCCTATTACTATAAAATCACTTCTCTTGATTTCACATTAATACATGATTTTTTGTATAATATTACACATAATGAAACTCATAATATTGATAATTATACTGTCTTTGGGAATTATTTACATTACATAAAAACTTAAAATAGGAAATACATCAACATTATTGAAATTCTTTTAACCTGATCATAATATTCCATGCCTTTTTAAAACTGTAGGGGATAACCTAGGGACATACATAAGAAACGGGTGATCTATAAATCCCATTAAGAGAATAACAATTTTATAAGAAAAAAAAATTATATAATAGTAATATCAATATGGGATAAAATGAACATGAATAATAAGGCATGATATAACATGATAATCATAACATAGGTAATGTGGCAGTAACTTAAAACAATGCATCATAAATATAGGTCAAGGATAACTGCCAAGACATCATTATGGAAAATGCACCATAAAGTAATTATGTTCAATGAATATCCTAATATGAAGTCTCATGAGACTAAACATTACCAAATAAATTGGAGTGCTATATAATTCCAGGTGCACCCATCACATCCATTTCATTCTCATGAATAAGTGTGCAACATAGATATTACAACATGATTTCATTCATAATCATTTTTTATTACGTGATCAAGGAGTGTAGAATAAATAAATGTAAGTCCCAAGTCAAATATGTATAAGTGAATAATGTTTAATACCCTTGATAAGAAATGGGTATGTTATTCAGCACATAATTATTTTGGCATTGAAAATTGCGGTTAAATTTCACCAACATAATGACGTCACATGAAAATTCATAAAGTGGGTTGATGAGAGAGAAAGGGGTATCTAATAATTTTTACATAAAATTATTATTTTTAGTGAAAAATAATACATATACCAAAAATATGAATTGGAAATATAATATATAATATAATAAAAAACATGAATAAAGAAGAGAAGGTGAGGACCCCTTACTAAATTTTGGAATGGTAACAGGTGCACATTAGGGTTCATGAGAGGAATTTAATGATAGAGAAAGGGGTATAAATTATTAAAAAATAAAATGGACAGTAAGGGAGATATTTAATAACACATAACATCATGAACAAATTCTATTTAAAAGGCATAACATAATAGAGGATCTTGAACTTGGAGATAGAGTGATCCCTTACTTGAGTGTGTGACTCCAAATGTTTGAGATTAGCTTCTTGAGAGATTTTGAGAACCCTAAGAGTACTATAGAGAGGTGTGGAAAGATTAATGACATGATCCAATGTTTTAGTTATGATAAATGGGATCTTGGGTGGGTTCATATTAGAAATGAGTGGGTATTTCTTTATTATTTCTCAAACATAGGTTATAGACTCTATATAATAAAATAACCAATAAAATAAATATTCCCATGTTTTTTGGACATTTTCCTTCCAAATTAGAGTGTTTTTCATTAATTTATAAGTTTAATGGCCTAACATTACAAAATAATTTCCTTTCTTATGTGAAGGTAGGTTATACTCTTAAAGAAATGATTTTAAAACCATAAAATATATTAATGGTTTTGGAGGATTTATAAAGGATATATAAAATTAATAAAATAAAAATAAAATATAATAATTTTAAATATAAAAACATATTTTTGGTCATGGATACATTTTATAGTATTAATTACATCACTTTTGGGTCATTACGATGTAATAATACGTAATGTATATTTATACTGTATTTAATTTTTACCCATAAATTCAACTATCTCAAAAAATTATGAAAAAGTCACCATTGGATAATTTTGACATTATTATTAAAAAAATAATATTATTTTCATATAAATTTTTTATAAATATGTTAATATTCACTTTTAATATAAAATCTACATTTATTAATAAATGCTTGGTTTTTTTGACAATAACCATTTTCAAACCCTTATAAAAATTACATTTGACTTCATAAAAATTATATGATAATTTAAATTTAATGAATATTTTTTAATAATAATATTTTATTGAAATATTATTAATTTCAAAAATCCATTAATTCATCAAAATAAATTTGTGAATTTAGTTTCAATATTACCAAAAAAATACAATTTGTGTTTTACTATATCACAAAAAATTCATTTATAAAGTAAAAATAATAAGATGAAAATATATCAATTGTTCTACTAAAAATAATTTAATAATAATATCACTAGGGTATTGATACATATCCATTTAATACACCCAAAAACTATCTAAGATTAAGGTGCATGATAGTTATATTTTTATTGGGTGGTTCGACAAAAATGGTTTTGGATGTGATTTCGATGAGCTTGAACTTCTCCCAAAAATGGTTTTGATCGTTCTTATGTTATCAGATATCAGATTGGGATTGGTAAAGGTTAAATACTAGTGATTCAATATCCCTTTTAATCTTTAATAAATGGGATTCATAGGGTTCTGTCCTATTGGTTTAGGCCATCACTACCCTTTTCTATGTCAATTGAACTTATTAAAATTTTATATTTATACTAAGCACGTGATTATTATTCAATGAATATATTATCAATAGTAATGATACTTGATGGTATTTTAAAATCTTATATAAATAAATAAAACCAAATAATTGTATGGGTTTTCTATAATCATATTACATATTAAGACATTCTATTAAAATTACATGGGAATTGTTTTTATAAAAGTTCGTGTTGTTACAATTGTCCCCCCTTAAGAAATTATACACTTGAAATTTTAATTTACCACAATAAAAACATGATGGTAAATCTATTTCATCACCTTCTCTAGTTCCCATGACACTTACTCAGACTTTTTTTTTCTCTACAACACTTTGAAAATGTGTGTTGTCTTATTTCATAGAACTTTTTCTCTATGATATAAGATCTTTACCCTCTATTATTCATAGGAAAGTTCATTCTCTAATTGTGCCACCACTTGATTGAGTATATGGGAGAGGTATGGTATGTATTTTTTCAATATGGATACATGGAATACATCATGTACTTGATATAGGTTAGGTGGGGGTGCAAGTCGGCAGACCACTACTCCGATGCAATCAAGAATCCAAAAGGGACAATTTATCTTGGACTAATATTTACCATCTTCACAAATATAATAACTTTCTTACATGGAGATATATGGAAGAATTACATCTCTCTAACATAAAACTCTAGGTCACATCTATGATTGTTAGTATATATCTTCTGTTGACTCTAAGCAACCTTGATGCAATGTTGAATGATCCTAACCTTTTCCACTATTTCCTCGACCAATTTAGGTGATAGCAGTTTGTGGTCCCCAATTTCATCCCAACATGTAGGTGTTCTACAAATATTACCAGAAAGGTCTTCCTTGAGATTAATTTGGATTCTTGATTGGAATCTATTGTTGTAAGAGAACTTGACTAGAAGAAGATGCTAGTCACATCCTATTTTGAAGTCAATTGAGCATTCTCTCAACATATCATTAAGTGTTTGGATAGTCTGCTAAGATTGATCCTCATTTTGAGGGTGATAATCCAGGATAAAGTTCAACTTAGTGTTTAGAGTATGTTGAATACTTTTACAGAACTTGGAGTTGAATCTCAAATCTAGACCAGATACACCCGATAGTGGTACTCCACGATGCCTCCTCAATTCTATGATGTATATCCATAAAAGTTTATCTAGTGAAAATTTCTATCAAATTATGATAAAGTGAGTTATCTTTGTAAGATGATCCACAAAAACACATATGGGATTGTTTACCATGGATGTCTTTGGAAGTCTGATGACAAATTACATGGTGGGTTTTATCCATTTTCATGTAGGTATGGGTGATGGTTTCATCATCCCCTTGGATTTTCTCTTTTCTATTTTTACATGCTGATATACAAGACATTCGATGTATATTACATGATCTCATACTTCATATTATTCCACAAATATTACACTCATAGATCTCAATATATCTTTTTTTCTTCCTGGGTGGTTGGAAAAGGTTGAGCTACGTACATCATCCAATATCTCCTTTTTTAATTAATAATTTGATGTTAAGCATAGTCTTGAACCAAATCTCAAAATTCCTTTTTCATTAACATTGAACTTTGAGGATTTACATTTACTTATAATTTCCACATTCTACTTAAATCCCACATTATCTTTTTGAGAATCCTTTATCTTCTCTAGAAGGGATGATTGAACAATTAATTATGAAATGATAGATCATGTTCCTTCTTTTATGATTCCCATGTCCATCAATTAAAAATCTAATAAGGTCATATCCTTCTCAATTATTATAAATGATAAAATTAACGTATCATTTCTACTTAGATAATCAACCATAACTTTATTCACTGTAACACCCTGTGATTTTGTGAATTATTGTTTTCGAATTATTTTTGTTGTTGATATTTTTCATTTCAGGAAACCCTAAAGATATCATATTTTATATTAAAGAACTATGTTCCACTTTTTTTATATGCAACACAACGTTAATTATACACTACACACAATAGAAGATTTGTCTTTCTCTATACAGAACACAACAGTAAGATTTCCTTATACGCAACAATGACTTTCCTCGATGACTTGCGTAACATAGAAAAATGTGGTGTACCAAAAAATAATATATTATTAAAATAAAATTATTTAATATAATAAGATAAAACCTTGACGTTAAATTATAGATTATTAATATTATTAACTAATTTATGGAAATATATGGTTTACACAATATAATATGGATTTATAGGTTACCAACAAATTATAATTGAATATGAAAATTGATTGAATATAAAAGAAAATATTATTATGGTCACAAATATATTTTACCCAAATAAATTAAATTTTAATTTATGTATTTCAATGATCTAAGTCAAACATTCCTTTCACACATAACATCGACATAGTGTATATTACACGCAATACTAAGTTTTTACGAAACATCATTTTATTGTTATAATTATTTAAATGAGTTACTTATAGCCTAGTAGTTAAAACTTAATAATAATAATATTAATAACTAATTTTAAATTTTTTTATAATGTGTTTATACAAATAAAACACATTTATAATGAAAAATATTATTTTTGGTAAAGTCCAATTATGTTTAAAAATATCATTTTCTCAAATGAGTCACTTTTAATTCCCTTTTTGTGAAAAATATTAAAATTAATTTTAGATAAATTTAGAATTAAATTTTGATAAAATAAAATTTATTTTTGAATTTATAATGTCAAAATTATCCTAGGATTAATTTTTTGGATTTTTTTGAAAAACATCATTTTTGATGAATAGTGAAAACTATTACATTTCAGTTAAAAACTACCTTTTTTTAAATAATTAAAATTGTTAAATTATGTTTTTAAATTATTCTAAATTCATATTAGATAAATTATAGATATTTTAAAACATTTGTTATAATTATAATCATTTTAACTTTGAAATTAAATATAAAACGTTAACAAACATTTGAACAATTTTCTACTTTAAAATCTCATTATTTCGTCACGTTTGTGGGATTAGCATTAATCATAATTTTACAACTTATGTGAATTTAAATTTTAAAATAAAAAATAAACCATTTTATTATGTCTAATATTTTATATTCTAATTATAAAAATATAATTTTTTACCAAAATGATTTGTAAAAGTGATTAAAATTAATCACAGTGATTAAGGCCAAATGTATCTTAATTAGGGACTAAACCTTAATGTTAAGGGTCCAAATGACCTATAAACTTGTAAAAAACAGATTTTATATCCATATTTCTTCCATAAAACTTCCATTATTTAGTTTTTGTGGTTTGGAATCACTTTTTTTAGGTAGGAACATGTGTACACCTAACTTGTTTCTAAAAATTCAGTGTGAATCATTTTCCTTCCCTACAAATAGCCACCACCTCTCCATATTCATCACACCTATCAAAACTATTAGGTTCGTCCAATATATGACTAATAAACTTAACAAAATCCCTATATTCATCCTTTACCCCCCCCCCCTTTGTAGAAGGAAATGAAAGGTAGCCCTTCGGCACAAACCAAAAGGATTTACCTGATTCAGAGGTAATACCTTATCTCAAGCTTCCTTCATTTACTTTCTTTATCGACCCCCTACAATTTATTATTTTCAATGATTTTATAATAAAAAAAGTATAATAAGTATAATATCATGTTTTTATGATAATATTTTTAATTATACTTATACACACCTTCATCTAATGGGTAACAAACATTATGTTTTTGTGTACATGGAACTACTGCCTCACAAAACGATGATTGTTCATTTTTCTACTACCACCTATCATGGTATCCATTATTATGGAAACTATGTTTATATATTATATATATTATATTTAAATGTATTTATGATTCTTTAATTTTCGTTGGAACATACCTTTATGTTTCCCATCTTATGTGAATATAATAATTTCTTTTGAGGAAGTGTGGACTACCGCCCCTCAAAGCGATATGATTCATTCATACACTACATGGATTTTTTTAAAGATGGATTTATTTAATATATATGATATATATGATATTATATAGATAATTAAATATTGATATATATATATATATATTAATTTATTTCTCTCAACACGATAATTAACAGGAAGTAGCATTCATGCATACATATGACCTACCGTCTCCATGAACAATGTATTTCATTTCATACTTATATATTAAATAGATTATTATAATTCACATATAATGTATAATAATGATATTTTTATCATGGTTTAAATTATGGAATCATGATATATGTATTACCAACAATATAAAAAATTAAGACACATATGAAAAATAAAGTGAATATTACCTGAAGTGAAACCTTAACATAGGATGGTTAACAAGAGGGTAATATAAGGCCATAATAAAACCATATATGGAGTTAGATTTAAAAATATGGTTCTAAAAAATGTTTATAATAAATTTATATTTATTATACAGGTGTTTTGAATGAGTACGATGAGATTTAAGAAATAATGTATGAAGGTTTTTCTTACTTTTTATTTTCATGAGATACATGCTATATTCGCCACACTTTCATTTTTTGTGTAGTATATACTTACCATGATTATATTTGAAATATATTGTACCTAAATTTATGGGTATTAAAATACCCATTTTATTAACTCTATTTCATGTGTTTTATGTTCCAAAAGTTACCAAATCAGTAAAACAGTTTTGTCTCAATTTGCCTTCTTTGAGACTCATGTTTTGTTATGCACCTAAACACTTTTTTCAAGGTGTATATAGTTCCATTTTACATGTAATATCATGAATATAATTATTTTAAAAATATTTTAGGATTAATTTTATTTTATTTTCTTATATTAGGATTATGATCCCATGACACCAAGTTATACTAGTTTATTGAGATAATCTCATCGCTTTTTGAGATTGTTTATATTTATGCATTCTTTGATGAAATGTTATGATACATCTCTCAAGAAAACTCATGGATTTTCATATACTCTATTAATTTAAGATATAATACTATTTTATTACCATTTTTAACTCTTTTGTACTTAAGATACTCTTTTTAATTAAAATTCGATAGTATCTCTCTTTGGTCGCAACTCTATTGTATTCAAAAAACCTTTTTTTCATAAATGTTTTCTAAATATCTATGAAGATCATTTTCATGGAAAAAATATTTTAAAAATATTATATTGTTTTTAAAGAATCCTTATTATTTTTTCAAATATATTTTCAATGAAAATTGGGAGAAAAAGTTTTTATGTTATAAAAACATCTTTCAAAGAAGAAAGGAAATTTTCCTCATGAATTTTTTTGAAGGGTATTTCAAAATTATTATCCATCTAAGATGAAATCAATTGATGTTACTCATGAAATTATAGGATATTATTAAATGGTTCTATTAATATTCAAAATATTAATGGGTTATTCCTAATATCGTGGTTTTTATGAAATCCATTTCTCTACCATGAGGTATATGCATTTGAAACCTGCTTCTTTTCACGGGTTATGAATTCATGAAGTGATTATAAAACCTGTCTATTTTCATAGTTTATGATGTGGTGAAATGTTAACGATGCCCATTACATTTCAATGGTTATGATTTAATTTTTATAAAACCTATATATTTTTTTGGGTCATGATATGTTGAAATTTTGAATTATATTTTGGAACATGTGTGAAATATTTAATTATGATATGGATGGGACATATATCTCCCTTTAATGCATTAGGTAATGATAATTTGTATATGAGATCAAAGGGTACAGTGGTTGTAGCCCAATCCTAAAATAAAGAGGGTAAAAGGGTTGTATCCCAAGCCCAAAAACAATAAGGTACATGGGTTGTAGCCCAATCCTAAAATAATAAGATCACACGAGTTGTTACCCAACCTTAAAAACAAGAAGGTACATGGTTTTGAGACTAAGCTTTAAAGTCAGAGGGAACATGTAACAACCTGAGATTTTATGAGAATTATTATTTTTTTAATTTCATTGATGTCTTGTGTTGTACGCTACACTAATATTATCTTATTCTATACACAACACCGTATTAGCTTGTAGTATAAGCAACACTATTCTTGGCTCGTGTTACACACAATTTAAAGTTCGTTTTGTAGAAATTATTCTACGCAACATTAAGTGTAGAATTTGTTTAATGTATAAATGAAATATGGTTTTATTTTGTTATACGCAACAACAAAAAAGTCTTGCACTACACGCCACCCTGACTTGGCATGCATTACACACAATCACGACCTTCCTCAATAGCGTGTGCCGTACACAATACCGGGTTTCACTAAACAATGATATATTGTTATAATATTATTATGGACTAGATGTTATGAATAGTATTAACTTTATTTTTAATTTTATAACATTATTATTCATCTTACATATTTTCTATAATATGGTATGAGAATAAAATAAATTTTTCGGGTAAAATAAGTATTTTTTAAAAAATGCATTTTTCCACCTTTTGATGGCGCACCCACATTAAATCTAGTTTTTGACATGTTTATAAGTTCAATTTGACAAAATAAAATTCTTCCTTGTAATCATGATATAAAAATTAAATTTGGATAAATTTTTCATATTATTCTGATAACTTTCATATTTTGAAGAATAGTAAAAACATGCTATATTTAAATTAAAAACAACTTTTTTCATCGAAATAATTTATATGGTTAGATTATCTTATTAATTGGTTTTAATGTGTAATTAGAATATATTTTTACCATTTAATCCAATGTTGGTCATTGGAATTAATTTCACTTTGAATTTGGACATAAACAAGTGTCGATCTTTTGATAGTTATTGTTTCTTAAAAAACACGCTATTTGATAACGGGAATTAATTTTAAAATTAATTAATGCCACCTATATGTTTTTAGTTTGGAAAAATGGAAATAATTTTTTAATTTGGAATATAAAATATAGCTTAGGCTGAATTTTTGGTATTTTTCTAAAAACTTTCAATTTGTGATGAATAGTGAAAACACTAGGTCACTATTTAAAAACCGACTTTTTATTTAAATAATTATTTATTTTATTTAAATTTATTTTAGGTCAAAATAGATACATAATACTTATATAAGTTCAATGAAATTCATTAGAGTCATTTTATAATAATTTTAGATTTATAAAAACTGTATTGAACTTTTCACTATCTTTTACCCACCTCCTAGAAGCTTTTGCAATTGTTCATAAAAACTAATTTTACAGCTTCTGTGAGTTGAATTTTGAAAATTCGAGAGACACAGTTAATATCAAGGAGTAAAATTTTGTTCAATTATATAAAAATAATTTTTGGTGAATAGAAACTTTTTACTTTTATTTACCACGGTTAAAGGTAAATAGGGTAATTCAAGGTTAAAAGAATATTTTATTAATTCAAAATTACCTTAACAATTATCCAAACCTTATTTCATGAGTAATTGATGACCATGGGCATCCTTGGGTCTATTTTGGTACCACATGGAGCCACTTATGAAAGACAATGACACATTAGATTAATTAATTTAATGTAAAGACAAAATTGGCATTAAAACAAATCTTTTAGTGATAAATTTTTATAAAGGGATATATAAATTATCTTTTCGACTATAAATATTCACTGGAAAGCTAAAAATATTTCATATATGTTTCTATTTTTTTTATAATTTTTAGATATCAAATAATTAAATTATTTATGACACAATAATGATGCAGTATTTACCTCATTAATAAATGATTTAAATAAATTAAATTATAATAATTAAAATATTACCCAAAACATGTACAATTATGATTGGATGATTTTTTTTCGAATATGAGTCATCTTATCTTCGACATTAATGTGTTTTTTACCTCTTTAAACCGAAGATAAGTTAATAATAAAATAATGTTTTCACACTTTCTTAAAGAGCCCCTCCTCTCCCTTATAAAAGGAGACCACTTCTATGCAATTCGTCACAACTCTCAAGCCTTTTGGATCGTCCAAACTCTACCCAATTATTCTCCCTACATCCCTCTACCCCCCCTATAGGCCTTACCATAGGAAGAAGTCACTCCAAGAAGTTTTTTTGGTTCAAACCAAAGGAAGTTACCCAAATTAAAGGTAACACTTTCTCTTAAATTGTTTTCTTTTATTCTACTTATCCAACCCCTAAAATACTTTTAATCCTTTTTTTTGTAACAAAAAAAGTATCCTAAATATACTAGTATGTTTTTATGAGAAGTATTAGAACTACACTTACACACACCTCCATCTAATGGATGAAGAACATAATGTTTCTGTGGATGGAAAACTAACGCCTCATGAAACGATGATTGTTCGATTATCTCCTACCACCTATCATGGTGGCCATTATTATGGAACTATATTTATATATAATATATATTATGTTTATGATTTCCTTATAATTCTTTACTTCACAATTATATCAAACCTTTATGGTTTCCATAGTGGGTAAATATGATAATCTCATTTGAGGAAGTGCGGACTACCACCCCCTCAAAGTGATGTGATTCGTTAATGCCTTATGTGGGATGTATAAAGGATGTAGTTAATGATATTATATATTATTATAATATACCTATGTATCATTATGTTTTAATTACATTAAAATAAGAAATAGAAATGAAAGTAGCGTTCATGTGTACGTACAGCTTACCGTCTCCATGAACGGTGCATTTCATTTCTTACCTCCATATGTTATGTACTATTATAAATACATGTATATGATGGATATATAATGAATATATATGATATATAAATCATTATTTACCTTTTTTAAGTAATTAAATCAGGATATAAGTAATAATAACATCAAGAACAACAAGTCCAAACACGTACAATAAATACGATGATTTTACCCAAAACGTTGCTTTAACATGTGATTTACAAAAGAACGGGTAATATAAAGTTATAAGTGAACCATATCTGATATCATAACAATGAATTTTATTATTTAATAAGTCAATGACATTATTTAAATAATTATACAGGAGGTTCGGATACATACGAAGCATATCCAACCTAAGGTAAGGGATAACTTTTCCAATCTCGTTTTTATCCGAGATTGTATATTCGTAAGTATTCACTGGGGTTATATTTATCATCCATGTTTCTATTTTATAAAAATGTTTTCATGTATGTTTAAAGTTCATTTTACCCATTTTTGACTTTTACTACATGGTATGTAAGGAATATTTCTTTTTTTTACGTTACGGGGTACTTTTTTGACTTTTCCGGCAAAAGTACAAGAAAAATGTTTTTTAACTTATATGACATGAAAGGATTTTTATGGTTTTATAAAGCCTTATTTTCATGAAGCTTCCTCCAAAATATTTCATGAATATTTTCAACAAAATATCTTTCTTTTAAAATTGCATGGAATTTTGTGAAATGAAAATAATTTTCAAGAAGAAAGGAAATTTTCCTCAAGAATTCATTTAAAGTACTTTATCAAAATCATTTTACATCTAAGATGACATTATTTCATATGTGTATGTTTCAAGTCTCTATGATTTATATGGTTTCACTTTTCTTATGATGAAATGATATCCATTTGTTTTATATGGATTATGTTATGATGGAATGAGGTTTATGAAACACATTTTATTCTTCAGGTTATTATTTATGTTTATGTTGTGGCACAAGTAAGAATGATTTCATTATGAGATGGGTGAGACCTATATCTCCCTCCAATGCATTGGGTAAAGATTTATATCTCATGAGATAGACATGGCTGGAACAACAAGTAAACCCGGTTCAGTAAGGGATTTTGTCCACTCAGATGGTCTTGCAAGCAATGCCTTGGCTACTATGGAAATCATATCAAGTGCTTAATGTTTTTCCACAATTACAAGTTTTATTCTCATGCTATTTTATCATGATTAACGTTCTATTATGATCTATGTCTTATTTACTGTCATGTTTTATGTCATTGTTCAAGATTTTGAGGTTTAAACATTATGTTCTTGTTTTTAAGTTCAAATGTATATGGTTTGATTTATTTTCTCCATGATTACCCTTACTGAGAATTTGAGATCACCCTTTATATGCTTTTTTCCCCATGATATAAATAAATGTTTTAGGTAAGAAAACAAAAAGGGGAAGATCTTTATGGGAGATGTTGAAGATCTTTCACTAGGATTAGAATATTATGTTCTGAGTTTCCAAAGACACTAAACTATTACGGTCCTTGTGTGTTGGTTTTTGTTATGTATTAAGTATTCCACAAAAGTAATGTAATGTCCATGTATGTCAAGCTATGGGTCTCTACAGTTGGTATCAGTGGAAAGGTTTAGTCAACCTTTGGAAACTAGGATGCGAAAACATTAGTGAGATCCCTAGAGATATTTCTAAGGTTTGTCTAGGTATGTCCCTAAGGTTATGTATATGTATAGGTTATAGTCCTAGAATTATGGTAACGATGTTAGAGTTAAACCTAAGATGTTAGATATTGAAGTTACCCCCCCTTTATTATGTCGTTTTCCCTAGCATGATTTTTTCCTCTCACACTATTCTTTTTGGGTTTTAGAAAATAGATGGAAATAGGAAGATTCACGATAATGGAGAATATGATGGACAATGGAATGATATTCTTCATGATCAAGAAAATGAAATGGGATTTGGAAGGTGAAGCATCGTTATTATGCCTAATCAGAAATCTCATAATATGATCAATAATCTCATCTTTTGTAAGTTTCCTGACTCAGCTAATAAGAGAAACATGGAGTTTCATGATGATCATAGAGGAAAGAAAGTTTATTTTCCCTCATGTAAGTCATGTGGGAAGAGGCATCAAGGAGAATGTTTCAAAGGAACTGGAAGATGTTTTGGGTGTGGAAAATAAGGACACAAAGCTAATAATTGTAAAGGAAAAGGTTCAGTTAACACCATGGAGAAGGATAATGGTATTGCTAAGACATCAATAATGGTTAAGTGTTTTAAATGTGGAATGTACGAGCATTATGCAAACCAATGCCCTAAGGGAAAATCTCATAAAGAGAATCACCATGGTTATATGGGTAGTATTTATGTGGATGATGATGAAGAGACTACAAATGATATATGAGATGGAAGAAATGATGAAGCTCAGTCAGTGGTTTAAGAAGGTAGTGTAATGATTGTATGTTTATCAAGAATAATGTATGGTACTATGGAATAATGAAAAATCTAAGGATTGCTACACTGTTGCCTTTGCTTGATTTTTGAAAGTATATGATGAATGGTACCAGTAACAATGAAAGGTTATTCATATATTTTTCGAAAATAGATGATGTGAACATAATGAAGGGATAAAGAGAAAATGAAATGTTTGACAATATTTATGAGCTCATGACTGATATAAGGACAAATATATATCATGGTTTGAGTATATAGAATTTTTTGGATTTTGGTATGTGTAAAGAGTTAACTTTTGACAGTATTCATGTTTTCACTAAGGTTTAATGGGTATTCATTTTTTCAAGAGAATACAAGATTAAGGTATTCACATGTTTGGATTGCGATCAACAAGATATATCTTGTGATATATGAGGGATAAATGATCGTATTCACGTGCTTGTTATATGACCTTTTTAGTAATCGTTCTCTTTATACTATGAGTTTGGAAAGAAGTATTTTGGAAAAGCCTAAATATTGGAATGGATTATGTTGAACATAAGTTAGTATTGTTTAAGGCTAGAAATTTTTTCGATATTATTGATAGAATGTTATAATAGTGTAGTTTAAGAAAAGGGACAACCTGTAAGACAGGCCACAACCTGTCGCGGGAATCGAACCCACAATCGAAGTGTGACAGGCCTTTATCACCTACCACTAGCCTACAGGAAGTCCCTGGTTAGTAAGAACTAGTTTTATTTTATTAAGCGGTATGATAGATGAAGTATAAGTCCATTTCTGGAATGATATACGATAGATGGACTTATGTATATTTAATATCTTATACTCACCTTTTATTGTGATAGAGACAGATGGAATGACCTATCATTCTATTGCGAGATATTATAATACTTCAAGAATTTCAAATTCAACTTTATATCTTTACATAAGAGATGAAGAGGAAATTGTTCATGGAATGACCAATGATTATTTTACACAGAAATCAAGTAAGTATTTATCCTTATTCAAAAAATCATCAACATTAGGGAAATGATCTTGAAAACAAAAAAATGTTGTCCTAGTGCTCTTATATCTGATAAATCAGATGGTACCTTAGATCATCACAAATTTATGGCTTTGTGATTATTGGACTTTTCATATCCATGTTCACTGCCACTCTCCATCAAAACTTGATGGTTAGATTTCTCCTCCATATCCATATTTTCACCTATGATCTCCTATATGGAAACCTAGTGATGAGTTAATTTGGGTAACTGTTATGTTTCATACATCACTTTTTAAAATTAATTTTTAGCATTCCTTTTTACGATGTGGGTTTCTATGAAAGAAATTCTCAAGTAACAAACCATTTATAACCCTGACGAATTTCGAGGGTGAAATTCATTTTAAGGGGGGTATAATGTTACAACCCGAGATTTTATGAGAATTATTCTTTTTAATTTCATTTATGTCTTGTGTTGTATGCTACACCAAGATTATCTTGCACTATACGCAACACCGTATTAGATTGCAGTATACGCAACACTATTCTTGGATCGTGTTACACACAATTTCAAGTTTGTTTTGTAGAAATTATTCTACGCAACATTAAGTATAGACTTTTTTTAATGTATAAATGAAATATGGTTTTATTTTGTTATACACAACAACAAAAGTGTCTTGCACTACACGCCACCCTGACTTGGCTTGCATTACACGCAATCGTGACCTTCCTCGATAGCGTGTGCAGTACGCAATACCGGGTTTCACTAAACAATGATATATTGTTATAATATTATTATGGACTAGCCATTATGAATATTACTAACTACATTTTGAATTCTATAACATTATTATTCATCTTACATATTTTCTAGAACATGGTATGAGAATAAAATAATTTTTTTGGGTAAAATATGTATTTTTAAAAAAATGCAGATTTGCCACCTTTTGATGGCACACCCACATTAAATCTAGTTTTTTACATGTTTATAAATTACATTTGACAAAATAAAATTCTTCCTTGGAATTAGGATATAAAATTTTAATTTGGATCGATTTTTCATATTATTCTGATAACTTTCATATTTTGATAAATAGTAAAAACACGCTATATTTTAATTAAAAACAACTTTTTTCATCGAAATAATTTATATGGTTAGATTATATTCATAATTGGTTTTAAAGTGTAATTAGAATATATTTTTACCATTTAATACAATGTTGGTCAGTGGAATTAGTTTCACTTTGAATTAGGACATAAACTAGTGTCGATCTTTTGATAGTTATTGTTTCTTAAAAAACACGGTATTTGATAACAGGAATTAATTTTAAAATTAATTAATGGTACTTCTATGTTTTTAATTTGGAAAAATGGACATCATTTTTTAATTCGGAATATCAAATATATATTAGGCTGAATTTTTGGTATTTTCCTGAAAACATTCAATTTTTGATGAATAGTGAAAGCACTGGGTTACTATTTAAAAACTGACTTTTTATTTAATTAATTATTTATTTTATTTAAATTTATTTTAGGTAAAAATAGATCCATAATACTTATATAAGTTCAATGAAATTCATTGGAGTCATTTTATAATAATTTTAGATTTATAAAAATTGTATTGAACTTTTCATCAGCTTTTACCCACCTCTTAGGAGCTTTTGCAATTGTTCATAAAACTTAATTTTACCGCTTTTGTGAGTTGAATTTTGAAAATCCGAGAGACACGGTTAATATCAAGGAGTAAAATGTAGTTCAATTAGATAAAACTAATTTTTGGTGAATAGTAACTTTTTACTTTTATTTACCACGGTTAAAGGTAAATAGGGTAATTCAAGGTTAAAAGAATATTCTAATAATTTAAAATTACCTTAAAACTTGTCCAAACATTATTTTATCAGTAATGGACGACCATGGGCATCCTTGGGTCGATTTTGGGACCCCATGGAGCCACTTATGAAGGACAATGACACATTAGATTAATTAATTTTATGTAAAGACAAAATTGGCATTAACAAAAATATTTTAGTAATTAATTTTTATAAGGGGCTATATAAATTATAGTTTCAACTATAAATATTAACTGGAAATCTAAAAATATTTCCTACATGTTGGTATTTTTTTTTATAATTTTTAGACATCAAGTAAATTAAATTATTTATGACACAATAATGATGCAGTATTTACCTCATTAATAAATGATTTAAATAAATTAGATTATAATAATTAAAATATTATCCAAAAAATGTCCAATTCTGATTGGATGATTTTATTTAGAATATGAGTCATCTTATCTTCGACATTAATGTGTTTTGGACCTCTTGAAACCGAAGATAAGTTTATAATAAAATAATGTTTTCACACTTTCTTAAAGAGCCCTTCCTCTCCCTTATAAAAGGAGAACACTTCTATGAAATTCCTCACACCTCTCAAGCCTTTTGGCTAATCCAAACTCTGCCCAATTATTCTCCCTACATCACTCTCCTCCCCCTAGAAGCCTTACCTTAGGCAGAAGGATCTCCAAGAAGTCCTTTTGGTTCAAACCAAAGGAAGTTACCCAAATTAAAGGTAACAGTTTCTCTTAAATTGTTTTCTTTCATTCTACTTCTCCAACCCCTACACTTCTTTTAATAGTTTCTTTTATAACAAAAGAAGTATCCTAAATATACTAGGATGTTTTAATGAGAAGGATTCTAACTAAACTTACACACAACTCTATCTAATGGATGAAGAACATAATGTTTCTGTGGATGGAAAACTAACGCCTCATGAAACGATGATTGTTTGATTATCTCCTACCACCTCTCATGGTGGCCATTATGATGGAACTATATTTATATATGATATATATTATGTTTATGATTTCCTTATGCATATTTACTTCCCAATTATATCAATCCTTTATGGTTTACATAGTTGGTAAATACGATAATCTCATTTGAGGAAGTGCGGACTACCGCCCCCTCAAAGTGATATGATTCATTAATGCCTTGTGTGGGATGTATAAAGGATGTAGTTAATGATATTATATATTATTATAATATACCTATGTATAATTATGTTTTAATTCCATTAAAATGAGAAATAGAAATGAAATTAGCGTTCATGTGTACGTACGGCTTACCGTCTCCATGAACGGTGCATTTTATTTCTTACATCCATATGTTATGTACTATTAAAAATACATGTATATGCTGGATATATAATGAATATATGTGATATATAAATCCTTATTTAAATTCTAGAAGTAAGTAAATCATGATATAATTAATAATAACATCAATAACAACAAGTCCAAACACGTATGATAAATAAGATGATTTTACCCAAAACATTGCTTTAACATGGGATTTAAAAAAGAACGGGTAATATAAAGTCATAAGTGAACCATATATGATATCATAACAATTAATATGATTCTGTAATAAGTCAATGACATTATTTAAATCATTATACAGGAGGTTCGGATACGTACGAAGCATATCAGACCTAAGGTAAGGGATAACTTTTCCAATCTCGTTTTTATCCGAGATTGATTTTTCGTAAGTATTCACTGGGGTTATATTTATCATCCATGTTCCTATTTTCTAGAAATGTTTTCATTTATGTTTAAATCCCTTTTTACCCATTTTTTACTTTTACTACATGGTATATAAGGAATCATTCTTTTGTTTACGTTACGAGGTACTTTTTTGACTTGTCTGGCAAAAGTACGAGAAGAATTGTTTTTAACTTATACTGCATGAAAGGATTTTTACGGTTTTATAAAGCCTTATTTTCATGAAGCTTCCTCCAAAAGATTTCATGACTATTTTCAACAAAATCTATTTCTTTTAAAATTTCCTAGAATTTTGTGAAAAGAAAGTGATTTTGAAGAAGAAAGGATATTTTCCTCATGAATTCATTTCAAGTGCTTTATCAAAACCATTTTCCATCTAAGATGACATTATTTCATATGTGTATGTTTCAAGTCTCTATGATTTATATGGTTTCACTTTTCTTATGATGAAATGATATCCATTTATTTTATATGGATTATATTATGATGGAATGATGTTTATGAAACCCATTTTATTCTTTGGGTTATGATTTATGTTTATGTTGTGGCACAAGTAAGAATGATTTCATTATGAGATGGGTGGGACCTATATCTCCCTCCAATGAATTAGGTAATGATTTATATCTCATGAGATAGACATGGATGGAATGGAATGTAAATCCGGTTCAGTAAGGGACTTTGTCCACTAAGATGGTCTTGGCAGCAACGCCTTGGCTACTATGGAAATCATATCATGTGCTTAATGTTTGGCCGCAATTACAAGTTTTATTCTCATGCTATTTTATAATGATTAATGTTATTTTATGATCTATGCCTTATGTACTGCCATGTTTTATTTCATTGCTCAATATTTTTATGTTTGAACATTATGTTCATGTTTTTAAGTTCAAATGTATATGGTTTGTTTTATTTTCTCCATGATTACCCTTACTGAGAATTTGAGCTCACCCTTTATATGTTTTCTTTTCCCCAGGATATAAAGAAAGGTTTTAGGTAAGAAAACAAAAAGGGGAAAATCTTTATGGGAGATGTTGAAGATCTTTTACCACAATTAGAATATTATGTTCTGAGTTCCCAAAGACACTAAACTATTACGGTCCTTGTGTGTTGGTTTTTGTTATGTATTAAGTATTCAGCAAAAGTAATGTAATGTCCATGTATGTCAAGCTATGGGTATCTATAGAACATGGGTTGTTAGCCCAAGCCCACAGTGGGTACATGAGTCATAGCCCTAGCCCAACATGTTATAATTGTCCTAATAGGTAGCCTTAACATAAAAGTTTCTATTATTATATGTATGCCACAAATCCTATGCCTTATTCATTCATTGGAATTTCATGGATCATGGTGTTTATTTTTTATGATTCATGTCTTATGAACTACCAATATTTATTCCAGTATTCTTGTATATGATCTTCGATATATAGGGTGTGATATTTAATTTTCATGATCATGTTCTCATGCCTTTATTCTTCTAATTATGATTACATATATCCCTTGTATACACATACTGAGCATTTGAGCTCACCCTTTTCTTATGTTTATTTTAACCAGGTTATGAAGAATGGTTTTAGGTAGAATTACAAAAGGTTGATATATTTATGGGAAATTTTGAAGATATTTCACAAGGATACAATATTTTGTTTCTATGTTTCCAAAGACACTAAACAATTACTATTATTGAGAATATATTTTTTGTAATGTACTGAATATTCATCTAAAATGATGTAATATCCATGTATGTTATTCCTGGGTTGCTATAGTTGGTTTCAAAGGAAAGGTTTAGTCAACCTTTAGAAACCAGTATGAGAAAAATTTAGGTATATCCCTTGGTATATTTGTAAGGATATGTCTAGGGATGTATCTAAGGATGTGTATAAGGATGAGTCAATGTTTTGGAAATTTTTTTGAATTTTAGTAAAGGATAGAGTGAGTGGTTTCCTAGAAATACATCCCTATCTGGATACAACATGTGGATATGGATTTGGCATAGATTTACATAGGAGTAATAACTATGAAAAGATGTTCTATGCTAGACTCGGGGTAATCAGGTACACGACAATGGGCCTTACAGCACACCTAGTTTGACACTTTTGAGAGATATGATTTGGGAATTAACAAACTATTTATGAACCATCATGAAGGATTTAAATAGAGTATTACTATTAATAACATTGGATAAACCAAAGGTTTCATATATTAAAGAGGTAGGATCCATAATCTAGCATCCTTATAAATAATTTTTCATGATTATATAGTATCCCATTATGGTATACGTTTCTCACATTATGATTTCTTATTTTATTCAATATGGAGAATTATAAGGATCATGGTTAACATTGAAAGTTTCAAATGTCGAATGTTTGGAAATTATGAGAATTTATTTTCCAAGTAGAAATATCATATAGAGAATCAGAAAGCTGGTATGAGTATTTTTCATATCTTTGAATACAAATAGACTACAAATGAGAAATGAAAGTTATGCGATGCTCTTCCAGTATTGATTACATTAATCATAATAAAGAATAATAGATTTCTATTAAGGAAACTTAATACGTGATTCATATTTCATATTCTTGGAAAGAGGTATTAAAGAATAAGTTCATGAAGACTAAATAATGGTTTAAGAATAATTTTGGATGAATAAATTATTTACGTTTTGTAATTCAATGATAATGATTTATATGAGTATTTTTAGTATAAGTTTTCATTAAGGATTGAAAAATATAGTTTTAATGGTGGTGAAGACATGGAAAATTGATTTCATGGATCAGTGATATTTTGATTAAGGGATGGTCACCCTTAATTAATGCATGGTGTCAAGATAATGATATTTAGATAATGATATACTGGATATGAATAAGTAAATTAGACAATACGGATTACCCTATAATTGGTTATTAAAAAAGTGTTCTATGTCAGCAAGGATTAATTTTACAACTTCTTGGATTTAAAAATAAATCCAATAATCATTAGAATAAGGAAATATGATTGTTTTCCAAAAATAATTACGGTAATTAATTTTAATACCATGCTTGAAGGGAATATATGATGAGGGTATTCACATGTCCAGAATGTGACAACAATGTGGTACTTTATAAAATATGGGATCAATGTTAAGTTGATTTCATGACTTTCTTTCTAAAGATTTAAATTTTCATATTTATGAAGGGTTATAAGGTTAACTCTTTATGGAATGTTTATGTCAATATTTAATAAATGTTTTTGAGATTAATTTATTATATCACCACATGAAGACTTATGAATATTGGACATTCTATTTGTGTTGATGGTAACTGAAGAAAGATGGGTTGAATAATCTTGGATATCATGATCTATTAGTACATTAGAAAAAAAATAATTCTCATTCATTTAATAGAGAAAGAGATAACGTTTGAATCTATCAAGGCATAACCAAAGTTTGTTATTTTTTATAACTTCACGTAAGTATATTTCCATACATTATTAGTCAATGAATATAATTACTCAATGATTGGATAATTATCAAAAACAATCTTAATACCTTATTTTCTGTTGACTTGATCTCATTTTTAATCATCGTATATTTATGAATTTGAGGCCCTTAAATTTTATTTTTCATTCACTTGTTTATGATTTATGACCTCAATAACTCCCTATAAATATTTACTCTTTTACTCAATGTCCAATATTCACTCCCAAACTATGTTATCATATGAGAAAACCTAGCTATATATTACTTTGGGTAATCGTTATGGTTTAAAATTTCCCTTTTAAGGGATGTTTTAGTGTTTATTTTTGTTATGTGGGTTTCTATGAATGAAAATTTCAAGTATTAAACCTTCGATATCCCAGATGATTTTCGAGGGAGAAATTCATGTTAAGTGGAGTAGAATGTAACACCCTAATATTTTTGAATTATTATTTTATAAATTAATTTATCCTTTTTGATATTTTTCATTTCATGCAACACTAAAGATTGAATATTTTATATTAATGAAATATGTTTGGCTTACGTTATAGGAAATACCAAGTTAATCATGCAATACATGAAAAATAAACTTTGGCTTGCTCTATACAGAACACTGAGGTTAACTTGCATTATACACAACAATGACTTTCCTCGATGACTTGCGTAAAAAACAAGACCAAGTTTTACGGAACAATAATATATTATCAAAATATAATTATTTAATATAATAAGATAAAAACTTGACATTAAATTAGAGGTTATGAGTATTATTAACTAACTTATAAAAATATATGGTTTACACAATATATTATGAATTTATAGGTTACCAATTAATTATAAATGAATATAAAAACCGACTGAATATATAAGAAAATATTATTATGGTCACAAATATATTCTACCGTAATAATATATTTTTTTCGTGAAATTAACTAAGTCAAATATTCCTTTCACATGGAACATCAACTTGGCATACTATAAACACATTACCTAGTTTCTACGAAAAATCATTTTATTGTTATAATTATTTAAATGAGTTAGTTATAACGTAGATGTTAAAACATAGAATTATGAATAGTAATAAATTCTTTTCAAATATTTTTATAAATTTTTATATAAATAAAACTCATTGATAATGAAATATATTATTTTTGGTAAATTCCTCTTATGTTTAAAAATATCGTTTTCTTGAATGAACCGCTTTTAATGCCTTTCTATGAAAAATAATAAAATTTATTTTAGAAACATTTAGAAATATCATTTGATAAAATAAACACAATTTTTTAATTCCTAATGGCCAAATTATCCTAGTTTTAATTTTTATGATTTTTTTAAAAACCACATTTTTGATGAATAGTGAAAACTAGTGACTTTTAGCTAAAAACTACCTTTTCGTTCAAATAATTATTAATGTCAAACTATATTTTAAATTTGTTTTAAAGTAAAGTTAGATCTATTATACATCTATTAAAAAAATTAATTTCATTATAATCAATTTCACTTAGAAATTAAATATAAAAGCTTAACAAACATTTGAAAACAATTCTACTTTAAAAACTCGTTATTTCTTCTCGTCTGTAGGATTAGAATCAATCTTAATTTTTCCACTTTTGTGAATTTAATTTTTAAAATTTTAAAAACACCAATTTATTAAGTATAATATTTATATTCTAATAATACCAAGTTAGTTTTTGACCAAAATTTTAAGTAAAAGAGATTAAAATTAATCACAACGATTTAGGCCAAAATTAAGCTTAATTAGGGACTAAACCTAAAAATTAATGGACCAAATGACCTTTATACTTGTCCAAAAACCATTTTTTGTCCATATTAAGTCCATGAAACTTCATTTATTTAGTTTTGGTGGGTTGTTATGACTTTTTTCAGGAAATAACATCTGTACACCAAACATGTTTTTAAAATTCAATGTGAGTCATTTTCCTTCCATACAAATGGCCACCACCTCTCCCTCTTCCTCACACATATAAAACCAATTATGTTAGGTAAATAACTGAAAAATACACTTAAAAAAATTATACTCTTCATCTTGAATCCCATTTGGACAGAATGAAATCCAAGGTATCATTTTGGCACAAACGAAAAGGATTTACCTGATTAAGAAGTAACACCTTCTCCCAAGCATCATTATTTTACTTTCTTTATCCACACCATAAAATTTACTTTTTTCCATGATTTTATAAAAAAAATATACTCAATATAATGATATTTTTTAATGAAAATTATTATAATTACACTTACACACACCTCCATCTAATGAGTAACAAACATAATGTTTCTTTGTACGACGAACTACTACCTCACGAAATAATGATTGTTATTTTTTTCCATTACAACAAATAATGGTGGCCATTATGATGGAAAATATATTTATATATGATATATATTGTATTTATAATATATTTATTCTTTGTTAATTTTTATTTTTAATATACCTTTATGTTTTCCATCTTATACAAATATGATAATTTATTTTGAGGAAGTGCGAACTACCACCCCCTCAAAGCGATATGATTCATTCATAAACTACATGGATTTTATTAATATGGTTTTAGTGAATATATATGATATCATGAATATAAAATAAAAATGAGATATATATATATATATGTGTGTCTTTTATTTTCTTTCTCTCAACAATACAATTAAATAGAAATTGCTTTAATGCGTACGTACGAATTACAGTCTCAAAGAACAGTGTATTACATTTCATAATTATATATTCTATAGATTATTATAATACCAATATAATTTATATAAACTATATTTATATCATGTTTTACATTTTGGAATCATGATATAAGTTTAAGGACAAAGAATATAAAAAATTAAGACACATTCAAAAAACAAAGAGAATATTACCTGAAGTAAAACCTTAACATAGGATGGTTAACAAGAAGGTAATATAATGTTTTAACCAAACCATATATGGTATTATAAATATGAATATGGTTATTTAAAATATTAATAATAAATTTATATTTATGGTACTATTGATTTGAAATAGTACGATGAGAGTCAAAACACAAGGTAAGGGGATTTTTGTAACTTTTTATTTTCACGAGATACATGCTATGTTCACCACTATTTATTTTTGTGTATTGTATGTACTACCCATTATTTCACTATATTTAAATTGTACTTAAAATTTATTTTTATTAAAATATTCATTTTATGAACTATCTTTCTTTGGTTTTAAATTTTAAAAGTTACCAAATCAGTAATATAGTTTTGTCTCAATTTTCTTTCTTTGAGTCTCATGTTTTGTTATGCACCAAAACTCTTTTTTAAAGGTGTATATACTAACATTTTATATTTTTTATCACGAATATAATTATTTTCATGATATTTTAATATTAATTTTATTTTATTTTTTTACAATAGGAGTATGATCTCATGTCACCAACTTATTAGAGTTTATTGAGACAATCTCATCACTTTTTGAGATTATTTATATTTATGAATACTTTGATGAAATATTATGATCCATATCTAAATAAAACTCATGATTTTTCTTATCCTATATTTATTCAAGATATATTCATGTTTTTGTACCATTTTTTAACTCTTTGGTACTTAAGATATTGTTTTTAAGTAAAATATGATCGTCTCTCTATTCTGTCAGAAATCTATTGTAATAAAAAAACCATCTTTTCGAAAATGTTTTAAAAAATGTTTTAAAAATATCCTTGAAGATAATTTTCAAGGTAAAAGGAATTTAAAAATGTTTTATTTTTTAAAATTATTCCTTATTATGTTTTCAAATCTATTTTAAAAGATAATGTTTTTCAAGAGTTTTTCTGTTATAAAAAGAATCCTTCAAAGAAGAAAGGATATTTTCCTCAAGAAATTATTTTTAATGATATTTCAGAATTTTTGTCCATATAAGATAAAATCAATTGATATTACTCATCCCCTTCATGGATATGATCAAAAGTATCAATTGATATTGAATACATAAATGGTTTATGCCTAATGTTATTGTCTTTATGAAATATATTTCTCTTCTAAGGGGTATATGCTTTTCAAGAATACTTCTTTTAATAGGTTATGCATCCATGAAGTGATTATGAAACCTATATATTTTCATAGGTTATGATGTGATGAAACATTAATGATACCCATTACATTTCATGGGTTGTGATTTTATGTTTTGAAAACCTATTTCTTTTTATAGGTCATGATATGTTGGAAGTTTTAATTATATTTTTGAGCATGTATAAAGTATTTAATTATGTAATGGGTGGGAAATATATCTCACTACAATAAATTGGGTAATGATAATTTTTATACTAGATCAAAGGGTACATGTTTTTAGCCTAATACTAAAATAAAGATGGTGCAAGGTTTGTATCCCAAGACCAAAAACAAGAAGGTACAAGGGTTGTATCCCAAGCCTAAAAAAATGAGGGTACATGGGTTGTATCCCAAGCCCAAAAACAAAGAGGTACGTGGGTTATATCCCAAGGATAAAATAAATAGGGTACATAGGTTGTAGCCCAAGACTAAAAACAAGAAGGTATAAGGGTTGTAGAACAAGACTTAAAGTAAGAGGGAACATGGGTTGTTATCCCAAGCCTGCAGCAGGTACAGAGGTCGTAGCCCAAGACCAACATTTTATAAAGGTCTTGGTAGGTATCCTTGACATAATTTTTCTATTATTATATGCATTCCACAAATCCTATGTCTTATTATTTCATTAGGATTTCATGGCTAATGATGTTTATTTCTTTATGATTCATTTTTTATGAATTTCAATATTTATGCCATGATTCATCTATATGATCTTTTATATTCAGGGTATGATCTTCTATTTTTGGGATCATGTTATTATAACTTTATAATAATTATTATTCTTACATATCTCCATTTTTTACCCTTAATGAGCATTTGAGCTCACCCCTTAATTAGGTTTTCTTTCTATAGGTTATAAAGAAATTTTTTTGGTTGAAGTACTAAAGGTAGAGATATTTATAGTATATGTTGAAGGTAATTCACCAAGATAGATTATTTTTTTCTATGTTTCCAAAGACACTAAACCATTATGGTTCTCAGGCATGTATTTTTGTAATGTACTAATTATTCATATAAAATGATGGAATATCCATGTATTCTAAGCCTGGGTCGCTATAGTTGGTATTAAAGTATTGGTTCAGTCAGCCTTTTGAAACTAGGATGAGGAAACTTTAGAGATATCTGTAGGTATATTTATAAGGATATTTCTAGGTAAGTCTTTAAGGATATGGATAAGGATGAGTTAATATTTAGGAAAATGTCGTAGAATTTTGGTAAAGGATAGAGTGAGTGGTTTCCTAGAAATACATCCCTATCTGGATACCTAAAGTGGATGTGGATCTTGAACCGATGTACCTATGAGTAGCACCTCCAAAAAGATGTTCCAGGACTGACTCGGGGTAATATGGTACACAACAACGGGCCTTGCTGCACACCTAGTTTGACACTCATGGGGGATATGCTTTGGGAATTCAAAAACTATTTATGAACCAACATAATAGATTTAAATAGAGGATTACTATGAATAACATTTGATAAACCTAATGTGTCATAGATTAAGTAAGTAGAATCCATAATATAAGAATCCTATAAGTAATTTTTCATGATTATATGGTATCCTGTTATGTAAAATGTTTCTCACACTATGCTTTCTTGTTTTAGTAAATGGTGAGAATGAGAAGAAACGTGGTTAACATTGAATGTTTCATATGTGGAAAGTATGTGAATTATGATAATTGATTTCCCAAGTGGAAATCTCATATAGAGAATCAGGAAGGTGGTATGGGTATTTTTTATATCTATAAAGATAAAGAGACCGAAAATGACCTGTAAAAGGTACGTGATGATCTTCCAGTATTTTTTACATTAATCTTAATAAGAATGATTATATTGAGGTTATGTAACCTTAATACATGATTCATATATAATATTATTGTAAACGGGTATTAAGGAATAAGTTGATGAATACTAATTAATGGTTTAAGAATAAAGATAGATGGATAAAGTATTTAATTTTTGGAATTCAAAGATTATAAATTATATGATTATTTTCAGTATGAGTATTAATTAAGGATTGAAAAGGACATGTTGAATGATGGTAAAGACATGGAAAAGTGATTTCATGGAAACATGATATTTTGATTAAGGTAAGGTCACCCATTATTAATGGATAACTTCAAGATAATGATATTTGGATGAGGATATATTTTATATGAATAATTAAATTGGATGGTATGAATTAACCTGGAACTGATTATCGACAAAGTGTTCAATTTCATTAAGGATGAAGTTTATAACTTATTGGATTTAAATAATACATCTAATAATCATTGAAATAAGGAAGCATGCAAGTTCTACAAAAGGATCTATGGCCATTAAGGTTATTACCATGTTTTAAGGAAATATATGATGAGGGTATTCACATATATTTAATGTGACAAATAAGTTGTACATTAGGATATATGGGGGATCAATGCTAAGACTATTTCATGACTTTCTTTCTATAGATTGAAATTTTGATCATTAAGAAGGGTTATAAGGTTAATAATTTATGAAAATTCCAAGTCAATATTTAACTAATGTTTTTGAGATCAATGTATTATCTCACCATATGAGGTCTTATGAATATTGGATAACCTATTTGTGCTGACGGTAACATAAGATGGATGAGTTGACTTATCATGGATCTCATGATCTGTTAGTACTTCAGAAAAAAAAGAATTCGCATCCATTTATTAGGGAAAGAGATGAAGTGGGAATCTACCAAGGTATAAACAAAGGTTGGAATTGTGAATAAAATAAAGTAATTATATTTCTATATATTATTGTTCAATAAAAATAATTACTCAATGATTGGATAATGATCAAAAAACTTGTTGTCCTAATACATTAATTTTCATTGAGATGGTGGCCTTTTAAATCATCACAGATTTATGACTTTGAGGCCCATAAATTTCATTGATCATTAATTTGTTTGTGATTGATGACCACAATCACTCCCTATAAATATTTACTCTTTTCCTCTATTTCCAATATTCACTACTAACATATGTTATCCTTTTAGGAAACCTAGTTATATATTACTTTGGGTAACCGTTATGGTTCTAACATTCCATTTTTAAGGGAAGTTTTAGTATTAATTTGTATGAAATGGGAATCTATGATTGAATATTTCAATTATTAAACCTTTTACAACCCTGAAATAATTTCAAGGGTAAAATTAATTTTAATGGGGGTAAAATGTAACACACTGAGATTTTGTGAATTATTATTTTTGAATTAATTTATCCTTTTTGATATTTTTCATTTCATGAAACACTAAAGATAGAATATTTTATTTTAGAGAACTATGTATGGATTTATTTATATGAAATAATTGATTAATCATGCACTACACATAACATAAACTTTATCTTGCTCTACACGGAACACAGATGTTAGCTTGCATTATATGCAACAATGACTTTCCTCAATGACTTGCATAACACTAAAAACCGGGGTTTACTGAACAATAATATATTATTTAAATATTATTATTTAATATAACAAGATAAAAACATGAATTTAAATTAGAGTTTGTGAATATTATTAACTAATTAATGGAAATATATAGTTTACACAATATAATATGAATTCATAGGTTACCAATTAATTATAAATGAATATGAAAACTGATTGAATATAAAATTAAATATTATTATGGTCACAATGTTGTTTTAACCTAATAAATTAAATTTTCATTAATGTCTTGAAATTCACTAAGTAAAACATTCCTTTCACCCAGAACGTCGACTTGGTGTACGTTACATGCAAAACTGAGTTTCTATGAGACATCATTTTAATTTTATAATTATTTAAACGAGTTAGTTTTAACCTAGCCATTAATAATTAGTATTATGAATAGTAATAACTAATTTTAAAATATTTTTATAATGGTTTTATATAAATAAAACACATTGATAATGAAATATATGATTTTTGGTAGAGTCCTCTTATGTTTAAAAATACCGTTTTCTCGAATGGACCGCTTTTAATTTACTTCTGTAAAAAATAAAAAAATTAATTTTAGAAACATTTAGAATTATAATTTTATAAATTAATCTTAAATTTTTAAGGTAATCCAAAGTATCCTTTTGTAACAAACAAAAAGGATTTACCCGATTAAGAGGTAATGCCTTTTCTCAAGCGTCTTTCGTTAACTTTCTTTCTCAACCCCTCCACTTTATTTTATTACAATATTTTAAAACAAAACAAGTATCTTATATATACTAGAATGTTTCTATGATAATTTTTTGAATTACAATTACACACACCTCCATCTAATGGGTAACAAATATAATATTTCTGTGTACGATAAACTACTGCCTAACGAAACAATGTTTGTTCATTATTCCCTCAGAACCTATCATGGCATCCATTATTATGGAAAATATATTAATATATGATATATATTATATTTAAAAGGTCTTTATGATTCTTTAATTTTTATTTTTAACATACCTATATGTTTTCCGTCTTATGTAAATATGATAATTTTGTTTAGGGAAGTGTGGACTACCGCCCACTAAAAGTGATATGATTCATTCACAAAATACATGGATTTTATTAAGGACTGTTTTATTAAATATATATGATATATATGATAATGTAAATATACTTTAATAATGATATATATATACATATATTTATTTTACTTTATTTCTCTCAATACAATAACTAAATGGAAATAGCGTTAATGCGTACGTATGACCTACCATCTTAATGAACAATGTATTAAATTTCATAATTATATATTCTATAGATTTTTATAATACACATATAATGTATATAAATGATATTTATATCATGTTTTACATTCTGTAATCACGATATATGCATAAGGACTAACAATATAACAAATTAAGACACATATGAAAAACAAAGCGAATATTACCCGAAGTGAAACCTTAACATAGGATGGTTAAAAATCGGGTAATAGAAGGTCGTAATAAAACCATACATGGTATTAAATATAATAATATGGTTCTGTAAAATATTTATAATATATTTATATTTATTATACATGTGGTTTGAATGAGTACAATGACAGTTAAGACACAAGGTTAGAGGATTTTTTTCATTTTTTATTTTCATGAGATACATGTTATGTTCGCCACAATTTCTTTTGTTGCGGTGTATGTAACGCACATGATTTTATTCTATGTATATTGTAATTAAATTTATGGGTATTAAAATATCCATTTTATTAACTCTCTTTCATGGGTTTTATTTTTCAAATGATACCAAATCAGTAAAATTGTTTTGTTTCAATTTTCCTCCTCTGAGACACATGTTTTGTTATACACCTAAACTCTTTTTTCAAGGTGTATTTACTTAAATTTTACATGTTATATCATGGATATAATTATTTTAATGATATTTTAATATTAATTTTATTTACTATTAATACATGAGGTGTACGGTCCCATTCCACCAATTTATAAGAGGTTATTGAGACAATCTCAATTCTTTTTGAGATTGTTTATGTTTATTAATCCATTGATGAAATATTATGATCCATATCTCAAGAAAAATCACAAGTTTTATTATACTAAATTTATTCAATGTATCCACATATGTTAGTAAAATTTTCAACCTTTTTTTCTTAAGATAATGCTTTTATGTAAAATATGACTGTCTCTCTCTTCGGTTAGAAATTTATTACATTCAAAAACCATGTTTTAGAAAATGTTCTCAAAAATGTTTTCAAAATATACTTGGCGAAAATTTTCAAGGAAAAGGATTTTAAAAATGTTTTATTGTTTTCAAATACTCTTTATTTTGTTTTCAAATATATATTTCAAGGAAAAAAAATTCAAAAGGTTTTATGTTATAAAATGAATCTTTCAACCAAATAAAAATATTTTCTCAAATAATTTTTTTGAAGAATATTTAAAAATATTTATCCATATAAGATGAAATATATTGATGTTAATCATGCCCCTATAGGAGATGATCAATAGGTTCCATTCATATTCAATATATTAATGGGTTATTCCTAATTTCGTGGTATTTATGAAATCCATTTCTCTTCCATGAGGTATATGATTTTGAAACCGAATTCTTTTCATGGGATATGCATTCATGATGCGATTATGAAACATAACATTTTTAATAGGTTATGATGTGATGAAATTTTAATGATATCCATTACATTTCATGGGTTATGATTTTATATTTATAAAACAAATATCTTTTTATGGGTCATGATATGTTGAATGTTTTAATTAACTGTTGGAACATGTATGGAGTATTTAATTTTGAGATGGTTGAAACATATATCTCCCTCCAATTCATTGGGTTATGACATGTTGTATATGAGATTAAAGGGTACACGGGTTGTAGCCCAAGCCTTAAAGAAATGGGGTAAATGGGTTGTATCCCTATACCAAAAACAAGAGGTTACATGGGTTGTAACTTAATCCTAAAAGAAAGAGGGTACATGGGTTATAGCCCATGCCAAAAACAAGAATTTACATGGGTTGTAGCCCAAGCCTAAAAAAATAGGGTACACAGGTTGTATCCCAAGCCTAAAAACAAGAAGGAATATGGGTTGTAGCCCAAGACTTAAATTAAGAGGGAACATGGGTTGTTATCCCAAGACCAGAGTAGGTACACAGGTCATGGCCCAAGCCAAACATGCTATAAAGGTAATGGTAGGTAATCTTGACATAAAAGTTTCTATTATTATATGTATGCCACAAATACTATATATAATTCCATCATTAAGATTTCATGGATCATGATGTTTATTTCTTTATGATTCATGTCTTATGACCTTCCAATATTTATGCCATTATTCATGTATATGATTTTTGATGTGATGGGTATAATATTCTATTTTCAGGATCATTTTCTCATATTGTTATGCTCATGATTATGCTTACATATCTCCCTTATTTACTATAACTGAGTATTTTAGATCTCCACTTTATAATGTTTCTTTTACTAGAAGTTGTGGAGAATGGTTTTATGTATAATTACTAAATATGGATATATTTATGGGAGATGTTGAGGAAATTTTACTAGGATAAAACATTTTCCCCCATGTTTCCAAAGACACTAAACTACTACAGTCCTCCGCCATGTATTTTTGTAATGTACTGAATATTCATCTAAAATGATGTAATATCTATGTATGCTAAGCCTTGGTTACAATAGTTGGTATCAAAGTAAAGGTTTACTAAACCTTTGGAAACTAGTATGAGAAAACTTTAGTGATATCCTGGGGTATATTTCTAAGGATATGATTAGAGATGTCTCTATGTATATGTATAAGTATGAGTTAACATTCAGGAAAATGTCCTAGAATTTTGGTAAAGGATTGAGTGAGAGGTTATTATAAACATATCCCTATATAGATACTACAAGTGGATGTGGATATGGAATAGATGTACCTAGTAGTAATAACTTCTACAAGATATTGTAGGCATGACTCGACGTAATCTGGTACATGACAACGAGCCTTGATGCACACCTAGTTTGACAGTCCTGGTGGATATTCTTTGGGAATTAAAAATATATTTATGAACCATCATGAAGGATTTAAATATAGGACTCATATAAATAACATTCGATAATATTAAGTTGTCATAGATTAAAGAAGTAGGATCCATAATATAGGAATTCTATAATTACTTTTTAATGATTACATGGTATGCCATTATGGTAAATGTTTCTCACAATATGATTTCTTATTTTAGTCAATGGTGAGAAATAAAAAGAACATGGTTAACATTGAATTTTTATATGCGGAATGTTTGGACATTATGATAATTGATTTCCCAACTAGAAATATCATATAGAGAATCACAAAGGTGGTATGAATATTTGTAATATCTATGAAGATAATGAGTCAACAAATGACACGTGAAAGGTATATGATTATCTTCCAATATTGTTTACATTAATCACAATAATCATGATTATATTAAGGTTAAAGAACCTTAATAAATGATTCATATTTAATATTCATGGAAAGAGGTAATAAGGAATAATTTTATGAAGACTATGTAATGGTTTAAGAATAAAGTTGGATGAATAAAGTATTTACATTTTTGAATTCAATGATTATGAATTATATGAGTATTTTTAGTATATTTTTCGTTAAGGATTGAAAAGGACATGTTGAATGGTGTTAAAGACATGGAAAAGTGATTTCATTGAAATGTGATATTTTGATTAATGTAAGTTCACCCTTAATTAATGACTGTTGTCAAGATAATGATATTTTTATAAAGATATAATGGATATGAATAAGTAAATTGGATGGTACAAATTACCCTGGAACTGATTATTGATAAAGTGTTCTATGTCATCAAGGATAAAGTTTACAACTTTATGAATTTAAAGATTACATCTATGTTGAGTCAATAATAATTACTTATAAATTTTCCATTCCTTCATGTTTTGAAAATCACAAGCAACCAATCTTAAGGAAATTTTTATTTCCCCTAAAAATTATCTTAATAAGGAAATTTTTTCCTTCCCTGAGGAAATTTTATCCTTAGCTATGTTTTCATTGTTCATACTATAGTTTCTATATTTCTAACTAAGTTTATTTATAAGTGTGAAATTCTGTTTCATATCTAAAACTTCAGAATCCTATAAATACTTATATATAGAGAATTATTTTATCCAGATTAGAATTCATATTCCATTTTTCTTTGAATTCTATCTCCGAATTCCTTTGAATTCAGATATCGAATTCTTCAGAATTATGACTCCGAATTTCTTAGAATTCTGATTCCAAATTCTTCAGAATTCTGACTCCAAATTTCTCAGAATTTGGATTCTGTTTTCTTCAAAATTCCGACTCTGAATTCCTTAGAATTCAGATTATAAATTCTTCTGAATTCGGACTCTGAATTCCTTACAATTCGGACTCCCAATTTTTCAGAATTCTAAATCTGAATTCACTAGTATTCATACTCTGAATTCTATAGATTTCAGGTTCTGAATTCCTTGAAAAACAAAATCTGAATATCCATGATTTATAGTCTTCAACTGTTCATTTTCCTATACATAGAACTTTATTTTTCTTCAGACTCTAAAAAATAGGTTTGGTTAAGAAACATTTTTTTCTTAACACTTTTTATAGTTTTGAAATGATGTTGTACATTCTATTTCAAACTAACTGTTGTTTGAGTGAGACGTGTATAGGTCCCTTAGAGATTCAATAAAAAATGTGAACATTGGAGGAGGGATCCAACCATTGGAGAAATTCCTATAAATAGAAGATCATTTAAATGAGCTCAACATTTTTTGATCCATCTAGATATTACATGATACTGAAGTAATTTCCAGAGAGAGATAATCTCATGCCTTGTGTATACCAAACATATTGTTCAGCATTCATCATGCGAATCCAATTGTTGCTGTGTACAATCAAAGACTTTCAGGGATAAAAAGACAGAAGTGCCAACTACCTTAAAATATTGAGGAATTCCAGGGATAAAAATACAGAGGTGTCGACTACCTTATAGTTCAAGGGCTTGTGGATATAGAAAGACAAATTCCAATATTCCTATTGAGGGTTTACCCTGGTGTGGGTAAGATAGAATTTCTTGAAAGTATAAATCAAGGGACCTTTATCCAATGTTGGTGGATACCCTTCTCTTTGGGTTAAAATATTTCATACTTGTTACTTGTTTTTATTTCATGTTTATTTTCTACTATTTTTTTATTAATAAGGAAAGTATAATGATATTATACATTCTGGTACTTGTATACTCTGATTAGTAATATTCTATACACTTTAAGTTATAATATTTTCCTTGTAAAATTTTCTTAAGTTTCATATTTGGGATCATATTTTCAGAACCTAGAAAGCTTGTAGAACAAGAAGAGGTCTTTTGAATTTACATTGTTTAACTTTGTTAAACATATTTTTTTATTAAGGTTAAAAAATAAAGTTTTTTTTTCAAATTTTAATATTTCAAAGGAATTTTTAAAGGATACAATTCACCCCTCTTGTATATTGAGCATCTACATTCATATTTTAATCCTAAAATTTGTATTAGAGCAGGTCTCTGAAATACTTATATTCACATAAAAGTTTTCTTTCTTAGTTTTCATTGTTCTATATTTTTTTTTCTTGCTTAGGATTTTTATCCTTGTTTAAAAACATTTCCTATTAACAAGTTTCTATGTAGATATTTTCTTTAGATGTCAGGAATGAATTTTTGTTCGATTGATAATCTAAATCCTACTAGACCACCTATATTTGATAGGAATGATTATGAATATTGTAGAGATCTTATGAAGAATTTTTTATTAATAATACAGTGTACAACTTCGTTATGCTTATTGGAGATTACAAGATTCTTGATAAGGACGTCATAACTTTTACTAGTCAAGAAAAGTCAGAATATCAACTAAACTACAAGGTATGCAATACTTTTTAGTCTTCCATGACTAAGAATATATATAGTCATATTTCTTCTTGTGAAGATGAAAATTGTATTTGAAAGAAATTGGAGGTTACTCATTTTGGTAAATCCAAGGTTATAGAAACTAGAAGAGCTATTCTGATAGTAGAATATCATGGATTTATATTTCTTTACGAAGAACCAGTGTGTATGGTACAACAACGATTTATGACTATTGTTAACAACTTACAATCCATGGGTGATAAATGTTTAGATAATGAGGCACTTGTAGACACAATTATAGATATCATGCATAATGACTAGTAATCTAAGAGAAAAGCTATTGATGAGAATAGGAAAGTATCTCAGATTACTCTTTATGAGATTTTTGGAAATCTTATTCAACATTTAACAAGAATGAAAAGAGATGTTGATTTGAATAAGAAGAACAATGGAAATTGAAGTGTAGCCTTTAATACTAATAAAACCAAGAATCCAAAAAGGGTTTCAAGATCCAAGTCAAATAAAGTCACTATTTTACATGAATCAAGTGAAAGTGAACATTCTGAGAATGAGATAGAAAATCTTGCTCAAAGGATGAACAATATAGTTGGGAAGAAAGACTTTCAATATCGATTTAAGAAGAATGAAATAAAGGAGAAGAAAGACTTTGAAGTTACTTGTTATGAATGAAAAAGAGAAGGGAATATAAGTCCAGATGGTCCTATGATTATGAAAAATGATATAAAAGAAAATAATTCTGAGAATAATTGAAAGAAGTACTATAAAGATAAATCTAAGAATGTTTTGAATGCTAATGGAACATAGAGTGCTAGTGGTGGAGACACTTCTGATGAATCCTTAGAGTATGAATCTTCTGGTCAAAAGAATCGTGTTTTGATTGCCAAGTTACCCACTCAAAATCATTGTCTAATGGCCAAGGTACACAATGTTGGGTCTATAACCAATGTATCCTTGAATGCTAATTATAGTGATAATAAATATTATTAATCTTCGGATGAAGAATATTATTCTGATGAAGATAATACTTTACCTTCTTATGAAGAAGTTTATAGGTTTTATAATCTTCTTGGGAATGATAATTCTAATGTCAAGAAAAAGATTGATAAGAAAAATTATAGAATTTCTATTCTTACTAAATATGTATCAAATCTTTCTAAAGATCTTTATAAGAAAAATTTTGATTTTCAAAGTATTTCAAAAACCCTTGAGGAAGTTAATTCTGAGAAGGATAAACTTTTTAAGGATCTAGAAATAGTAATTTATAAGAGAAATATTTTAGAGAATAACTCTAGTGATAAAACTAATGTTTTTTAGGATAAAAACATAGTTATTAGACTGAATTCAGAAATATATTTCTTAATTAAGTGTTTTTCAAACTTTACCTCAGGCAAGGAAAACTTTAATAAGATGCATTCACAAATTCAAACTCTAAGGAATAATTTTGGATTTGGTTATACTTATTGAAAATTGGTTTGTAGTAATAATTATTATTTTTCCTTAAAGTTCTCCATTCCTCACTAAGTGTCAGTGTGGTGGGCATTGGGAAAAAAAATTTCCTTAAACAAAACTCAGTATTTAGGTTTTCATAAATCTTATTTATCTAAGAAAATGTTGATTCCCAAAATTTTTCTTCCTGAAATTTCCGAATCCAAGAATGTTTGGGTTTCCAAAGTATAACACTATTATTTTTAGGAAAATAATGAAAGTACCCACAAAAATACATGATATATAGATAGGGGATGTTCCCGACACCTGACTGGTAACAAAAACTTCTTTGAAAATATTATTAAGATGAAAGAATGAAAAGTAACTTTCAGAGATAATGATCAGGGGTAAATTATTGGTACAATTAACATTGTTCTTCCTTGAAAAACTTTGATTTCAAATGTTTTATTTGTTAAGGGACTTAAGAACAATATCATTAGCATAATTTAATTATGTGATGAAGGTTAGCACCTGAATTTCAAGAATGAAAAGTGCTTAGTACAAAATTCCATGGAAGAGTTTATTTTTATGCCAATAGGAAAGAGAATGTATACACACTAAACATAGAAGACCTTAGGATCCAAGATCTACCTTGTCTTAGTGTAATGGAAGATCATTCTTGGTTATGGAATAGAAGGTTAGGACTCTGTTACCTTAGAAACCTATGAAAGCTCTCTAATAAAAGACTATTTAAGGATTTATCGGATCTTAGATTTGATTCTTCAAAAGTTTTTTATCCTTTTCAACATAAATCAAGTTATGAATAAGTCAGTGAAGTCTCAACTACTGATGCATTTCCGTTGGTGCATATGGATCTTTTTGGTCCAACACAAACTAGAATAATTAGAGGAAAATATTATGTATTTTTCTTAGTTTATGATTATACTATATTTATGTGAGTCTATTTTCTAGAAAATAAATCTGAAGATTTTTCTTACTTCAAAATTTTTAGAGCCCAAGTTAAAAATGAGAAAAATATTCCCTTGATAAATATTCATAGTGATCATGGAGGAGAATTTCAGAACTCTTATTTTGAATCTTTTTTTAGTAGAAAATGAATTACTCATAACATCTCAGCACCAAGAAACCCTCAACAAAATGGTGTTGTTGAAAGAATAAACCGAATTTTTCAAGAAGTAATAAGAACCATGTTGAGTGAATATTCGGTAGCCAAACCTTTATGGGCTGAAGCTGTAAGTACTTCTTGTTATAATATAAATTGACATTTATTATACATTTTCTAAATAAAACCTTTTATGCGTTAGAGAATGGTAGAAAACCTAGACTTTCCTACTTCAAGGTATTTGGTTGAAAAGTATTCATTATGAATACTAAAGATAGCTTACATAAATTCTCACCCAAATCTAATGAAGGAATTTTCTTAGGCTACTTTAAAACTTCTAAGGCTTATAGGGTTTTCAATAAACATTCTTGTACTGTTGAAGAAACAGTACATCTTAAATTTGATGAAACTAATCCTTTTTTTAAACAACCTCAACCAACATATTCTGATGTTTTTTCAAAAGCTGATTACCAAACCCTGATAGAAGATCCTTATAATAAACAAAATGTTCAAAAAAATGTTTCTGAGACATTTACCCCAGAAGATTTCCTACCATATGTTGATAAACAGGTTTTACAAAACCCAAATTAGTTGTTTCTTAAGAATCATCCCAGTGATAGAATCATTGGTGATGTAAATCAACCTGTAAGGACTAGAAGTTCCTTAAGAAATGAATTAGAACATATATCATTCCTTTCTCAATTAGAACCTAAAATAATTGATGAAGCTTTTGGTGATGATGATGGGATAAAAACTATGCAAGATAAGCTAAATTAATTTGAATGGGATAAAGTCTGGACCTTGGTTGAAATACCTAAGAAAACCTCTGTTATTGGAGTAAAATGGGTTTTCTAGAAATAAGTGTGATGAAAATGGATTAATAGTTATAAATAAATCTAGATTGGTTGCTAAAGTCTATAATCAACAAGAAAGAATAAACTATAAAGAAACCTATTCTCTAATAGTTAGACTTGAATATATTCGTATTCTACTTTCCTTCGTAGCATTATTTAATTTCAATCTTTTTCAAATGAATGTCAAATGCTCTTTCCTTAAGGGATATGTTCACGAAGAAGTTTTTGTAGAACAAACTCCTAGTTTTGTAGATACAAAACATCTTGAACATGATTTCAAAATTACCAAAGCTTTAAATGGACTTAAGGAAGCCCCAAGATCCTGGTATGATATACTTACATGATTTTTGATACGAAACAATTAAATTAAGGGAAATGATGATCCAACCATTTTTTTAAATAAAGATAAGAAAGTTGTTTTGATTTTTCAAATTCATGTTGATGACATTATATTTGGTTTAACTTAGAAATATTTTACTAATTCGTTTGCGAATATAATGAAATATAAGTTTGAAATGAGGATGATGGGTGAGTAAACATTTTTCCTTGGTTTTAAAATTTCTCAAAAACTAGAATGAATTTATATATTTCAACATAAGTATATTAAATATCCTCTTAAAAAGTATGGATATGAAAAAACTAAGAGTATAAATACTCCCATTGGTACCTTAAATTAATTTTATCTTAATGAAGCTGGGAAATCAGTAGATCAAACATCATTTAGAGGCATGATAGGAAGCCTACTATATATGACAGCTTGTTGTCCAGACTTAATGATTTCTGTATGATTATGTTCTAGATATCAATCCAATCCTAAGGAATCTAAATTAAAAGTAGTGATAATTATTTTTCACTACATAAAGGGAACCATGGATTTAGAACTCTTTTATACTTATAGAAATGATTTTGTTTTAAAAAGCATTTCGGATGCTGACTTTTGTGGATGTAGAATGTAGAGGTAAAGTACATCTAGAACTTGTATTTTATTAGAAGATTCATTAGTTTCTTGGTCATGAAAAAAGCAACACTTAGTAGCACTTTCCACTGCTATAGCTGAATATGTAGTAGCTGGAAGTTGTTGTGCTCAAGTATTGTGGATGCAACACACACTCACAGACTATGGTATGAGTTTTACTAAAACCCAAATATTGTGTGATAATACTAGTGTCATTTTCCTAATTCAAAACCATGCACATCACTCTCATGGAAAACACATAGATATTCGACATCACTTTATTAGGTATCACACATAGAAAGGAGATATCATTCATCAATTTATCGGAACACAAGATCAACTTGTGGATATTTTCACAAAATATTTACCCTCCGATAGATTTGAATAAATTAAAAAAAGAGTAAGAATGATAACCGTAAGGTAATATTCCATGTTAAATTTTTTGTTAAAACCTATCTTCTTATAGTAAGAAACTTCTTTTCATAGGGGGGGGGGGGTACATTTTCCTGTTATTCAAAATTTTTTGTAGTCAAAATTTTTCTTAGTCAAATATTTTTGTAGTCAAGTATTTTTGTAGTCAAAATTTTTCGTAGTCAAAATTTTTCGTAGTCAAAATTATTTGTAATACTTTTTTTAAAATGAAATTCCAGAATCTAAAGTTCTCCAAGAATAATTTTCCTTATTAAGAATAATTTTCATAGTAATCTCGAAGGTATGTTCTCTTTATTAAATTTTCATAATCATCCTCTAGTATGTTGATATTTTTATCTTGTTTAAGAAACTTTTTCAGATTCACTTTTTCTTAAAACCAAATGTTTACCTTAAAAACCTTGAAAGATCAAAACCCATCAAAATCCTTCTTTGGTTATCATATCAACTCTCAGATCTGATCAAGAGTATTTCAACCATTAGACCAACCATGGAAGTTGAACTGTTGCTCCAATCGCCTATATAAAGACCACCTAATGGTTGTCGAACATCAATCTTCAAGATCTGGCATTATGAATCCTTACTGCTCTATTTAAGGCCATTCCAATTTTTTTAAGATCTTGGTTTTAAAGGAGTGAAGACACTGATAATTTTTTATTTATCCACAAACCTTCAGATTCTTGAGTTATGGGTCCAAGGTTTTGTTATTCCGAGAAAAGGGGATAAGGATACCCTGAAGAAATGTGATATCAATATTCCGAACTTTTTGGTGAACCTCAAGAAGATTAACCTGGTCATGTAAATCATGGTTACAATTGAGAATATCAAGAATGGAAATATGAAGTATCATATTATTATGTATTCAGATATTCGTTCGATGACTATAGTTCTTTTCCATCAGTCTTTCAAAATTCTTTGGAGTCCTATGTTAAGGAATTTCAAAGTGATGTTGCTAGTGATGATACTCTAAGGAGAATGAAAGTTGGTTTTTCTAGTGATTCTGAAGAATTTTATGAATTTTAGGAAGCTGAAATCCAAAATCCTTCAAATAAACAAGAAGTGGTTGAGACTTCCAAAAAAGGTAGAAGGAAGAGGAAGGTGAAAGAATCGAAAGAAAAAGGAAAAACTCTTATGGATAAGGTAACTCAGTCTCCATCTCTGAAGAAAAAGAAACAAAAGGATTATCCTGATGAAGTAGTAGCTATGTGAAGAATATGAAAGAAGAAAAAGAATGAAGGGGAGGCTATGTTTGACTTCGATCCTATAGAGTCAAAAGCATTAAAAATAAATTCTACTGAAGAACTTGAGAAGAAACAGAAAGAGAAGAAGCAAAGGAAGAAGTTGTCTGAAGCCAAAATTGTACAATCACTTCTCAAGGATGCTGAGAAATCATCTCAACAAATCCTAGTTCCATAATAGTTTTTGATAGAATCGCTTTATGAGACTCAGTGAAAGAAGGTGGTGATTCCGGATCCTGAACAAGAAGAAGAAATTGTTCAAGAATAGTAAGAGGAAATAGAAGAATAATAAGAGGAAGAAAAAGAAGGGAATGAAACTGATGATGTCATAAAGAAAGATGGAGATTACCATGAGAAGGAAAGTCCCCCTATAAAATTATCGATCCAGACTTCCCAAGATGAATCCTCAAAACATGCTACTTTAGGGAATTAAGAGAAGGATCAAGAAGAAGTAAACAAAACTTATAAATAATAAAGTAGTAATCATGATTTTGTTCATCCGAAAGACCAAGTGGCTGATGCAGAGAAAGAGGAAGTTGAGGAAGATAAAATTGTTCAGTTATTGGGTAGTGAGAATGAATCACCTAAACCAGATGAGATCATTTAGATAGTTGATAAGGGAAATCAGGTGTAGGTCCATACACCTAAAAAATATGTAGAAAAAAATAAAGTTGTTGGAAGTTCATTAAAGAGGAAAGATGATGATTTAGGAAAAGAGTCATCACCAACCAAACTTTCTGATTCAGAATCATCTTTTTTGGACATGATTTTGTGGTACAGTCATTGAAAAAGTTGGTTGGAACTATTCCTTTATTTCCACGAATAGATTCAAGGTGTCAATTGCTTCAGCATTCATTCAATCAGAAATAATATTCATTCTCAATGCTTATGGATGAATTTTTCAGACATGAGGTTGATTTAAAATCCTTTCTCATTGGATATAAGGATCATAAAATGTCATGCAAGAATATTTCACGCTGGTCAAGGAATACTGTCGAATACTTGAGTTCTTTTGATGAATTTCAAGATAATTTCAAATATTCCTTTGACATTGAAGATAGAAAGATGAATTATATTACTAAGAATTTTGAGGAAAAGATAAGTCTCGAATAGACTTCATGGAAGCATGAAGTTAAGGATATGAATGGAAAGATTAATTCTGTGGAAATGAATTAGAAGAGGGAAAGGGGTCTAAAAATAGAATTTGAAGAGAAGCTGGTCAAGCAAGAAGAAGTGTTGAAATCTCAAGCATAATGTCTTAAGGCTCAGGAAGAGAATATTAGAGCCTTGGAAAAGGAAAATTAAGATCAAGATTAGTTGCTTAAGAATTTGCAGAAATATCATAAGGAGCTCAAGAAGCTGAAAACTATTGTCAATAAGCTGATGCTGAAGGAGAAATAAGGATAATTTTTCCAATTCTGATCTTTTGTTGAGTTTTTTCTTGTACAAATTCTTTAAATATTAATGAAATTCTAGTTGTCCTCCACATATTTTTTCTTTTTTTGGACTAAATTTTTAGGTACCATCCATTTTTTTCCATTCCCTCTATTTCATTTTGAAAATCACAAATGGGGAGAAAGGAATGATAAAAATAATACTAATTAAGAATAGATTTCTCTAAGTAAGGGGGAGTTCATCTAAGAGGAATTTCTTATCAAAGAGGATTTTCATATGTGAGATAATGTAAAATGTCATTCATGAAATCAAGAATACCATATTTAGTGATTCCAAAGCCTAAGGGGGAGTTAGTTTTATTCACTTTGATCCATAATTAAAGGGAGATAAGTTTTTATTTTTATTCCCATAAAATTCTAATTCCTTATATTCTTTTTAGTAAGGATGTTTGTGCTTTCCAAAAAGGGGGAGATCATTGAGTCAATAATATTTACTTATAAATTTTCTATTCCTTCATGTTTTTAAAATAAAAAATAGCCTATCTTAATGGAATTTTTATTTCCCCTAAAAATTATCTTAATAAGGAAAATTTTTCCTTCCATAAGAATATTTTTTCTTTACCTATGTTTCCATTGTTCATACTATAGTTTCTCTATTTCTAAATCATTTTATTTATAAGTTTAAAATTCAGTTTCATATATAAAATGTAACGCCCTGACCCCAGCTACCCAGAGTCGGTGCATTACTTCGTAACATTGGCATGATCACAAGAAAGATCAAATCTCGAAAGACCGATTGGTTTAGTAGCCTTGGAAACACTAGATATATTCATAAGTTTTACATTACATCATAAAATGAAAAACTACTACAACAACATAATGTCTCCATAATCCACACTACTATCCCCTCATAATATCCCTGCAGGTCATTCATAATTTACTTCTTCACATCCTGGGGAAAAAGAAAACATAGAAAAGGGGTGAGCTCAAATGCCCAGTAAGGATAACAATATAGCGGAAACTTTCATAAATAAGAATAAACATTTAAGGCAATGCATTACTAAAACAAAAGCCTTTTAAAATTGAACTTCAACATGGTATGGCAAAAGTAAAATGAAATAATGCCATTTACTTATTCACATGGATATTCTACTAATCGAATAATCACATGCAAAAATCAATAACCACTTTCATAATGTTGGAATGCATAATGCCAGACTATCATAACCACATAGCCAAGGCCTCGTGCCAAGGCTACAAATAAGATTTTGTCAAGGCCTTGTGCCAAGACACTAGTTTGTCTCATGAGACCTACCGATGCATCGAGGAGCTATAGCGGGCTCCACCCGTCACTTATTAAGTCCAATGCATTCCCATATGAAAAGGTTTAAACATAACATAAACATTCGTATTAAAACTAGCATACGAAATGTCAATACTTTCACAATAAACTATGAATGGTATAAAAATAGCACATCCACAGTCAAACATATCACAAAACCTTCAATACAATATAGAAGTTTTGTATCATAATAAATCAACTTCAAATAATCTTAAAATCCATCAAAGGATGTTGACATAGATGAAATCAAAATTCTTTTAAAAGAAATATCTCCTTTTATTTTGAAATCATTTAAGATCCATATAAAATAAAACATTTTCTTTGAAAATATTCTTATAAGCTTGTATGGGAAGCTTCGACGATTTTATAACGGCGGAAAATAACCGCACCCGCCGTATAAGTTAAGAAAACATTCTTACCTCAATTCTGTCGAAAAGGTTAAAAAGGACCTTGTTTTGAAAACGACGGAAAGATTCCTTTATAAACCTCTTATAAAAAGTCAAACAAGGGTATAAATGACTTTAACCCATATTCTTGTAAATAGTAAAAATGTTTTGAAATACATTTCGAAGAAACACGGATGTGGATGATAAAGAGATCCCAGTAGATTATTACGTATAATACAACCTCGGATAATGAAGAGATTGTGAAATAACCCTTACCTTGTACTTTTCCTTGGTTGTGGTAGGTTAACCTCCTGTATAATGGTGAAATAATTGTTATTAAATTATACAAGAATCATATACATTAATATGATATCATATATGATCTTTTAATATTGATTTGATAATAATATCTTAGTATTATCGTTGTTTCGGGTGTTAACTTACTTGTTTTCTTTTGTATGTTTTGTTACGTAAGACATGTTTGTAAAGGATAGGTTGTATATTATTCATATCCAGAATGATATCAAGTCCTTAAACATCATTTTTAAATCATAAAATGATAATTACGCTTTAATGGTTACGATGGAGAATGAATCTCATCGCGTTCGTGGAGACGGTAGTCCGTACGTACGCACGAGCGACAATATCATTCTTTTGATATTAAAATAATATATAAATGGATGGTATATCATATATACAGAATCATTAACATGTTATATTTATTATTTACATGAGTTACACATCATTATTATACCCATCCAAATAATATTATATTGAATAACAATTACACCACGACGTGGAGACGGTAAGCCGTACGTACGCACGTATGGTGACATGTTATTCAAAGGGTGGATAGAATAATGAATATGATTGTACCATATTTATAATAACATCACAGTATATGTGAGATACTGGAGTTATTATTTCAGAATGGTAAGGACAAAGGAAGAAGAAGTGGAAGAAGAAATGAACTTAGAAAAGGGTGGTGAGATCATTACCTCTTCTTCGGGTTCTTCCTTTTGATTTGATCAAAAGGGCTCCATAGGTTGGCTTTCTGATCAAACTAAGGCCTCTAGGTTGTATTGAGAGATGTTGGGAGAGTATTTGGGCAGAGTTTGGCCGAACCAAAAGGCTTTAGAGGTGTGAAGAAATGAGAAGGAGGAGTGCCCTTTTATAAGAGGGGTGAGGGGCACCTTTGGAAAAGCTAGAAATATTAATTTATAATAAATTCATATTCGGTTTCTAAAGGCTCCAAAGTTGACTATTCAAAGGATGAGGTGGGGATAGGTCGAAAACAACTCATCCAATAGAATTTAGACAGGTTTGGGTACTTATATTAACCTTATCTTTAAGTATTAACTCTAAGTTAATTAGTTTCACTTTTACAATGTCTCTTTGTATTTTTATATAATATGGTTAATAAACTTACTATATACATCCAAGCGACCCCCAAGTGGTCCATTAATGATTAACCTATCATAATATAAGTCTCTTGGCCGAACCTTAGTTTTTTAGGAATTTAATATCAATTAATAATATAATATTTGTTTTAAGAACTCTTTTATGTCAATTTTGACACTATTCAATAGTTGATTTTTTTTGAAACTCATAACAGATTGATTACTTCGAACAAAGTCCATTAAATCAATCCTAATATATCATATTAGCCTAGAAAATTAGTTTAATTCATTAAAAGTTTCATATTATATTTATTTGGGTATTTATAATATCAATTATGTTAATTTTTCACTATTATAGTAATTACTGCATCATCATTGTGTCATAAATAAAATAACTTATTTATTGTCTAAAAATTATAAATAAAATATCATTATGTAGGAAATCTTTTTATCTTTCTAATGAATATTTATAATCGAAAATCCAACATGTATAACCCTATGTAAAAATTGTTCTTCTAAAAGATATATGCTTGTGTCATTTTTGTATTCATTTTAACTTAATTAAAATAAAGTGTCATTATCACTTACAAGTGGATCCATGGGGTCCCAAAATTGACACAAAGATGCCCATGGTCGACCATGTATCAACCAATAGGGTTAAGACACGTTTTAGGGTAATTTTGTATTATTATAATATTATTTGTTTAACCCTTATTTACCGGATTTACCCTTTAACCATGGTAAATAAAATATTTACCGCAGTAATTATTCAAAATGTCTAAAAATAAAAGTTACCTATTTACATAATTTGGACATCCTGATTCCAAATATGGAATCCATTTTCCTAAATTCAAAACACAGAAGTGGCAGAAATTAATTTAAAATTAATTCCCGCTGTTAAAACAAAAAGCGTGTTTTTAAGAGATAATAACTATCAAAAGATTGACACTTGTTTATGTTCGGTTTAATTGTAAAATTATGTCCAATGATAAAAATTAAATTGAATGGTAAAAATATATTCTAAATATACTTTAAAACCACTCAAATTCATAATTTATCACTATTAATTATTTTGATTAAAAAAGTTGTTTTTAATTAAAATTTAGAAATTTTCACTATTCATCAAAATATGAAAGTTATCCGAAATGTACCAAAATTTCACCCTAGGCTAATTTTGATATTCCGAATCCAAAAATGAAGTCCATTTTGAAATATAGAATATATATGATTTCAAAAATTAGGTATTACTATTCACAACGGCTAGTTTAATTAGTTGTGGTGTGTGTTAGAACTCGAGGTTGCGTACAACACACGCTATCGCATTATTCAAAGGGAAACGTACCGTAGAAGCTTGGGGTGTTACATTCTCCCCTCCTTCAAATAATTGCGTCCTCGCAATTTCTAGGGTATTACTGCATAAAAAGACTCGGGTGGTTCTTCATCATAAGTTCCTCGGGTTCCCACGTTGCCTCTTCCATCTTATGATTTCTCCACAAAACTTTTACCAGACGCGTCGTCCGGTTTCTCAGTACTTGTTCTCTTGTATCAAGAATCCTGACGGGCTCTTCACAATAGGAAAGATCGGGTTCCAGTTATAATTCCTCATAGGTGAGTACATGCGTTGGGTCAGGCATGTATTTCCTCAACAGAGATACGTGGAACACATCGTGAAATTTGGAGAGACTTGGCGGCATTGCCAATCGGTAAGCTACAGCCCCAATTCGTTCTAGAATTTCGAAAGGTCCGATGTACCTGGGACTCAATTTACCTTTCTTACCAAAACGTATGACTCCCTTCCATGGAGATACCTTCAGGAAAACATGATCACCGACTTGAAATTCCAAATCCTTCCTTCGATTATCGGCATAGCTCTTCTGCCTACTTTGAGCTGCTTTAATGTGATTTTGGATTACTTTCACCTTTTCCACCGTTTCCTCCACCAGCTCTGGGCCTACAAGTTTTCTTTCACCAACGTCATCCCAACAGGTTGGTGTACGACATCTCTTTCCGTATAACGCTTCATATGGTGCCATCTGTATACTCGAATGGAAGCTATTGTTATAGGAAAATTCTACTAGTGGTAAATATTGATCCCACATACCCTGAAAATCAAGTGAGCAAGATCTCAACATGTCTTCTAAGGTCTGAATAGTCCGTTATGATTGTCCATCTGTCTGAGGGTGGTAAGCAGTGCTCAAATGAAGTTCAGTATCCAGGGATTTCTGAAGACTTTTCCAAAATCTTGAAGTAAAACGGGGATCACGATCAGAAACAATCGATAGGGGTACTCCATGAAGTCTCACAACTTCATTAATATATAGTCTTGCTAGACGTTCCAGGGGTAGATCTTCTCTTATAGCAAGAAAATGTGCTGACTTGGTAAGACGATCAACAATAACCCATATTGTATCGTTCCTTCTAGGAGTCTTTGGTAGCCCCATGACAAAGTCCATCGTAATATTGTCCCATTTCCACTCCGGTATGGGAAGAGGTTGCATGACTCCTCCAGGCTGTTGCCTTCCAGCTTTCACTTGTTGACAAACCATACATCTTGACACAAAATCAGCAATCTCCCTCTTCATGTTGTCCCACCAAAAATGTTCCTTCAAATCTCTATACATTTTGGTGCTCCCAGGGTGTATAGAGAAATTGGAACTATGAGCATCATCCAGCAATTCCCTTTTTAGATCAGGTATATTGGGAACACAAAGTCTCTTCCCGAATTTCAAAATTCCACCTTCATACGCAAAGTCTCTCAATCTCCCATCATTCACAGCTTTAATCTTCTTCTGAAATTCTTCATCATCGGTCTGAGAACTCTTAATCCTTTCTAGTAAAGATGGTTTGGCAACCATTTGAAAAAGCATTGATGTTTCACCTTCCCTGGTTATTCCCATGTCCATCTTCACTAGATCCATGAAAATTGGATCCCTTTCAATTCTCATCATGTTCAGAACTCCATGGTCTTTTCTGCTCAAAGCATCTGCCACCTTGTTTGCCTTCCCCGGGTGGTAGTGTATCGTACAATCATAATCCTTGAGTAATTCAAGCCATCTCCTTTGCCTCATGTTGAGTTCTTTTTGTGAGAAAATATACTTCAAACTCTTGTGATCAGTATAAATCTCACATTTTTCACCATAGAGGTAGTGCCTCCATATCTTCAAAGCAAAGATCACAGCTGCTAACTCAAGATCATGAGTAGGATAGTTTTGTTCATGAATTTTCAACTGTCGTGATGCATAGGCAATAACTCTATCATTCTGCATAAGGACACAGCCAAGTCCTTTCTTCGATGAATCACTATAAATAACCAACCCATCATTCCCCGATGGTAGAGTCAATATAGGAGCATTGACTAATCTTCTCTTCAGTTCTTCGAAACATTCTTCACACTCTTTTGTCCAAACAAATTTAACCCCTTTACGTGTGAGCTTCGTTAATGGGTTAGCCAATCGGGCAAAATTCTGGACGAAACGTCGATAATAACCTGCCAAACCAATAAAACTACGTACCTCAGTTATATTCGTAGGTGCTGGCCATTCTTGGATTTCCTTGGTCTTAGAAGGATCAACAGAGATTCCATCTTTAGAGACAATATGGCCAAGAAAAGAAATCTCCTGAAGCCAGAATTCACACTTGCTAAACTTTCCATATAATTCATGCCTCCTCAGAGTCTTCAAGATAATGCGCAAGTGATTTTCATGATCTTTGTAGGTTTTGGAGTATACCAAGATATCATCAATAAATACCACCACAAATTCATCGAGATACTCCTTGAAAACTCTATTCATCAGATCCATGAATACAGAGGGTGCATTAGTCAATCCAAACGGCATTACAGTAAACTCGTAATGCCCGTACCTGGTTCGAAATGCTGTCTTCGGAATGTCTTCCTTCTTCACACACAACTGATGGTATCCAGATCGAAGGTCAATCTTTGAAAAGTATTGAGCTCCATGCAGTTGGTCAAATAAATCATCAATACGAGGTAGGGGATACTTGTTCTTTATCGTTATAGCATTGATCTCCCTGTAGTCGATACATAACCTCATAGATCCATCTTTCTTTTTAACAAAAAGAACAGGGGCTCCCCATGGAGAAACACTAGGGCGAATAAATACCTTATTACTCAATTCCTCTAGTTGTTTCTTTAGTTCAACTAGCTCTACAGTGGCCATTCTATAAGGGGTCTTCGATATAGGCCTTGATCCAGGAATTAAATCAATGGAAAACTCTACTTCTCGTTCTGGAGGATGTCCAGGTAAATCTTCCGGAAATACATCTACAAACTCTTTCACAATAGGTACATCCTCTATTTGAACATTTCTTTCCTCACCGACAGTTATTTCATTCTCTTCCTCCCCGATAATTGAATTAAGTTGAGCTACAGGGGGTGGATCTAAATAAGAATTAGGTGGTGACGATTCTGCTCTAAAAATAAGGTGCTCCTTATCATTATCATCAAGAATCGTAACCTCTTTCTTCTTACAATAAATCTTCGCATCATAGTCCGAAAGCCAGTCCATACCGAGGATTATATCAAACTCAATCATAGGTATGACGATGAAATCAGCAGATAAAGAAAATTTATGTGCTCTAATGGGGACTGATTCACAAAACTTTGTTGCAACAATACTTCCCTTAGGAGTTTTAACTGACAACTCCCTTATTAAATCAAATTGGAAATATCTAATTTTCTTAGCAAACTGGGAAGATATGAAACAATGCGATGATCCAGAATCAAATAATGCATTTGCTAAACTTGAGGAAACCATTAAATTACCTGCCACCACGTCTTTCGGAGCTTCTAGCTCAGCAGTAGTGATAGCATAAGCCTGGCCTTGATCCCTTGGCCTTTTCTGAGGTAAGTTCTCCTGACGCTTAGGACATGCATTTGCATAATGCCCCATCTCCCTGCAATTGTAGCACTGAACGTTGGTAGCTTCCTTCTTCCCCTTGCAATCATGAGCTTGGTGGCCTTTTTCACCACACTTGTAACAGACTCCCATTCCCTTCAGGCAAGCACCGGGGTGTTTCTTCCCGCACTTACCACAAGATGGATATTCAACCTTTCCCTTCTTCCCCTTATTTCCATTCCCAGATTGATCAGCAGGTCTCTTCTTCTCTTGCTTTGCTTTAAAGTCATAAGACTTAGAGAATTCCTTTTCGGTCTTGATAGCACATGAGACAATGTCTTCGTACGATGAAAAGGATTGTGAGACTAATGCTCGACGGAGAAATGGTTTTAACCCATCAAAGAAACGATCAATCTTACTTCTTGGGTTGCGAATATAATCACCAGCGTACCTCGCTAACCTTGTAAAGTTAGCCTCATACTTTGTGACATTCTCATCCTCCTTTTGTCTCAGACTCAGAAATTGCCTTTCCATATCTGCTCGATGGTCGCGAGGAAAGTATTTTTCTAAAAACAGATTTTTGAACTCCCTCCATTCCATGTTTGATACTTCATCATCTTCCTTCATGTTTTGAATCAATGAACACCATTGATCAGCATCTCCAGTGAGGCGGTAAACTGCCATGGTAACTTTTTCCCTTTCACTACTCCCCAAAGCCTGAAATATTTTCTCTAGGGAAAATATCCATTGCTCAGCTACTAATGGATTTGTACTCCCATTGAACGTTGGTGGTTGTTGTCTCATGAATCGATCTATCATTGATCCTCCACGCTGCGGATCAGGGTGCTCTATACGGGTAAGGTTATTATTCATAACCTGAGTAAGTTGTCCCAGTACGGTGATTAGCTGATCAGCACCAGTTGCATCACCATCCCCACTATAATTATCTTGAGCAGGAGGGCAATCCCTACATGGAGTGCGTGCATTGATACGGTTTCCATTTCTTCCACTAGGCGCCATTTCTAAAAAAAATGGCATAAACTAGATCATTTTATGCATCAAAATACATAATCCCATACTTATAAAACACTTAACATAAATTGAACTATTTATGGATATAATCCATAATCATAAAAATGTTTTCTTTGAGGAAGTATATACTCATAAACCCTTCATAATGATTTGTAAAGATAGTGAGAGTTATCCTAAGCATATCCCCCGGGAGTGTCGTAACCAAGAGTGCAGCAAGGCCCGTTGTCGTGCACCAGTTCCCGTTCGAGTCTAGCTCAAAGCGGTGTTTTCGGGTTTTACCCCTAGGTACATCTGTGCCAGAGCCGCCTCTACCTGCTCGTATCCAGACAGGGATGTATTGCTCGAAAAACTCACAAAATCTCTACAATACCAAAATTCTAGGATGTTCTTCTATACTAATCCTCAAAGTTCATCTTAGGTCTACGTGCTCTAATCAGAGTTTATCTAAATCTAGCTTCCAAGGTTTGTACTAAACTTCCTCTGATACCAACTGTAACGCCCCTACCCCAGCTACCCAGAGTCGGTGCATTACTTCGTAACATTGGCATGATCACAAGAAAGATCAAATATCGAAAGACCGATTGGTTTAGTAGCCTTGGAAACACTAGATATATTCATAAGTTTTACATTACATCATAAAATGAAAAACTACTACAACAACATAATGTCTCCATAATCCACACTACTATCCCCTCATAATATCCCTGCAGGTCATTCATAATTTACTTCTTCACATCCTGGGGAAAAATAAAACATAGAAAAGGGGTGAGCTCAAATGCCCAGTAAGGATAACAATATAGCGGAAACTTTCATAAATAAGAATAAACATTTAAGGCAATGCATTACTAAAACAAAAGCCTTTTAAAATTGAACTTCAACATGGTATGGCAAAAGTAAAATGAAATAATGCCATTTACTTATTCACATGGATATTCTACTAATCGAATAATCACATGCAAAAATCAATAACCACTTTCATAATGTTGGAATGCATAATGCCAGACTATCATAACCACATAGCCAAGGCCTCGTGCCAAGGCTACAAATAAGATTTTGTCAAGGCCTTGTGCCAAGACACTAGTTTGTCTCATGAGACCTACCGATGCATCGAGGAGCTATAGCGGGCTCCACCCGTCACTTATTAAGTCCAATGCATTCCCATATGAAAAGGTTTAAACATAACATAAACATTCGTATTAAAACTAGCATACGAAATGTCAATACTTTCACAATAAACTATGAATGGTATAAAAATAGCACATCCACAGTCAAACATATCACAAAACCTTCAATACAATATAGAAGTTTTGTATCATAATAAATCAACTTCAAATAATCTTAAAATCCATCAAAGGATGTTGACATAGATGAAATCAAAATTCTTTTAAAAGAAATATCTCCTTTTATTTTGAAATCATTTAAGATCCATATAAAATAAAACATTTTCTTTGAAAATATTCTTATAAGCTTGTATGGAAAGCTTCGACGATTTTATAACGGCGGAAAATAACCGCACCCGCCGTATAAGTTAAAAAAACATTCTTACCTCAATTCTGTCGAAAAGGTTAAAAAGGACCTTGTTTTGAAAACGACGGAAAGATTCCTTTATAAACCTCTTATAAAAAGTCAAACAATGGTATAAATGACTTTAACCCATATTCTTGTAAATAGTAAAAATGTTTTGAAATACATTTCGAAGAAACACGGATGTGGATGATAAAGAGATCCCAGTAGATTATTACGTATAATACAACCTCGGATAATGAAGAGATTGTGAAATAACCCTTACCTTGTACTTTTCCTTGGTTGTGGTAGGTTAACCTCCTGTATAATGGTGAAATAATTGTTATTAAATTATACAAGAATCATATACATTAATATGATATCATATATGATCTTTTAATATTGATTTGATAATAATATCTTAGTATTATCGTTGTTTCGGGTGTTAACTTACTTGTTTTCTTTTGTATGTTTTGTTACGTAAGACATGTTTGTAAAGGATAGGTTGTATATTATTCATATCCAGAATGATATCAAGTCCTTAAACATCATTTTTAAATCATAAAATGATAATTACGCTTTAATGGTTACGATGGAGAATGAATCTCATCGCGTTCGTGGAGACGGTAGTCCGTACGTACGCACGAGCGACAATATCATTCTTTTGATATTAAAATAATATATAAATGGATGGTATATCATATATACAGAATCATTAACATGTTATATTTATTATTTACATGAGTTACACATCATTATTATACCCATCCAAATAATATTATATTGAATAACAATTACACCACGACGTGGAGACGGTAAGCCGTACGTACGCACGTATGGTGACATGTTATTCAAAGGGTGGATAGAATACTGAATATGATTGTACCATATTTATAATAACATCACAGTATATGTGAGATACTGGAGTTATTATTTCAGAATGGTAAGGACAAAGGAAGAAGAAGTGGAAGAAGAAATGAACTTAGAAAAGGGTGGTGAGATCATTACCTCTTCTTCGGGTTCTTCCTTTTGATTTGATCAAAAGGGCTCCTTAGGTTGGCTTTCTGATCAAACTAAGGCCTCTAGGTTGTATTGAGGGATGTTGGGAGAGTATTTGGGCAGAGTTTGGCCGAACCAAAAGGCTTTAGAGGTGTGAAGAAATGAGAAGGAGGAGTGCCCTTTTATAAGAGGGGTGAGGGGCACCTTTGGAAAAGCTAGAAATATTAATTTATAATAAATTCATATTCGGTTTCTAAAGGCTCCAAAGTTGACTATTCAAAGGATGAGGTGGGGATAGGTCGAAAACAACTCATCCAATAGAATTTAGACAGGTTTGGGTACTTATATTAACCTTATCTTTAAGTATTAACTCTAAGTTAATTAGTTTCACTTTTACAATGTCTCTTTGTATGTTTATATAATATGGTTAATAAACTTACTATATACATCCAAGAGACCCCCAAGTGGTCCATTAATGATTAACCTATCATAATATAAGTCTCTTGGCCGAACCTTAGATTTTTAGGAATTTAATATCAATTAATAATATAATATTTGTTTTAAGAACTCTTTTATGTCAATTTTGACACTATTCAATAGTTGATTTTTTTTGAAACTCATAACAGATTGATTACTTCGAACAAAGTCCATTAAATCAATCCTAATATATCATATTAGCCTAGAAAATTAGTTTAATTCATTAAAAGTTTCATATTATATTTATTTGGGTATTTATAATATCAATTATTTTAATTTTTCACTATTATAGTAATTACTGCATCATCATTGTGTCATAAATAAAATAACTTATTTATTGTCTAAAAATTATAAATAAAATATAATTATGTAGGAAATCTTTTTATCTTTCTAATGAATATTTATAATCGAAAATCCAACATGTATAACCCTATGTAAAAATTGTTCTTCTAAAAGATATATGCTTGTGTCATTTTTGTATTCATTTTAACTTAATTAAAATAAAGTGTCATTATCACTTACAAGTGGATCCATGGGGTCCCAAAATTGACACAAAGATGCCCATGGTCGACCATGTATCAACCAATAGGGTTAAGACACGTTTTAGGGTAATTTTGTATTATTATAATATTATTTTTTTAACCCTTATTTACCGGATTTACCCTTTAACCATGGTAAATAAAATATTTACCGCAGTAATTATTCAAAATGTCTAAAAATAAAAGTTACCTATTTACATAATTTGGACATCCTGATTCCAAATATGGAATCCATTTTCCTAAATTCAAAACACATAAGTGGCAGAAATTAATTTAAAATTAATTCCCGCTGTTAAAACAAAAAGCGTGTTTTTAAGAGATAATAACTATCAAAAGATTGACACTTGTTTATGTTCGGTTTAATTGTAAAATTATGTCCAATGATAAACATTAAATTGAATGGTAAAAATATATTCTAAATATACTTTAAAACCACTCAAATTCATAATTTATCACTATTAATTATTTTGATTAAAAAAGTTGTTTTTAATTAAAATTTAGAAATTTTCACTATTCATCAAAATATGAAAGTTATCCGAAATGTACCAAAATTTCACCCTAGGCTAATTTTGATATTCCGAATCCAAAAATGAAGTCCATTTTGAAATATAGAATATATATGATTTCAAAAATTAGGTATTACTATTCACAACGGCTAGTTTAATTAGTTGTGGTGTGTGTTAGAACTCGAGGTTGCGTACAACACACGCTATCGCATTATTCAAAGGGAAACGTACCGTAGAAGCTTGGGGTGTTACATAAAACCTTAGAATCCTATAAATACATAGATATAAAGAATTCTGTTTTTAGGATCAGAATTTAGATTCTGAATTCTTTACAATTCTAACTCCAAATTCCCTAGAATTCCAATTCCGAATTCTTTATAATTAAGACTCAAAATTCTTCAGAATTCTGATTCCGAATTCTTCATAATTCTGACTCCAAATTCCTCATAATTCGGATTCCGAATTTTTCAGAATTATGACACAAAATTCATCATAATTTAGACTCCTAATTCCACAGTATTCAGACTTAGATTTATATATATTTTAGGTTTTGAATTCCCTATAAAAAAGAATCCAAATATCCTTGATTTATAGTCTTTAAGTTCTCATTTTCTTATACTTAGAACTTTATTTTTTCATAGACTTTGAAAAATAGGTTGGGTTAAGCAAACTTTTTTTCCTTACACTTGTTATAGTTATGAAATGATGTTTTACATTCTGTTTCAAAATAACCATTGTTTGAGTGATAGGTGTATAGATCCCTCTAAGATTCAAGGAAAGATATGACCACTGGAGGAGGGATCTGACCATTGAAAAAATGTGAATAAATAGGATCTCATTTGAACGAGCTCAACATCTATTGATCAATCTATAGATTACATGCTGCTGAAGTAATTTCTAGAGAGATAGAGACTCTCATGACTTGTGTGTATTGAACATCTTGTTCAGCTTTCTTCGTGTGACTCCGATTGTTGCTGTGTACAATTGAGGACTTATGGGGATAGTAAGACAGAGGTTCCGACTACCTTAAAGGATTGAGGAATTCTAGGGATAGGGAGGGAGAGGTGTCGACTACCTTATAGTTCAAGGGCTTTCAAGGATAGAAAGATAGATTTTGATATTCCTATCAAGGGCTTACCCCAGTGTGGGTAAGACAGACTTTTTTTAAAGTATAAATCAAAATACCTTTATCCAAGGTTTTTAGATACCCTACTCTTTGGGTTAAAAGATTTCATAATTTTTACTTGTTTTTGTTTCAAGTTTATTTTCCACTATTTTTTTATTAATAAGGAAAGTATAACTATCTTCTAAATTCTTGTATTTGTATACTATTTTTAGTAATATTCTATACACTTTAATGTAGAATATTTTCTTTATAATATTTTCTCAAGTTTCATCTCTGGAATCATATTTTCAGAACCTAGCAAGCTTGTAGAACTAGAAGAGGTCTTGTGATTTTACCTCGTTTAACATTGTTAAACATTGTTTTTCTTAAGGTTAAAAACAAATGTTTTTATCAACTTTAAATATTTCAAAGGAATTTTTAAAGGATAAAATTCACCCCCCTCTTTTATATTCAGTATCTATATTCATATTTTGATTCTATAATCTATTAATCATTGGAATAAGGAAGCATGCATATTTTTCAAAAGGATCTATGATAATTAAGGTTATTACCATGCTTCAAGGGAATATACAATGAGGGTATTCACATGTCTGAAATGTGAAAAATAAGTGGTACTTTATGATATATGGGGAATCAATGCTATGCCTATTTCATGACTTTATTTCTAAATCATCAAAATTTCATCATTATAAAGGGTTATAAGGTTAACCATTTATGTAAATTTTAAGTCAGTCATCAATTAATTTTTTTATATTATGCTCTTATATCACCACATGAGGACTTATGCACATTGGATATCCTATTTGTGTTGATGGTAACTGACGATATATGGGTTAACTTATCATGGATCTGATGATTTGCTATTACTTTTGAAAAAAAATAAATTTTCATTCATTTCTTATCATAATAGAAAAAGTGGGAATATATCAAGGGATGTCCAAATGTTGGTATTGTGCATAACATCAATTAAGTAAATTCAATATATTCTTGGTCAATAAAACTAATTAATCAATGATTAGATAATGATAAAAAAATGTGTTTTCCTAATACCATAATTTTCATTGAGCTAATATCATTTTAAATCATTATATATTTATGACATTGAATCCCTAAAATTTCATTGATCATTCACTTCTTTGTGATTGATAACCTCAATCACTCCCAATAAATATTTATGTTTTCCCTCTATGTCCAATATTCACTCCCAAACTATGTTCTCCTATGAGGAAACCTAACTATATATTATTTTGAATAATAGTTATGGTTCCAACTTTTTATTTTTAAGGGAAGTTTTACTATTCATTTTTATTATTTGTGTTTTTATGAATGAAAATTTCAATTATTAAAATTTTGATAACCTAGAAAAAATTCAATGGAAAAATTCATTTTATGGGGGGTATAATTTAACACCCTAAGATTTTGTGAATTATTTTTTCAAATTAGTTTATCCTTTTTGATATTTTTAATTTTAGAAAACACTGAAGATAGAATATTTTATATCAAAGAAATATGTTTGGATTTTGTTATACGCAAAACCAAGTTAATCTTTCACTAAATGCAACATAAAGTCTGGATTTTTCAATAAGAAACACCAAGGTTAGATTGTGTTATATGCAATAATGACTTTCTTCAATGAATTGTGTAACATGCAAGATTGAGGTTTACTGAACAATAATATATTATTAAAATATAATTATTTAATATAATAAGATGAAACCTTTACTTTAAGTTATAGGTTATGAATATTATTAATTAATTTATAGAAATATATGGTTTACATAATATAATATGAATTCATAGGTTACCAATTAATTATAAATGAATATGAAAAATTAGTAAATATAAAATGAAATATTATTATGGTCACAAAGATCGTTTACCATAAAAAATTTAATTATCTTTATACCTTTAAATTAACTAAGTCAAACATTCTTTTCACACTAAACACCGACTTGGCGTATGTTACATGTAATACCCAGTTTCTATGAAACATCATTTTATTTTTATAATTATTTAAATGAGTTAGTTATAAACTATCCATTAAAACATAGAAATATGTATAGTAAAAATTAATTTTCAAATATTTTTATAATGTTTTTATATAAATAAAACATATTTATAATGAAAGATATGATTTTTGGTAAAGTCCCTTTTTGTTTAAAAATCTTGTTTCCTCGAATAAACCACCTTTAATTACCATCTTTGAAAAATAATAAAATTATTTTTAAACACATTTATAAATATAATTTTTTAAAATAAAAATAATTTTTTAATTCAGAAAATCTAAATTATCCTAGGGTGATGTTTTGGGATTTTTTTTGAGAAATTTCATTTCTGATGAATAGTGAAAACTACTGCATTTTAGTTAAAAAGTGCAGTTTTTAATTAATTATTAATGTTAAATTATATTTTAAAATTTCACAATTAGAAATAATACTTATACCAACACCCTTTTCCCAATGGTTTGTCCAAACCATTGGGATAAAGAGTTTTTCCAAGAGTTTTTGAAAATTGTTGGAATATAGTGATTTAGTGCAGTCCTTCGCAACGGTTTTTACAAACCGTTGGGGTATTTGGATTTTTACTAAGGGTTTATATAAACCGTTTGGATGTAGTGGAGGTATAGTTATTTTTCGCATTGGGTTTTTAAGACTGTTGGGGTATAGTGATGTTTCCCAATGGTTTTTTAAAACCGTTGGGATATTTTTTCCCCAAATATTCCTGAGCCCCCAATTCCCTTTCCAGATTTGATCGATTGATTTTTTCCATACCAGAGTTGTTCTATCTTCCTATCTGATGACCCCTCCTCTTTTAAATATCCATCCTAGTTGTTTTCACTTCAAATTGGTGAGTTTTAGTTACATATTATGCCTACATTTCTTTTTTATTTTTATATACCACATTTAGTTTATTTCTTTATCCGCTGTAATCTCTCATCATTTTGGGTTTTTAGATCTTCTTGAATATAAAATTTTCATATTCCAAATACTTTTGCCTACACATAGACAATAAATTTCCATTCTCAAACCACTACCATCACTAATATTTCTAGGAGTGCTACACAATATTAGTGTTGTAGGGGTACTGTATTTTCTCCCATCAGTGGGGGTGGAGGGGGGGGGATGTGCAGGTGGGGGGTGGGCTATGTACGTGGGGATGTATAGGTTAGGGGGAGGGGGGCTATATAGGGGGAGTCTGTTGGGGGTGAGGTGGGGGGGGGGGGTTGTACTGTTGGGGGTGGGGGATGTGCATGGGGGGGGGGGGGGGGGGTGCAGGTGGTGAGGGGGCGGGGGGTGCAGTGGGTGGGGGAGGGGTGTGTAGGTGGTGTGTGTGAAGGTGGGGGGATGTGTAGTGGGTGAAGGGGGATATTCATGTGTGGGTGTGTAGTGGGGGGGGGGGGGGGGTGAATGTGGGGGGTGGGCTATATAGGTGGGGTGGGGGAGGGGGACTATGCAAGTGGGGGTAGGTGCAGGTGGGGGGGGGGGTATTCAAGTGGGTGGGGGAGGGGAGTGTGCAGGTTGGGGGTGAGTTGTGCAGGTTGGGGTGGGGGGAGGGGCTGTGCAGGTTGGGGGGGTGCAGGTGTGGGGGGGGGGGATGTGCAGTGTACACGTGGGGAGGGTGGGTGTGTAGTGAGGGTGGGCTGTGCAGGTGGGGAGGGGGGGTTGTGCAGTGGGTGGGGGGGAGGGGGTGCAGGTGGGGGGGGGGATGTGCAGTGTGTAGGTGGGGAGGGGGTGTGTAGTGGGGGGTGGACTGTGTAGGTGGGGGTGTGTAGGTCGGGGGGAGGGGACTGTGAAGGGGGAGTCTGTTTGGCGGTTAGGTGGGGGTGGGGGGCTGTGAGGGTGGGTGTGGGGGGCTGTGTGGGTGGGGATGGGGGAGGGGGCTATGCAAGTGGGTGAGAGGGGGGGGGGGGGTTGTGCAGTGGGTGGATGGGAGGGGTGTGTAGGTGGAGGGAGGGTGCAGGAGGCGAGGATGTGTAGTGTGCAGGTGGGGAGGAGGGTATGTAGGGGGAGGGGGCTGTGCATGGGGATTCTGCTAGGGGTGAGGTGGGGAGTGGGGATGTGCGGGTGAGTAGGGGATCTAAATTAAATCATTTTAGAGGACAGAACCTCAGTATCATTAAATACATGCATAAATAATGACTCAATAATTAGACCTCTCACTATTATCACTGGTTTATAATTAAAACAGGTACCACGTGAAAAAATTACTTTTCATTCCCATATTATTTTGTGTATTAGGTCTAAAATCATGTTGCACCCAATATATCATCCAACTCGTGCTCTTGAAGTCATGCCTCACTAAATTAAAGTGACCATTTTCTATAACATGGCATCATTCCATCCAAGAGTAGCCTTGGAACTCCTCTAAAATATCATTCACTTTATATGTTCCATGATCTATCCCATGATCACCCACCACACAGTGTCATTGCTAAATTGTATGAATTTATATATGCACTAATTTATTCTAATATCACCGACATACTTTTTTTTGAAAAAATATCACCGACATACTTATCCACAAACTAACACCGCAAAAAAAGAACATATTCCCACACTCCCACTATGCCCTTATAGCATGAGATAACCTGAGGACATACATAAGAAAAGGGTGATATATAAATCCTAGTAAGGGATTAATCAAGGAATAAATAAGGAATACAATACATGTTAGACAATAGGCATATCAATAGATCACAAGAGATGCATAAACATAAAGGCATGATAAATCATGATAGTCATAACATAGAAATGTGGCAACAACACTTAACATGGAATTAGCATGAGCCAAGGCTCATTGCACATGGAGCATGAGTACACCCTCATTGCACATGAAGAAAGATTAAACCCTCATTTCAATTTAATTATCATGATTAAACACCCATTTTACATGACGCATCATGATATGATACTTTTCCCAATGCATTGGAGTGCTATAAGGGTTAACTATTCTTAAACATTTCATTTCATGCATAAGTGTGCCACATGGATCATATAACATGGATTCATAAAACATCATCATTTATTCCAAGATAAAGGAATGTGGAATTAATACATGAGACTTTATAATCAATAAGTAAATGTGCATAAAGCTGAATACCCTTGATAGAAAAATGGGCATGGTATTCACTACACAATGACATTGGCTTGGAAAATCGGTGCAATTTTGGCAGCGTAACTGTGTGACATAAGAATTCATAAAAATGGTTTATGATAGAGAATGGGGTGTCTCAGAATATGTACATGAAATGGACAGTAAGGGGGTCATATAAATACATATCCCAAACATTGTAATGGAATTTAGATTCATGATACAAATTAATTGCTTGAATGTAAGTGAGGGGAGATAAATTCCTTTCATAATTTCAGCATAGTAACAGGTGTACATGGGAGGCGTTTATTGAGAGAGAAAGAGTTATATCATAAATAAAACATAAAAAGGGCAGTATGGGGGAGGTGAGAAACTATACTTCATCATTTATAATTGAAATTAATATGTCATAACAACATTAAGAAAATTGGACAGAAATGAGAAAGGAAGAAAAACACTTACTTGGAGTGAGATTTCAAAGGCTTGAGAGAGGCTTGAGAAAGGATTCTTGGGAGCGTGGGGCACCTTGGAAGGATTATAGAGAGAGGAGGGAATTTTTTCGATGAACTCCAAAGGCTTTGAGTGAGGAGGAAGTGGGAGCTTGGGGTGGTTTATATAGGAAAGGTGAGGGAATTATTTATTATTTAGGTTTCAGACACCTCACATTAAACTAATCAAAAATACAAACAAACCAATGGTTTTTTCTAATGGTTTTTGGAAAAGGGAAGTAGAAAGAAATATTTTATAAGGCCAAAGTCCAAAATTCTTAAAATAATGGGGTTTCTTATGTGGAAGTGAGTCACACTCCCAAGGAAAACAATTTAAAAATACAAGATGTATAATAAGTCTTGAAGGGTCCACTAAATCTTTTGAAATAAATAAAACAAACTCAAAATTACATTATTTTAATGTTAAAACATATATTGGCCGAAAATAAAGTTTATAGTATTTTATTACATCACTATTGGGTCATTATGATGTCATAAAACACATTATATATTTAAACGGCATTTAATTTTTATGCAAAAATTTGACTATCTCAGAAAATTATAAAAAAATTACCGTTGGATAATTTTGGCATCTTGATTCGAGAAATAAAAATCATTTTATCTAAATAATTTTCTAAATATATTAATTTTCACTTTTGAAATAAAAACCGACATTTATAAAAAATTCATGGGTTTTGAGAAAAATGGCTTTCAAACCATAATAAAAATTACAATTGGATTCATAAAATTATATGATCATTTATATTTAATAAAAATTAATTTAATAATAATAATAATAATATTTTATTAAAATCTTATTTAATTCACTAATCCATTATTTCATCAAAATAGATTTCTTAGTTGAACATTAACTAAAAATACTATTTGTGCTTTAAAAACTATTTACAAGGTAACAATAATATAATGAAAGTATATTCATTATTATATTCAAAAATAATGTACATAACCATAGTACTAGGGTCTTGTTAAATAACCCCTTAAAACACCCGTATAGGACCGAAGGGTGAGGTGTGCGATGGTGACAAACTCTTGGGGTGGCTAAGATAACATCATTGAGGTGGTGATCTCTATCAACATCCACTTCTCCCGTAGGCAGTTCCACTCAAGATTAACATGTTCAATATCGACTTGAGCTTGTTCAAGAGAGAATCCCAATGACAACACCTTCTTTCCAAGCTCTGAAAAATGGGTTTCCTATGGGGCACATATACTGGATGAGGCCATCGCTTCCTTTGTCTGAGTAAATTGGATTTGTTAAAGCCCTATATTTATATTAATCATGTGATCACTGTTCAACAACTATATTAGCAACGGTTACAAGTCTTAACATAAAACCAAAGAAGTTGACATTTTATATAAACATTTTATATAAAGATAGATTTAATAAGATCAAGAGGGATTTCCATTAATGCAAAATTGGGTCATTACAATCTTCCCCTCTTAAGAAATTTCACCTTCAAATTTTCTTTTTCCCACAATAAAACATTTGTGGGTAACTCTGCCTCATCATTTCTTCTGATTCCCACGTCGCTTATTCAAACATGTGTTTTATCCACAACACCTTGACGAGGGGCATTGTCTTATTTCATAGAACGTTTTATCTATGATCTTAGATCTTCACTGGTTTCTCTTCATAAGAAAGATCATCCTCTAACTATACCACCTCTAAAGATAGTACATGTGAAGGGTCTGGTATGTACTTCCTTAATAGGGATACATAAAAGACATCATGTACTTTGGCCATGGTAGGTAGAAGTGGAATTCGATAGGCCACAACCCCGACACGATCAATAATCTCAAAGGGGCCAATGTACCTAGGACTTAACTTCCCTTTCTTTCCAAACCACATGACCTTATTCCACGTAGATATGCATAGAAATACCATGTCTCCAACTTAAAACTCAAAGTATCGCCGACGATTATCTACATAACTCTTCTGTTGACTCTGGGCTACCTTGATATGCTGCTGAATGGTTTTCACCTTCTCTACCATTTCTTCGACCATTTCTGGTCCAATCAGCTTACGCTCACCAACCTCATCCCAACACACCGATGTTATGCACCTTTTCCCATAAAGGGCTTCATATGGTGCCATTTGGATGCTTGAATGGAAACTGTTATTATAAGAGAACTCATCCAGAGGAAGATGTTGATACCATCCTCCTTTAAAGTCTATTGAGAATGCTCTCAACATATCCTAAGGTTTTTGGATAGTCCTCTTGGATTGACCATCAGTTTGAGGATGATAGGTTGTACTAAAGTTCAGTTCAGTATTCAGAGCATATTGAAGACTCTTCCCAAACTTAGAGGTGAATCTTGGATCTCAATCAAACGCAATAGATAGTGATACTCCATGCAGGCTTACCACTTACCTAATATATATATGTTCCAATTGATCCAATGAGAAATCCTCCCAAATAGCATTGAAGTGTGTAGCCTTTGTAAGACGATCCACAACAACCCAAATTGCATTGTGGCCTTTGAATGTATTCAGATTTCCGGTGACAATGTCCATGGTGATGTTATCCCATTTCCATTCTGGTATAGGAAATTTTTGCATCATCCCTTTATAATTCTTCCTCTTTACCTTCAATTTCTGACACACGAGGCACTTTGATGTATATTCAGTGATCTTTTTCTTCATATTATCCCATCAATAATGCTCTTGAAGATCTCGATACATCTTTGTGTTTCCTGGGTAAATAGAAAAAATGTGAACTATGTGCATCATCCAAAAGTTTTTTCTTCAACTCCAGACATGATAGAACACATATTCTTTTCCCAAATCTCACAATTCTTTCTTTTTTAACATTAAACTATGAAGATTTTCCTTTTTCGATAGCTTCCACTTTTTCCTGAATTCATACATCATTCTTTTAAGAATACTTTATCCTTTCAAAAAGTGATGGTTGAACAATAATTTGTGAAAGAATTGATGATGTTCCCTTATTTATGATTCCCATGTCCATCTTCATCAAATCTAAGAAGATTGTATCCTTTTCAATTCTCATCAATGATAGAATCACTGGGTCCTTTCTACTTAGGCTATCTGCCACCTTGTTAGCTTTCCCAGGGTGGTAATGGATTGAGCAGTCATAGTCTTTGATCAGCTCTAACCATCTTCGTTGTCTCATGTTAATCTTTTTTTATGTAAATATATATTTGAGGCCTTTGTGGTCCGTATATATTTCAAACTTCTCCCCAAAAAGATAATACCGCAAAATTTTCACAGCGAAGATCACTACATCCAACTCGAGGTCATGTTTTGGATAGTTATTTTCATGAAAATTCAATTGCCTTGAAGTATTTTCAATGACTTTGAAATTTTTCATCAACACACATCCCATTCCCTTCTTCAAATCATCACTGAATACCACAAAAAGTTATCCACTTGTGGGTAAAGTGATCACGAGCACAGTGATAAGTCACTTTTTCAACTCCTTGAAGATTTTCTTCACATTCATCACTCCAAGAAAACTTATTCCCTTTCGAGTTAGCTTGGTAAGAGTGTTGGACAATCGTTAGAAACTTATCACAAATCATCAATAATATCCAGCTAATGACAAGAAGCTATGGATTTCCGTTATCAATGTTGGTCTCGACCATCCCTCAATTTCATCTGTTTTGGATGGATCCATAGATATCCCATTGCATATGATGATATGTCCCATGAATGAGACCTCCTTCAACCAGAACTCACACTTGATATACTTCTCATATAGCTTCTCCTTTCGCAAGGTCTCTAATACAATTATTAGATGGTCTTCATGATCCTCCTTGGTTTTGGAGTATATCATAATATAATCTATAAAGACTATCACAAATTTGTCAAGGTAATCTATAAAGACTCCATTCATCAAGTCCATGACGTTTTCTAGAGCATTAGTGAGCCCGAAAGGTATTACTATGAATTTATAGTTCCTGTATCTTGTACAAAAAGTAGTCTTGGTTATATCATCCTTCTTTACCCTTACTAGATAATATCCTGACCGCAAATCCATGTTAGTGAAGTATTGTGCTCCATGAAACTGATCGAACAAGTCATCAATTCATGGGAGATGATACTTTTTCTTTGTCATGATTTTTTTGAGCTCCCGATAATCGATGAAAAGGGGCATTGACCCATCCTTCTTCTTGAGGAAGAGGACTGGTACACCCCGTGGTGAAGCACTTGGGCGTATAAACCCTTTATTCAGATTCTCTCGTAGTTGTTCCTTCAGCTCCTCAAGCTCCACAATATCCATTCTATACAGAGTCTTGGATATTATAAATTCCCCAGGTATAAGATCAATTGAGAATTAAATATCTTTTCTAATAGGAAGACCAAGAAATTCCCCAGGAAACACTTCAGCGAATTCCATCACAATTGGCATGTCTTCAAGGATGGTTGCTTCCTTGAACTCAATCATCGGAGCTAGATACGCATGCTCATAGGGCAGTAATTTCCAATCTTGATATGATGTATCTAAATAAGATTCATCTTCCTCATTGCACTTGTGAAGAATCGGGGGTCGATTCTCCACATGGAGAGTGATTTCCCTCTCAGGGCAATTTATGTTGGCTCCATATAAGTAAAGCCAATCCATGCCAATAATTGCATCAAATTCCACCAGAGGGAGTATGAAGAGGTTCTATGGGACGTTCAATCCATAGATTAAGACATGGGAGGAGTTATATTCATGGGATGCAATGATTTCAACATTTTTTGTACTCATTGACATCTTTACTTGCATGATTTGTGGTGGTGCTGGGATTGTTTTACTAACCATTTGAGATATAAAAGAATGCGTAGAAAATAAATCAAAAAGTATGTTCTCTATTATTGAATTAATAACTAGCATACTTATCACCACTTCTTTTTTGAGGTTCACTTCGGCAGTAATGATGCAAAAAGCTCACCCTTGCTGCCTTGGAGGTTGTTTCTTGCCTCTGAAAACCCTTGTCTTAGGGCACTAATTTGCAAGATGGCCTGGTTCTTTATAGTTGTAGCATTGAAAAACACGCTGAGGTTCGAATGGAACATTCCTCTCCTCTATTTCAGACATGGGTTTTTCTTTTTGGCAGTTAGTAAATAGGTTCCCTTCTCTTTTACACCTAAAGAATTTCCTTGTCCCCTTTAAGAAATTCCAGGGGTGCTTCTTTCTGCCCCATTGGAAAGTGGGGCGATGGATCTTCTTAGCACCATTGGATTTATTCATCGGACCACCAGTATTGAATTTCAAATTATGCTTCTTATCCCCATGATACCCCTGAGATTATCTGATCTCCATTTCGACCTTACAGGCACATTAGACAATTTCTTCATAGTTGTCGAAGTCACAGATCGCTAGAGCTTTCCAAAGGCTAGGTTTCCGCCAACCAAAGAAGCGGTCAACCTTACATTCGGTGGTAACGACAAAGACAGAATCATATCATGCAATCCTTGTGAATTTTTCCTCGTATGCTCCAACATATTCTTCATCTTTTTCTATGAGGGAAAGGAAGTCTCTTTCCATCTTAATCCGGAGGGTGCATGGAAACTATTTATCGAAAAACATATTCCAAAAATCATTCCATTCCAACGACTCGATTTCCTCCTCAGGATTCGTATTTTTGATCATCATCCACCATTGATCAGCTTCACCCTCCATACGATAAGCAGCCAGGAGAACTTTCTCTTGTTCAGAACATTGATGGATGGGGAAGATCTTTTCATTGGAGTTGTTCTATTGTTCGGCGATTGAGGGATCATATGATCCATTAAAAGTAGGAGGGCTTTGTCTCATGAAGCTCTCAATAGCGACTTGTTCTTTCTGGGTGGTGGGGTTGAACATTCCTCCTGACCAATGATTCTATTCAAATCTTGAGTTAACTGAGAGAGAATCCTGAAAAATTTCGCGATTCCTACTCCCATTGAATTGGGCATCTCATTAGTACAGTAATCACATTGATATTCACATCGGTTGTTAGCTCGAGTCCTCCTATTACCGGCCATTGGATGGACTAATTGGAAATTTAGGGGTAACACATAAATGGAAATACAAGGAAAAAACGAATGACTTATAAATAACTCTTATTTCCTTAACATATGAATCTATTGTCTTCAGTCTATGTTATCCATGATCTAGTTTCAAAAATATATTCTTAGGGAATTTTTTTGTCTCTTAATAATAGTTGATACGAAGATTGTAAATTTACCAAAGCATATCCCTTGAGAGTGTCGTAACCAAGATTTCAGAGAGGCCCGTTGTCGTGTACTAGTTCCCATTCAAGTCTAGCACAAAGCTGTGTTTTCGGGTTTTACCTCTAGGATACATCTGTGCCAGAGCCACCTCTACCTGCTCGTATCCAGACAGTGATGTATTTGTTTGATAAACCACTTACTCAATACTCACCAAAACTTAGGGATTTTTTTATTATACTTAGTCTTTTCTCTAATGCTATACTAGGGTTTTCTAATCCTAATCCCAAAAATAACTAATCCTATCCTCTCATACCAACTATGACAACCCTGATCATTCATTACACAAATAAACATAATTTATTACATAAACATCACTTGATACAATAAATAATATCGAGAGTTCTAGTGTATTTGGGGCTTAGGATCATTACATAACAACATACAACAAGAAATACTATATCTTTATTGAAAACTTCCTTTTTATGACCACTACATTCCCTCATACTAAGAATTGTATAGGATAACCTGAAGATATGCATAAGAAAAGGGTGAGCTATAAATCCCCTTAAGGGATTAATCATGGAATAAAATAAGGAATACAGTACATGATATAAAATAGGAATATCAATAGAGAAAAAGAGAAATATAAACATAAAGGCATGATAAAGCATGATAGTCATAACATATAAATGTGGCAACAACACTTAACATGTAATTAGCATGAGCCAAGGCTCATTGCACATGGAGTATGAGTAAACCCTCATTGCACCTGAAGCACGAGTAAACCCTAATTAAACTTGAATTAGAATGATTAAACACCCATTTCACATGACGTATCATGATACTATACTTTACCCAATGCATTGGATCTCTATAAGGGCACACCCTTCTTAAACATTTCATTTCATGCATAAGTGTGCCACATGGATCATATAACATGGATTCATAAAACATCATCATTTATTCCAAGATAAAGGAATGTGGAATTGAAACATGAAACATTATAATCAATAAGTAAATGTGCATAAAGGTGAATACCCTTGATAGATAAATGAGCATAGTTTTCACTACATAATGACATTGGATTGGAAAATAGGTACAATTTCAGTAGCGTAATGGCGTGACGTAAGAATTCATAAAAATGGTTGATGAGACAGAAAGGGGTGTCTCAGCATATTTAAATGAAATGGAAATGAAGAGGGACATATAGATACATGTCCCAACCATTTTAATGTAATTTTGATTCATGATAGAAAATAATTTCTTGAATGTAAGTGAGGAGAGTTAAATTCCTTTTGGAAATTCATCATAGTAACAAGTGTACGTGGGAGGAATTTATTGAGAGAGAAAGGGGTATCTCATAATTCAAACATATAAAGGTCAGAATGGGGGAGGTGTTAATACATACTCTAACATTTATAATTGAAATTAAAAGAGCATAACAACATTAATAAAATTGGACAAAAATGAGAAAGGAAGAAAAACCCTTACTTGGATGTGTGCTTTAAAAAGCTTGAGAGAGGATTGAGAGAGGCTTCTTGGGAGATTGAGGCAACTTGGGAGGATTATAGAGAGAGTAGGGCCTAGGTTAGATTAACTCCAAAGGATTTGAGTGAGGAGGATGTGGGATATTGGGTGGGTTTATATAGGAAAGATGAGGGAATTCTTTATTATTTAGGTTTGGGACACCTCAAATTAAACTAATCCAAACCACAAACTAGACCATGGTTTTTACCCATGGTTTTTGGAAAAGGGAAGTGGAAAACAATATTTTATAATTACAAAGTCCTAACTTCTTAAAATAATGGGGTTTCTTATGTGGAGGTGTGTCACACTCCCAAGGAAAACAATTTAAAAATACAAAATTTTTAATATGTATTGAAGGGTCCACTAAAGATTTGTAAAATAAAACAAACAAAACCAAAATCACATAATTTTAATTTTAAAACACATATTGGATGAAATTAATGTTTATAGTATTTTATTACATCACTATTTGGTCATTATGATGTCATAAAACACAATATATATTTAAACGGTATTTAATTTTTACCCAAAAATTTGACTGTCTTAGAAAATTATGAAAAATTAACCGTTGGATAATTTCGACATCATGATTCCACAAATAATATTAATTTTATACAAATAATTTTCTAAAAATGTTAATTTTCACTTTTAAAATAAAAACTAACATTTATCGAAAATTCTTGGGTTTTGACAAAAATTGATTTCAAACCTTAATAAAAATTACAATTGTATTCATAAAATTATACGATCATTTATATTTAATAAAAATTAATTTAAAAATAATAATAATATTTTATTAAAATATAATTTAATTCAAAAATCCCTTAATTCATTAAAATATATTTCTTAGTTCAACATTAACTAAAATACTATTTGTGCTTTAAAAACTATTTACAAGGTAAAAATAATAAAATGAAAGTATATTCATTATTATATCAAAAAATAATGTACATAACAATAGTACTAGGTTCTTGTTAAATAAACCCTTAAAACACCTGCATAAGTCCTAAGGGAGAGGTGTGCAATGGTGACATACTCTTGGGGTTGCTTGGATGACATCGCTCAGGTGGTAATCTCTATCAACTTCCACTTCTCCCGTAGGCGATTCAGATAAAGCTTAATGTGTTCATTCTCAGTTTGAGCTTGGTCAAGAGAGAATCCTAATTCCGCCACCTCTTTTCCAAGCTCTGATAAATGGGCTTCGTATGTGGCACGTCTACTGGATGAGGCCATCACTTTCTTTGTCTAAGTAAATTGGATTTGTTAAAGCCCTATATTTATACTAATCATGTGATCATTGTTTAACGACTATATTAGAAAAAGTCACAATTCTTAACATAAAACCAAATAAGTTGAAATTTTATATAAAAATTTTACATAAAGAGACATTTAATTAGATCAAGAGGGATTTCCATTAATGAATTTTGGGTCATTACATGTCTGGAACTGATGTGCTTACTAAATTGAAAGATTTCAGTTCTTCATTCGGGAAGGGTCAAACAAAATCTAGAAAGAGAAAGAATGTTTCCACTGAAACCTGTTACAATCGGAAGAAGATAAGTATATTATTTTATTTTCCTCATTGGTCAACCAATTTTTTATTCCATTACTTAAACGTAATACACATTGAAAAAATATAAGTGAAATGTTTCTTTTCATTCTTCTAAATGTTAAGAGAAAGACAAAAGATGATTTATGGTCTCAACGTGACTTGGTGGATTGGGGCATCAGACCAAAATTGAATCATGTGAATATTAGTGAAAATAAATGCCAAGTTCCATGTGCTTCTTATGTGATGACACCTACAGAAAAAAGAAATTTCTGTAAGTACAAGAGACTATCAAAGTTCCTTATGGTTATTCAAGCAACATATCTAAACGGGTCAACAGAAGAGAGTTAAAGCTAAAATCTTTGAAGACTCCTGATTATCACATCCTTTTGCATGAGTTTATTCAAATAGAAATCTATCATATTTTGTCCAATAATGTAAGGGTGTATTTTATTTGGTTGTTCCATTTGTTTAGAGATCTTTTTGCTAAGAAATTTTCCAAGTATTTCTTGCAAAAAAATTTGGAAGTTTCCCCATTAATTTTGTGTGAGTTAGAGAAAATATTTTCTCCATCATTTTTTCACATGCATGCTGCATATGAATATCCATTTTCCAACTAAAATACTTCTTGGTGTACATTTTTCTTTTTGTTGGACATATCCTACTGAAATAAATATGTACACATCAAATTCTTATGTCTGAAACAGTAATCGTCCTAAAGGTTCTATCGTGAACAGTTACTTGGCTCAAAAATGTACGGATTTATGATCTATGTATTTTTCTGATCTTACTACAAGAATGAATAGAACAATGAAAAATGAAATATAATAGTGTGAGAAAATTGAACTCAGTTTTCCATCACTTCCTCAAACAGGAGGAATTACCAGATCATATACATTGAAGACACTAATCCTTGAAGAGCTGGAGATGGCACATCGCACAGTTTTTTTCAACTGTGATTTGTTCGATGAATAAATATTGTAAGAAAATTTAATATTTATATCTTATATATATATATATATATATTAAACTATTCATATTTTTTATTTATAGGGAACATAAAGTGATAATAAAAATAAAGAATCATTATTTATCTTTGAGAAGGAGGGATACTCCATAGCAAAGAGTTTTCTGCCTGGTTAAAATTGAAGGTAATAATATTACTATTTAAAATAACCAATAAAATATTTAATTAAGTTTAATATTCCTTTATATTTTAGGTATTGAGTTTTCCTACTGACTATTTCTCTGAGAAAATAAGAACTTTGGATTTTGGTCCTAATGACATGGTTTGTGACTGTAAATCAATTGTTATCAATGTGTACAAATTTATTATCACTAAACTTGCAAAGAGCATTAGAAAAAACATAATGGTGTTCTGGTTACTGCCACAATAGACTATTATTCCTGTTTATCAAATAGTATACCATGATTTGAAAATGTAGGTTATTATGGAGTCGTTGAAAAAAAAATGGGATTATTATTCTCATGGATGAGTCACGATGATGAAATTCCAATGGTTTGATTCGATGATGAGGCATGGAACATTTATCGATGATTTTGGTTTTCATGTAATTGATATGACTCTCTCTCTTGCTATTGATGAACCATATGTATTAGTATCAATGGAGAAACAAGTTTTTTATGTCAAAAACCATCTTTGACCTGAATTTTGGGTCATTGTTGAAGTAATTCCAAGACATATTTTGGATGATGGTGATGATGGAATTGATAACATCCCTAATACCATTGGAAACAATCCATTTATTACTTTTGATGGCTCCAATAGTTCAATTTTCAGTGTTGACGGTGAACTTGAAGTTGTGGTGAAAAATATATAAAATTATCTATCCATGTTCTCAATTATTTTGGCTTACCTCGAATTGGGTTATTAAGGTTGGTACTATTAAAATTGATTTAATATTGATTATAAATATGTTGTATCTGACTTGACTATTATGTGAATTTTCAATGTTTATTGGTTGAAATTTTATTCGAATTTTATTTTATAATTTGGAATAGAACTGTATTCAAACCTACAAAACGAACATTTCTAACTTGGTGAACATTTCAATGCTTTATTAACCATGTATAAAATTAGTATAACTCTAAGTCCTCCCTTTAATATTTTACTAGGTAATGAGCACGATGGTTTGTATTCTTCTTCAAAACATGTATAGAAACCTGCATCATCTACCTATGCTAAAGGAATTAAAATTTTCTTTAATTTCAACAACTGATTTACCCCTTATGAATCTGGTAGATATCTAATCCATGTTTATATGTTTATATCAGAATTTAAAAGTATCTTAAGGGTTTAATCATTCATAATATATACCTTGCTGAATTTTCTAGAGGCATAATTTAGGATTCTCTCTCTATGGGTTGTTGAGTGAAATAAATCCACAGAATAAATGTTCCATGATTTTAATAGAATGAAGACACTTAGTAAATAACCATACTACTAAAAATTAAATTTATTTATTACGTCTTGTACAATTTATTTAATTAATTAGATATCTATTCAAGCTTAACTAAAATAATGTATTGTTAAATTATCCATGAATCCTTCTATTCCCTCTCATTTATTTTGTTTTTTGGGTTACACATTAGCCATACTTTTATAATTACTTCCATATTTGTTTTCAAATGCAGAAAATGAAGCCTTCTGAAGAGAGTCAATGAAAATAGATGATGGAAAACAATCATCACATGAATAAGATGGTCATTCCACTAGTAGTTCTTGTAGTATGTATTTTATTTCAAATATATATATTTAAATAATATATAATGTGATGTGATTATTTTTTTTAATTTTTTTGCTGGATCCACCTATTAGGCAACCATTTTTTGAAGAGCAACCAAGTAGTGGTCCTAGTACTCAAGGTGTTTGTACAGGGGGGGGGGGGTGGTATGAGAGCTAAATGATCTGGTCGGTGTACCCGATTAGACCATGCCCCTCCCACTGACATACCATCCATCCCACATTTTAATCCCGGTGTTTCATTAAGGAAACACGGGATATTTAGGCCTCCCATGTTTTCACCACCCTTTACATATGAGCCTCCTCATACATCTTTACCATATCCAATGATGATTCCCACTCCCTATCTAGAATTTGTCCAGCTATCCATGTCATCAACTTTTACTTCTTCTTCCTTCTCTCAGAGCTTTCATATTCCATATTCTGCGACTCCTGCCCTACCAGAGTCTGTCCTAGTGGAGCATACATTGGGACCCACTCCACCTGTATAGGGTGTTCCTTCAGTTTTTGTAGATCCAGTGGTTCCCATTGATCAGACTACCGCAAGTGTACTTATACAACCCTAAAAAAAATTATACCATTATTTAATTTCATTATAACATTTATTGATAAATTTTTTTTCTTTCATAAGAGATACATCTATTAATAGGAGTTTGGGGAGGAGGCGTACACGAATCCATGCTGTGTGGAACCACTACACGCAGTTGATGGTGGACTATAAAGAAGATAGTCAAATGATTGAAAAAATAAGACAGTAATGTCATAGTTTTTTGGCGATACTTTCCAAATACTTTGACATCATTCATGCCAGCCCACTCTCATGGAGACAGTTGCAAAATGAAGTGAAGGATAAAGATTGTGAAAATATATGGGTAAAAAAACTATTTTATTTAATCCAATATATTATTTTCTGTATTTATATGAATTAATATTTTGGTGTCATCTTTGGTTTAATTTCCCCGATGGTGAGGGTGCACGACCAACACATCTAAATGATTTAGGTGAGCTTTGGAGAGACTATAAGCACGGGTTGTATATTGGATGGTGTGATAGATTTGGAATTGAGGTAGATGTGGTCCTTGTCATGGATGATTTTCTGTTAAAACAGTGTTGAAAATTGATTACTCATTGGATGACTATTCAGTTAATGGTATTAATCACATTTGAGGTTTTTAAAAAAATTTCATGTTTTTAATTAATACTATTATTGAATTCTCTTTAGGAATCATGAAAATGAAATAAAAAACATTGATGATAAAAAATACATCCACACATTAGGAAGTACTATGATGCTGGATCATGAGAGATGGTAGGTGTGGTAGTTTATAATTTTTCATTACGACTTTCACTTTCTATTGCTTCCTCCATAATTTAGTCGATTGCTAAAGTTGTTATATAATTTTAGTTATGAAATTAATTATTGGTATCCTTTTTTTAATTATGGTTTCTTGATTTGAATGTCATTGTAGAGGAATAAATTGAATATAAAAGTACATGTGCCTCGAGAAAAATTGTTTTTCTCAAGTAAAAGGAAGAAAGATGAAAGTGTAGTTAATGTACCAAATCAGTTGCAGATTTTAAGTTTTACATTTTTGATTTAAAATTTTAATCTCTATTTTGTAACATAATAATCTATTTATATTTTTAACAAGATACTTTACAGGTCCTTGATTCATAATAACTTGATAATTTTGGGCTAAACAATCACTTTCATTAGGTGTTGGGAGATGAGCACCCTGGTAGAGTATGCTGCTGACTTAGAAAGAGTATAGTTCTGACGAGGTATTGAACCTCATCAGGTACGAGTTTTTGTGACACCGAGTTCTAGATGGTTAATCCACATGCAGAATAGGCTGAAAAAGGGCCACAGAGATGGCAGAACTATCTGCTAGGGCAAACACTACATCTATGAAACAGATGGAAGTTTTACATCCAACACATCCAATAGAGGCCAACACAACTTATGATGAATATATGTCATCGATGCATTCTATATATTGTTCACCAGGTGGCAGTTCTAGTGGTGGTTGAGATGATAGCGAGGGGGAGGCTGAGGCGGAGGAGGAGGGAGATGAGGAGGCCGAGGCATAGTATGAGGGAGAGGAGGAGGGCATTGAGGAGGGTGGGGAAAATGATGGGGATGACGATGAGGACGAGGGTGAGGCTGATGATGACAGTGATGATAGTGATGGAGATGAGGGATAGATTGATCTGCTACATTTTTGACTGATATTACTGACCATTGATGTTTATTGATTTATTGTGCCTGAATATATGTTTGATTAGGAAGGTCGCGTTACCATTATTTATTTATCTATAAATAATAAAACATGACTTGATGATTTTCTGTGACTGATTCACCCCTCCCCTAGACAACCCCATCCCTAACATAGCCTGGACACCCCATACCCCCTGAACAACCTTCCCACCCCCTAGACACCCTGTACCCCTTTGGAATGCCAACCCACCCCCTAGACCCCCTGTACCCCCAAGAAAGCCCCCACCCCCGTGGATAGTTCAACCACCCTTCAGACATGCCCACCACCCCTAGACACCCCCATCCCCCTGGAAACAACCACCCCCTGGTCCCCCGACCCCCGTCGACAGCCCCCAACCCCCTGGACAGCCTCCCCACCACCTTGGACACCCCCACCCCTGTGGACATCCCCAACCCCCATGTACAACCCGCCCACCCACTGGACTCCCATACCCCCTGGACAGGCCCCCCCCCCCCTCCACCACCATGGATAGTCCTCCCACCCCCAGGCCACCCCTACCCTCTAGATTTCCCCCTCCCCCGTGGACAACCCACCAACCCCCTATACACCCCATACCACTTAGAAAGCCCTCCCACACCTATGGATAGCCCATCCACCCCTCGACATCCCTACCCCTAGAAATACCCCACCTATGTGGATAGACTTCCCACCCCCTTCACACCCCTACCCTATAGACAGACCCCAGCCCCGTGGACAGCCTGCCCACCCCCTCAACACCCCTTACCCCCTTGGACATCCCCACCATCCCCGTGGACTGCCCACCCATCCCCCTCGACACCCCGTACCCCCCTGGATAGCCCCCCTCCCACCCCAATGGACAGCCCGCCCACCCCCTAGACACCATATACCCCCTGGATAGCACCCCCCCCCACCCATGGACAACCCGTACTCCCCTTGGACACACCCTACCCCCCATGGATATCCCCCACACTCTTGGATATCCTTCCCACCACCATGGACACCCCCTACCCCCTGGATAACCCTTCCACCCCTGTGGACAACCCGCCCACCCCCTGGACACACCGTACCCCCTGTACAGCCCCCACCCTCGTAGAAAACCCCCCACCCCTGGACACCCCGTACCCCCTGGACATCCCTTCCAACCCCGTTGATAGCCCTCCCACCCCCTGGACACCCCTCTACCCCCTGGACACCCCACCACTGTGGACAACCCGCCCACCCCCTGGACCCCCCCCTATACCCCCGCTGGACAGCCCCGCCTCCCCCATGGACAGCCCACCCACCCCCTGGACACCCCGTACCACCCTGGACAACCCCACCAACACTGTGAATAGCCCACCCAACCCATGGACACCCCTACACCCTAGAAATCCCCCCACCCACGTGGACAACCCACCCACCCCCTGGACACCCTGTACCGCCTAGAAAACCCCCTCCACCCCCATGGATAGCCCACCCACCCCATGGAAAACCCCACCACCCCCAGACACCCCCAATCTCCAAAAAAACCCCACCCCTAGACACTCCTTACCCCCCTAGACAGCCCCCACCCCTATGGACAACCCGCCCACCCCCTGGACACCCCCACCTTCCAGACCCCCCCATCCCCCCCGGACACCCCCACCCCCTAGACACCGTGTACCCCTGGACATCCCCCCACCCCTGCGGACAGCCAGCCTACCCCCTGGACACCCCCACCCCCTAGACACCCCCATCCCCCCAGACACCCCACCCCCTGGACACCTCATAACCCCTAGACACCCCCACCCCGTGGACAGCCTACCCACCACCTAGACACCCCCACAGCCCCCGGACACCCCATATCCCCCTGGACACCACCACCAACTCGACACCCCAGACCCCCTAGGATATCCCCCAACCCCCCTAGACATGCCCCACCCTGTTGGACCCCCACCCACTTGGACAGCCTAACCACCCCTACCCCCCTGGATAGCCCTTCCACCCCCATGAACAGCCCACCCACCCCCTGGACACCCCTACCCCTTGGACATCCCCGTCACCCCCGTGGAAAGCCCCACCACACCCGTGGATAGCCCCACCACCCCCATGGATAGCCCTCCCACCCCCTTGACACTCTGTACCCCCTAGAAAGTCCCGCCACCCCCATGAACAGACCACCCACTCCCTAGAAACCCCTACCCCCCCTAGACAACCCTACCCCTTTGGACATCATGCCCACCCCCTAGACACACTCTACCCCCTAGACAGCCCCGCCACCCCCGTGGATAGACCACCCACCCCCTGGACTCCACGTACCCCCTGGACAACCCCCCATCCCCGTGGACAGTTTCCCACCCCCTAGAAACCCCACCACCACCCCCTAACACCCCCATCCCCCCAGACAACCCATCCCCTTGGGCACCCCCAACCCCCTTGGACAACCCCCAACCCCTTAGACAACCCCTACCCCCTGGACCTCCACCACTGTAGACAGCCCGCCCCATCCCCCTGGACACCCCCACCACCTTGGACATCCACCACCCCAGTGGATAGCCCACCCACCCCCTGGACAACCCTTCCACCCCAGTGGACCACTCGCCCACCACCCTAGACATCCCCTACCCCCTGGACAGCCCCACCCCCATGGACTATGTAACACCCCAAGATTTTATAGTGTGTTATTTCTTCAAAATAATTCAATAACTTTCACTACACGCAACACCAAGTTCAATCACACCATGACGTACAAAAAAAAGCCATTAAAAGAGGTCATGAATAGTATTAACTAAATTTTAAACTTTATAATTTTAGAATCCATATTATGAGTTTCTTAGTCATAATGCAAGAACAGATTCATTTTCAGTATTGCACTTTTATCAACTTTTGATAGTGAAACCTTTTTAAATAAAATATTTTAAACTTTTTGACTAAATGGAGACATCAAAAAATTTAAAATAAAACTTCCCAAGCTTCCACGGTACGCTTTCCTTTGAATAAAACAGTAGCGTGTGTTGTACGCAACTTCGAGTTTTAACACACACCACAACCAATCAAACTGGCCATCATGAATAGTAATACCTAAATTTTGAAATAATATATATTTTATATTTTGAAATGGACTTCATTTTTGGATTCGGAATATCGAATTTAGCCTAAGGTGAAATTTTGGTACTTTTTGGATAACTTTCATATTTTGATGAATAGTGAAAATTACTAAATTTTAATTAAAAACAACTTTTTTAATCAAAATAATTAATAGTGATAAATTATTAATTTGAGTGGTTTTAAAGTATATTTAGAATATATTTTTACCATTTAATATAATGTTGGTCATTGGACATAATTATACAATTAAACCGAACATAAACAAGTGTCAATCTTTTGATAGTTATTATCTCTTAAAAACACGCTTTTTGTTTTGACAGTGGGAATTAATTTTAAATTAATTTCTGCCACTTATGTGTTTTTAATTTAGGAAAATGGATTCCATATTTGGAATCAGGATGTTCAAATTGTGTAAATAGGTAACTTTTATTTTTACACATTTTGAATAATTACTGCGGTAAATATTTTATTTACCATGGTTAAAGGATAAATCCGGTAAATAAGGGTTAAAAAATAATATTATAATAATAAAAAATTACCCTAAAACGTGTCCTAACCTTATTGGTGGATACATAACCGACCATGGGCATCCTTGGGTCAATTTGGGGACCCCTTGGAGCCACTTGTATGTGGTAGGGACACTTTATATTAATAAAGTTAAAATAAAAATAAAAATGGCATAAGCTTACATCTTTTAGAAGAACAATTTTTACATAGGGTTATACATGTTGGATTTTCGATTATAAATATTAATTAGAAAGATAAAAGGATTTACTACATAATGATATTTTATTTATAATTTTTAGACATCAAATAATTTAAATTATTAATGACACAATAATGATGCAATGTTTACCTCATTAATAAATCATTTAAATAAATAAGATTATAATGATTACAATATTATCTAAAACCTGTACAATTCTTATTGGTTGATGTTATTTAGAATATTATTCATCGTATCTTCGACCTCAATGATTTTTGGACCATTATAAACCGAATATAATTATATTATAAAGTAATACTTTCACTCTTTCCTAAAGAGCCCCTCTTCTCCCTTATAAAAGGAGACCACTTCTACTCATTCCTCACACCTCTCAAGCCACTTGGCTCGTCCAAACTCTGCCCAACTAAGCTCCCCACATCCCTCTCCTCCTCCTTGAAGCTTTCCCTTAGGCAGAAATCATTTCAATAAGTCCTTTGGTTCCAACCAAAGTGAGTTACCTAAATTAAAGGTAACGATTTCTCTTAAATTATTTTACTTTATTTTGCTTCTCCAACCCCCAAAATCTTTTTATTTCCTTTCTTTTGTAACAACACCAGTATCCTCAATATACTAGGATGTTGTTATAAGAAGGATTCAAACTACACATACACACAAATCCATCTAATGGATGATGAACATAATGTTTCTGTGGATGGAAAACTAACGCCTCACGAAACGATGATTGTTCAAATACATCTTACCGCCTCTCATGGTGGCCATTATGATGGCACTGTAATTAAATATGATATTAATGATATATATTTTATATATAAGCTTCTGTAATTCCATTTTATTTCATACCATTATTCGTTTCATGTTGTATATACATACGATAATTTCATTTGAGGAAGTGCGGACTACCGCCCCCTTAAAATGATATGACTCGTTCATACCACACATGGAACGTATAAAGGATGGTGTTAATGAACTTATGTAACATATATAAAATATTATATTATACTGGAATAGTAATATACCTATGTATCATTTGGATTCAATTCTTTTAAAATAAAAATTAAATGGAAGTAGCGTTCGTGCGTACGTACGGACTACCGTCTCCACGAACGCGGTGAGATCCATCCTCCATCGTATCCATTCAAGTCTTATTCTCATTTTAGGGTTAAAAATAATGTTAATATCATTCTGATTATGAATAAGATTTAATCTATCCATTACAAACATGTCTTACGTAACCAAACATTTAAGAAGAACGAATCGATTATCACCTGAAACGACGATAATACTAAGATATTATTAATAAAGCAATGTTAAAAGATCATATATGATATCATATTAATATATATGATTCTTGTATAATTTAATAACAATTATTTCACCATTATACAGGAGGTTAACCGACCCCAACAAAGGAAAAGTACAAGGTAAGGGTTATTTCACAATCTCTTCATTATCCGAGGTTGTTTATACGTAATAATCTACTGGGATATCTTTATCATCCACATCCATGTTTCTTAAAAATGTATTTCAAAACATTTTTACTATTTACAAGAATATGGGTTAAAGTCATTTATACCCTTGTTTGACTTTTTATAAGAGGTTTATAAAGGAATCTTTCCGTCGTTTTCAAAACAAGGTCCTTTTTAACCTTTTCGACAGAATTGAGGTAAGAATGTTTTTTTTAACTTATACGGCGGGTGCGGCTATTTTCCGCCGTTATAAAATCTTCAAAGCTTCCCTTACAATCTTATAAGAATATTTTCAACGAAAATGTTTTATTTTATATGGATCTTAAATTATTTCAAAATAAATGGAGATATTTCTTTAAAAAGAATTTTGATTTCATCTATGTCAACATCCTTTGATGGATTTTAAGATTATTTGAAGTTGATTTATTATGATACAAAACTTCTATATTATATTGAAGGTTTTGTGATATGTTTGACTGTGGATGTGCTATTTTTATACCATTCATAGTTTATGGTGAAAGTATTGACATTTCGTATGCTAGTTTTAATACGAATGTTTATGTTATGTTTAAACCTTTTCATATGGGAATGCATTGGACTTAATATGTGACGGGTGGAGCCCGCTATAGATCCTCGATGCATCGGTAGGTCTCATGAGACAAACTAGAGTCTTGGCACAAGGCCTTGACAAAATCTTATTTGTAGTCTTGGCACGAGGCCTTGACTATGTGGTTATGATAGTCTGGCATTATGCATTCCAACATTATGAAATTGGTTATTGATTTTTGCATGTGATTATTCGATTAGTAGAATATCCATGTGAATAAGTAAATGGCATTATTTCATTTTATTTATGCCATACCATGTTGAATGTTCATATTTAAAAGGCTTTTGTTTTAGTTATACATTGCCTTAAATGTTTATTCTTATTTATGAAAGTTTCCGTTATATTGTTATCCTTACTGGGCATTTGAGCTCACCCCTTTTCTATGTTTTATTTTTCCCAGGAAGTGAAGAAGTAAATTATTAATGACCTGCAGGGATATTATGTGGGGATATGAGTGTGGATTATGGAGACATTATGTTATTGTAGTAGTTTTTCATTTTATGATGTAATGTAAAACTTATGAATATATCTAGTGTTTCCAAGGCTACTAAACCAATTGGTCTTTCGAGATTTGATCTTTCTTGTGATCATGCCAATGTTATATAATAATGCACCGACTCTGGGTAACTGGGGTCGGGGCGTTACAGTTGGTATCAAAAGAAGTTTAGTACAAACCTTGGAAGCTAGATTTAGATAAACTCTGATTAGAGCACGTAGACCTAAGATGAACTTTGAGGATTAGTATAGAAGAACTTCCTAGAATTTTGGTATTGTAGAGATTTTGTGAGTTTTCCGAGCAATACATCCCTGTCTGGATACGAGCAGGTAGAGGCGGCTCTGGCACAGATGTACCTAGGGGTAAAACCCGAAAACACCGCTTTGAGCTAGACTCGAACGGGAACTGGTGCACGACAACGGGCCTTGCTGCACTCTTGGTTATGACACTCCCGGGGGATATGCTTAGGATAACTCTCATTTTCTTTACAAATCATTATGAAGGGTTTATGAGTATATACTTCCTCAAAGAAAACATTCTTATGTTTATGGATTATATCTATAAATAGTTCAATTTATGTTAAGTGTTTTATAAGTACGGGATTATGTATTTTGATTCATAAACTGATCTAGTTTATGCCATTGTTTAGAAATGGCGCCCAGTAGAAGGAATGAGAACTCCAGAAATGCACATGATACAAAGAGAAGGAAGGATCATATCTTTCATGGTCTTAAGCTAGAATTTATAAGAGAAATAGTCTCCCATGTATTATCATCATATGATGAAATAATATCATGTATTGATAAGATAAGTAAAGAGATTACTAAGTCTTATGGCTTTGAAGGGAAGCAAGAGAAGAAAAGGATAGAAGAGAGAAAGATGGATAAAGGGAAGAGGGAAAAGAATAATTTTCCCATATGTGGTAACTGTGGAAAGAAACACCCTGGAACTTGCCTGAAAGGAATGGGAGTTTGTTATAAGTGTGGAGGAAAAGGGCACAAAGTACGTGACTGCAAGGGTAAGAAAATGGTTTCAAATGTACAATGCTTCATTTGCAAGGAGTTTGGACACTACGCGAACCTATGTCCCAGTCATCAGACTATGACGCAAATGATGCTATTGGATAATAATCAAGTTATGATACTACCACAGATGAAGAGGAATGATTAGAGTTCTTATGTTGATTATGTCAATTGAGTGTTGTATCAACAATGTACTTGTTAAAATAATTATGGAGTATATAAGGATTGTACTGCAATACTATTTCATTAAGGACTTGAGATTGTGTGGAACAAAGAAAAGTGACTCAATAGCAGGATAAATTTTTGGAAAATATATGGTTGAGAGAATGATAAACCATAATATAGTTCTGATACCGAGGTAGTGATTTTCGAATAATACATGATTATTTTGGAAAAAATATATTGGATATTCTTGACTACCTTGGAATTGATTAATGATTTGTATATTCCATCATTGTTGGGATTTAAAACATTTTTGGATTGATGAAGTATATCCAGCATTCTATATGGAATAAGGGAGCATGAATGTAATCAATAAGGAATATGGTAATACATGATGAAGGTATTCATATGCTATTACAGGGTAAAAAGGATCTATATTATGTTTACCTTCTTTATAAATGTTAGACTGTGAGTTTGGACAGAAGTATTTTGGATAGTTCTAGTTTGGATTATTTTGGATTGCCATAAAAGGACAACCCGGAGGTCGGGCGGCAACCCGTCGCGTCCGGCAAGGCTGCGAGACTTGAACCCGCAACCGAAGGGCGACAAGGGTGTATCACCTACCACTGGACCATGAGATGTCCTGGATTAAATAATGTAGTTTTTATTAAAAGATCATGTAGATGAATTATAAATTCGTTTATTTTGGAACCCTATACGAATAGTGTAAATAGAATTTTTTTTACATTCTATTATCTTTTAGAGTGAAAGATGAGTTTGTGGTAGAAATTTATTAATGGATAAAACTCTAATTATAAAGTAAGTATATCTCCTTATGATCTTAGCCAATCTCATAAATAAATTCCTCAATATTAATAAAATCAACTTTGAACAAAAATGTTTTCCTAGATGGTACCTTAAATCATCACTAATTTATGGCTTTGGGATTGTTGGCCTTTTTATAGCCATGTTCTCTACCACTCTCCATCAGATAATTGATGGTTATATTTTTCTTCCATATCCATATTTTCCTACATGGAACCCTAGTATGTGTTATTTTCGGTAATCTTCATACTTTCGACTCTTTATTTTAAATAGAGGCCTCATTAATTCATTTTTCGATGTGGGATTTCAACTAGGATATTTTGAAACGTCAAAAATGTGTTATCCTAATACCCTATGTTTTGTTGAACCGATGGTATTTCAATTCATCATAGATTGATGAATTTAAGGACCTCAATTTTATACTTGTTTGTGATTGATGACCTCAATCACTACCTATAAATATTTACGTTTTTCCTCCGATTATATGTCTCTAATTGCCACCAATGTTCTCCTAATCGAGATCATAATTTGGTGGTGACCATTTCATTTCTCTTTTCCTCATATTAATACTAAATTTTAGTAACCCAATTTCCGATGTGGGTTTTCCCACAAATATATTTTATATTTTCAACCTTTTATTTTCGAAGAACAATTTCAAATTGCGAGGACGCAATTTATTGAAGGAGGGGAGAATGTAACACCCCAAGATTCTATAGTGTGTTATTTCTTCAAAATAATTCAATAACTTTCACTACACGCAACACCAAGTTCAATCACACCATGACGTACAAAAAAAAAGCCATTAAAAGAGGTCATGAATAGTATTAACTAAATTTTAAACTTTATAATTTTAGAATCCATATTATGAGTTTCTTAGTCATAATGCAAGAACAGATTCATTTTCAGTATTGCACTTTTATCAACTTTTGATAGTGAAACCTTTTTAAATACAATATTTTAAACTTTTTGACTAAATGGAGACATCAAAAAATTTAAAATGAAACTTCCCAAGCTTCCACGGTATGCTTTCCTTTGAATAAAACAGTAGCGTGTGTTGTACGCAACTTCGAGTTTTAACACACACCACAACCAATCAAACTGGCCATTATGAATAGTAATACCTAAATTTTGAAATAATATATATTTTATATTTTGAAATGGACTTCATTTTTGGATTCGGAATATCGAATTTAGCCTAAGGTGAAATTTTGGTACTTTTCGGATAACTTTCATATTTTGATGAATAGTGAAAATTACGAAATTTTAATTAAAAACAACTTTTTTAATCAAAATAATTAATAGTGATAAATTATTAATTTGAGTGGTTTTAAAGTATATTTAGAATATATTTTTACCATTTAATATAATGTTGGTCATTGGACATAATTATACAATTAAACCGAACATAAACAATTGTCAATCTTTTGATAGTTATTATCTCCTAAAAACACGCTTTTTGTTTTGACAGTGGGAATTAATTTTAAATTAATTTCTGCCACTTCTGTGTTTTGAATTTAGGAAAATGGATTCCATATTTGGAATCAGGATGTTCAAATTGTGTAAATAGGTAACTTTTATTTTTACACATTTTGAATAATTACTGCGGTAAATATTTTATTTATCATGGTTAAAGGGTAAATCCGGTAAATAAGGGTTAAAAAATAATATTATAATAATAAAAAATTACCCTAAAACGTGTCCTAACCTTATTGGTGGACACATACCCGACCATGGTCATCCTTCGGTAAATTTGGGGACCCCTTGGAGCCACTTTTATGTGGCAGGGACACTTTATATTAATAAAGTTAAAATAAAAATAAAAATGGCATAAGCTTACATCTTTTAGAAGAAAAATTTTTACATAGGGTTATACATGTTGGATTTTCGATTATAAATATTCATTAGAAAGATAAAAAGATTTACTACATAATGATATTTTATTTATAATTTTTAGACATCAAATAATTTAAATTATTAATGACACAATAATGATGCAATGTTTACCTCATTAATAAATCATTTAAATAAATAAGATTATAATGACTAAAATATTATCTAAAACCTGTCCAATTCTTATTGGTTGATGTTATTTAGAATATTAGTCATCTTATCTTCGACCTCAATGATTTTTGGACCATTATAAACCGAATATAATTATATTATAAAGTAATACTTTCACTCTTTCCTAAAGATCCCCTCTTCTCCCTTATAAAAGGAGACCACTTCTACTCATTCCTCACACCTCTCAAGCCACTTGGCTCGTCCAAAATCTTCCCAACTAAGCTCCCCACATCCCTCTCCTCCTCCTTGAAGCTTCCCCTTAGGCAGAAATCATTTCAAGAAGTCCTTTGGTTCCAACCAAAGTGAGTTACCTAAATTAAAGGTAACGATTTCTCTTAAATTATTTTTCTTTATTTTGCTTCTCCAACCCCCAAAATCTTTTTATTTCCTTTCTTTTGTAACAATACCAGTATCCTCAATATACTAGGATGTTGTTATAAGAAGGATTCAAACTACACAAACACACAACTCCATCTAATGGATGATGAACATAATGTTTCTGTGGATGACAAACTAACGCCTCACGAAACGATGATTGTTCAAATACATCTTACCGCCTCTCATGGTGGCCATTATGATGGCACTGTAATTAAATATGATATTAATGATATATATTTTATATATAAGCTTCTGTAATTCCATTTTATTTCATACCATTATTCGTTTCATGTTGTATATACATACGATAATTTCATTTGAGGAAGTGCGGACTACCGCCCCCTTAAAATGATATGACTCGTTCATACCACACATGGAACGTATAAAGGATGGTGTTAATGAACTTAAGTAACATATATAAAATATTATATTATACTGGAATAGTAATATACCTATGTATCATTTGGATTAAATTCTTTTAAAATAAAAATTAAATGGAAGTAGCGTTCGTGCGTACGTACGGACTACCGTCTCCACGAACGTGGTGAGATCCATCCTCCATCGTATCCATTCAAGTCTTATTCTCATTTTAGGGTTAAAAATAATGTTAATATCATTCTGATTATGAATAAGATTTAATCTATCCATTACAAACATGTCTTATGTAACCAAACATTTAAGAAGAACGAATCGATTATCACCTGAAACGACAATAATACTAAGATATTATTAATAAAGCAATGTTAAAAGATCATATATGATATCATATTAATGTATATGATTCTTGTATAATTTAATAACAATTATTTCACCATTATACAGGAGGTTAACCGACCCCAACAAAGGAAAATTACAAGGTAAGGGTTATTTCACAATCTCTTCATTATCCGAGGTTGTTTATACGTAATAATCTACTGGGATATCTTTATCATCCACATCCATGTTTCTTAAAAATGTATTTCAAAACATTTTTACTATTTACAAGAATATGGGTTAAAGTCATTTATACCCTTGTTTGACTTTTTATAAGAGGTTTATAAAGGAATCTTTCCGTCGTTTTCAAAACAAGGTCCTTTTTAACCTTTTCGACAGAATTGAGGTAAGAATGTTTTTTTTAACTTATACGGCGGGTGCGGCTATTTTCCGCCATTATAAAATCTTCAAAGCTTCCCTTACAAGCTTATAAGAATATTTTCAACGAAAATGTTTTATTTTATATGGATCTTAAATTATTTCAAAATAAAAGGAGATATTTCTTTAAAAAGAATTTTGATTTCATCTATGTCAACATCCTTTGATGGATTTTAAGATTATTTGAAGTTGATTTATTATGATACAAAACTTCTATATTTTATTGAAGGTTTTGTGATATGTTTGACTGTGGATGTGCTATTTTTATACCATTCATAGTTTATGGTGAAAGTATTGACATTTCGTATGCTAGTTTTAATACGAATGTTTATGTTATGTTTAAACCTTTTCATATGGGAATGCATTGGACTTAATATGTGACGGGTGGAGCCCGCTATAGCTCCTCGATGCATCGGTAGGTCTCATGAGACAAACTAGTGTCTTGGCACAAGGCCTTGACAAAATCTTATTTTTAGTCTTGGCACGAGGCCTTGACTATGTGGTTATGATAGTCTGGCATTATGCATTCCAACATTATGAAAGTGGTTATTGATTTTTGCATGTGATTATTCGATTAGTAGAATATCCATGTGAATAAGTAAATGGCATTATTTCATTTTATTTATGCCATACCATGTTGAAAGTTCATATTTAAAAGGCTTTTGTTTTAGTTATACATTGCCTTAAATGTTTATTGTTATTTATGAAAGTTTCCGTTATATTGTTATCCTTTCTGGGCATTTGAGCTCACCCCTTTTCTATGTTTTATTTTTCCCAAGAAGTGAAGAAGTAAATTATGAATGACCTGCAGGGATATTATGTGGGGATATGAGTGTGGATTATGGAGACATTATGTTATTGTAGTAGTTTTTCATTTTATGATGTAATGTAAAACTTATGAATATATCTAGTGTTTCCAAGGCTACTAAACCAATCGGTCTTTCGAGATTTGATCTTCCTTGTGATCATGCCAATGTTATGTAATAATGCACCGACTCTGGGTAACTGGGGTCGGGGCGTTACAGACTACCCGCCCACCCTCTTGGAAACCCCCACCCCTAGACACCCCCACCCCCATGGACATCCCCCCCACCCACTGGACAACCCCCAACCCCCTAGACGACCCCCACCCCTAGAAACCACTCCACCAACTAGACACCCCCACCCCCTAAACACCCCCACCCCCTTGTATGACCCCCACCCCCTAGACTCTACCCCACCACCTGGACACTCCCCATAGTCAGATGCTCAAAATCTTACTCTAACTATCATGGGATCTCTGAAATGTGAGTGTCCTATCACCATTATGAGATGTATGCACCCAAGAAATTGAAATGGGTTAGTTGGAAGAGTGGTTGTCATGTAAAGATTGAAATGGGGAAAAATATATTGTGGTACATGTCATGGTCGGAAGAGTCTGTTATTTTCATCTGCTAATGCAGGTTTTTTTGTTCTATTTTAAGTGTTGTTTGTAGGTTTTTTTCCAGGTGTATGCAATGGATGATATAGGTGGATTCTGTGTTATTTTATAGAAATACACTATACCAACAGTTTAAAACCATTAGTAAAGTGTATTTTGAGAATATTTTTACCAAAATTTTGAATAAACGATTTGTAATACACTATACCAACGGTTTGAAACCATTGGTAAAGTGTATTTACAAAATATTTTTACTAATGGTTTTAAAGAACTCTTGGTAATACTATATACCAATGGTTTCTAAACCATTGGTAAACTATATGTAAACAATATATCCCAAAAGTTTATTAACCGTCGGTATAAATATATACCAATAGTTTCTATAAATCCATTGGCATAAGGAAGCTTACACTACCAAATACCAACGGTTTGACAATAAACATTGGTATATGCCTTTCCCAACACCTTACTAATGAACGATTTTCAAAACCATTGGTATATAGTATACAAACAATTTTGATGCCTATAACAACGGTTTGAAACTATTGGGGGGTATTTTGTATTTATAATAGTGTTTTATAAAGTCACATTAGATAAATTTTATATCTTTTAAAAAAATAGTCCATTAGAATCAATTTCATGTTGAAATTGAATATAAAACATGAACAACCATTTGAAAAATATTCTACTTTAAAAACATGTTATTTCGTCCCATCTGTAGGATTAACATTAATTTTAATTTTCCCTCTTATGTGAATTGAATTTATAAAATACAATATACACCATTTTATTCTGTAAAATATTTAGAGTCTAATAAGACCAAGTTAATTTTTTACTAAAATGATTAGTAAAAGTGATTGAAATTATTCATAGTGAATGAGGCCAAATTAAGCTTAATTAGGGACTAAACCGTAAATTAAAGGGACCAAATAACATATAAACATGTAAAACACTAATTTTAGGTCCATAGTTTGTCCATAAACCTTCCAATTTTTATTTTTGGTGGTTTGGTAGGTCATTTGTTATGTAGGAACATGTGTATACCAAACTTGTTTCTAAAAATTCCTTGCGAGCCCTTTTCCTTTCCTATAAATGGACAAAACCTCTCCTTATTCCTCACACAACTCTAAAATATTAGGTTCAACCTGTTAACACCCAATAAAATTACTAAATTCCATATCTTCCTCCTTTAATCCCTTTTCGGGTAGAAGGAAATCCAAGGTATCCTTTTGGAACAAACATAAATGATTTACTCGATTAAGAGATAACATCTTCTCTCAAGATTATTTCATTTAATTTCTTTATTCACCCCTCCAATTTGTTACATTATTTTATAAAAAAATTATTTTAAATATACTCGTATGATTTTATGCTAATTTTTAAAATTAAACGCACACACACCTCCATCTAGTGGGTAATGAATATAATGTTTATGTGTATGACGAACCACTGCCTCACGAAATGATGACTGTTCATTTCACCATTACCATCTATCATGGTGGTAATTATGATGGAAAATATATTTATATATGATATATATAATTTTTTTTTATGATTTTTTAATTTTTATTTAGAATATACCATTATACTTTCCATCTTATGAAAATATGATAATGCTGTTTGAGGAAGTGTAGACTACCGCCCCTCAAAGTAATACGATTCATTCATACACTACATGGATTGAATTGAGGATATTTTTAGTGAATATATGTGATATATATGATATCATAGAGGTAATTTAATAATGTTATATACATATATGTCTTGTACTTTCTTTATCTCAACACGACAATTAAACGGAAATAGCGTTAATGCGTACGTACGACCTACCATCTCCATGAATAGTGTATTGTGTTTCATAATTATATATTATATAGATTATTATAATACACATATAATGCATATAAATTATATTTATATCATATTTTACATTTTGGAATCATGATATAAGTATAATTACCAACAATATAACATACTAAGACACATATGAGAAAAGGAAATATTACCCAAAGTGAAACCTTAACATGTGACAGTCAACAAGAATGTAATATAAGGTCATAATAAAACCATATATGATATTATAAATAATAATATGGTTCTTTAAAATATTTATATTAAATTTATATTTATTACATAGGTGGTTTAAATGAGTACAATGAGAGTCAAGACAGAAGGTATGGGGATTTTTCTCACATTTTATTTTATTGAGATACATGCTATGTTTGACACTCTTTAATTTTGTGTGGTTTATATCCTACCCATGATTTTATTATATTAATATTTTAATTAAATTTATGGGTTTTAAAATATCTATTTTATTTACTACATTTCATGGGTTTTAAGTTTCTAAAGTTACCAAATCAGTGAAATAATTTTTTCCGAGTTTGGCTTCATTGAGAATCAAGTTTTGTTATGCACCTAAACTCTTTTTTCAAGGTTTATATACTTCCATTTTACATTTTATATCATAAATATAATTATTTCATGATATTTTAAGCTTGATTTTATATAATGTTCTTACACGAGGAGTATGATCTCATGTCACCATGTTATAAGAGTTTATTGTGACAATATCATTTCTTTTCGAGATTGTCTATGTTTATGCATCCTTTAAAGAAATATTATGATCCATAACTCAAGAAAAATCATGTGGTTTCTTATACTATTTTTATTCAATATATACTCATGTTTTATTACCATTTCACACTCTTTGGTACTTAAGATAATGTTTTTATGTAAAATCTGATCATCTCTCTCTACGGTTAGAAGTCTATTGTTTTAAAAAATTCATAGTTTTGAAAATGGTTTCAAAAATGTTTTTAAATTATCCTTGAAGATAATTTTCAATGAAAAAGGATTTTAAAAATGTTTTATTTCTTTCAAAACTTCCTTATTACGTTTTCAAATCTATTTTCAAAGAAAACGTTTTTCAAAATCTTTTATGTTATAAAAATCACCTATCAAAGAAAAAAATAGATTTTCCTCAAGAAACTTTTTTGATGGGTATTTCAAAATTTTATCCATATAGAATAAAATCCATTGATGTTACTAATGACCTTATAGGAGATGAAAAAAAGGTTCTATTCATATTATATCTATTAATGGGTTATTCCAAATGTCATGGTCTTTATGAAATCCGTTTCGCTTCCATAGGGTACTTGATTTTGAATCCCACTTCTTTTTAAGGGTTACAAATTCATGAATTTATTATCAAACCTATCTATTTTCATTGGTTATTGTGAGATGAAACATTAATGATACCCATTACATTTCACATTTTATTATATGATGTTTATAAAACCTATAACTTTTTATGGGTCATGATATGTTGAAAGTTTTAATTATCTTGTGGAACATGTATGAAGTATTTAATAATGAGATGTTTGGAACCTATATATCACTCTAATTAATTGGGTAATAATAAGTTGTATATGAGCTCAAAGGGTAAATGGGGTATAGACCAAGATAAAAAGAAATACGGTACACAGGTTGTAGCCCAATCCCAAAAAAAGAAGGTACACGGGTTGTAGCCCAAGCCTAAAAGAAAGAGGGTACACAGGTTGTAGACCACGCCCAAAAATAAGAAGGTTCTTGGGTTATAGACAATGACTAAAAGAAATAGGGTACAAGGGTTATAGAATAAGCCCAAAAATAAGAAGGTACATGGGTTGTAGACCAAGCCTTAAAGTAAGAGGGAACACTGTTTGTTAAAAAAAGACTACAACAGGTGAATAGGTCATATCCTAAGCATAACTTGTTATAAAGGTCTTGTTAGGTAGCCTTGACATAAAATTTTATATTATTATATGTATTCCCCAAACTCTATGTCTTATTCCTTCATTACGATTTCATGGATCATGCTATTTATTTCTTTATGATTCATGCCTTATGAACTAATAATATTTATAAAATGAATCATGTATATGATCTTTGATATGAAGGGTATGATCTTCTATTTTCAGGATCTTGTTCTCATATCTTTAGGCTCATTATTATTCTTACATGTCTCTATTTTTTACCCTTATTGATAATTTGAGATCACCACTTTATAATGTTTCCTTTCCCTGGGTTATGAAGAAAGGTTTTAGGTATAAGTACTAAGGTGGAGATATTTATTGAATATGTTGAAGATTCTTCACCAGGATATAAGATTTTGCTTCCATGTTTCTAAATACACTAAACTATTATGGTCCTTAGGCTTGTATTTTTGTAATGTACTGAATATTCATCTGAATTGATGTAATATCCATGTATTCTAAGTTTGTGTCACTATATTATCTTTCCCATGATTGTAGTGTGTTGATCAATCATAGTATTTGATTAGTTCTAACCATATTCTTTGGAGCATATTCAGATCTTTCTCTGTGAATATATACTTGAGGATTTTTTGATTCATATGTATTTCACAATTATATCAGAAGAGATGGTGCCACCATATTTTTAAAAGAAAAGATCATTATATCTAACTTTTGATAATGCATTGGGTAAATCTGTTTGTAAACATCCAACTACCTTGATGCATAGACTATGAATTTTTCATTCTTTATTAACACACAACACAATCCATTCTTCGAAGCATCACTGAAAACCATAAAAATATCTCCACTTTTGGGTAGTGTGAGCACATGTATAGTGATAAGACTTATTTTTAGCTCCATAAATCTCTCTTCACATTCATTATTATAAGAAAACTTGAATCCCTTCTAAGTGTTCTTGGTAATATGGTTTGAAAATCACAAGAAATTTCTCAGAAATCTGTGATAATACCCAGATAACCCAAGGAAACTACAGATATCGATCACAGATGTTGGACTCAACCATCCTTAAATTTATTCTATCATTGAAGGGTCTATAGATATCCCATTTCCTATGATGATATGTCCCAATAATGAGACTTACTTCAACTAGAACTCACATTTTCTATACATTTCATAAAGCTTATCCTTTTGCATGGTATATAACATAGTACTCAGATTCACCTCATGATCCTCCTTGGTTTTAGATAATATTTTAATATCATCTATAAAGACTACCAAACATTTGTTTATGTAATATATAAATAAACTATTTATCAGTTCCATGAATATTATTGCATAATTAGTGAGTCTGAATGGAATTACTATGAACTCATAGTGCTCATACCTTATTTGAAAAGAAGCCTTGGGGATATCCTCCTTTTCCACCCTAATGTAGTATTATCTCGACCATAGGTCCACCGTGGAGAAGTATTTTTCTCCATGTATTTGATCCAATAAGTCATAAATCCATTGAATATGATATATTTTCTTTATCATGATCTTGTTGAGATCATGATAATCAATGAAAAGGTGCATTTACCCATCCCTCTTCTTGACGAAGATGATTGGTTCACCCCACAGTGAAGAACTTGGGTGTATAAAACCTTCATCAAGTTTTTCCTATAGCTGTTTATTCATCTCCTCAAGTTCCACAATATCCATTATATGGATTCTTGGATATGGAAAATTACCCAGGTATAAGCTTGATTTAAAATTAACCTCTCAATTAGGAGGAAGACTAGACAATTCCTTAGGAAACACGTCACTGTATTCCCTCACAATAGGAATTTATTTGAGGAAGTTTCTTTCTTTAAACTCAATCATTTGATCTAGATACTATATTTTTATAGGGAAATAATATCCATGATTGAGATTTTGGGGCTAAATAATATTCATTTTCTTACTTGTACTTGTACATAATCAGTGGTCAATTCACAATAAAAAGATTTATTTCATTCTCATGGAAATTTATTTTTGGATCTATATAGGGAAAGCTAATCCAGAACCAAAATTGCATCAAATTCCACCAAAGTCAGTATGAGAAGGTTCTTTTGGAATTTTAGCATAGAAATTGTGACAGGGGAGGATTTATATTCTTAGGATACTATAATTTCACCACTTTCCATTTTCACCAAAAACTATATTTCAATGATTTTTGGTGGTGTTTGTATAGTTCTACTAAACATTCATGATATTAAGTAATTCATAGAGACATAATAAAAAAAGTATTTTATCTATTATTGAATGAATAACCAATATACCTACTACCACTTTGTTGTCAGGATCTACCATAGTGGTCGTAATGGAAAAATCTCTCCCTTGCTACGTTGGAGGTTGTTGGTTGTTTTAAAAAACTCTTATATTAGGGAATTGGATTTCAAAGTGATTTGGTTCCTTGTAGTATAAGCAATAAAAAATAAACTGATTTTTGAATATATAATTCCTTTCATCCATTGTATTAGTGGGTTTCTCCTATCAACAATCTCTATCTTGGTGCCCTTCCTTACCACACCTAAAGAATTTCCTCGACCCCCTTAGACAATTTTCGGGGTGCTTATTTCTTCACCATTGACTTATAGGATATTTAAACATATAGGAACCACTATATTTCTCCATAATACAGGTAGAATTATACAGCACTTTCTTCTTTTTATCCTTGATACACCCTTGATATTCTCCTTTATCCATATATACTTTGAGCGAATATTAGACAATTATCTCATAACTATCAATGTCTTAGAAGCGGGAAACCTTGCATTTGGTGGTAAAAATAAAAATGGAGGAGTATCATTAAATTACTTTAAAGTTTTCCTAATATTAACTGATAGATTAATCATCTTTTTTGATCAAGGGAAAGAAAATCCATTTCTATTTTAAGATTAAGAGTTTGAGGAAAATATTTATAAAACAAAATTATGAAATTATTTCCACCCCATCGCTTCGATAACTTTCTAAAGATTAATATTCTTGATCAATAATCAAACCTTCTAATATTCTCTATCCATACAATAAATTTCCAGGATATCATTATCTTATTAAAAATATTGAAAGGATGGAGAAGATTTTCTTAATGGATTTGATTCATTTCTCCATGATTAAGGGATTATAGGATCCAATGAAAGTCAGAGGCCTTTATCTCATAAATGAATCAATCACAAATTATTCTCTATTTGGGATATTTGTATGATTCTTCAGATATAGGTTTCTATTCAGAACATTATTCATCTGCAAGAGAATTATTATGATTTTCTTGATTCCTTCTCGCATTGGGATGAACATCTCATTGGGACATTTACCACATTTCCCTTCAAATTGATTGTTTACTTGGTTCCTTTTTTTTCTATAAATTAGATAGAATAACAGAAAAATTAGGGATGGGTATTTTTTTAAAACATTTAAACACATAAAGGGAAATAAAATGACATTGAATAGATAACTTATAAATAGCACTTATTTCCTTAACTTATGAATTTCTCAGTTTCAATATATGTTATACATGATCTGTTTATTAACATATATTCTTATGTGAAATTTTACCTTAATAATGGTTTATAATGATATTATGAATTTACCAAAAAATATACCCTTAGAGTGAAAAACCAGATGCACAATGAGGCTTGTTTTTATGTTCCATGTTTCACTAAGTCAGGCCCCACACACTATGTCAGAGTTGTTACCCTTAGGTATATCTGTGCCAGAGCCACGTCTACTAGTAGTATCCAGACAAGTATGTATTTTCTTGATAAACCATTTATTTTATACCTACTGAAATATATATATTGTTTCATATAATTAGTATCATTGCTAAATATTTCAATAGAGTTTTATAATCAAAATCCCAAAAATAAGTAATCTTTTCTCTTTGATACCAACTTTAACAACCTAGATCTTTATTTCACATTAAGACATGATTTGTAAAATAATATTAAACTAAATAAAATCAATAATATTTAGAATTATAGTGTATTTTTTAATTAGGTAAATTAAATAACAACTTAAAATAGGAAATACATCAGCTTTACTAAAAACTTCCTTAACATGATAATAATATTCCATGAATTTTAAAACTTCAAGGGAAAACCTAGGGACATTCATAAGTAAGGGGTGACATATAAAGACCTATAATGTAATAAGCATGAAATGAAGTAAAAAATGTTATAGAATAGCTATAAAAATGTGGATTAAAGGGAATATGAACAATAAGTCATGATGTAGCATGATAATCATAACATGGGAAATGTGGAAACAACATAAATCATTCCATCAGAAACATATGTCGAGGTTAGCTGCCAAGACATAATGATAAAAAAATTACCATAAAGAATAAGGGTAACTCTATATCCCAAAATTATGTCTCGTGATATGAAACATTACCCAATTCATTGGAGTGCTATATAATTCTTGGTGAACCCATCACATTTATTTCATTCTCATCATTAAGCGTGCCACATATATCATACATCATGGTTTCATTCATCATCATATTTTATTCTTTTATCAAATAGTGTGTAATACATACATGTAATTCCCAATTAAAATAATTATAAGTTTATAAAGGTGAATAACTTTGATAAAAAATGGGTATGGTATTCAATACACAATTTTTTAGCATGGAAAATCATAGTGAAATTTTGACAGCATAATGATGTCACATAGAAATTTATAAAATGGGTTGATGAGAGAGAAATTGGTATCTCATAACTTGAAAATAAAATGGTATGTATTAGGGATATGGTTATACATATCCCAGCATTATTAATTATAAATATGGGTCATAATATAATAAATAAAGTTGAATATAGAAGAGAATGTGAGGATCCCTTACTAAATTTCAACAGGGTAGTGGGTGTATATAAAGAGTTCATGGGAGGGATTTAATGAGAGAGAAATGGGTCTATTATAATTTAGACATAAAATTTATGGTAATTGGGATATGGAAGAAAAAAATAGACATATGAAAAATGGTATTTAAAAGGCATTACATAATAGAGGATATTGAATAAAAATGAGAGTTGGAGATCCCTTACATGAATGTGTGACTCTAAATGCTTGGGTATAACTTCTTGAGCGCATGGGGAACCTTGAGAGGACTATATAGAAATAAGGATAGAGTAATAAAATTATCAAAAGAGTTTTAGTTAAGTTAAATGAGAGCCTAGGTGGGTTTATGTTGGAAATGAGTGGGTATTTCATAATTATTTCTCAAGCCAAGGTTATGGACTTTATATAATAAAATAACCAAAACCAAAAACCTTACCATTGTTTTTATAACCACACTATCTTTTCATAAATTAACATTAAATCAATTTTTCATAATACTTAAAACATTATAGAAACGTACACCCAAAGACCGTATTTGTTTAGTGCCTTTGGAAACATGGAAATATAAACATTGATATATAAGCAAGCTGCATAATCTCCCACTAGGTTCTTTATGAATAACACCCTTATTAGAAACATCATAGCTAATACATATATTCATAACCTTGTGAAGGAAATATTAAAAGTGGTGAGATCTTGTGATCATTAAGGGTAAAAAAGGGAGTCATATAAGCATAAACATGAACATAGGGGGTATGAGAAATCATGACATTAGGATATCATACACTACATATCAAATATCATAAAAATAAATCATATAATAAAGCATGGTAGTTTATAATACATGAATTATAAGGAAATAAATAACACGATTCATGAAAGCGCAATTGAGGAATAAGATATAGAATTTGTGTCATATACATAATAATTGAATATATTATGTCAAGGCTACCAACTAAGACCATTATAACATGTTAGGCTTGGGCTACAACCCATGTACCTGCTTGAGGATTGGGCTAACAACTCATGTACCCTTTTACTTTTAAGCATGTGCTACAACCCATGTGCCCTCTTACTTTCAGGCTTGGGCTACAACACATGTTCCCACTAACCATCAAGCTTTGGCTACAACCCATGTTCCCTCTAACTTTTAGGATTGGGCTATAACCTGTGTACCTTCTTGTTTTTAGGATTGGGCTACAACCCATGTTCCCTCATACTTTTAGTCTAGGGATAAAAACTGTGTACCCTTTGAGATCATATAAAACTTATCATTACCCAATTCATTAGAGGGAGATATAGGTCCCACCCATTAAATAATAAAATCATACCTACAAATGCAACAAAACATTCATCATATCATGACCCATCAAAAATATGGGTTTTATAAACATCAAATCATAACACATTAAATGAAATGGACATCATTAACATTTAATCACATCATAAACTATAGAAAATATATATATTTCACAACCATTTCATCAAATAATATCCCATGAAATGAAGTGAGTCTCAAAATTGTATAACCCATGGAAGAGAAAAATATTTCATAACCATTATTACTTTAAAACAAAAACCATTAAAGAAATAGTATGAATGAAGCCTTTGGATCATTTCCTAGAAGGTCTTGAGTAACATCAATAGATGTCATCTTATATGGATAATAACATGGAAAGATATTTTGAAAACAATTAATGAAGAAAATATCCTTTATTCTTTGGAAAAATATTTTTAAAACATAAATCCTTTTGAAAACTATTTGTTATAAAATAAACTTGAAAGATCCTAAATAAATCTTGAAAACATTTTGAAAACCATTTTCCTTGAAAACTGATAAATGGATATTGAAAAAATTTTGAAAACTATTTTCCTTGATAACTTATAAAAGAAGATTATAAAAATTTTAAAAATTAATTCCCATGATATCTTTTAAAAGGATCTTGAAAACATTTTTGTAAAAAATTTCCATGAAAAATAATTTGAAAACTTATAGAAAAATCTTGAAAATATTTTGGAAACCATTTCTTTGAAAATTAATTTTAAAAAAAATTCTTAAAAATTATCCTTTTAAAAATTCAATGGAATCTTCATAGAAATTATTTTGGGTAAATCCATACATGTTGTATGAGTTAAAAAAGAAAATTCCTTTTCCATGGTAAAAAAGGTAGAAAAATTCCTTGTTTGGAAAGTGATATGAAGATTCCTTTAAAAACATTGGTAAAATATATAAAAGGTAAACATTACATTTAATATTACAGTGGAATATTATAATATTATTGGAAAGCCTTTTTAGAAAACATGGTTTTTAAGGAACACATATTTTCTACCAAAGAGAGGGTAAAGTTGGGATTTCTTAAAAACACACTCTTAACTATATTATCTAATAAAGAGTGGAATATTGGTACCAATAAATGAATATATCATTAATAACCATAGGATAATAAAATTCATGAGTGTTCTTGAGGTATGTATCCTAATATTACATCAAAGGAAGAATAAACATAAAAAATATAGAAAAGTGATGAGATTGTTTCAATAAAATCTTACCACATTGTAACATTGAACCATAGACCTCATTTAAGAAAATGAAACTAAATGAAGCATAAAATATAATGAAAATAATTATATTAATGGTATACAATTTCAAAGGTAGTATATTAACCTCATGTAAAAATATAGGTGGATACCATGACATGTGGTAAAAATAAGGAAAATCGAGGCGAAATTACATTACCGATTTAGTAAATTTTGAAGTACAAAACCCATGAAATAATGATCATAAAATGGAAATTTAATTACCAATAAATTTACATATAATAATCATAGAATATTTTTATGGGTAGTATACACACCACACAAAAATAATGCGTTCTGAATAAAGAATGTATCTCAGAGAAATAAAAAGTGAGATAATATTCCCTTACCTTGTGTCTTGACTCATGTCATACTCATAAAAACCTCATGTATAATAAATATAAGTTTATTATAAATATACCAAAGAATAATATTATAATATTTAATATCATATATGGTTTTATTATTACTTTATATTACCCATTATTAATTATTTCATGTTAAGGTTATGCTTCATGTAATATTGGCTTTGTTTTTGTGTGTGTGTCTTAATTTGTTATATATTTGTTCTGTATACTTATAAGATGATTTAAAGAAGTTAAACCATGAAATAAATATCTTTTATATTTATTAAATGTGTATAATAATAATCTATACAATTTATAAGTATTAAATGGAATACACCATTCATGGAGAAAGTTGGTCGTACATATGCATGAACGTTTTTTCCATTTTTATTTTTATATTGAAAGAAAGAACAAAAATGATATATATATATATATATATATGTTTATATTATTATTACCATATAATATTTTTTAATGTATATCAAATAGTTTTTCCAAATACATCCTTAATACATTTCTTTTAAGGTGTGAACGAATCACATCCCTTTGAGGGGGTGGTATTCCACACTTCCTCAAATGAAATTATCAATTTTACACAAAATGAAAATTATAAAAATACATGTTATAAATTAATTTCATAAAAATGAAGTCATAATAATATATATCATATCTAAATTTGGTTTCAAACATAATTCACAACATGATAGATAGTAAATGAATAATGGACAATCATCATTTCGTGAGGTGGTAGTTCGTCGTACTTGTAAACAGTATGTTTGTTACCCATTATATAGAGGTGTGTTTAAGTTTAGGTATAAAAATCATCTTAAAAAAATCAGCGTGTATTTAGGATATTGGTGTTGTTTTATAATAATTTAATAATTAAATTTAATGGTGAGGAAAAAGAAAATAAAATAATGGTGCTTGATGGAGGGTGTTACCTCTTAGTCGAGTAAATACTTTTAGTTTTCACCAAAGAGCATATATGGAAAGATTTGTGAAAAAAAGAGAGGATTAAAGGATTAAGGGATGTTTTATTTAAGTTTATTTTATATCTATATGATAAAACTTAGTTTTTTGAGAGGTTTGAAGAAGAGGGAGAGGTGATGGCCTTTTACAGGGAATGAAAAGGACACACATAGATTTTTTGAGAATAAGTTAGGTATACGAACAATTTTACCTAACTAAAGTCATAAAAAACCAACCATAACAAATTAAGGAATGTTTATGGATGAAATATGGACATAAAATGGGTGTTTTAGAAGTGTATAGGTCATTTGGGATCATGATTTTAATTTTTATTCCCTGGTTAAGATTAATTTTAGCACAATCAATGTAATTAATTTTAATTACTTTCACTAATATTTTTGGTCAAAAACTAAGCTTAACTTATTAAAAAGTAAAAATTATGATTATTAAAAATATTAAATCTATTTTTCCAAATTTAAAAAATAGTAGTATCAGAAATTAACTTTAAATTAATCTCATAGATGAGACAACAATTTGGGTTTTTTAAATTAAAAACATCTGAAAGTTTGCTATGTTTTTATAGTCAATTTCAAAAATAAAATTTATTCCGATGAACTAAATTGGTTTAGTTGATAAAAATTTGATATAATTACACTTTGATACAAATTTTTAATATAATTTAACCTTGTAAATAAATAATATGAATAAGTAGTTTTGAATAAAAATTTAGTATTTTTAAATATTCATTAAAAAATTAAACCCTACAAAAAAATACCAAAAATTTATACTAAACTAATTTTAATGTTTATATTTAAAATTTTAAGTTTATATTGAAATATTAAATCTATAAAAGTTCCAAAATATGTATTTAACATGGGTTCTCCTTTGAAAGGAGGTAAAACTACCTTTATAAAAATATAGATTTTTATGTATAAAATTGGGGTTTTTCTTATCTAATGTCTATAAAATATATTGAATAAAGATAAAAAATGTTTGATTGAATATATAACATATATATTACAATAATATCACTCACTAATTTTAATTAATTTAATTTTTTAGGTTAAAACAACTTTTTGATCATAATAATATTTCCCTTTATATTCAATCAGTTTTTATATTCATTTCTAATTAATTGGAAACCTATGAAATCATAATATATTTTTTAAACCATATATTTTCATAAATTATTTAATAGTATTAATAAAATATAATTTAACATCTAGTTTATATCTTCTTATATTAAAAAATTACATCTTAATAATATATTATTATTTAGTAAAAATCAGTCTTGTATATTATGCAAGCCATCAAGGAAAGCCATTTTTGTGTGTAATGAATGAAAGCCTTAGTGTTTCTTGTAGATAAAACTAAAATTAAAGTTGCATGTGGTACGTTATTAACTTGGTGTTTTATATAATTCAATACAAACATAGTTATTTAATATAAAATAAACTATTTTCTATCTTGTGTAAATTGAAAAATATCAAAGTGGATAAATTAATTAAAAAAAATAATTCACAACATTTAAATGTGTTAAATTATAATCCCCTTAAAATGAATTATTACTTATAAGTTAATATATGATATAAAATTTTTAATACTTTAAAGTTTCATTCATATAATACCACTTTATAAAAATGAATACTAAAGCTTCCTTTAAAAAGGGAAAGTTGGAAACACAACAGTTACCCAAATTATCATATAACTAGGTTTACACAGAAGAGAACTTAGTTTAGAAGTGAAAACAAGGACATGAAAGATAAATCTATCCATCAATTTCTGATGGATAGTGATAGAAAATAAGGTCATGAGAAAGTTAAAAATCACAAAGCCATAAATATGCGATGACCTGAAGGACCATCTGATCTATAAAAAACAAAAGTACTAGGATAACATTTTGGGTTTCAAGATCCTTTTCCATAATGTTAAATAAATTTCTTGAAAATATATACTTGTATTATTTCAGTACAACTTCACCCTTTGTTGTTTCTTCATCCACTTCACCTATTTCTCCAACAAGGAATGTGGCTTTTTCTTTCCTAAAGTACTAAGAGATTATGGGATCCTTGATATTCCATCCCATTTTTCATTGGTTATCAAAAAAAAATTTGTTAGAAGGGGCTATCCAATATGAATAAATCCTAATGTGGTGAGATAATGCTTTAATATCACAAAAATCACTTGAATTTTAACTCAATATCACTATAAATTATTAACCTTATAACGATTCTGAAATATGAAAATAAAAAACTTTAGAAAGAAAGACTTGAAATAATATTAAAATTGATCCACCATATATGAAAAATTATTACTTGGTTTTCACATTCCAAACATTTTAATACCCTAATCATATATTCCCTTTCAACATGGAAAAAACATGAATTAACATATGTCCTTTTAGAAAGCATGCATTATTCCTTATTCCAATGATTACTAAATAAATTCTTTAATTCCAAGAAGTTGTAAACATCATCCTTGATGACATAGACCACTTTTTTAATGATCAATTATAGGGTAATCTGTACTATCCAATTTACTTATTCATATCCAAAATATCTATATCCAAACATCATTATCTCAACACTAGACATTAATTAAGGGTAACATTCCCTTAATAAATATATCATCCTTTGCTGAAATTAATTTTATATGTCTCTATCACCATTCACATATGCTTTTAAATCCCTTAAGAAAAATTATAATAAAAATACCTATATATATCATGATTCATATAACAAAATCTTCGAATTCAAAAACATAAATACTTTATTCATCAAAATTTATTCTTAAACCATTACATATGCTTCATTAACTTATTCCTTAATACCTCTTTCCTAGAATATGAAATATCAACCATGAATTAAAGTTAATCAACCTAAATCTAATCATGATTGTTATGTTTAATGTAAACAACACTATAAAAACATCAAAAACATTTCACATGTTTTTTTTGTCTCCTCGTCATCAGAAAAAAACAATTACTTATAGCACCTTGTTGATTCCTTGTATGAGCCTTCCATATAGGACATCAATTTTCATAATTACCATAATTTACACATTTAAACCAGTTTTCTATTTATAATACCTTAGGAAGGACAACATTCTAATCCATTGTGTTAACTAAAATGTTCATTTTCCCTATATAATTACTTTCTTTTGGACATTCTTTTCCATAGTCCAAATATCTTTTTTTCCTCTAATACATTCACTTGGGTTATTTTTTCCCACATTTTGGACACAAAGGAAGCCAAACCTTCTCTCCTTTGTGGTCTTCTTTACCAAAACTCTCAGTGAACTCCTACCCTATCTTCCTTGGTGAGTCCAAGAGTTGGTTAAGATCTACATTGTCAATAATGTTCCTTGGAAACTGATTAGGAATGATCACAACATCTTTAACTCCAGTGATCATCCCATTTGATAACTCATCTAAAAATTGTCCATCACATTCAACATTAACCCAGTTTCTTTTTGGTTCCTTCCATTGACTAAAATCGAGAATCATAGTGTGAGAAAAACTTAACATAGTTTAAATCCATGTAATTAAAAAAATAACTTATTGGATGTCTAAATTATGAAAAATTCCTTAAATAATGACACATCTGGTTTATCCTAGGATTTCTATAGCTAAATACTATTTAAATCCAACATGATGGTTCATTAATAGTTTATGAATTTTTAAATAGTATCCCTCAAAATATTCAAAATAGGTTTGCAACAAGAAACATTTTCTTGTACCATATTACCCCAGGTCATGCCTCAGATATCTTTCAAGAGTTGTTACCCCATAGGTACATCTATGACAGATCCACATTCACTTGTAGTATCCAGACATGTATGTATTTCTAGGAAACCACTGAATCTATACTTTATCAAAATTATAGGAAATTTTCCTAAATGTTAACTCATCCTTCTACTTATTTATAGAGACATCCCTAAATATATGCTTAGAAATATTCCTAAGGACCTCACTAAAGTTTTCTCATCTATGTTTTTAGAGGCTAACTAAACCATTACTCTTATACCAACAATAGCAACCCTCTATTTTCATACATTAACATTACATCACTTTTTGATAATACTAAAAATATTATACATACAGACACCCAAAGACATTACTAGTTTAGTACGTTTTGGAAACATAGAAACCCGAGAACTGATATATAAGTGAGCTACATTATCTCCAACTAGGTTCTTTATGACTAGAACCCTTCTTAGAAACTTCATACATAATATATATATTCATAACCCAGGTAAAGAAATATATAAAGGGGTGATCTCAGATGCTCAATAAGGGTAAATAAGGGAGTCATGTAAGCACAAGCATGAGCATAGGGGTATGATAATGTGATCATGACATTAGAATATTATACCCCGCATATCAAAGAATACAAACATGAATCCTGGAATAAATCTTGGTTTTTCATAAGACCTGAATCATAAGAAAAGAATGAACATGATCAATTAAGCATAAATAAAGATTAAGACATATAAATTTTGGCATACACAAATGAATAGAAAATATTATTTCAAGGATACCAACCAAGACCTTTATAACATGTTATTCTGGGGATATGATCTGTGTACCTACTTTGGGATTGGGCTACCAACCCATGTGCCCTATTTATTTCAGGATTGGTCTAAAACCTATGTTCCCTATTACTTATAGTCTTGGTATATCACACATGTTCCCTCTTACATTCAGGCTTGCTCAATAACCCATGTGCCCCCCTACTTTCATTCTTGGGCTACAACATGTGCATCTTCTTGTTTTTGGGCGTGGGACACAACCCATGTACCCATACACTTTTAGGATTTTGTTAAAACCCATTTACCATTTGATATCATATAAAAATTATCACTATCCAATGAATCAGAGGGAGATATAGGTCCCACCCATCACATAATAAAATCATACCTACATGTGCTAAAAAAAAATCCATCATATCATAGACCATGAAAAAATATGGGTTTTATAAACATAAAATCATAACCCATGAAATGAAATGGGTATCATTAACATTTAATCACATAATAACCTATTGAAAAGATATAGGTTTCATAACTATTTTATCAATGCATAAATCATGAAAATAAGAGGGTTTAGAAATCGTATACCCATAGAAGATAAAAGGGTGTTGTAAGAATTATTCCTTCAAAACATAAACCATTCAAGAAAGTGTATGAATGGAAACTTTGGATCATTTAATAGAAGTGCTTGAGTAGCATTAACAGATGTCATCTTAGATGGATAATAACTTGGAATGATATTTTGAAAACATTTCTTGTAGAAAATATCCTTTCCTCTTGGAAAAATGGTTTTTAAAATTAAAAACTATTTGAAAACCATTTTCTTGAAAATAAACATGAAAAATTATAAGGAATGCTTGAATGTTTTTTGAAAACCATTATCCATGGAATCTTATAATAGAATCTTGAAAACATTTTGAAAATAATTTTCCTTTAAAACTTTTAAAGGGATTTTCCGACTGAAGATATGGTAAATTCAGGATTTCTTAAAAACACAGTCATAACTATCTTATATACCAAAGAGTGGAATAATGGTTCCAATAAATTAATATATCATTAAAAACCAAAGGAGAAGAAAGTTTATGAGTGTTAAAGATATATGGATCATAATATTTCATCAAACTAAACATAATCATAAAAAATCATGAAAAGTTATGAGATTGTTGAAGGAACTAGGTAGGAATCAAAAGCCCCAATGAGGGTGGGATTTTTAAAATTTTCACTGACGTTCAACATGAACTTGTTGAACTCGGAGAATAGCTACCCAATTTAATCCGATGATCACACATGAAGAGTTTTAAGAACAAAATAGAATTTCCGAATACCTGGTTTGATATGAAGACTCGCACGACGTCTGCTTGTTGTTGGTGATAACTGCTCAAAGAATCCAAAGAAAAATTCCTCTAGATTTTCTATACGCACTTCAAGATATTTCTAGGAGCACCGATCACTGAATTCTGGGTGCTAGCGCAGAGATCCGACAATGTTTTCGATGCTCCAACGATCATTGCATCACTTCACTTGTGATTATTGAGAAAGAGCTCCATATAAGCTCCTTAGATCCAAATCCTCTCTCTATAGAATGTGAGAGAGAGAAATAGAGAGTGAGAGTCCATGAATAGTCACTAGAAAATCCCTCTTCTCTTTATTTATAGATTGTAATGAAATTACCCAAAAATGCTAGTATGCCCCCTATAATAATTAACACACTATATAAATAATATTTTGACTTCTAAACTGAGTCATAAATATTATTAATTATTATTATTATCACTTTATTTTAATATATTAAATATATTACATGAAAATAATTAAGCCATTAACTCTACTCTTACTCCAAAAAATATTAATGAACCTTGAATACTTTAATATTAGTTCAAATATGTTTTTTCATTTATTTAGGTAAAACTGGTTAAAACATATAATAAATAAATTCAATGACAATTACTTATAACATGAATAATATGAATTTATTTATTCTTTGGTGATCGTATCTCATTGGAAAAATCCCAAAACCCATTAGTGGGACCCACATGTCCAAAACTCATATCACTCTAAATATGAGAGATTTTTAAATACTATATTGGGTGTGACCCTCTAGGCCCTCGTGATTAGTCATATACACATTAAACTCGCATATATTAAATAAATACAAAAATAAATTACAATTTCATAAAATAAATTCGAGGGTATTTAATTGAATTAAAATTTTCACTCTAATTTTTAATTCAATATATATACGTCGTTTGATCCCATTTAATAAATTTAATTGTTAAACCTGAAAATTACAATTACTTAATTAATTCAATCAATTACAAAAATAAATTAACTATGCCGCAAAAAAAATAATCCAAAAATTAATATTTATTTAATTTATTTAGAAACTGTAATTAAATTAATTATTTTCATTAATTTTGGATTAAATTAAAATTATCTGAGCCCTATAAACCCCAATCAGGGCCTGTATTGGTTGGGCTGAACCTGCACGGGCCCATTTCAGGCTGTCCTGACACCATGTAGGGTGTTCTAGGCCATAAAAGTCCTCCCAATCTCATTCCAGGTTGGGCATACCCACCGATATTGATTTCGTGGCTGGTTTTGTTAGTGAAAAGAAATAACGGAAGTACCTCGCTGTAATCAGGACATGCGCAAGGTCTGTTGTGGATGATGTGGTGAGCTCTAGTTAATTGGCCAACGATAGAATTATGGGCCTAGATGCTGTGGAAGAATGCGCTGAACCAGGGTGTGGGATGCGGGGCCTATAGCGGGGCATTAGTCGAGAAGATTTTGAGAAGGCAGAGGCAGGTCAACGACCAACCATTCAAGGTGGTCAGTGAGACATGACATCGACAAGGAAGAGGAGCCGTAGTGAGGGTCTAGTCCAGCAAGGGGAGGGTGGTCACCCCTTCTAGTGAAATTCTGCTGCGGTGCCTCCACTTATTGAAGTGGATAGTCGGGAGTCACTGGACTCGAATATAGAGAGGCGAGATGTCCATGGTGGAAGAGGCTGGGGGTGACATGCGGTCAGACAGAGGCACCTAGGCGGTTCGATAGAGGGAGGTTGGGTGGTGGGTCAGTGATGAAGGAGGCAATGTAGAGAGCGGCATCTCCCTGGGAGAAGGAGGTGCCCAGAGAGGGGGCGTCCGCAGCGTACTGAGGTGGAGGCCGAACTGGAAGTCACGGGCGTCGGCTCTGCTACTGGTAGGGGTGTAATTTTGGCACGACGGACCGAAATACCTCCATGTTTGGCCCAAAATCTCAAGGGGCCCAGCCTGACAAAGCCCGCATTGGGCCAGGCCGACCTCAGGCTGTAGGTTCATTGGGTTGGGCATCAACCTATCCAAGATGCCCTGCGGGCCAGGTCACCCCAAAAATGTCATCCCGCTGGTCCACATGAAGCCCAACCCGTGCAAAACCCATCTACTGTTAAAACATTTTATGGGAAACTGTTGGTAGGAAGAGTCAATCCCCCTACCACAGGATTCCAAGGCTATGCCTGAACCAAATGATTTATTATAATATATATATATAAACAAATGTATTAATTATATATATATCATCGATTTAATATTATGTACACAAAAAATTATTGTATATTGATAAATAAATAACACACTCACTTAATGATGTTCGTGCACGATCTCCAACCTCATTAATTTTTTTATAGTATGTTACAACATGCAGATATTATATATAAATCTATATTGAAAAAAATTAACCCGACCACTGTGGCACACCCCCCAACTCCTAATTATTATTTAAAATTCTCTAATGTTATATATATATATCAATCATTTAACATTATATATAAAATAACTTATTATATATTAAAAAAAATAACCACTCACCCAATGATGTTCGCACACCCCCAAACCTCATTATATATTTTAAATTTCATTAAACTTGCATATATTATATATATTATATATACATATATAAATATATTTATAAAAAAATTAACTCACCCACTACTGCGCAACCCCCTAACTTCTCATTATTTATTTTCTCAAAAATATATATAGATTCACATATATAAATCTATTTAGAAAAAAATATACCCCCCCCCATAGTAAAATTTCAATAAAATAAAAAATAAACGATTTTACAAAAAAAATGTTTAACATTTAATAAAAATACATATAAAAAACATGAGTTTAAAAATAATTAAAAATGTATAAAAATGTTTTAAATTAAACAAATGCTTGAAAATATTTTTCATAATAAGTTAAAAAAATAAATATAGAAACATGTTTTAAATACATGATACAAAAATATTTAAATAACAACAGTTCAATCCCACCCACTTCTACGCACCCCCAATCCCGCATTAATTTTGTTTTCAATTTTCACATAATATATATAAATTCGCAGACATATATATATCTATTTAGAAAAAATAACATATCTAACTAGTTTAAAATATTAATAAATATTTTTTACATAAAACATGTTAAATGTTAAAAAAAAATACATGTAAAAATCATGCCTTCAAAAAAACGATTTAAATTAAATGTCTAAAAATAAATGTAAAAAACATTTTAAACAAGTGTTAAAAATGGTTTAAATAATTTTTTTGTAACAAATGTTTAAAAAATGTTTTGAAACTAAACATTTAAGTTAATTTTTTTAAAACAAACACTTAAAAAACATTTTACAATAATATTTGCAAAAAAATTTAAATGTTTTAAAAAAATACTTGTAAAAAGCATACTTTAAAAAAAAATTAATTTTTTTTAAATTAATCCTTTAAAAATAAATGTAAAAAAAGTTTTAAAAATATGCTAAAAATGATTTATATAAAAAAGTTTACATAAAAAAAATTAACAAATTCTTATAAAAGTTATAAATAAGTTAAAAAAATAAATGTAAAAAAATATTTTAAATAAATGATAAAAAATTTTCAATTACAATATTTTAAAATCACCCACTCTTACACACCTCCAGCCCCTCATTAATTTCTTTACAATTTCAAACACAATATATTTAGATTTAAAATATATAAATCTATTTAGAAAAAATAACATATCCACCCATAGAAAAATATAAATAAAAAATAAAATAAATGTTTTTACACAAAAAAATGTGTTTAAAAATAAATGTAAAAAAACATTATAAATAAATGTTAAAAAATATATTTAAATAAAAATGTTTAAAAAATGTCTCCAAATAAGAAATTATTTTGAACATAATAAAATTCCACCATGGCTCGACTCGAAAGTGCCTGGCCCGACCCGAAAATTCCTAGCCCGGCCTGATGGTTTGGGAAGGACTGAGGTTGGGCTTAGGCTACCTCATGGGGTTGTTCGGGCTATCCCAGCCTCACTCAAATAGTGTTCAGTGGCCCGATTTTTTGTATGACAGGCCTGACCCATAGTTACACCCTTAGCTATAGGTGGTGGTGCTGGGCGCCGTTGCGCAAGGGTGGAAGCCCTGCAGGGCCACCTTATGTGGACAGAGGGGGGCACTCGGCCCCCACCAATGGACCCTTTTTTATCAGAGACCTGCAAAGTTGGCCTCCACCTTTTTTTTTGTCATTCTTCCACCCAAGAGGCACTTCCACAAATCAATTTCATTTTTTTGAACTTAAAAAACAAAAATCATTTTGTGTTTTGACAAAATAAACCACCAACCCACCAAAAATCCACCCCTTGATTAAAATTTTCCAAAACCTATCTATTATGATTTGTAAAAATAATAATATTATTATATTAATATTATTATTATAATAAAATTAAAATTATTATTATAATTAAAATCATATAATTGTATTATTATAATAAAAATACAATTAATTTTAAAAAATTAATATTATTGAAAACTATTTTTCTGGTGAGTATTTCATCCAAGGGAGTTCCGGTCGAAATACAAAACATCACAAAAATTAAGTATCGAATACGAATTCAAAACATCAGAAGTTTGCAGACTGGCTATCCAATGTCTGATTACGATTCTGTATGCGTTTTTGGGACCGTATTGATGCCCACTTCATATATTAATGTAAATTTAAAATTTTAATTGAATTAAAATCATCATAACTCCCTTTGATAGCACTTAACGGAACCAAGCAGGAAGCAGAATCCCCAATAATGGTGGAATTTTAAAAAATTTCATTAACGTTCGACATGAACTTGTCAAACTCATCAAATAGCTAACCGGTTTAAGCTGGGGATCACACATGAAGATTATTAAGAAAAAATAAAACAATAAAATACCATGTTTGATCTAAAGCCACACATGATATCTTCTCATCATTAGATATCAAAACTCAGATAATATGAAGAAAAATTCCTCTAGATCATCCACACATGCTTCACGAAATTAGGGGGAGAGCCTATCATTGAAATCTAGGTGCTACTGTGAAGATCTGACGATTCTTTTGATGCTCTGATGATCAACACATCACTTCACTTACGATTCTTGAGAAAGAGCTCCATTTGAGCTCCTTATATCTGAAGCCTCTCTCTCTAGAATGTGGGAGATAGAAGTATAAATATATATGCTATGAATTGTCCCTAACAAATCCCTCTTCTCTAATATTTATAGAGTGTAATGAAATTACATGGAAATGCCCCCCCCCCCTCGAATAATTAATACACTATATAAACAATATTTTGACTAAAAAACTGATTCATAAATATTATTCATTATCATTATCACTTTCATGTAATATATTAAATAGATTATGTGATAATAATTAATCCATTAACTTGGATTTTCCTCCCAAAAATATTAATGAAACTTACATATTTTAATATTATTTCAAATAATATATTTCATGTATTTACTTAAAAATAGTAAATACATTTAGTAAATAAATTCATTTCCCATTATTCTTAAATTGAATAATATGAATTTATTTATTCCATGGTGATTGTATCTCCTTGAACAAATCCTGGACCCTGGTGGTGGGGCCCACCAAGTCAAAATCTTCTATCCAACTGAATATGAATGATTTTCAAATATGATATTGTGTGTGACCTTCTAGGACCTTATATAAATAGTAGTGAATAGTATTCACAGGCCAAGAGCATGATCTAGTAACCCATCATGGACCCTAAAAAGATAAGGGTTGTCAGAATAGTGACAACCAACCAACGAACACATAGTATGTAATATAATCTATTTGTCATTAATATCACAAAATGTAGGACGCACTCATATGTCATCATCCTTTTCTTTCTTTATTATTTGTTGATCTAACTGGATGGACTTACCCTCAAATACAATGGACATGGTCTTATGGAGGTATAATCATCTATATCAACATAGCCTGATATATATTACTTCTATAACCTGGAAGTGACAAATTCTTTCTTGATCATTCAACCAATGTCATTCCACCAACGACGCACCTAACACAAAAAATCTCGCCACGATTTTAACATCAAGTTTTTCCTCTTGCATCAAAGTAAATGATCAATTGACATACACTAGAAATGATAACAATTCATGAGACCATTGCACATGATCATAGATAGGAACATCTAATGACACCCACAACATGTGTTGTTCTTATTGGTGGGTCTGTCCTCTTGATATCACTACAAGTGATCACCAAGTGAGAACATCATAAGAATAAGGCTCAATGATTATGAGCCCTCAAAACCTTATAGTCAAACATTTACTGTTTCTATTCAGTAATATGTATCTAGACCATAGAAAATATTTTTAAAATTAATGTCATAGTATCTCGAGGTTCTCATTATAGCCTGGGATCTACTATAACCTTTTGATATGATAATTAATCATTGTAAATTACCATTTAAACAGTGGTCGTAGAAAACTCCACACTATAATGGTAAGATTACATCATGTATATCTAACTATATACACAATATGTTAATCAAAATCATCACATAGTTGGGTCTAGGGCACCCATTATTTCAATAATTATTTCAATAAATTATTACCGCTTGGTAACTTTAAACATAGTCCATATTTAATAAAATGAATCTAAATGAATATTAAAATATCATGAATATAATTACATTCATGATATAAAATTTCAAACTCAGTATATACACCTCATAGAAAAATATAGGTTCATAACCTGACATGTGTCTCAAAGAAGGAAAATCGAGACAAAATTACACTACCAATTTGGTATCTTTTGAAACATAAACACCATGAAACAAATATCATCAAATGGATATTTAAATTATAATAAAGTTAAGTATAATAATCATATAATACATCCATGGGTAGAATACACACCACAAAAAAGGACTGGGTGGTGCATAAAGCATGTATCTCATGATATACAAATTGAGATGAAATCCCCTTACCTTGTGTCTTGACTCTAGTCATACTCGTTCAAAAAAAATGTATAATAAATATAAGTTTATTATAAATCCATCAAAGAAACATATTATTTTATTTAATACCATATATAGTTTTATTATGAATTTACATTACCAATTTGTTAACTCTTTCATGTTAAGTTTATGGTTCTGATAATATTTACATTGATTTTTTTGCATGTGTCTTAATTTGTTATATCATTGGTCCATTTACTTATACCATGATTTACAGAATGTAAAAAATGACATAAATTTCATTTATATTTAGTAAATTTTTATTATAATAATCAATATTATATATATGTATGGAATGGAATACACCGTTCTTGGAGATGGTAGGTCATACATACACATGAACGCTGTTTTGGTTGTAATTGTTGTATTGAATGAAAGAAAAAAAATGAAATATATGTATATATGTATATATTATAATTCTAGTAGAATTATTATTTCATATATATCAAATAATTTCCCTTAACATATGTAATACCCCTTAATTCCATGATAATTTTTTCAAAATTAAATGGGATTATTTTGAGACCAGGCACTAAGACAATGTGTGATTATGAGTCACCAAGTGCCCGGAATGATCCATAGAAAAATATTATATTTTAAATAGTGAGCATGAGTAGTTTTTCTAAAAAATTAGAATAAATCTTAAATGGGTTCCTAGATCAGAAATCAAAGGGCACTTTTGTGCTCAGGATGGCGGGTTTAATCAAGGCGGGACTTAAGATTAGCTGGCAGAGACCTCCATTGAGAAAATCTGAAAATGACATAATAGTAAATAAAATAATTAAATAAATTATTTTATATTTAAAATGCATATAACTCACAAACTGTGACTTTTATAGAAAATCTAAAACCATCGTTGAGCTTGTGTGGGTATGCTTTCCTTAGAAAAAACCTAACATTGGCCACACGAGTCAATAGTAGAAAATATTTTTTGGTTGTAAATAAATTAATTGAATAAAGTTAATTTGTTTTAAAATCCTTATAACTCTTAAATAGTAACTCAAATTAGAAATCTGAGAGTACGATTGAGCTCGTGAGGGAATATGACCCTTCAGTGAAGATTAACTTAGACTGTCGTAGGTTGAGGGTGAAAGATAGTTTTTAGACCTTTTCTTTAAACTAATTAAAATGGTGCACATGCGTGGTTTTGGAAACTTTCAATCTAGTTACCAGATTGAAAATATGAGGGCATCGTTGCATGTGGAATGGTGAAATTACCTTAAAATGGACCTAACCTCGGTCTACATAGGATGAGGGAAAAATTATTTTTCAGTCATTTTATGAAAAACAAAATAAACTTAAAAAGCTTATTTTATTCAAAAAAATTGTTTACCTGCAATTTAGTGATGAGAATATTGTTTCATTCCATAAATGAAACAAAATAACGACTCTTTAACCAATGCACAACAGAAACTCTATTCCATAAATGAAATAGTGAAATGATGTGGGGACTCAATATAACAAAAATGTTGCAACATGTTTCTCTCTTTTAATGGAATAAAGGGGTTGGAGAAATATATTTAGATCTATAAATTCCTATTATGAGTGAGGAAGTAATTCTCCACAATGAAGAATTTTGAAAAATTAGAAAGCGGTGACGACACCTTGGAGAATGGATCCAGGAATGACGAATGACAAATGCAAATGGTTTTGAACAGATCATAAATCCACACAAATGGATCACCATCAACGATGAGTCTTCCATCAAATCGAAGCTTCTCTAGGTAGGTGTTTTTTTGTTTGAGTTTCCCCATTTTTCGTTCTAAAACAACGAACTCAGATCAACCCATGAACAGGTTGATCCACATATCACTTGTTTTGGCAGAAGGGTGATTTTTCATGGGGTTTTGCACAAGGATTATTTATTTTTTGATGGAATATTAATCCCAAACTTCCTTGTTTTAAACTCTAATGTGGAGGGCAAGAGCTGACACAAACAAGTCTCGAGCCCCTTCATCTTGGGAGTTTATTGTCGCCGATCCTCTATGTTGTCAATGAAGTTGTTTTGTGGCCTTAGTAGAGAATTAAAAACCCTATAGAGGATGGAGGCATAGAAGACATGAGGGAAGGACTACCAGAGTCGACCTGGTGGTCCGCTAAAGGCACCTATGGTGGCCTGTGACAATGACCATGGGTGGGGGAGACGCGCCATGACGGCGTGCCAAATGAGGCACTACGGTCAGTCGAGCTGTGACAGTGCGACAAGAGCCACCGACAACAGGCCGATGACTTGTTGACAGGGACATGGTTGTCCGACCACGTTGGTGGAGAGACCTGCACCATGGGGGCCCTGGTTTCCCATTAGTACGTGGTCTGGTGACCGCGTGTGGAACCAACTGGCACGACTATCTGAATCGGCTATGGGGTACCGAACCAGACGTCACATGGCGTCTTGCTTGGAGGGGACTAGCCCACTGGGCGGGTCAGACTAGGGTGTGAAAATTGGACTACTATATATCTTGGGATTGAAATAAAATCACCCTGCTATTGCGGGCCAGGCTAGTGGGATTAATACAGTCCAATGGGTGGGTCGGTGTGGAACAAATAGGGATGGATGGGACTGGGTTGTTGGGCGACCCAGCGGGATGGACCACCAGCCGAACTTGGCTGGCCTAGAAGGGAATTGGGTCAGGTCGGATGGGTTGAACTGGTATGGTTCATGCGGGACCCTTGAGCCAGGTTGGTCGGTTCGGTATGGCCGGGTCCGACCAGGCCAAGACACGACCAATCCCCAATTACTAAAATGCCAATATCTTTCAAACTGACCGTCTGATTGAAGAGCCATTTGCAGTATTGGAACACTTGAGACTAGGTAGTTATTTTTGAAATATAAGTAGTTTTAATCAATTTCAAAATGAGACTAATGGATTGAGGAGTGTTTTATCTTGAAATCAAGCGCACTTTGTGTAGGAATCCTTTGGTTGACTCAGATCAGAAGACTGATGATAAGAGACCCTGTGTGGATTAGCTACAAGAAACCATGTGTGGATCAGCTATGATGGCCTAGTGAGAAGAATATCTATGTGTTCTGGAAGGTATAGGGTGGAAAGAAACTGTTTGTGACTTGGCAGACCCATAATACTAATCAAGGATGAGTACCTCAGTACTATGGACAAGGAGGGAAGCGACTCTGTGTGGCTCTATAGGCCCACGATGGGGGGAGGATTTGTGTGACTCAACATACCCATGGTACTCATCAGGGATGAGTACCTCATCTCTCCAAGGTGTACAATGTTACGATGGATTGTTTTTCTTTCTATACTTTATATTATTCATGTGTGGGATGATAGTACCATGTGCATACCATAGTGGTTATGCATACAAGTGTACCATAGTGGTTTAGAAAATGAGCAGTCCATAGTGTTCCATCATATGAGCAGACCATAGTGGATCATCAGGGATGATTCCCTTAGTAGTACAAGATGATTCAACTCTATGAATATTAAATATTACTTTTTATATTTTGAGTTACACCTAGTGTGATAGATCTTTGATTTTTGGTTTTTCTATGTAGTCTTTTCTTTATGGTATTTCCTTTGTGGTTTGAGGTCCCTACTGAGTATTGTGTTAATCACCCCTGCACGTGCTTCTCCCACACGTGTCATGTCCTGTGAAAGTGATCGATGATTTGACAAAGACCTTTGTGGTCTGGGACGAGGTGGTGCTTAGTGAGACAGGATAGACGAACGCTTCAATGGATACCTTGGTGTTCCGGGATGAGGTGGTTCTCAATGAGATGGGACGGACAAGTGAAATTTTACAGCTACATGCATCTACCCATCACTTACCCTTATCTTGGGGTCTCGAGCAGACTGAATATGGCGGTTGTAATTTAATTTGTGGTTTTGTTCTTGTATTCTAGACCTTTTTTATTTTTAGTTTGTATTGTACTCTCGGTAGTCATCTTATGGATAGTTGTGGTTTACTTTGTGTTTACTTTCCAAATATTGAGCTTTCTGTGTGTGTGCAGGTTTTAAAGAAAATTCCTTCCCTTTTTTGGATAATCCTACTCAGTGCGAGTCACCAACCCCAGGCCAATGAAAGTTGGTCTTGGGCTAGTCATGGCATGGGCCTTGGAGGATGGGTCAGGACAAAGTGGTATCAGAGGAGGTCAGTTTGACAAGAAGAACTAAGAGTATTTACATTTTGATGGGGAAACAATGTTAAGTGTATCAAGTTCATATTTTAGGCCAAGGAGTCTAGTGTCAGTGCGACGATCGACGTATCCATACACTAGGAACATAAATTCTATTTTCCGACTTGGTATGTGAAATCACTGGTTGCATGCGTCTTTGAGTGTCTTCCCATGATCTTTTTGAGTCAGATTCAGTTCAACATGTATAATAAGTTGACCATGGTTCATTTTGATCCTCCTTCAAGATGCCTTTATGAAGACATCCTACCAGGATTCCAATGTGTGACCATGAGGATGACCTACTGAGTGATGAGGCTTAGGTATAAAGACTGTTTCCTGATATGGAACCTTTAAGAGGTGTCCCAATGATACCACCACCTGTTGATCAATACTTATTACCATCTCTACCGGTAGAGGATACACGTAGTCTTAGTGCCTTACATGAGTTCCAGTGACAAAGAACTCCCATTTTTAGGGGAGAGATAGATCCTCATGTCATTAGAGATTGGCTGGAGGATGTTATGTGAGTCTTTCACTCAGTGAGGACTCCCCTTGACTAGATGGAGGTTCTAGTTGTGAGCCTTCTATAGGGCAGAAGATGTAGGAGGGGAGTTGGGTGAGTAGAAAGAGGTGGTATACATTTTGACATGTTATAACCACCACCCCAATGTGGTCCACACCTGGCACAGGGATCTATATGATAGAAGAAGTGGGTATCATCATGCGACCATCCTTACCTGTGTAGGAGTAAATGTTTTGAGTTTTGAGTTCCCTATAGCAATGGATGAGTATGGGGACATCTTTCCAGAATATGTTCATGGACAACCTGTTCGAAAATTGGTATACTTCTGCATTGATCTATACCCTAGGATGAAACTGATATCTAAAACTGCATATCAGATAGATCTCGTAGAGCTCTGGGAGCTAAGGGTATTGTTAGAGGACTTGTAGAGGAAGGGGTTCGTAAGGCCTAGCATTTCACCATGGGTAGCCCCAGTGTTCTTTTCCAACAAGAAAAATAAATCTTGAGGTTATGCGTGGACTTTTAGCATTTGAAGAAGGTGACCTTGAAAAAAAGAGTATCCTATATTGAATATTAATTACCTCTTTGATAAACTGATGGGAGCGAGATGGTTCTTGAAGATAGACCTCAGATCGGGCTATCACCAACTTCAAGTACGAGATTAGGACATCTCAAAGATGACTTTCAGATGTCTCTACGACTACTATGAGTACTTAGTGATGCCATTTGGCATGATAAATTCCTCAGTAGTGTTCATGGGACTCATGAATAGGATCTTCCAGCTGTACTTAGACCGGTTTGTAGTGGTCTTCATTGATAACACCTAAGTGTATTCAATGTCCAAGGAGGAGCACATGATACACATGAGGATGGTTATGAACACAATCTGAGATAACCAGCACTAGAAAAAACTCTTGATGTGTGAGTTATGGATATGAAAGGTTCACTTTCTAGGACATGTCATCTCAGAGACTGGACTTGCAGTGGATCCAAAGAAGTTCGAGTTAGTGCTTTCTTAGGAACCACCCAAGAGAATTACTAAGGTGTCGAGTTTCCTTGGGTTGGATGGGAACTATCAGAGGTTTTTACCCAACTTCTACAGATTATAAGCACCCATAATGACATTGAAAAAGAATAGAAAACCCTTCATGTGGACAGAAAGATGCTAGCAGATCTTTTGAAAGATGAGGAAGATCTTGATGAGTGCTCATATCATGAGGTTTCCAAAGGAAGGCACTGGTTACATGCTGTTATGCGATTCATCAGGAACCGGTCTTGGTTGTGTCCTGATGTAGAAGAAATTATTGATTTCTTATGGCTCTCGACAGTTGAGACCAAATGAGAAGAACTATGTGACTCATGACCATGAGTTGGTAGCAATAGTCTTCATAGTAAAGATTTGGTGACACTACCTTATGGACGAACGATTCATCATCTACTCTGGAAATACGAGCATCATGTATATCTTTTTCTTAGAAGGATCTGAATTTGAGATAGTGGTATTGGATAGAGTTCCAATAGGACTATGACTTTGAGATAGTCTATACTCCTAGGAAGGGGAATGTGGTGGAATATGCTCTCAGCAGGAGATCGAGTTCATAACTACTGAACAAGGCCTTAGAGAAGTTGGACTCGATTCATATATCCTTTGTAGATAGTGATGAGGTGGCTTTACTTCAGTCAAAGGTAGTTTCCCTCTACTCTTACAGCGAGTCATGGAGGCAGAACTCGAAGATACCAACAATGAGACTAAATGTGCCCATATATCTGTAGGGCATGCCTCTAATAGATATTTTAAAGGTGTGAAGCACATCATTTTTTTCAGAGGATGCACCTTAGTACTAGTGGCGTTATAGAAGGAGGTGTTGAGGGAGTTTTATATAACCCCTTTAGTAGTACGTCTAGGTGTAGTGAAGATGTACCAGGACGTCCGACATTAATACTGGTGGCCGAGGATAATGAATGTAGTGGAAGAGTTTGTCACATGATTCCTCACTTGTCAGCAAGTGAAGGCTAATCCCAAGGTTCCAGCAGGTTTGACACAACCCCTCAAGGTACTGAAGTAGAAGTGGGATGGGATATAGATGGACTTTGTGATGAGCTTACCATGTACATCTAGGGGGCACGATATCAATTGGGTGATCATAGACCGACTCACCAAGTTATCCCACTTCATACCCATTCGAGAACATGATTTAGTAGAGAGTTTGGGACACCTCTATGTGAAAAAGATAGTTTGAGTCCATGGAGTCCCATCTAGGATAGTATCTGATCGTGATGCATGATTTGCATCCTGATTGAGGAAGGGATTGCAGGAGGTATTTAATACTCATTTGTGCTTGAGCATAGCCTTTCACCCACATACTGATGGTCAGATGGAGCAGACCATACAGGCCATGGAGGAAATTCTTCATGCTTTCATTATTGATTATGGTTGCAATTGGGTGGACTATGTACCATTGGTGGAGTTTGTGTAACACAATATATACCACTCGACCATTACTATTAAACCTTTCATGGAACATTACGAATGACCATGCAGGTCACAGTTATGCTAGACATACCTATGAGAGTCAATACTCATGGGTCATGAGATGGTACAAGCTACTGTTGAGAAGGTGCAGGTCATCCAAGAAAAGTTGTAGACTACATAGAGCCAACAAAAGTCCTATACCGATAGGCAATATAGATCCTTGGAGTTAAAGTAAAAGGACCACATATTCCTATGGATCTCTCCTCAATGAGGGGTACAAAGATTTTTTCGGGGTGTAATGTTATATCCGAGGGTTATTCAACCTTTCCTGGTATTGCGTAGAGTGGGTGAGGTGGTGTACCTCTTGGATCTACCATTGTAGTTAGAGAGGGTTCATGATGCCTTCCACGTATCCCACTTGAGGTAATATGTACATGACCCCACTCATGTCATCGACCATGGAAAGCTAGAGATTGATAGTGATGTGATATTCGTGGAGTACTCATTGTAGATTGTGGATAGATAGGAGACGATCCTTTGTGGATAGTTGATTCCTTTATTGCTTGTTCATTAGAAGCACGAGAATCTCCTTGAGAGCACGTGGGAGTGAGAGGATCAGATTCGTGCTCAGTACCCCCATTTGTTTGATTAGCCCTTGTTTTGGATTACGATGGTGTAAAGACCTATAGGGAAGAGTAATGTAATACCTTATAATTCCATATTTTTTTTAAAATTAAATGGGATTGTTTTGATACCAGTCACTGAGACGACATTCCATTCCAAGGCCCGGAGTGCCTAGAATAGTCCGTCAAAAAGTGTTATGTTTTAAATAGTGAGGATGAGCAGTTTTACTAAAAATGTTAAATAACACTTAAATGGGTGCCCAAATTAAAAATTTAGGGCACAGTTATGTTCATGATGCTTGGTTTACCCTAGGAATGACATAATATTAGTCGGCGTAGACCTCTAGTGAGAAAATAGGAAAATGGTATAACCATAAATAAAATAATTAAATAAAATTATTTTATTTTTCAAATGCTTATAACTCATGAACAGTGACTCAGATTAAAAATCAGAGACCACCATTGAGATTATGAGGTCATGCTTTCTTTAGGTAGATCCTAACATTGGCTGGTGTGGGTCCATAATGGAAAATAGTTTTTGGCCATAAATAAAATAATTGAATAAAGTTATTTTAATTTCAAATCCATATAACTCTTAAATGGTAACTCAGATTTGAAATCCGAGAGTACCATTGAGCTCTTGAGGGTGTGTTACCCTTAGGAAAAGCTCAACCACGACCGGTGTGGGTCAAAGGTAAAATATAGTTTTTGGACCTTTTCTTTAAACAAATTAAGATGGATCGCATGCACGGTTTTGGAAACCTCTAAACGAGTACCTAGATTGAAAATCTAAGTGCCCCATTGTTTTTGGAATGATGACATCGCCTAATAATAGACCGAACCTTGATTGGCAAGGGTTGATGGAAAAAGTTATTTTTTGGACGTTTTAAGAAAAATAAAATAAACATAAAAATCATATTTGATTAAAAAAGATTGTTTTTCCACAACAAAACGATGAGATGAATACTTCAATCCATAAATGAAATATCCTAATGAATCATTAACTAAAGCATAATAGAAACATTATTTCATAAATGAAATAGAGTAATGGTGCGATGAATCAGTGAAACAGAAACGCTGCGACATGTTTCACTCTTTTAATGAGATGATGGGGTTGGAGAAACATATTTAGATCTGAAAATTCCTTTGATGAGAAGGGAAGGAATTATCTCTAATAACAAATGATGATGAATCAAAAAGCGGTGAAAACACCTTGAAGAATGGATCCAGGACTGACGAACGAATAATGCCAAAAAATTCGAATGGATCATGAATGCCCACAGACGGATTACTATCAACAATGAGCCTTCCCTCCGATCGATGCTTCTCTATGTAGGGGTTATTTTTTTGTTTGAGTTTCCCCATTTTTCATTCTAAAACAACGAACACAGATCAGCCCTTGAACTGGTTGATATGCAGATCGCTTGTTATGGAAGGAGGGAGATTTTTATTAGTGTTTTACACATGGATTATTTATTTTTTGATTGAAATGTAATCTTAAACCCCCCTTGTTTTAAACTTTAATGAAGAGGGTTTAGGCCAACACGAACAAGACCCCCGCCCCTCTGCCTTGTGAATTCTTCATGGACGAACCTCCAAGTTGACGAAGAAGCGGTTTCGAGGCCTTAGAGGAGAAGGTGACGCCCCATAGAGGCCGTGTGCGCTAATGACAAGAGGAGTGGACCACTAGAGCAGACCCGGTGGTCCGATGAAGGCACCGACGACCGACTCAGGCCGTTGCGGTGCGACAGGAGCTGCAGGTAGCGTGTTAGAGACTAGTGGATAGGGACGCGGCCATACGACCACATCAGTAGATCCCCCACCCTGTACGGTCTATATTTTACCACTAGCACACGGTCCAGAAATCATGACCTTCTTAGCCAGCTATGGGGAACTATACCAGACACCACATGGCGTATGGGCAGGAGGGGACCGGCCCACCGGGTCGGCTAGATCAGGGTTTCCAAACCAGGCCTCCATGTAGTCCGAGCAAGAAATAATGTAGTCCCACTATAAAGGGATCAGACAGCAGGATTAAAATAGGCCACTGGGTAGCTCAGGGTGGGAAAAACCAGCCCGCAAGTTGCGACCCGTGCTAGATGGAACAAGGTCACTAGGAGACCTGGCGGGGCTGGACCCCCGACCAAACCAGGACGAGTCCAATAAGGACCAGTGGCTAGGATGAACCGAGCTTCTACAGACCCGAACTAGGTCGGTTTGGATCGGTCAAACCGAGCCAGGGCATGCTGGGCCCTTGGGCCAGGTTGGTTGGGTTAGTCTGACTGTGTGAGACACGGCCGAGACATGACTAGCCCCCGGTTAGTAAAACACCAATATCTTTCATACATGGTGTCAAATTGACAAGCCATTTGAAACATTGTAACCCTTGTGATGAGGCAGATCTTTTTTCATAATCTAAATATTTTTCATGGAATTTGAAATGTGTTGAACGACTTGAAGATTGGTTTCTCCTAGAAGAAAGAGCAATGCATATGGGAATCCTATAGTAGACTGAGACCCAAAGGCTTCTGACAATAGAACATGTGTGGATCAGCTACAAGTGACCCTGTGTAGATCAGTTATGATGGCCCAGTGGGAAGTAGTTCCGTGTGACCCGGAATCCCCATGGTGGGGAGCGACTCTGTGTGACCCGACAGAACCATGGTACTCATTAGGGATGATTAACTCAGTACGGTAACCAAGGTGGGAAGAAGCTCTGTGTGACCTGATAGTCCCATGGTAGAGAGTGACTCTTTGTGACCCAGCATACCCACAGTACTCATCTGGGATGAGTAACTTACTAGTCAAAGGTGTTCAGTGTTATGACTGAGAGTCTTACTTTCTATACTTCAAATTATTCCTGTGTGAGCTAAAAGTACCTCATGATTACCTTAGTGGTTTTGTATATGAGCGTACCTCAGTGGTACATTAAATGATCAGACCTCAGTATTCAAGGAGTCTAGCATAACTTAGTGGCTCATTAGGAATGAGTCCCTCAAAAATACAAGAAGATTCAGTTCTATGACTGATAAATCATACTTTCTATATTTTGAGTTACACATGGTGTGAGATGTCTTTGGTTTTTAGTTTTTCTATGTGGTCATTTATTTGTGGAGTTTCCTTTTTTTGGTTCCCTACTAAGTATTATGTTACTCACCCCTACACGGGCTTCACCCACTCATGTTGTGTCCCATTCCGGTGATCGATGCTTCGACGGATACCTCAGTGGTCCGGGACCAGGTGGTGCTTAGTGAGAAGGGACATACAGAAACTTCTATGGAGACCTTTATGGTCCAGGATGAGGTGGTTCTCAGTGAGACAAGATATACGATTTTACTTCTATAGATACAAGAAGCTACCCTTCACATACCCTTTAGGTGGGGTCTTGAGTGGATAGACCATGGAAGTTGTAATTTTATTTGTGGTTTTGCACTTATATTATGGCTCCTTTGTACTTTTAGATTGTACTATACTCTCATAAGTCATATCAATGAATTTTTTGTTTTACGTTGTATTTATATTTCGTAGTTTGAGCTTTTAGCATGTATTGGTTTGAGGAGAAATGCCTTCCTTTTTTTGGGATATGCCTACTTGATGCTAGTCGTCATCCCCCCACCTATAGAAGGAGTTCTTGGGGTAGTCATGGAATGACCATGTGGGATGGCTCATGAAAACACATCCTTAATACATTTCATGTAATGTGTGAGTGAATCACATCGCTTTGAGGACGCGGTAGTCCACACTTCCTCAAACTAAATTATCGTCTTTACACAAAATAGAATGTATAAAGATATGTGTTGTAAAATAATTAAAAAAACATAAATATATAATAAGTATAATATATATAATATATAAAAATATACTCCATCCTAACTTCTACCATGATAGGAAGTAAAGGAATAATGAACAATTATTGTTTTGTGAGGCTGTAGTTCACCGTACACGTAAACAGTAAGTTCGTTACTCATTAGATAGAGGTGTGTGTAAGTGTAAGATGAAAAATTAGAATAAAAAATATCATCATATTAAGGATATGGGTTTTTTTATAATAATTTAATAATAATTGTTTATGTGTTGGAAAAAGAAAATTAAATAAAGGAGCTCGAGGGAGGGTGTTACATCTTAATCAGGTAAATATTTTTGATTTCCACCAAAGAGATTCCTTGGAAAGATTTATGAAAAAATAGAGGATTAAATGAGGAATTTATGGTTATTGGGATGTGTATTGGGCAGATAGTTTCCAAACCTAGGAGTTTTTAGTTGTGTGAAGAATAGGGATAGTTGCTGAAATTTTATAGGTAAGGGAAAGGACACACTTAGCATTTTTGAGAACAAGTTAGGTGTACCCATATTTTTACATAAACAAAGTCATAAAAAAACAAAACAAAATCAATAATGTAAGGTTTATGGCGGATATATGTCCATAAAATGGGTATTTTATAAGTGTCTAGGTCATTTGAGACTTTAAGTATAAGGTATATTCCTTTATTAAACTAAAAGTTTACTTAATTGATGTAATTAATTTAATTACTTTCACAAATATATTTGGTCAAAAAATAATATGACCTTATTATAAATTATCAATTATGATTACTCAAAATATGGAATTAATTTTTCCAAATTCTAATCATAGGATTAGATGAAATTAATTTAAAAATAATTCCGCAGACGGGACTACAATGCAAGTTTTTTAAAGTAAAAACATCTGAAAGTTTTCTATTTTTTATAGTAAATTTCAAATTGAAATTGATTAAAATGAACTAAATTAGATTAATTGAAAAAAATATTATATAAATAATCTTTCAATTCAATTTAAAACATAACTTAACCTTATAAATAAATCAGATTATGAAATGGTTTTGAATTGAAATTCAGTATTTTTAACTATTCATTAAAAATGAAACCTTACAGAAAAAACAAAAAATTTCTCCTAGCCTAATTTTTTTGTATATATTTTAATTAGTAATTTTATTCTGACTTATTATATCTATAAAAGTTCCAATGTTTTGATTTAAAATGGGTTCTCCATTGAAAGGTGGTAAAACTACCTTTATAAAAATATAGGGTTTTAAGCATAAAATTGGGTTTGTTCTTATCTTATGTCTATAAAATATATTTAATGAGTATAAAAGATATTTTAATGAATATATAAAATATATATTACATTAATATCAATAAATAATTTACATTAATTTAAATTTTTTGTGTAAAATATTTTTATTACTATAATAATATTTCCTTTTATATTCAACCGGTTTTCATTTTCATTTCTAACTACTAAAAAAACAGGCTTTATCAGCACTCAAAATGAGCTTTAATAGTGCTAAAAAAGCACTATAAATCACAGTGCTGATATGGGGGGGGGGGGGTCCATTTTATCAGCTCTCTAAAAAGCACTAATACAAGCCCCTTTTATCAGTGTTAAAATGACGATGATAAAAGACCCCTTTATCAGTGATTTTTTTAGCGATGATAAAAGGGAAATCTATCAGAACTTTTAAAAAGCGCTGATAAAAGTCAAAAAAACATTGAAAATAAAATAAAAAGGAATTATATAATATGGGGAGAGCTTTTAATAGTGCTTGACCCCCCCCCCCCCCGTTTATCAGCGCTAGGCTGTGCGCTGCCCTTCCCGCGCATCCAAACATGCGCGCACCCCTTTGCTTCCACCCGAACTCGAATCCGCGACCTCCCCCCTTTCGCGGCTGCACCTTTACTCTTAATACATTTTGTTTTTTCTCTATTTAATGATATATCTACTCATTTATATATATATATAGTAATATTTATTCTTATATTGATATAGATTCATATTAATATAAATATATTTATTTATATATTAGTATATATATATTCATTCGTATATTAATTTATATTAATATATATATATATATATAGTTATAAATTTTTATCCGTATATTTATTTGTATATTAATATATACGTATAACATTATTTTTAAATACATTTATGAAATATGATTATTATGTGTGTTTATAAATAATTAAATAAATAAATACATACATATATACAACACACGCACACACACACAGACACACTCACACATAGACACACATATATTTATGAATAAATACATATATATGTGTATTTTAAAAGCCATATAATGTTAAAAAGACCATAAATTATAATCTCGAAGCCCGTTTCAACTTCACAACCAGTAAAATCAACAAAAATGAAACAATCTTTGATATGATATATGGTACAGGCCTAACGGACATCCGGATCAGAAGTTATACTTGTTTGAATGTTAAAAAATCAGGGTATCCCAACTAAAAACCCAGTTTTGGCACTCTAAGGTGTTTTTAATCTATGTTGAAATGAGACTAATGGATTGAGGAGTGGTTTCTTTTGATATCAAGTGCACTACGTGTAGGAATAATTTGGTTGAATCTAATTAGAAGACGGATGATAAGAGACCCTGTGTGGATTAGCTACAGGAAACCACATGTGGATCAGCTATGATGGCCTAGTGAGAAGAATATCTATGTGGTCCGGAAGGTCCAGGGTGGAAAGCGACTTTGTGTGACTCGGAAGACCCATGATACTAATCAGGGATGAGTACCTCAGTAGGATGGCCAAGGTGGGAAGTGACTCTGTGTGACTCGACAAGCCCACGGTGGGGAGAGGCTTTGTGTGACCCAACATACCCATGGTACTCATCAGGGATGAGTACCTCAACTGTCCAAGGTGTTCAGTGTTACGACTGATTGTTTTTATTTCTATACATTAGAATATACAAGCATGAGATGATAGTATCGTGTGCATAACTTAGTGGTTCGGCGTACAAGTGTACAATTCTGGTTTAGAAAATGAGCGATCCTCAGTGGTCCATCATATGAGCAGACTTCAGTGTCTCATCAGGGATGAGTCCCTCAGTAGTACAAGATGATTCAACTCTATGACTGATAAATATTACTTTCTATATTTTTAGTTACACCTGATGTGAGATGTATTTGATTTATGGGTTTTCTATGTAGTCTTTTTTTGTGGTATTTCATTAGTGGTTTGAGGTCTCTACTGAGTATTGTGTTAATCACCCATATATGGGCTTCTCCCATACATGTCATGTCCTTTGAAAGTGATCGATGCTTTGACAGAGACCATTATGGTTAGGGACCAGGTGGTTCTTAGTGAGACAGGATAGACATACGCTTCAATGGAGATCTTGGTGTTTTGGGATGAGGTGCTGCTCAGTGATATGGGACGGATGAGCGAACTTCTATAGCTACATGCATCTACCCTTCAGCTACCCTTATGGTGGGGTATCGAGCTATGGAACATGGAAATTGTACTTTCCTTTGTGGTTTTGTGCTTGTATTCTAGCCCTTTTTGTATTTTCATTTTGTATTGTACTCTTAGTAGTCATCTTAGGGATATTTGTGATTTAATTTGTGTTTACTTTCCACAGATTTGGCTTTGTGTGTGTGTGTAGGTTTTAAGAAAAATTCCTTCCCTTTTTTTGGATAATCCTACTCAGTGCGAGTCACCAACCCTGGGCCAATGAAAGGTGGTCTTGGGGAAGTCATGGAATGGGCCCTGGAGGATGGATCATGACAAAGTGGTATCCGAGGGGGTCAGTTCGACCAGAAGAACTAAGAGTCTGTAAATTTTGATGGGCAATAATGTTAAGTGTTTCAAGTTCATATTTCAGGACAAGGAGTCTAGTGTCAGTGCGACGATTGATGTATCCATACAACAGGACCCTATATTCTATTTTTCAACCTGTAACATGAAATCACTGGTTGTATGCGTCTTTGAGTGTCTTCCCATGACCTTTTTGAGTCAGATTCAGTTCAACGTGCATAATAAATTGACCGTGGTTTATCTTGATTCTTCTTCAAGATGCCTTTATGCCAACATCTAGACAGGATTCCAATGCGTAACCATGAGTATGGTCTACTGAGTGATGAGTCTTAGGTATAGGGACTGTTTCCCAAGATGGAACCTTTAAGAGGTGTCCCAAAGATACCACCACCTGTTGGTCAGTAGTTATTACCATCTCAACCAGTAGAGGATGCATGTAGTATTGGTTCCTTACACGAGTTCCAGTGACATGGAATGTAACACCCCGAGCTTCCACGATACGCCTCTCTTTCAATAATGCAATAGCTTGCATTGTACGCAAGTTCGAGTTCTAAAACACCGAGACTAATCAAAGTAGCCGTTATGAATAGTAATAACCACCTTTTAAAATTATAGAAATTTTATATTTCAAAATGGACTTAATTTTTGTATTCGTAATATCGAAATTAGCCTATGTTGAATTTTTGGTATTTTTCTGAGAACTTCTAATTTTTTATGAATAGTAAAAATTACTTAAAAACAACTTTTTTAATAAAAATAATTTATAGTGATAAATTATACTATTTAGTGGTTTTAAAGTATAATTAGAATATATTTTTACCATTTTATCCAATGGTGGTCATTAGAATTAATTTAACATTGAAATTGGACATAAACAATTGCCAATCTTTTGATATAAATTGTTTCTTAAAAACACGCTATTTGTTGTGACAGCGGGAATTAATTATAAAATTAATTAATGCAACTTATATGTTTGTAATTTTTTAAAATAGACATCATTTTTTAATTCGGAATATCAATTATAGCTTAGGGTGAAATTTTGGCATTGTTCTGAAAAACATCAATTTTTGATGAATAGTGAAACCACTAAGTGGTAGTTAAATAACTGATTTTTCGTTAAAATGAAATTTTACCACTTCTGTGTTTTGATTTTCAAAAATCCGACATACATGGTTGTCATTAAGAAGTAAAATGTGGTTCAATGAGATTAAAATAATTTTTTGGTGAATAACAACTTTTAAGTTCTTAATCGCGATTAGAGGTAATTAGTGTAGTTTAAGGTACAAATAATGTTATAATAATATGAGATGAGCATGAAACTTGTCCTACTCCTATTGGATGAGTCCTGGACGACCAAGACAACCCATGGGTCAACTTGGGGACCCCATGGAGCCACTTTAGTTGGAAAATGACATTAATATATATTTATTTAATATTAAAATTAAGTTGACACAAACATGAGTTCTTTTACTAAAACAGTTTTTAAGTGGGGTTACACAAGTCCATATTTTGACTATAAATATTCATTAGAAATCTAAAAAGATTCCCTACATCATAGTATTTTTTTTAAAATTTTTAGACATTAAATAAATTAAATTATTTATGACATCATTATGATGCAGTGATGACCCCATTATTTAACGATTTAAATAAAATGAGAAGATAATGCAAAATCCAAGGCTTACACTTGTCCAAAGCCTATTGGATGAAGATATTTAGAAACCTTATCACCTTAGCCTCGAATTATATAAGTGTGGGACCTTTGGAATCCGAAAAGCATTGTGAAATAATGTAACATTTCAATCTTTCCAAAAGTGCCCCTCCTCTCCTCTTATAAAAGGCCCCCACCTCTACCACCTTATTCACACTTACAAGCCTTTTGGTTCGGCCAACCCCTGCCCAAATACTCTCCCAACTTCTCTCCCTTCATCCTAGAAGCCTTACTTTATTCAGAAAGCCATCCTAAGGAGTCCTTTTGATCAAATCAAAAGGAAGAACCCGAAGAAGAGGTAACATTTTCATCACCCTCTTTTCATGTTTCTTTCTTCTTCCACTCCCTCTTTGTTTATTATTTCAATTCTAAAATTATAACTCCAGTATCTTCTATATACTGTGATGTTATTATAAATATGGAACAACCATATTCAGTATTCTACCCCTCATTTGAATGACATGTCACCATACGTGCGTACGTACGGCTTACCGTCTCCACGTCGTGGTGTAATTGTTATTCAATATATTATTATTTAGATGGGTATAATAATGATATGTAATTCATGTAAATAATAAATATAACATGATAATGACTCTGTATATATTATATACTATCCAATTATATATTATTTTAATATCAAAATAATGATATTGTCGCTCGTGCGTACGTACGGACTACCGTCTCCACGAACGCGATGAGATTCATTCTCCATCGTATCCATTCAAGTATAATTATCATTTGATGATTTAAAAATAATGTTTAAGTACATAATATAATTCTGTATATGAATAAGATACAACCTATCCATTAAAAACAAGACTTACGTAACAAAACATATAAGAAAACGAGTAAGTTAACACCCGAAACAACGATAAATCTAAGATATTGTTAACAAAGCAATGTTAAAAGATCATATATGATATCATATGAATGTATATGATTCTTGTATAATTTAATAACAATTAGTTCACCATTATACAAGAGGTTAACCTACCCCAACCAACGAAAAGTACAAGGTAAGGGTTTACTTCACAACCTCTTCATTATCCAAGGTTGTTTATACATAATTATCTACTGGGACCTCGTTATTATCCACATCCATGTTTCTTCAAAATGTATTTCAAAACATTTTTATTATTTAAAAGAATATGGGTTAAATTCATTTATACCCTTTTTGACTTTTTATAAGAGGAATCTTTCCGTCGTTTTCAAAACAAGGTCCTTTTTAACCTTTTCGACAGAATTGAGGTACGAATGTTTTTTTAACTTATACGGCGGGTGCAGTTATTTTACGCCTTTATAAAATCTTCAAAGCTTTCCTTACAAGCTTATAAGAATATTTTCAAGAAAATGTTTTGTTTTATATGGCTCTGAAATGATTTCAAAAATAGAAAGAGATATTTCTCTAAAAAGTGTTTTGATTTCATCTATGTCAACATCCTTTGATGGATTTTACGCTTATTTGAAGTTGATTTATTATACAAAACTTCTATATTGTATTGAAGGTTTTGTGATATGTTTGACTGTGGATGTGCTATTTTATACCATTCATAGTTTATGGTGAAATTATTGACATTTCGTATGCTAGTTTTAATACGAATGTTTATGTTATGTTTAAACCGTTTCATATGGGAATGCATTGGACTTAATATGTGATGGGTGGAGCCCGCTATAGCTCCTCGATGCATCGGCAGGTCTCATGAGACAAACTAGTGTCTTGGCACAAGGCCTTGACAAAATCTTATTTGTGGTCTTGGCACGAGGCCTTGACTACGTGGTTATGATAGTCTGGCATTATGCATTCCATCATTATGAAAGTGGTTATTGATATTGCATGTGATTATTCGACCAGTAGAATATCCATGTGAAGAAGTGAATGGAATTATCTCATTTTACTTTTTCCATATTATGATGATGTTCAAGTTTAAAAGGCTTTTGTTTTAGTTATACATTGCCTTAAATGTTTATGTTTATTTATGAAAGCTTCCTCAATATTGATATCCTTACTGAGCATCTGAGCTCACCCCTTTCAATGTTTTAATATTTTCTAGGATGTGAAGAAGTATTTTATGAATGACCTGCAGGGATTTTCAGAAGAGGATATGAGAGTGGACTATGGAGACTTTGTTATTGTAGTTTTTCACTTTATGATGTAATGTAACGTTTACGAATGTATCTAGTGTTTCCAAGGCTACTAAACTAATCGGTCTTTCGAGACTTGATCTTTTGTGATCATGCCAATGTTACGAAGTAATGCACCGACTCTGGGTAGCTGGGGTCGGGGCGTTACAGTTGGTATCAGAGGCAGTTTAGTACTAACCTTGGAAGCTAGATTTAGATAAACTCTGATTAGAGAACATATCCCGTAGATAGACTTTGAGGATTAGTATAGAAGAACTTCCTAGAATTTTGGTATTGTAGAGATGTTGTGAGTTTTCCGAGCAATACATCCCTGTCTGGATACGACCAGGTAGAGGCGGCTCTGGCACAGATGTACCTAGGGGTAAAACCCGAAAACACCGCTTTGAGCTAGACTCGAACGGGAACTGGTGCACGACAACGAGCCTTGCTGCACTCTTGGTTATGACACTCCCGGGGGATATGCTTTGGATAATTCCCATTTTCTTTACAAACCACTATGAAGGGTTATGAGTATATACTTCCTCAAAGAAAACATTTTTATAATTATGGATTATATCCATAAATAGTTCAATTTATGTTAAGTGTATTACAAGTATGGAATTATGTATTTTGATTCATGAACTAATCTAGTTTATGCCATTGTTTAGAAATGGCGCCTAGTGGAAGGAATGGAAACCATATCAATGCACGAACTCCGTGTAGGGATTGCCCTCCTGCTCAAGATAATTATTGTGGATCTGGAGATACAACTGGTGTTGATCAACTTATTACCATACTGGGAAAACTCACTCAGGTTATGAATAATAACCTTACTCATATGGAGCACCCTGATCCGCAACGTGGAGGATCAATGCTAGACCGTTTCATGAGGCAACAACCACCAACCTTCAATGGGAGTACAAATCCTATAGTAGCTGAGAAATGGATAAATTCCTTAGAAAAAATATTCTATGCCTTGGGGAGTAGCGAAAGGGAGAAGGTTGTCATGGCAGTTTACCGCCTCACTGGAGATGCCGATCAGTGGTGGTCACTGATTCAAAACACAAAGGAAGATGATGACGTATCGAATATGGAATGGAGGGAGTTTAGAGAGCTTTTCTTAGAAAAATACTTTCCTCGTGACCATCGAGCAGATATGGAAAGGCAATTTCTGAGTCTGAGGCAGAAGGAGGATGAGAATGTCGCAAAGTATGAGGCTAACTTTACAAGGTTAGCAAGGCATGCTGCCGATTATATACGTAACCCAAGGAGTAAGATTGATCGTTTCTTTGATGGGTTAAAACCATTTCTCCGTCGATCTTTAGTATCACAATCCTTCTCATCATACGAAGATATTGTCTCATGTGCTATCAAGACGGAAAAGGATTTCTCTAAGTCGTATGACAACAAAGTAAATCAAGAGAAGAAGAGAACGGGGGAACAAGAGACAGATAAAGGGAAAAAGGGAAAGAAGGATTTTCCATTATGTGATAATTGTGGGAAGAATCACCCTGGTACGTGCCTAAAAGGAATGGGAGTTTGTTATAAATGTGGAGAAAAGGGTCACCAGGCTCGTGATTGCAAGGGAAAGAAAGAGGCTGTCAAAGCTGAATGCTACAATTGTAGGGAAATGGGGCATTATGAAAATGAATGTCCTAAGCGTCAAGGAAACTTACCTCAGAAAAGGCCAAGGGATCATGGACAATCTTATGCTGTGACTACAGTTGAAGCGGAATAATTATTGTATTTGTGTTTTTGGACTCAAGAACTAGATTATAGTTATAAGAATAATGTGATATATAAGGATTGTACTGCAGTACATGTTGTTTTCATTAAGGATTTAATATGATGAAGGTAATCATATTTTTAGTATGTGACAATAAGATAAACTTTACTTTGTTTGGGGAATCTGAGGTTACAATTGATTTTGGAATTTAACGACCCTTTAGAGAATGTCTGGACGGAGGTATTTTGGATAACTATAAAGGTTGGAATGGATTAAGTTGATCTTTGGATAGTATTGTTTAAGGTTAAAACATTTATGAATATTATTTTTGGAATAGTATAGTACTATATTTTTAGGAAAAGGACAACCTGCAGGGTGGGGCATAACCCGTCGCATCGGACAAAGCTGCAGGAATCGAACCCACAATCATAGTGCGACATGCCTTTATTTCCTACCACTAGCCTACAGGAAGTCCCTGGTTATTACAAAATAATTTTACTAATCTAAATTGTATGTGTTAACATTTGGAACCTTATACAATTAGGAAAAGTATAATATTTTTGGGTTCTATTATCTTTTTGAGTGAAAGGTGAGTTGAAGGTTGAAACTCTAAATGTCAGGCATAAATATATATATACCTATATGTTATTCAATGAATAAATTAATTCTTAAACTTTAGTAAAGTGATATTAAAACAAAAAATGCGTTATCCTAATACCTTATGTCTTGTTGAACTGATGATATTTTAAATCAACATAGATTGAAGGCTTTGAGGCCCTCAATTTGACAGTTGATTGTGATTGATGACCTCAATCACTCCCTACAAATATTTACGTTTTTCCTCCAATTATATGTCTCTAATTTCCACCAATGTTCTCCTAATAGAGATCATAATTGGATGGTGAATTTTTCATTTCCCTTTCCCTCTTATTAAGGCTAAATTTTATTAATCTTATTTCCAATGTGGGTTTTCCTCAAAGGTATTTTCTCTTTTCAACCTTTTACTTTCAAAGAAAAATTTCAAATTGCGAGGATGCAATTTATTGAAGGAGGGGAGAATGTAACACCCCGAGCTTCCACGATACGCCTCTCTTTCAATAATGTAATAGCTTGCATTGTACGCAAGTTCGAGTTCTAAAACACTGCGACTAATCAAAGTAGCCGTTATGAATAGTAATAACCACCTTTTAAAATTATAGAAATTTTATATTTCAAAATGGACTTCATTTTTGTATTCGTAATATTGAAATTAGCCTATGTTGAATTTTTGGTATTTTTCTGAGAACTTCTAATTTTTTATGAATAGTGAAAATTACTTAAAAACAACTTTTTTAATCAAAATAATTTATAGTGATAAATTATACTATTTAGTGGTTTTAAAGTATAATTAGAATATATTTTTACCATTTTATCCAATGGTGGTCATTAGAATTAATTTAACATTGAAATTGGACATAAACAATTGCAAATCTTTTGATATAAATTGTTTCTTAAAAACACGCTATTTGTTGTGACAGCGGGAATTAATTATAAAATTAATTAATGCAACTTATATGTTTGGAATTTTGTAAAATAGACATAATTTTTTAATTCGGAATATCAATTATAGCTTAGAGTGAAATTTTGGCATTGTTCTGAAAAACTTCAATTTTTGATGAATAGTGAAACCACTAAGTGGTAGTTAAATAACTTATTTTTCGTTAAAATGAAATATTACCACTTCTGTGTTTTGATTTTCAAAAATCCGACATACATGGTTGTCATTAAGAAGTAAAATGTGGTTCAATGAGATTAAAATAATTTTTTGGTGAATAGTAACTTTTAAGTTCTTAATCGCGATTAGAGGTAATTAGTGTAGTTTAAGGTACAAATAATGTTATAATAATATGAGATGAGCATGAAACTTGTCCTACTCCTATTGGATGAGTCATGGACGACCAAGAAAACCCATGGGTCAACTTGGGGACCCCATGGAGCCACTTTAGTTGGAAAATGACATTAATATATATTTATTTAATGTTAAAATTAAGTTGACACAAACATGAGTTCTTTTACTAAAACAGTTTTTAAGTGGGGTTACACAAGTCCAAATTTTGACTATAAATATTCATTAGAAAGCTAAAAAGATTCCCTACATCATAGTATTTTTTTATAATTTTTAGACATTAAATAAATTAAATTATTTCTGACATCATTAGGATGCAGCGATGACCTCATTATTTAACGATTTAAATAAAATGAGAAGATAATGCAAAATCCAAGGCTTAAACTTGTCCAAAGCCTATTGGATGAGGAGAATTAGAAACCTTATCACCTTAGCCTCGAATTATATAAGTGTGGGACCTTTGGAATCCGAAAAGCATTGTGAAATAATGTAACATTTCAATCTTTCCAAAAGTGCCCCTCCTCTCCTCTTATAAAAGGCCCCCACCTCTACCACCTTATTCACACTTCCAAGCCTTTTGGTTCGGACAACCCCTGCCCAAATACTCTCCCAACTTCTCTCCCTTCATCCTAGAAGCCTTACTTTATTCAGAAAGCCATCCTAAGGAGTCCTTTTGATCAAATCAAAAGGAAGAACCCGAAGAAGAGGTAACATTTTCGTCACCCTCTTTTCATGTTTCTTTCTTCTTCCACTCCCTCTTTGTTTATTATTTCAATTATAAAATTATAACTCCAGTATCTTCTATATACTGTGATGTTATTATAAATATGGAACAACCATATTCAGTATTCTACCCATCATTTGAATGACATGTCACCATACGTGCGTACGTACGGCTTACCGTCTCCACGTCGTGGTGTAATTGTTATTCAATATATTATTATTTAGATGGGTATAATAATGATATGTAATTCATGTAAATAATAAATATAACATGATAATGACTCTGTATATATGATATACTATCCAATTATATATTATTTTAATATCAAAATAATGATATTGTCGCTCGTGCGTACGTACGGACTACCGTCTCCACGAACGCGATGAGATTCATTCTCCATCGTATCCATTCAAGTATAATTATCATTTGATGATTTAAAAATAATGTTTAAGGACATTATATCATTCTGGATATGAATAAGATACAACCTATCCATGAAAAACAAGACTTACGTAACAAAACATATAAGAAAACGAGTAAGTTAACACCCGAAACAACGGTAAATCTAAGATATTGTTAACAAAGCAATGTTAAAAGATCATATATGATATAATATGAATGTATATGATTCTTGAATAATTTAATAACAATTATTTCACCATTATACAGGAGGTTAACCTACCCCAACCAAGGAAAAGTACAAGGTAAGGGTTTACTTCACAACCTCTTCATTATCCAAGGTTGTTTATACATAATTATCTACTGGGACCTCGTTATTATCCACATCCATGTTTCTTCAAAATGTATTTCAAAACATTTTTATTATTTAAAAGAATATGGGTTAAAGTCATTTATACCCTTTTTGACTTTTTATAAGAGGAATCTTTCCGTTGTTTTCAAAACAAGGTCCTTTTTAACCTTTTCGACAGTATTGAGGTACGAATGTTTTTTTAACTTATACGGCGGGTGCGGTTATTTTCCGCCGTTATAAAATCTTCAAAGCTTTCCTTACAAGCTTATAAAAATATTTTCAAGAAAATGTTTTGTTTTATATGGCTCTTAAATGATTTCAGAAATAGAAAGAGATATTTCTCTAAAAAGTGTTTTGATTTCATCTATGTCAATATCCTTTGATGGATTTTACGCTTATTTGAAGTTGATTTATTATACAAAACTTCTATATTGTATTGAAGGTTTTGTGATATGTTTGACTGTGGATGTGCTATTTTATACCATTCATAGTTTATGGTGAAATTATTGACATTTCGTATACTAGTTTTAATACGAATGTTTATATTATGTTTAAACCGTTTCATATGGGAATGCATTGGACTTAATATGTGACGGGTGGAGCCCGCTATAGCTCCTCGATGCATCGGCAGGTCTCATGAGACAAACTAGTGTCTTGGCACAAGGCCTTGACAAAATCTTATTTGTTGTCTTGGCACGAGGCCTTGACTTCGTGGTTATGATAGTCTGGCATTATGCATTCCATCATTATGAAAGTGGTTATTGATATTGCATGTGATTATTCGACCAGTAGAATATCCATGTGAAGAAGTGAATGGAATTATCTCATTTTACTTTTGCCATATTATGATGATGTTCAAGTTTAAAAGGCTTTTGTTTTAGTTATACATTTCCTTAAATGTTTATGTTTATTTATGAAAGCTTCCGCAATATTGTTATCCTTACTGAGCATCTGAGCTCACCCCTTTCAATGTTTTAATATTTTCCAGGATGTGAAGAAATATTTTATGAATGACCTGCAGGGATTTTCAGAAGAGGAAATGAGAGTGGACTATGGAGACTTTGTTATTGTAGTTTTTCAATTTATGATGTAATGTAACGTTTACGAATGTATCTAGTGTTTCCAAGGCTACTAAACTAATCGGTCTTTCGAGACTTGATCTTTTGTGATCATGCCAATGTTACGAAGTAATGCATCGACTCTGGGTAGCTGGGGTCGGGGCGTTACATGGAACTCCCAGGATTAGGGTAGATATATATCCTTATGTCACTGAGGAATGGCTGGAGGAAGTTATGTGAGTCTTTCTATTAGTGAGGATGCCCCTTGACCAGATGAAAGTTCTAGTTATGATCCTTCTACAGGGCGGCAGATGTGGAAGCGGAGTTGGGTGAGTAGAAATAGGTGGTATACATTTTGAAATTTTATAACCACCACCCCAATGTGGTCTACAACTAGATCAGGGACCTAGAGGATAGAATAAGTGGGAATCATCATGCGACCATCCTTACCTGCATAGGAGTAGATGTTTTGAGTTTTCAGTTCCCTACAGCGGTGGATGATTATGAGGACATCTTTCCAGAATATTTTATTGGACTACCTCTTCGCAAAGGGGTAGACTTCTATATTTATCTGTACCCTGGGATGACACTGATATCTACAAATTCATATTAGATAGATCTCGTAGAGCACTGGGAGCTAAGGGTATAGTTGGAGGACTTATAGAGGAAGGGGTTCGTAAGGCCTTTCATTTCACCATGGGCAGCCCCAATGTTGTTTTCCAAGAAAAAAACAAAATATTGAGGTTATTCATGGAAGTTTTGTGCGTGAAATAGGTGACCATGAAAAAAATAGTATCCTCTATTGAATATTAACTACCTCTAAGATCACCTGATATGAGCGAGATAGTCCTCGAAGATAGACCTCAGAATGAGCTATCACTAACTTCGAGTACTAGAGGAGGACATCCTTGAAGATGACTTTTAGATGTTTCTACGACCACTATGAGTACTTAGTGATGCCGTTTGGAATGATAAATTCCCTAGTAGTGTTTATGGGACTCATGAATAGGATCTTCCAGCCGTACTTAGACCGGTTTGTAGTGGTCTTCATTGATAACATCTAAGTGTATTCAATGTTCGAGGAGGAGCACACGATACACATGAGGATGGTTATGGACACACTCTGAGAGAACCAACATTACGAAAAACTCTTGATGTGTGAGTTAGGGATATGAAAGGTTCAATTTCTAGGACATGTCATCTCATAGGTTGGAGTTGTAGTGGATCCAATGAAGTTTGAGGTAGTGATTTCTGGGAAACCACCCAAGAGCGTTACTAAGGTGTCAAGTTTCCTTGGGTTGGATAGGATTTATCAGAGGTTTATACCCAAATTATCCAGAGTAGAAGCACCCATAATGATGTTGAAAAAGAATAGAAAAGGAATCATGTGGATAGAATGATTCTAGTAGATCTTTCGAAAGATTAGGAAGATCTTGACGAGTGCTCATATCTTGAGGTTTCCAGAGGAAGGCACTGGCTACATGATGTTATGTGATGCATCAGTTCCGGTCTTGGTTGTGTCCTTATAAAGGGGAAATTTGTGATTTCTTATGGCTCACGATAGTTGAGACTGCATGAGAAGAACTATGCAACCCATGACCATGAGTTGGTAGTGATATTCTTCACACTAAAGATGTGGCGACACTACCTTATGGGCGAACGATTCATCATCTACAATGGGAATAAGAGTCTCATGTATATCTTTTTCTCAGAAGGATTTTAATCTGAGATAGTGGTATTGTCTAGAGCTCCAATAGGACTATGACTTTGAGATAGTCTATACTCCTTGGAAGGGGAACTTGGTCGAAGATTCTCTTATCAGAAGATCGAGTTCATAACTACTGAATGAGGCCTTAGAAAATTTGGAATCGATTTAGATATCCTTTGCAGATAGTGATGAGGTTTATTTTCTTCAGTCGATAGTTGTTTCCCTCTACCCTTTCGGCGAGTCCTAGAGGAACAACTCTGAGATACCAGCTACGATACTAAATGTGCCCAAATATCCATAGGGAATGCCTCTAATGGATATTCTAAAGGTGTTGAGCACATCATCCTTTTCAGAGGATGCACCTTAGTACCAGTGGCGTTATAGGAGGAGGTGTTGAGGGAGTTCTATAAAACCACTTTAATAGTACATCTAGGTGTAGTGAAGATGTATTAGGACCTCTGACATTAATACTGGTGGATGAGGATGAAGAATGTAGTGGAAGAGCTTGTCTCGAGATGCCGCAGTTGTCAGCAAGTGAAGGCTAAGCCCAAGGTTCCAGTAGGTTTGACACAACCCCTCAAGGTACTAAAGTAGAAGTGGAATGGGATATTGATGGACTTCGTGATGAGATTACCATGTACATCCATGGGGCATGATACCATATGGGTGAGCATAGACTGACTCACCAATTTATCCCACTCCCTACCCATTAGAGAACATTATTTAGTAGAGAGTTTGGGACATCTCTATGTGAAAAAGATATTTTGAGTCCAGGGAGTCCCATCTAGGATAGTCTCAGATCGTGACGAACGCTTTACATCCCGATTGTGGAAGGGATTGTAGGAGGTTTTTGACACTCAGTTGTGCTTGAGCATATCCTTTCAACCATATACCGATGGTCATATGGATAAGACCATACAGACCTTGAATGAAAATCTTCGTGCTTTTATTCTTGATTTTGGTTGCAATTGGGTGGACTTTGTACCACTAGTGGAGTTTGTGTAAAACAATATATACCACTCCACCATTAGTATGAAACCTTTCTAGGAACATTACAGATGACCATGCAGGTCACCGTTATGCTAGACAGACCTATAAGAGTCAATAATCATGGGTCATGATATGGTATAAGCTACTACTGAGAAGGTGCAGGTCATCCAAGAACAGACGAAGAATACATAGAGAAACCAAAATGTCCTATACTGATAGGCAACAGAGAGCCTTGGAGTTCAAGGAGGAGGACCATATATTCATATGGGTCTCTCCTCAACGAGGGGTTTAGAGATTTGGTAGGGGTGTAAAGTTGTCTCTGAGGGTCATCCGACCTTTCCTGACACTACGTCGAGTGGGCGAGGTGGTGTACCTCTTGGATCTATCATTGTAGTTAGAGAGGGTGCACTACGCCTTCCACGTATCCCACCTGAGGTAATACGTGCATGACCCTACTCATTTCATCGACCATGGAAAGCTAGAGATTGAAGAGGATGAAATATTCGCAGAGTACTCATTGGAGATAGAGGATAAATAGGAGATGATCCTTTATGTACAATCGATTCCTTTGGTGCATGTTCATTGGAAGTATGATAATCTCCATGAGAGCACGTGGGAGTGAGAGGCTCAGATTCGTGCTTAGTACCCCCATTTGTTTGATTTGCCCTTATTTTGGCTTAGAAAAATGTAAAGCCCTAAAGGGAGGAGTAATGTAATACCCCATAATTCCATGATTTTTTTTAAAAATTTAAATGGGATTGTTTTCATACCATGCATTGTGACGGTGTTCCATTCCGAGGCCCGGAATTCCCAGAATAATCCATCGAAAAGTGATAAGTTTTAAATAACGACGATGAACAATTTTACTAAAAAATTTGAATAACTCTTAAATGGGTGCCCATATTAGAAATTTTAGGGCACTTTTATGTTCATTATGGCGGGTTTACCCTTGGAATGACATAATATTAGTCGGCTTAGACCTCCAGTGAGAAAATACGAAAATGGAATAACCATAAATAAAATTATTAAATAAAATTATTTTATTTTTCAAATGCTTATAACTCATGAATGGTGACTTAGATTGAAAATCAGAGACCACCATTGAAATTATGAGGGAACGCTTTCTTTAGGTAGAGCCTAACATTGGCTGGTGTGGGTCCACAATGGAAAACAGTTTTTGGCCACAAATAAAATAATTGAATAAAGTTATTTTAATTTCAAATCCATATAACTCCTAAATGGTAACTTAGATTTGAAATCCAAGAGTACCATTGATCTCTTGAGGGCGTGTTACTCTTAGGTGATGCTTAACCACGATCGGTGTGTGTCAAGGGTGAAAGATAGTTTTTGGACCTTTTCTTTAAAAAAATTAAGATGGCTCGCGTGCACGATTTTGGAAACCTCTAAACAAGTACATGGATTAAAAATATAAGTGCCCCATTGAGTCCATAATGATTACATTACTTAATAGTGGACCTAACCTCTACTGGTATGGGTTGATGGAAAAAGTTATTTTTGAGACGTTTTAAGAAAAATAAAACTAACATAAAAAGCATATTTTATTCAAAAAGATTATTTTTCCCCCAAACAATGATGAGTTGAATATTTCAATCCATAAATGAAATATCCTAATGAATCATTAACTAATGCATTATAAAAACATTTTTTCATAAATGAAACAGTGTAAAGGTGCAATGAATCATCGTAAGAGAAACGCTGCGACGCGTTTCTCTCTTTTAATGAGATGATGGGGCTGGAGAAACATATTTAGACCTAGAAATTACTTTGATGAGAAAGGAAGGAATTCTCTCTAATAAAAAAATCTGATGAATCAGAAAGTGGTGACGACACCTTGGAGAATGGATCCAAGACTGATGAACGAATAATTCCAACTGATTTGAATGGATCATGAATCTATGCGGATAGATTGCTATCAGCGACGAGCCTTCCCTCCAATCGAAGCTTCTCTAGGTAGCGGTTATTTTTTTGTTGGAGTTTCCCCATTATTCATTCTAAAACAATGAACACGGATCATCCCATGAAGTTGTTGATATGGAGATTACTTATTATGGAAGGAGGGAGATTTTTCTTGGAGTTTTACAGCATGATTATTTATTTTTTGATAGAAATGTAATCTTAAAACCCCATTGTTTTAAACTCTAATGCAGAGGGTGCATGCCGACACGAACAATGCCCGAGCCTCTCTGCCTTGTGAATTCTTCGTGGTCAAGCCTTCAAGTTGAGGACGAATCAGTTTCAAGGCCTTATCGGAGAAGGTGTCACCCCATGGAGTCCATATGCACAAATGAAAAGAGGAGTGGACCACTAGAGCAGACCCGATAGTCCGATGAAGGAGCCGATGACTGGCTCAGGCCATGGTGGTGTGGTAGGAGCTGTCGGTAGTGGTTCAACGACTGGTGGATAGGAATGCGGCCATCTGACCACGTCAACAGAGCACCCCACCCTATGCGGGATACATTTTCCAACTAGCACACTATCCGGAAAGCATGATCAGCTTAGCCAGATCTAGGGCACTGAACCAGACACCACATGGCATATGGGCAAGAGGGGGCCGGCCCGCCGGATGGGCTAGATCGGGGTGTCCAAACCGGGCCGCCATGTGGTCCGGGATGGAAATAAATTTATTCCTTTATTAAGGGAAGTGATAACAAGATTAAACCGGGCCACTAGTCAGCTTAGGGTGGGAACAAACCAGCCCGTGGGTTGCATCCCTTTCCTGATGGAACAGGGTCACGGGGCAACCTGGTAGGCTGGACCCCTGACCGAATAGGGCCGGGTCCAACAAGGCCCAGCTGCTAGTCCGGACCGCGCTTGACCAGAACATAACTAGGTTGGGTTGGATCGGTCAAACCGAGCCAGGGCATGCCGGGCCCCTGGGCCAGGTTGGTTGGGTCGGTCTGACCGTGTCAGACAGGACTGAGACATGACTAGCTCTGGTTACTAAATCACCGATATCTTTCATACATGGTGTCCAATTGACAAGCAATTTATAGCATTTGAAGCTTTGTGATGAGGTGGATCTTTTTTCATACTCTATGTATTTTTCATGGAAGTTGAAATGTGATGAACGAATTGATGATTGGTTTCTACTAGAAGAAAGCGCACTGCATGTGGGAATCCTATAGTAGAATGAGACCCAAAGGCTGATGAGAAGAGACCCTGTGTGGATCAGCTACAAGTGACCCTGTGTAGATCAGATATGATGGCCCAGTGGGAAGTAGCTCTGTGTGACCTGACATTCCCACGGTGGGGAGCAGCTCTGTGTGACCTGACAGACCCATGATACTCTTTAGGGATGATTACCTCAGTATGATGGCCAAGGTGGGAAGCATCTCTATGTGACCTGATAGGCCCACGTTGGGGAGAAACTCTGTGTGACCCAACATACCCATGGTAATAATCAGGGATGAGTAACTCAGTAGTCAAAGGTGTTCAGTGTTATAACTGAGAGTCTTACTTTCTATACTTCAAATTATTCCTGTGTGAGTTGAAAGTACCTCATGCTTACATTAGTGGTTCTGTATATGAGTGTAACTTAGTGGTTAAGTAAATGAGCATTCCTCAGTAGTAAAAAAGTCTAGAATACCTCAGTGGCTTATTAGGGATGAGTCCCTCAACAATACAAGAAGATTCAGTTCTATGACTGATAAATCTTACTTTCTATATTTTGAGTTACACATGGTGTGAGCTATCTTTGGTTTATAGTTTTGATATGTGGTCATAGCTTTGTGGAATTTCCTTTTCTTGGGGTCCCTACTAAGTATTATGTTACTAATCCCTACATGGGCTTCACCCACTCGTGTTGTGTCCTGTGCAGGTGATCAATGCTTCAACAGAGACCTTGGTGGTCTAGGACCAAGTGGTGCTCAGTGAGACGGGACAGACGAACGCTTCGATGGAGAACTTGGTGGTATGGGATTAGGTGGTGCTCAGTGATATAGGATATAAGAACACTTAAATGGAGACCTTGATGATCCAATACAAGGTGGTTCTCAGTGATACGAGACATACAAGCATACTTTTATAGATACAAGAAGCTACCCATGACACACCCTTTAGGTGGGGTCTTGAGCGGATGGACCGTGGAAGTTGTACTTTTATTTGTGGTTTTGGGCTTATATTATGGCACCTTTTTACTTTTATTTTGTACTATAATCTCATAATTCATATAAGTGACATTTGTGGCTTACATTGTATTTTCATTCTGTAGTTTGAGCTTTTAGCGCGTATTGGTTTTATGGAAAATGCCTTCCTTTTTTGGGATATGCCTACTCGATGCTAGTAGTCATCCCCCCACCCATAGAAGGAGGTATTGGGGTAGTCCTGGAATGGGTCATGGGGTATGGCTCATGAAAACACATCCTTAATACATTCTATGTAAGGTGTGAGTGAATCACATCTCTTTGAGGAGGCAGTAGTCCACACTCCCTCAAACGAAATTATCATTTTTACACAAAAAATAGAATGTATAAATATATGTGTTGTATAATAATTAAAAAAACATAAAGATATAATAAGTATCATATATATAATACATATAAATATACTCCAACCTAATTTCTACCATGAGTGGTAGTAAAGGAATAATGAATAATTATCGTTTCGTGAGGTTGTAGTTCACCGTAAACGTAAATACTAGGTTCATTACTCATTAGATTAAGGTGTGTGTAAGTGTAATATGAAACCTTAGAATAAAAAATATCATCATATTAAGGATATGAGTTTTTTTTATAATAACGGAATAAGAATAGTTTATGTGGTTGAAAAATAAAATTAAAGAAAAGAGCTTGAGGGAGGGTGTTACATCTTAATCGAGTAAATCCTTTTGATTTTAACCTAAGGGATTCCTAGGGAGGATTTATGAAAAAATAGAGGCTTAAATGAGGAATTTAGGGTCATTGGGATGTGTATTGGGAAGATATTTTCCAAACCTAGGAGGTTTTAGTGGTGTGAAGAATAGAGAGAGGTGATGAAATTTTTTAAGGAAGGGAAAGGACACACTTATCATTTTTGAGAACAAGTTAGGTGTACCAACATTTTTACTTAAACAAAGTCATAAAAAACCAAAATAAATCAATAATGGAAGGTTTATGGGCAATATATGTCCATAAAATTGGTATTTAACAAGTGTCTAGGTCATTTTAGCCTTTTAAGTTTAAGGTTTATTCTTTTATTAAACTCAATTTTACCTTAATTGATGTAATTAATTTTAATTACATTCAGAAATATTTTTGGTAAAAAAGTTAGTTGACCTTATTAGACTTTATAAATTATTATTATTCAAAATATGGAATTATTTTTTCCAAATTAAAATCATAGTAGTTGAAGAAAATAATTTAAAATTAATCCCAGAGACGGGACGACAATGCATGTTTTTTAAAGTAAAAACCATTGAAAGTTTGCTATATTTTTATAGTCGATTTCAAATTAAATTTGATTAAAGTGACCTAAATTAGATTAATAGAAAAAAATATTATATAAATAAACTTTTAAATAAATTTAAAATATAATATACCCTTATAAATAAAATAGATTAATAAATAGTTTTGAATTAAAATTCAGTAATTTTTACTATTCATTAAAAATGAAACCTTACAGAAAACACCAAAAATATCTCCTAGCCTAATTTTTATGTATCTATTTCAATTATTAATTTTATTTTGACTTATTAAATCTATAAAAGTTAAAAAAAAATTATTTAAAATGGGTTTTCCATTGAAAGGTGGTAAAACTACCTTTAAAAAAATATTGGATTTTAAGCATAAAATTGGGTTTTTTCTTATCTTTTGTCTATAAAATCTATTGAATGAGTATAAAAAACATTTTAATGAATATATAAAATATATATTACATTAATATCACTAAATAATTGTAATTAATTAATTTTTTTTGGCAAAATATCTTTTTTACTATAATAATATTTCCTTTTATATTCAACCGGTTGTCATTTTCATTTTTAACTACTATAAAAACAGGCTTTATCAGCGCTCAAAATAGGCTTTAACAATGTCAAAAAGCGCTATCAAGATCTGTTCTGATAAAGGGGGGGGTCCCTTTTATCACCCCTCAAAAAATTGATGATAAAGGACCCTTTTATCCGCACTAAAAAAAGCGCTGATAAAAGACCCCTTTATCAGCTCTTTTTTAGCGCTGATAAAAGGGACCTTTATCAGCACTTATAAAAATTGCTGATAAAAGTCAAAAAACATTAAAAAAATAAAAAAGAATAATATAATGTTGGGAGAGCTTTTAACAGTGCTTGGTCCCCCGTTTATCAGCGCTAGGCCATGCACTGCCCTTCTCGCGCATCCTCACACGCGCGCACCGTTTTGCTTCCACCCGAACTCGAACCCGCGACCTCCCCCATTTTGCGACTGCACCTTTACCCCTAATACATTTCGTTTTTTCTCTATTCAATGACATATCTATTTATTTATATATATATAGTTATATTTAGTCATATATTGATATAGATTCATATTAATATAAATATATGCATTCATATGTTAGTATACATAAATTAATTCGTATATTAGTATATATTTATATTTATTTATTTATATATATATATATTTAGTTATAATTTTTTATCCGTATATTTATTTGTATATTAATATATACTTATAAGATTAGTTTTAAATACATTTATGAAATATGATTATTATGTGTGTTTTTAAATAAATAAATAAATACATACATACATATATACAACACACACACACACACAGACACGTATATATTTATGAATAAATGCATTATATGTGTTTTTGAAAAGACATAGAATGTTACAATGATCATAACTTATAATCAAGAAGCCCATTTTAACTCCAAAACCAGTCAAATCGATGAAAATGAAACAATATTTGATATGATATGTGGTAAAAGCCTAATGGACATCTGGATCATATGTTATACTTATTTTAATGTTAACAAATCGGGGTATCCCGACTAAAAACCTAGTTTTGGAGAGCTTCTGGGCCTTTTTTGGCCTTGAAAAATTTGACAGAAGCATTCCTTTGATCATTAGAGCGTAGAGCTCGTCACAGGCTTCAATTTGATATGATGTAGAGCTCTAACATACATCGGGATCAAAATCTATGACCATTTGGAGTTTGAGTTACCTTTTTAACTTATTTTAAATCTTTTATTAATATTTTGTGATTTTTTGTGTCTTTAAATTGTTATTAAATGACTTTTAATCAATAATAATTAGCAAATTATTAATTAATAATATGTTTTTTTAAATATTTTAAAGCCATTTTCACTAAATTTCTTATATATTAAATGTAATAGTCTATTTATACTTATCTAAAACATATTTTAAAAATATATATTATACTTATATCAATATAAATATACTTATATGACAATATATTATTTTTCATGATTTTTTTGAAACATAAAATTTATCACCGATAAGAAAAAGAGCTGATAAATCCTCCGTTTATTAGTGCTAAAAAACACTGATAAAGGGGGGCCTTTATTCGAGATAAAAAAGCGATGATAAAGGGGGCCTTTAACAGTGCTTTTTTAGCACTGTTAAAAGTGCCCCTTTATCAGCACTTTTTTAGTGCTGATAATGACCCCCTTTATCATACAATGTTTGGGTAAACCATATATTTTCATAAATTAGTTAATAATATTCATAACCACTAATTTAATGCCTAGGTGATATCTTATTATATTAAATAATAAAATTTTAATAATATATTATTGCTCGGTAGAACTCAGTCTTACGTGTTACCCAATCAATCAAGGAAAGTCATTATTGTGTGTAATGAAAGATATCCTTGATGTAACATGTAGATCAAAATAAAATTTATGATTCAGGTGGTGCACTATTAACTTTTTATTTTTTATAACGCAATTCAAACATAAGTCATTAATATAAAATAATCTATTTTCAGTGTTGCGTGAAATATATAATATCAAAAAGGTTAAATTAATTCAAAAAATAATAATTCAAAAAATCTCTGAGTGTTATAGTTTTTTCTTATGGTTTATTCAATTTGAGAGTGTTTTTCATTATTTTATAAGTACAAGTTCCAAAATTAATAAAATAATGCACGTTCTTATATTGTGGTTAGTCATACTCTTAACAAAATGATTTCAAAATCATAAAATATGTTAATGGTTTTGGAGAGTACATAATGGATTTATAAAATTAATCAAATAAATATAAAATGTAATTATTTTAAAAATAAAACATATATTTGGTTTTGTATGCCTTTTATAGTATTTATTATATAACTTTTGTGTCATTATGATGTCATAATACACAAAGTATATTTATAGGGTATTTAAATTTTACTAGAAAATTCAACTATCTCAAAAAATAATGGAATATTTACATTAAATAATTTCAACATTATGATTAAAAATATTATACTAATTTTATCTCAATAATTTTTTAAATATTTACATTTTCAGTTTTAAAATAAAATAAAAAATTATTATGAAATGCTGGGTTTTTTTGACAATAACCTTTTTAGAACCCTTATAAAAATTACATTTGACTTCATAAAAATTATATGATCATTTATATTTAATAAATATTATTTATTAATAATATTTCATTAAAATATTATTTATTTTAAAAATCCATTAATCCATCAAAATAGATTCCTTAATTGAATTTGAGTGTTACCCAAAAATACTATTTGTGTTTTATTATATCAAAAAAATCATTTATAAAGTAATAATAGTATGATGAAAATATATCCATCATTCTATCAAAAAAAAATGTACATAATAATACCATTAGGGTCTTGATACATATCAATTTAATACAACCACAAACACCCAAATAGTAAGGTGCGTAATGGTGAGATTTTCATGGGGTGGTTTGACATACATGGTTTGGGACATGATCTCGATGAGGTTGAACATCTCCTATAAATGATTTCAATCATGCTTAAGTTATTGGATCTTAGCTTTGTCTTGGCCAAGGGAAAATCCTAGTGACTCTATCTCCCTTAGAATATCTAATAAATTGGCTTCATAGGGCATGGATCTACTAGTTGAGTCCATCACATCCTTTTTCTGTATCAATTGGACTTGTTAAAAACCCATATCCAAACTAACCATGTGATTACTATTCAGTGGCTATATTATCAAAAATTATTATACTTAACGACTTTTTAAATACAATAGAATATAATAATACCAAATAAGTGTATGTGTTTTCTATAATTATATTACATAATAAGACATTTAATTAAAATCACAAGGGAAATATTATTTATAACAGTGTGGGTTGTCAAAATTATAGTTGAACGGATTTCACCATTGGGTGATGCACATGTTTTGTGATGTTATTAATATTACAGTTATTACTATTATAGAATTTTTACCTTTGTAACACCCCAAGATTTCATAGTGTGTTATTTCTTCAAAATAATTCAATAACTTTCACTACATGCAACACAAAGTTCAAGCACACCATGACTTACCAAACAAGCCGTTCAAAAGAGGTTATGAATAGTATTAGATAAATTTTAATGTTTATATAATCCTTATAATTTTAGAATCCATATTATGAGTTTCTTAGATATAATGCAAGAACAAATTCATTTTCAGTATTGCACTTTTATCAACTTTTAATAGTGAACCCTTTTTAAATACAATATTTTAAACTTTTTGACTAAATGGGGACATCAAAAATTTAAAATGAAACATCCCAAGCTTCCACGGTACGCTTTCCTTTGAATAAAACAGTAGCGTGTGTTGTACGCAACTTCGAGTTCTAACACACCGTAACCAATCAAACTAGCTGTTATGAATAGTAATACCTACTTTTTGAAGTTATATATATTTTATATTTTAAAATGGACTTCATTTTTGGATTCGGAATATCAAATTTAGCCTAAGGTGAAATTTTGGTACTTTTCGGATAACTTTCATATTTTGATGAATAGTGAAAATTACTAAATTTTAATTAAAAACAACTTTTTTAATCAAAATAATTAATAGTGATAAATTATGAATTTGAGTGGTTTTAAAGTATATTTAGAATATATTTTTACTATTTAATATAATGTTGGTCATTGGACATAATTTTACAATTAAACCGAACATAAACGAGTGTCAATCTTTTGATAGTTATTATCTCTTAAAAACACGCTTTTTTGTTTTGACAGCGGGAATTAATTATAAATTAATTTCTGCCACTTCTGTGTTTTGAATTTAGGAAAATGGATTCCATATTCGGAATCAGGATGTTCAAATTGTGTAAATAGGTAACTTTTATTTTTAGACATTATGAATAATTACTGCGGTAAATATTTTATTTACCATGGTTAAGGGTAAATCCGGTAAATAAGGGTTAAAAAATAATATTATAATAATACTAAATTACCCTAAAACGTGTCTTAACCCTATTGGTTGATACATGGTCGACCATGGGAATCTTTGGGTCTCTTTTGGGACCCCATGAATCCACTTGTAAGTGATAATGACACTTTATTTTAATTAAGTTAAAATGAATACAAAAATGACACAAGCATATATCTTTTAGAAAAACAATTGTTACATAGGGTTATATATGTTGGATTTTAGATTATAAATATTCATTAGAAAGATAAAACAATTTCCTACATAATGATAGTTTTTTTATAATTTTTAGACATTAAATAATTTATTTTAGTTATGACACAATGATGATGCAGTAATTACTATAATAGTAACAAATTAAAATAATTGATATTATAAATACCCAAATAAATATAATATGAAACTTTTAATGAATTAAACGAATTTTCTAGGATAATATGATATATTAGGATTGATTTAATTGACTTTTTTCGAAGTAATCAATCTGTTATGAGTTTCACAAAAATCAACTATTGAATAGTGTCAAAATTGACATAAAAGAGTTCTTAAAACAAATATTATATTATTAATTGATATTAAATTCCTAAAAACCTAAGGTTCGGCCAAGAGACTTATATAATTATAGTTTCATCATTAATTTACCACTTGGGGGTCGCTTGGATGTATATAGTAAGTTTATTAACCATATTATATAAAAATACAAAGAGACATTGTAAAAGTGAAACTAATTAACTTAGAGTTAATACTTAAAGATAAGGTTAATATAAGTACCCAAACATGTCTAAATTCTATTGGTTGAGTGTTTTTCGACCTATAACCACCTTAACCTTTGAATAATAAGCTTTGGAACCATTATAAACCGAATATGAATTTATTATAAATTAATATTTCTAGCTTTTCCAAAGGTGCCCCTCACCCCTCTTATAAAAAGGCACTCCTCCTTCTCATTTCTTCACACCTATAAAGCCTTTTGGTTCGTCCAAACTCTGCCCAAATACTCTCCCAACATCCCTAAATACAACCTAGAGGCCTTAGTTTGATCAGAAAGCCAACCTAAGGATCCCTTTTGATCAAATCAAAAGGAAGAACCCGAAGAAGAGGTAATGATTTCACCACCCTTTTCTAAGTTCATTTCTTCTTCCACTTCTTCTTCCTTTGTTCTTACCATTCTAAAATAATAACTCCAGTATCTCACATATACTGTGATGTTATTATAAATATGGTACAACCATATTCATTATCCTATCCACCCTTTGAATAACATGTCACCATACGTGCGTACGTACGGCTTACCGTCTCCACGTCGTGGTGTAATTGTTATTCAATATAATATTATTTGGATGGGTATAATAATGATGTGTAACTCATGTAAATAAAAAATCTAACATTTTAATGATTCTTTATATATGATATACCATCCATTTATATATTATTTTAATATCAAAAGAATGATATTGTCGCTCGTGCGTACGTACGGGCTACCGTCTCCACGAACGCGATGAGATTCATTCTCCATCGTATCCATTCAAGTATAATTTAATGATTTAAAAAATGATGTTTAAGGACTTGATATCATTCTGGATATGAATAATATACAACCTATCCTTTACATACAAGTCTTACGTAACAAAACATACAAAAGAAAACAAGTAAGTTAACACCCGAAACAACGATAATACTAAGATATTATTATCAAATAAATATTAAAAGATCATATATGATATCATATTAATGTATATGATTCTTGTATAATTTAATAACAATTATTTCACCATTATACAGGAGGTTAACCTACCACAACCAAGGAAAAGTACAAGGTAAGGGTTATTTCACAATCTCTTCATTATCCGAGGTTGTTTATACGTAATAATCTACTGGGATCTCTTTATCATCCACATCCATGTTTCTTAAAAATGCATTTCAAAACATTTTTACTATTTACTAGAATATGAGTTAAAGTCATTTATACCCTTTTTGACTTTTATAAGTGGTTTATAAAGGAATCTTTTTGTCGTTTTCCAAATAAGGTGCTTTTTAACCTTTTCGATAGAATTAAGGTAAGAATGTCTTTTTTAAAACTTATACGGTAGGTGTGGTTATTCTCTACCATTATTACCCCTTTGAAGCTTCCCTTACATGATTATAAGGATATTTTCAAAATAAAGGATTTCTTTTATAATTATGTGATTTTTAAATTATTTCAAAAAAAAGAGATATTTCTCTCAAATATATGAAAATCCAGTGAAAATGTATACGTATTTAACGCAAGCTTAAAAATGTTTTCAGAAAACCCGACTCTCGAGTGTGGTAGACAGGAAGGGATTGGGAGTGGACCCATCATGGCCTGTAATTAATCGAGTAGTCTCAGAATTAGTTATTTTGTTTTCAGAAGCTTGCATAATGTTTTCAGAAAAACACTGGAGTATATTTTAGCAATTTTAAACGTAAGTATCTTCTAAAAAAATTGCATCGGTAGGTCTCATGAGACAAACTAGTGTCTTGGCACAAGGCCTTGACAAAATCTTATTTGTAGTCTTGGCACGAGGCCTTGGCTATGTGGTTATGATAGTCTGGCATTATGCATTCCAACATTATGAAAGTGGTTATTGATATTGCATGTGATTATTCGATTAGTAGAATATCCATGTGAACAAGGAAATGGCATTATTTCATTTTACTTTTGCCATACTATATTGAAGTTCAATTTTAAAAGGCTTTTGTTTTAGTAATTCATTGCCTTAAATGTTTATGCTTATTTTGAATGTTCCGCTATATTGTTATCCTTACTGGGCATTTGAGCTCACCCCTTTTCTATGTTTTATTTTTCCCAGGTAGTGAAGAAGTAATTTATGAATGACTTGCAGGGATATTATGAGGGGTTAATAGTGTGGATATGAAGACTTTGTTGTTGTAGTAGTTTTTCACTTTGAAATGTAATGTAAAACTTTATGATTATATCTAGTGTTTCCAAGGCTACTAAACCAATCGGTCTTTCGAGATTTGATCTTTCTTGTGATCATGCCAATGTTATGTAATTAATGCACCGACTCTGGGTAGCTGGGGTCGGGGCGTTACAGTTGGTATCAGAGGAATTTTAGTACAAACCTTGGAAGATAGATTTAGATAAACTCTGATTAGAGCACGTAGACCTAAGATTAACTTTGAGGATTAGTATAGAAGAACTTCCTAGAATTTTGGTATTGTAGAGATTTTGTGAGTTTTCTGAGCAATACATCCCTGTCTGGATACGAGCAGGTAGAGGCGGCTCTGGCACAGATGTACCTAGGGGTAAAACCCGAAAACACCGCTTTGAGCTAGACTCGAACGGGAACTGGTGCATGACAACGGGCCTTGCTGCACTCTTGGTTACGACACTCCCGGGGGATATGCTTAGGATAACTCTCATTTTATTTAAAAATCATTATGAAGGGTTTATGAGTATATACTTCCTCAAAGAAAACATTTTTATGATTATGGATTATATCCATAAATAGTTCAATTTATGTTAAGTGTTTTATAAGTATGGGATTATGTGTTTTGATTCATAAACTGATCTAGTTTATGCCATGGTATAGAAATGGTGCCTAGTAGAAGGAATGAGAACTCCAGAAATGCACATGATCCAAAGAGAAGGAAGGATCATATCTTTCATGGTCTTAAGCTAGAATTTATAAGAGAAATATTCTCCCATGTATTATCATCATATGAAGAAATAATATCATGTGTTGATAAGATAAGTAAAGAGTTTACTGAGTCCTATGGCTTTGAAGGGAAGCAAGAGAAGAAAAGGATGAAAGAGAGAAAGATGGATAAAGGGAAGAGGGAAAAGAAGAATTTTCTCATATGTGGTAACTGTGGAAAGAAACACCCTGGAACTTGCCTGAATGGAATGGGAGTTTGTTATAAGTGTGGAGGAAAAGGGCACAAAGTACGTGACTGCAAGGGTAAGAAAATGGTTTTAAATGTACAATGCTTCATTTGCAAGGAGTTTGGACACTACGCGAACCTATGTCCCAGTCATCAGACTATGCCGCAAATTATGCTATTGGATAATAATCAAGTTATGATACTACCACAGATGAAGAGGAATGATTAGAGTTCTTATGTTGATTATGTCAATTGAGTGTTGTATCAACAATGTACTTGTTATAATAATTATGGAGTATATAAGGATTGTACTGCAGTACTATTTCATTAAGGACTTGAGATGGTGTGGAACAAAGAAAAGTGACTCAGTAGCAGGTTAAATGTTTGGAAAATGTATGGTTGAGAGAAAGATAAACCATAATATAGTTCTGATACCGAGGTAGTGATTTTCGAATAATACATGATTATTTTGGAAAAATTATATTGGATATTCTTGACTACCTTGGAACTGATTAATGATTTGTATATTCCATCATTGTTGGGGTTTAAAACATTTTTGGATTAATGAAGTATATCCAGCATTCTATATGGAATAAGGGAACATGAATGTAATCAATAAGGAATATGGTAGTACATGATGAAGGTATTCATATGCTATTACAGGGTAAAAAGGATCTATATTATGTTTACCTTCCTTATAAATGTTGGACTATGAGTTTGGACAGAAGTATTTTGGATAGTTCTAGTTTGGATTATTTTGGATTTCCATAAAAGGACAACCCGGAGGTCGGACGGCAACCCGTCGCGTCCGACAAGGCTGCGAGACTTGAACCCGAAACTGAAGGGCGACAAGGGTGTATCACCTACCACTGGCCCATGAGATGTCCTGGATTAAATAATGTAGTTTTTATTAAAAGATCATGTAGATGAATTATAAATTCGTTTATTTTGGAACCCTATACGAATAGTGTAAATAGACATTTTTTTACATTCTATTATCTTTTAGAGTGAAAGATGAGTTTGTGGTAGAAATTTATTAATGGATAAAACTCTAATTATAAAGTAAGTATATCTCCTTATGATCTTAGCCAATCTCATAAATAAATTCCTCAATATTAAGAAAAGCAACTTTGAACAAAAATGTTTTCCTAGATGGTACCTTAAATCATCACTAATTTATGGCTTTGGGATTGTTGTCCTTTTTATAGCCATGTTCTCTACCAATCTCCATCAGATAATTGATGGTTATATTTTTCTTCCATATCCATATTTTCCTACATGGAACCCTAGTATGTGTTATTTTCGGTAATCTTCATACTTTCGACTCTTTATTTTAAATAGAGGCCTCATTAATTCATTTTTCGATGTGGGATTTCAACTAGGATATTTTGAAACGTCAAAAATGTGTTATCCTAATACCCTATGTTTTGTTGAACCGATGGTATTTCAAATCATCATAGATTGATGAATTTAAGGACCTCAATTTTATACTTGTTTGTGATTGATTACCTCAATCACTACCTATAAATATTTACGTTTTTCCTCCGATTATATGTCTCTAATTTCCACCAATGTTCTCCTAATCGAGATCATAATTTGGTGGTGACCCTTTGATTTCTATTTTCCTCATATTAAGACTAAATTTTAGTAACCCAATTTCCGATGTGGGTTTTCCCACAAATATATTTTCTACTTTCAACCTTTTATTTTCGAAGAACAATTTCAAATTGCGAGGACGCAATTTATTGAAGGAGGGGAGAATGTAACACCCCAAGATTTCATAGTGTGTTATTTCTTCAAAATAATTCAATAACTTTCACTACATGCAACACAAAGTTCAAGCACACCATGACTTACCAAACAAGCCGTTCAAAAGAGGTTATGAATAGTATTAGATAAATTTTAATGTTTATATAATCCTTATAATTTTAGAATCCATATTATGAGTTTCTTAGATATAATGCAACAACAAATTCATTTTCAGTATTGCACTTTTATCAAATTTTAATAGTGAACCCTTTTTAAATACAATATTTTAAACTTTTTTGACTAAATGGGGACATCAAAAATTTAAAATGAAACATCCCAAGCTTCCACGGTACGCTTTCCTTTGAATAAAACAGTAGCGTGTGTTGTACGCAACTTCGAGTTCTAACACACCGTAACCAATCAAACTAGCTGTTATGAATAGTAATACCTACTTTTTGAAGTTATATATATTTTATATTTTAAAATGGACTTCATTTTTGGATTCGGAATATCAAATTTAGCCTAAGGTGAAATTTTGGTATTTTTCGGATAACTTTCATATTTTGATGAATAGTGAAAATTACTAAATTTTAATTAAAAACAACTTTTTTAATCAAAATAATTAATAGTGATAAATTATGAATTTGAGTGGTTTTAAAGTATATTTAGAATATATTTTTACTATTTAATATAATGTTGGTCATTGGACATAATTTTACAATTAAACCGAACATAAATGAGTGTCAATCTTTTGATAGTTATTATCTCTTAAAAACACGCT